>OY744607.1:63703751-63898751 GCA_963556255.1 Allolobophora icterica
ACCCCTAGTGCCTACTTCTAATTTTTATTTTATCTTGAGACTTGACATGTTTGGTTACGTGGGAACCAAAATAATATGTTCTGCAATGTGTGTTATATTGGTGAAAAGAAATTTCTATTGGGCTTCCTTTGTAGCGAACTACTTGCAGTGAAATTGGCGACAACCGGATGTATCGCCCGCGAAATTCTGTCTGGCAGAACGGATGTCTTCACTCGATGGAACACAAATCGAACCAGGAGGGACACCGAATATCCAGTTGACCGACTCGCAGATAGTCAGATGCCGGTAGGCCTATGTTTGAGTTTGTATGAAAATTTGCAATGAATCCAATAGAGCGGTTGCTGAAGAAATCCTAAGTCATTTGACGATATGGGGCCTACTGAGTAGCTCAGTCAGGGTCAGTATATAAATCAGACTCAGGATCAGGATTTAGTTACATAATCGTTATTCTGTCATTGTGTTTACTCTTTGTATTCTAGTCATAACTGAATGTAGCACGTAAACCTGGTATTTGATCTTAAACATCACTCAAAACCTAATAGAACAGTCAAACTCAACTATATATGATTATACGTATATACATAGATAAGCAGGTCTGGAATGGTAAAGGGACACCATTACACTGAAGCATTTCATGCATACAGCCATAACAAGATCGACGATTATTCGCACGTTCTTGCAGTGTCACTTCGTATAACTCACAAACCGTACATGCAACTGTCCTTGAAGGTACTAAACCTCAGACTCAGTCTTCACTTCTTGTTGAAGTACAATATCCCATATCGAAGATCGCTGCCTTCGATCGACGATTATTTTGGGCTTCAGAAAGCCAGATAACGGTGACATCACCTGGAAAATACCAGTCTGTTTTTAGACCTAGACATTAAATTCCTTGCGATGTTTAATCGACTAAAAACTACTTAAGTAAGGCGCTATATAAATGTATACAGCTTCACCTTGTCGATAAATTACACAGGCCAGAGAACTCCGGCAGTTTTGGCACCGTCCATCCTGGTAGCCTGGCAACCTGGCAGCCTGGAGAGCCCAGCAGCTGTATCGGCCCTGACGGCCGTTTTGGCCCTTGTCAGTTCGATAACTAGCATTGTCAGTACTTAGTCACTGTCAGATCTGGTGGCTGGGATTTGCAGATCCGTCAGTCTTGATTGACGCTTGTATCTCGTCCAAGCCATTGCAGTCTAGTTCTGATAGTAACGGTTCTGGACTTTGTTAATCCTGGCATAGTCGGGTAAGACACGGCTGCTAAGGCATCTGCCATGGCGCGCTGGAGTTGTCCCCGGCATCAATATCTGCACCGACAAGGACTGGTAGAATGCCGCCAACGAACGGAAGAATGCCGCCAACGACTGGCAGACTGTCAAGTCTCTTCAAATTCTCCTGGGAGCAGGTACGTTTGAGTTTTACTTAGAACTTGCGACGAATATAACAAATAGGTAAGTTGCTGATGAAATCGTCAGGCACTTGGACGATCCTAAGTAGGCCTATATAGATCAACATATAGATTAGGCACAGAAAGGCTTATTTACATAACTGCTATTCTGCCTATATGCGGTGCCTACATCTAATATTTATTTTATCTTGAATCATTATGTTTGGTTACATGGGAACCAAAATAATATGTTCTGCAATGTGTGTTTTATTGGCAAAAAAATTATGTAGAGGGTTTCATTTGTAGCGAACTACTTGTAGTAGGCTATGCGTGATCGTCGCATAGAGAGGTATCATAAAGACAATGTAGGTCATATAAATGCTTTGATATATAATTGATACAATCTGGTGCGATATAGAGGAAGACTTTTAGTCACCATACTTTATTAAATCTTATTGATAGGAAGAGAAACGAATTTGTTTATTGGAATGCTTGATTATAAGTCACATTGCAGATCAGACAGAGGGATTGATAGACAAACAGCGGTTAGTAAGTCTGTCTCTGTCTCCCTCCCTCCCGCCCTCTTTCCCTCCCTGGGTCGAACAATAGACCAATTGCCCTGTATTGGACGTGACCAATCGATGTTTAGGCTAATCAGTCGTCGCCTCGTCTTTGCTCCTCCTCCCCTCAACCTACCGTCAGATCGTGTGCATATTGAGGGAGGGAGGGAGGGACTTACTAACCGCTGTTTGTCTGTCTATCAATCCGTCTATCTGACCGCCGGCGTCGGGCTTCGCCCGAGGTGCGCCTAGTGCGGGAGGGAAGGAGTGAGGGATGCCGGCCTTAGGGAGTTCGGCCAACGACCTGTCAGGCATGGTTAGCAGCATGAGTACATTCCATACATTCCACTGCAGCCAAGTAGGGACGGCCGCAACATTCCAAAGCGTTTATCGTGCGATGGACACACAGATCTGGGAATCTATATAAGAGATTATCATCGGTTTAATTTATCTTCACTGGATATCATTTATTAGTGTCTTGTTGATTTAATTACTCTCCCACAGGACCTTAATAAAGCTCATTTCCTTGGTCTATTTAAAGTACAAATGAAACGCTGCCTACTTCCTCGCATATTTAATTGTTTGTATGGTGTGTTGCTGTTTTTACCTTGCACTGCACTGTTTAGATTCTTTGCATATAATTTGAAATGTTGTTTGAAATGATCATGAAGTTGTATGTTGAATTGGCCACCTGAAAACTGTTTATGGCTGTTGCGGAACTTTTGACCCTTTTGGATTGCCCTTTTGACGCTAGCACTTGAAATACTATGGGCGAAACTGTCGTAATTTTATTTGTCTGTTGTGTGGTACGTGTTTCAATAAAATTCAATCAATTAATTATGTAGGCCTATGGGCGGTTATTGGATTTGATTAGTTATTTTTTGGGTGTCCTATGTATTTCTGGGTTTCAATGTACGTAAAGTTTGCCACTACAAGTCAGGTTTTTGGCAAATTATTGTAGATTGAATAGAAAATGAAATGTAGCATATTTTTTTAAATATTGAACACGCGCTTCTTAATTGTGCCGTCCAATGTAATAATTGTTTGATATTCTACCGGTCCATTATAACCACTCTACAGAGGTTAGATTATAAATTCTGGCCATTTTTTCTGTTTCTGGATCACTGGATCCTTTCATGTAAGTCTACTTTGTGAGCCTCTGTAGCGGGTTTCGTATTTTCCAGGTTTGGGGTCAGAACCTCGTAACGCTGGATTGCATGAACCCATTAAGGCGTCTCTTCTATATATGGGTTAACAAAATCATCGAGAAAGGGTAAACTCCACGCGTTTGATTCAGTAAGCATCAAATGAGCGGACTCAGCCCCAATACTTCCCCGAATAAACTATCAAGCACACCGCATAAAATCGAATTAGGACACGAATGTGTCGCCCGCGAAATTCTGTCTGGCAGAAGGGATATGTCTTCATTCGATAAGAAAATGAAGTCGGTAACTTCATGCCCATGGTTGCCTCAGGGCTAGCTTAAGGTAGGCCTACTGCTCTTCGTTTTGGTAGTAGACCTACATAGAAACACCAGGAAATCAATTTCTTTACAATTTCTTTGGATAGCATTTGTTTCATTTAGTTTCAATGGGTAGGCCCTATAATTCGTTCCGTGTTATTTGGTTTCATTCGGCATTTCTAGGTGTCATTGCATGGGTGTCACTGGATTTCAGAGTGTTTCAAAACTAGGCTATCACTTTTAGTCATTAGGAGATTCGGACAATAATTGAAGATCGAAACAATTAGAAATAGTAGCAATGGAAGAAGCTCTAAATTGGTTAATCTCTAACCAGATTAGTGAACTAGTTATAATCCTTACTGACTCTTTAAGCAGTTTAGAAGCCAATTCAGTCAGGAACATATATTGGACTCCAAGCCAAACTTGGTCCTTCATATTGTAAAATTATTAAAAACTCTGCGTCTTCAAAACTGCACTGTGACCTTTGCATGCATTGTATACTAAGCCACGTCGGTATAACTGGGAATGAAATAACCGACTCATTATGTAATGAAGCAACTTCACACCCTACTGTCAGCATTGTAGTGAGTAAGGAACTGAAAGATGCTTATAATGGCATAGATAAGTATATCATAGGTCATGGGCTCAATGCAGAAAGAATATGATAGCCAAGCATCAGGATTGCACTATAAAACTCCAGAGCCGACGGTTAGTAATAAAATAAAACTTAATAGCTATAAACGGGGCAAAGAAAGAGTAGGCCTATATACCAGATTAAGGCTTGGGCACTGGAGATTAAACCATTATGTCTGTAAAATAGGCCAGCATCCAACCAGCAATATGACCATTGAAACACTCAGGATACGATAAAACACTTTCTGTTGGACTGTAAGCACTATGATTTAATAATAATAATTTTCGTTTAATATCTTCAAACTAACAATTTCGCAGTAGGCTATGATTACAAATCAGTATGAATGGATGATCACAAGTTATTACAGGAGTCGAATTTAACTGTATACGGCAGCTATGCAAGGCGCCCATCACGTCCTACATCTCATTTTGACAACGCGCCATCTCGCGAATGAAAGGCTGAGTGGACCTTTGAGAGGGTTGCGGGAAGCGATCGCGCTACCTCTTGCTCTTCACGCCAGTGATGTTACCACTACTCTATGGGCTTCCCCCCCCCCCCAGCACAAATAGGAATTGCTAATAAGTCCACTAGCCCTATAGAGCCACATGGACCGTGATTTAGAATCTTAGATTATACAGGTTCACACGTTGCATGCATGGATGCTTAAGTCTGCAAATAGACCAGCGACAACTTCTCAACTAATTCGATGGTATTTATTATAGTCATTCGAACGATGGCGCACAGTAAAGTATTCAGTGTGGATTCTTAGTAATCTGTGGTCTGTGTTTGCTGGGCGCCTGGGTCGCCGGTCAACTGCAGGTTGTTTGATAGTAAAACTAAAGTTTATTTTATTTGACTAAAAATCGACAAGATGTTGTTAAGCTGCCTAACTGGAGCTGCACGTCGATTTTCGACAACCGCGTATCGCAGCTGCAATGCCTCGATTCCTGTAATGCTTCGATATAACCAGGTATTGTACGAGACCCGATGTTTTGTCCCACATGGTCCGAGTTTGGCCTTCATATATACCAAAGTCGCGTCTGCATCGCCTATGTAAGATCTTATGCAACGTGTAGTCTTCGAAGCTGTGGGTGGTGGGTAATCATGCAGAATGAGTGCCTGTGTATATAAACAATATGGCTACAATACTGCTGTAACTCTCTGCGGTTTGTCAGACTGTTCCAATAAACGAATATACATACCACTGACTTCGCTCCAATAGAGCGCTACTACCTACCTGCCACATCCCATATTGTTATTCGCTAAGTAAGTAGCGAACACGAAATTTAACTGACATCTTAAGAAACAGAACTAAAATAAGTAGTGTGTGTCTGAAATGGCTATTGAGTGTTGTGGGAATATGAAGTGTAATTTGGCATGCGATTGTTTTACGCAATACGTCCAACCCTTCCTTGGCACCATACAGTCAACCGTGTAAAAAAGGTTCGTGATGTCCATATATGGTATGTATGTATGTAGGAGCCTATGTTTGTATATGGACTATAAGTGATTTTAATTTGGGGTGGTGAATCTATAGAAAACTCCCCAAGCTCAGACCATAACAATAATTCGTTCAGTAGTATCAATTTGATCAAATTTCAGCTTAACTTAAGGAGGAGCTGAATGCAATGAGTCAGTATTTTTAATCAACAATTTCTTTGGTTTGTTTCTTTTCTGTATTTCTGCAGACTGTGCCAAAGGTATGCAAGGTAGTCTGCAGAAAGACAACCACTTCGGCCGCCGTTCACATACCGCCTCATGGCCAGAAAGCTGTGGGACGATGGTTGCTGTGCTGTGCTGGGATGTGCTTTGGAGCTGTGACAATTGGAGGGATAACAAGGTCAGCCTGAAACTTAGAGACAGCCAGCGGATTGATGTTTTGTTGATTGTGATAACTACATTATAGATGTGGTTACATACACACGCATACATACACAGATTGTATGCGTGTATGACTGTATGTGTGTATGGAAGACCTCGATGGATGCTATGGGACTAATAATTCTGATTGATGACAGATGGATATAGGAAACTGAAGGAAGAAGCCCATTGTCCAGAGGAGTGGTACCGTTGGACGTTTGAACCTGCCCACGGGCAGAGAACTTTGAAGAAGAAGAATGTATGTATATGTGTGAATGTGTGTGTATGTATGTATGTATGTGTAAATGTATATGTATGTATGTATAGTTGTGTGTGTGTGTGTATATATGTATGTATGTATGTTTTGTGTATGTGTATGTATGTGTATGTATGTATTTATGTATGTATGTATGTATGTATGTATGTATGTATGTATGTGTGTCCGACTGTGTATGTATGTTTGTATTCAGACATGTAATATAGCATCTTTAACCAATTTCAAGCTACCTTTGCCATCTGCAACTGGTCTTTCTTTGCATCAGTTCCGCAAGCGCTTGAAAACCATTCTGTTCGATCATGGTTTTGTGTTGTCAGTTCCAGAGTGCGTCTGATGTGTTTCCCTTCTAGTGGTGCTATATAAATTAGCAATTAGTTACAGATGTGAGATATGCAGTGCTGCTAAGTGAGATCTTGGACCATTCTGGGTCTGCCTTTTGTGTCACTGATGTACTTTTGTGTGCTGCATCTTGTGGTGATGCCTTTGGGAACAATGAATGAAAGGATGAGTGAGTGAATGAATGAATAAATGAATCAGTGAATGGATCAGTGAATGAATGAACGAGTGGATGAATGATTGAGTGATTGAATGATTGAGTATATTAATGAGTGAATGAATGGGTAATTGAATTAGTGAATGAAGAAGTGCTTTCAAGTTAATGAATGTGGTAATGAATGAATCGGTGGTTGATTGAGTGAATGAATGAGTTTATAAATCAGTTAATGAATTACTGAATTAATGAGTGTATTCTTTGTTTCTGTAGTGTTGGGTTTTTCTTTGGTTTTCTCTCTCCATAGACTGACGGAGTCCGGTCTATCAATAACGCAATGGAACCTGCTGAAAGGAATGAGACCACCACGAACGGATGAGGAATGGCTCGAGGAGTTCAATCTCTACAAACAGTTCCCTGAATACAAATAGTTAGTCATGCTAACTGAGTTCCCCTGAAGTAGTTTGTTACATAAACTGACAGATCTTTAATGCATTAACGCAGTGCTGTCCAACCTTTTTGACACCGTGGGCCGCTGAAAAAATTATTCTTAAAGCCGAGGGCTGCACCAGTAAACTAAAAAGCACGACTAAACTTTATTGAAAATTATTAACTGTGGAGAATCGTACGTTTTAAAACTTTAGCTGTTGTAGATATCTGTTGTGGTAGCCGATTGGTTGAGTGCTTGCTTTGTAATGTCGAGTGTGGATTCAAACCTCCCTAGAGACGATTACTGTGTAGTGACTTTCAGCAAATGTTTTACTCACAGTTGCTCAGCACCATCAGTTAATGCTTGGTTTGTGAGCAGTGGTGTTTACTAAATGTGTAATAATAATTAATAATAATAAAATTTGCATCCAGTGTTGACAGTTGATGCTATGTTCATAGTTGTGTAGCAGTGAGGACGAGAAATTATATCGTGCAGCAATATAGGGTTAGACTAAACATGTATGGGGAATGCAGTGGAGTTAGCAGAGGAAGAGCAGTCCTTTAAACTAGCACAGAGAGGCAGCCTCAGCTTATGAGGGCAAGTGGCAAGTCCTCTCCATTGCCATCTGATCTTCCCACCAACAGTGTACAGTCAGTGTACTCATTATAGCTGAGTTGACTTGGGGGCTTGGGTGAAGCAGAAATCTCAAAATAAATTGTTACCCTGGTGGGGATTTGAACTCCTGACATCTCATTTGGGAGTCCAGCAGGCTAACTGCTAGGCTAATACACATAAAAGAGTGGAGTTGAGGAGAGTTGTTTATCTCTTGCCATAGTTGCCTTACGGCTGACATTGTGACCTTGGGATTTGTTTTAGTTTGGGGAGAGAGTTGTCCATTGACGACTTCAAGCGCATATTCTTCTGGGAGTATTTTCATCGCATGTGGGGTCGCAGCATTGCCCTCGTATTCGGCCTTCCCGCTTTGTACTTTCTTCGGAAGGGCTGGATCTCGAAGGCCCTGAAGCCTCGACTAGTCATATATGCTGGATTTCTCGGCTTTCAGGTGAGACTTTGGGCTTTAAGTCGTACATTTGGCCATCTTTTTCACTCACTTTGCACCATCATAAGATATGAAAATTTCTTTATTGTCAGAGTTGGGCTGGGAGCACCTCTGAGTAGGTATCTTGGAGGGGCGCTATATAAGTCGCGTGAATGAAAATATTTAGCAAACTATTCTTGAGGCCTTCAGATTTGTTGGCACTCTAGTGGTAAGTGATTGGTCTGATTTGTTTGCAGACTAGGTTTTCTTTGGTTTGGACGTATAGTATTTGCAGATAGCAAAGGAATTTCAGAGAACAGGTATTGTAGAGCAGTATGTAGTAAGATGTCAGATCTTGTAATTTACAAATGACATTGCTCATGAGGACAGTTTATTGTTTTTGCTTATAAAAGGAGATTTGTTGTCGATAATACAAGTAGCTGCTGCAATTAAACTGTTATAGTGTACTAGGCAATCTTCGGGGAGAACTACTACAGGACATGGTGGCCAATTGGTTACAGCACTTGCCTTCATTATTATCGGATTGTACGGGTTCGAGTCTCCCTTGAGATGGTTACTGTGTAATTGTAAACTCCAAATTTATAAAGCGCTATTCTAAAGGTAAGAATGGGCATAGATTTATGAGCATTGTGTCCTGCCAGAATTGTTGCCAGAAATGGTCAAGGGAAGATCTAAGTCCGGTTACCAGAAAGAGGAAGTAGAGGAGCTGCTAAGGCAGATTTTGTTGAGGATGAGAAAGTTTGGAAAGCGGAGGATTAGATGGATATGGGTAGGTGAATGGGAGAGGTGTTGGGATCTTGAGCAAGTCCTTCACTCAGATAGATTGATGATGGTCATAAGATAGTAGTGCATAATAAATGCTTAATAGTAATAATAATGATGATGACTCGATAAAGCTAAATAAAACTTAAAGTTCGATTCACAGCTTAGAAGGGTTGTCAACAGAATTATTAGATTTATTGTTATAATATTTATGTCTCTTGTAGGGTGCCTTGGGCTGGTACATGGTGAAGAGTGGCCTCGAGGAGAAATCGGATCCGAATGCAGTGCCAAGGGTCAGCCAGTATCGCCTGGCCGCTCACCTGGGCTCAGCAATGATTCTCTATGTACTGTTCCTTTGGCAGGGCCTCAATCACGTTCTCACCCCCAACCAGGTATGTGGTTCAGATCGTATTCGCAGAGTCCGTTGTACATATGAAGAGAGTTAATATTGTGCCTTTTAATACTGTTTGACTGATCTGAAGAAGTAGATTTTAAGGGAGCTTGAAAGTGCATCAGATTTCAACTGGACTTCAACGGTTTAATGATTCTAGAGGACGATCCCATTTGAGGCCACTATCAACTGATGCTTTGTATATCATAATAATGGTGCTACAGAAGTCACACACATCAATGTGTTATCTGCGGTGGAAGACTTCAGATAAACAATCCAGCACCTGAGTAGCACAATAGGCTCAAGATACTGTGCAGAAGCACGGCACCCTGCATGTCTCCACTGGCATTTGAGTGCAACAGTCGCTGACCCAGCTGACTGAACATTGCCTAAAGTTTGAAACACTTGCTCAGACTTCTAGCGTACATCATTGTTTGGCAGCTGGTGCTGAGGATACTATGCTGGTTGGCATGGTAAAGTTAAGCCGTGCTGAGCGTGGTTAGTAGTTGCACATAGTGTTTTTTCTGTTGATCATACAGTGCCTTTTCAGAGGTTTATAAGCACTACATAAATTTATGGTTGAAGTGAATTAGTCTTCTAATTAGCAATTGTGTCTTTGCAGTTTGCCAACACAGCGAGGCTTGGACTACTGAGAAAGTACGCTCATGGCTGCATGGCTTTGATTTTTCTGACTTCAATCGCGGGTAATTTTGTTAAAATTCTTTTACATGAGGTTGAATTAATCCTTCAGAGATAATGAAAAACGTCTGTAACGGCTGCATCTTGTCAAGTTATTAGTATTAGTGTTATTTTTCTGTCATAGTGAAAGCACCATGCAAGGCTACATAGTTGAAGCTTTGTGCTCTTATTTTTTTACATACTGAATGTTTGTAGATCTTAATAATAATAATAATGATAATAATAGTGACTATTTATATGGTGCCGTAACACAGCCATGGCGTTACAAGGGTGCGTCACAGTCAACTAACAGCAGGGTAGGCCTTAGAGAGCTCCCTGATAAAGGAGTTACCTAAATTCAGAGTTATATCATGAAGAAAGTGATGCATGGGTTTGTTGGGACACAGTAACTGATTGCTTAGAGCGCTTGCCTTATAATGTGGGGAGTATGAGTTCGAGCCGCCTCTGAGAAGGCTACTGAGCATGTCCTTCACTACAATTGCTCAGCACCATCAAGTGATGCTTGGTCATTGGATAAAGGTGCTTCATAAATGCGTGTTAATAATAATTTGTTGTGATTTGTGAATTCTTCTGTTGAAGTAGTTTTTCATGGCCTTTCTTTCCCAGGTGCTTTCGTCGCAGGTCTTGACGCGGGCCTCGTTTACAATACTTGGCCAAAGATGGCCGATCGTTGGATCCCAAGTGACATACTTGCTATGTCACCAAAGTGGAAAAACATCTTCGAAAATGGAACAACTACGCAGTTCAACCACCGACACCTGGTACTTTGTTATTGTGTTATTATTATTACGCATTATTATTTGTTATTATTGTGCTGTTGGGTGGCCATTCCTTTCTGTTGCTGTGTGATCTTAACACCAACAGTAAGTATGTATTGAATTCGGATATTTATAAAGCGCTTCTAGCGGGAGGGCCATTCAGAAGCGCTCCCAGTGCAAGAAACCCCGAGAGAAAAAGCAAGTCTTAAGAAAGGGTATGTATGTATGTGTCTTGACTTTAAAGAGCGCACTTGTAAGAGCCTGTGAAAAGAGATTTAAATAAGTTCTTCTTAACAAATGACAAACTTTGTGGGACTTGCCAGTAATTTCCCAGTCGTAAACGGTATCATATTTTGCTTTGTGATAAGACTGCCAGACAGAGATGTGTCCACAAATCGTCCAGTCGTATCATCGTATGTTAGTACGAGAATAAGAACCGTGTCCATAACGATTTGCTACGCTGCATTTGACCGGTTGTTTTGTTGAGCTGTCTCTTTTGTTAAACCATCTCTTTTGTTAAGCAATCCCATTTTATGGTTGAGTTTGTGTTTTAGGGCGAGTTCACAGCCACAGCGGTTCTCGGACTTTGGTGGCTTTGCATGAAAACCCCTCTGCCACATCGGACTCGACTCGTTGCGAATGCTTTAGGTTTCATGGCTGTAACACAGGTATGAAGCTTGGTTATGCTTGTTCAGTAAGGTGTATTGTTCATTATTATGTGCTTCTATCAGTCTCTCTCTCTCTGCCTATCTCTGTCTCTCTCTCAGGGGTGGACACACTAGATGCACGTGCGTCCACCCACCAAATCAAATCCACACAAGGAATAGGCATCGCATCGATATTTTTGTTAATACGGCATGTTAAAGCATTAGATGTTATCTAAATTGAAAGTTTTTTTGTTACGCTTGTCACTACTCGCTACTCTCTCTGGGGTAGCTATTTCAATTTTCTTACTTATATCTATGGTAGCAAAGCGGGCAAGTGGCCATGTTATTTGTTTATGAGCAACTAGTAAGGTATTTTATCATTGCAGTGTTGTTAGTGACAGTGTCGATAATGAGTCATGACTGACAATATTCGCGAAAAATCTCCACCAAAAATGTTTTGTTTACCATACAGGATGTTTTGTTTACCATACCATATGCATATGTTATACTCTACTTTTATGAGTCACTCTGAGTCATTTTCAGTGTATGACTATGAGCAGCAGACAGGGGACAGGTGGGGATGGGAGGAGACAGGAGGGGTGTGCATCCAATTTTTTGTTGCGGGCACCCCTGCTATCTTTCTGTCTCTACCTGATCTACTGTTGGGCCGCCTTCCAGGCTTCCATGCTACATGAAGGCCAATATTGAAGGCTGTGGAACCCTTCTTACCACTACAGTTAACAATGTACAGCATCTTAGAACTACTTTGCTAGTCATGATATTATAGAAATTGTCATAATTAAAATTACAAGTTATATAAGCACTTAGATACATTTGATGCATGTCGAATTTTGTCTGCAATCGCCACAAGAACCATGTCGATCTAACTGTATGTGAATACCTTATTCTTCTGCTGTTTAGGTTGGACTTGGCATTGCGACCCTGTTGACGTACGTCCCAGTGTGGCTTGCAACCGCACACCAGGGTGGCGCTTTGACACTACTGAGCTTCGCACTGTGGCTCACACATGAACTGAGACGTCTTCCAAAATGAACACTGCTTTGACGAGTTCCCAAACGCGACATCATACGCTCTTCTGACTTCTTCACATCTCAGACTTTGGGCTCGATGGGCAGCAAAGCTTCCTGACTCGACCCACAGCAGTGCGCTGTTTGCAGTACATTCTTAGGTTGCCTATGTAAGAAGCGGCACAGATTCTTCTTGACAGTTCGGTCATATCAGAATATATCGACGTTTACATAAAATTGTTTTACTTTGATATATATCGTGGAAGGCAGAATATACACTTCTAAATTTATGTAGCCTTTGTAAAGTTATTTAGCGATATTCCAAGTGAACTAGACAGCACTCTTATGTTTTTCATTCAGATTTTTTGTATTGACTTTAACACTTTACTGATGAGTGTATACTAAAATGTATGGAAAACTAAGGGTTCAGGCTTTTATTGAATGAATTTCAACGCAACATTAACACAAATAACAGAAATTCAGTGTTTGATGTGTTAATTAACTGGGTGAAGACGCGGTGGTGTAGTGGTATGTTCAACGCCTTGTAACCGGAGGGTTGCAGGTTTGAATCTGCCTCAAGCCGTTGCGTAGCAACCCTTGCGCCATCGATGTTCTGTCGTATGGTCGTGTGCACTTCTGAACTCTTTAAGGAAGACAATATCAAAATACAGTTGTATTGTATTGTAATTAAAAGGTTAACAGAAAACCCAAGTCTGGATTGGTCTTTAATTTTATTAATCCCACCTCTGAGTGAGTACCTTCTCTTGTAGAATGTAAAAGGTTAAGCATTCTTGTAGAAGCATTCTTGAGATGGCTGCTCTCTAAGACTTGAACAACGGGAGCGCCTCTGAATTTGAGTCAGACTTTGAGTTTGTGCAGTGTAAGTTCTTGATTGCAATTACAATGGGTCTCAGTCTCCTCCCTCGAGACAGTTACTGTGTAGGGATCTTGAGCAAGTCGTTCACCCAGCTGCTCAGCGCCATCAGTTGATGCTTGGTCATTAGATAGTGGTGCTCAATAAATGCTTAATAATAATGTAAAGGAGATATTTACTGCTCACTGGCCTTTAAACCACCAATTAATGAATCCTGAGCTTCTGGACACGAGCCCAGTGCATGACTTGTTGGCTCCCAGCTTTTGCTGGTATCACATTATACGACCTTGGGTTTGACACCCTTGCTTTGAGGAATTGTGTTCACTGGTCATCATTTTTTAAATTTGGTGGTTTTTATTTTATACTGAAGTGCAGCAGAACCCTTAGGTTCCGCAGAACACCAGTTGAAAACTACTGACACAAATACAAGAGATGGTACTTGTGAAATAACCAGTACTCGTTAAATTGTTAAAACACTTTCTTTTTCAAAATACTAATAATGTGCACACTATGTGTCATCATAAACCAACATGTCAGACAAACAATCTTGTGAGCTTATAACGACCATACATTACTTGACAGATGCTAAAGCATGGACAGAAAACCAGTTTATCAAAAGCATCTGCCAACAGTAGTTAGCAACAGTTCTGACATCAAAGGAGCTCTAAGCACAGACAAGTGAGCAATTTATCCACTGTAACAAGCTTTCCAATGCAGAATGTGTAGCTTAGCAGAACCTTCAGTTTCAGAACACAAAATACAGTTTTTGGTGTGTAGCCATGGCCAATATCTGCTGTTATAAAAACAAAATTTCCAGTTGTAAAGATTTTAATGCCTTAATTACTTCCCGATGACTCTCCAGTGTTTGAACAAATCCACGATATTCGCCTCTTTGGAGATGCCCTGATGGACCTGGGCCACATCCTGCACCAACTACTACCCCCAACCAAACCCACTTACTACTCCCTCTGTCCCCGTGACTGCGTAATCCGACAGCCTGAGGCGAAAAACATTTGTTAGGATGTTATATACTTTTAGCTGTTTATTAGATGTCTGTACACCAAAGTGCAATTGGCTAAGATCAAAGTATACTTACTTCCTTTTTAAATTGGTAAAGAAATTTGCCACAAGCATGTACCAGTCAGAATTTATTTTTCATCAGTTATATTATATACAAAAAATGAGCATGAAGATAAATTCTTCTTTAAAATGCCCCTAATAAAAAACTGGTCTGGATGCACTATCGACGTTCCATTTTCCAGATCCAGAAGGACCTTACAAAAAAGTTCTATGTGCACTGGTTTAGAATACTACCAACAAAAACAACGGTTTACAAAATCTAATGGCAGTAAAACTAGCGTCACGAGTTCAAAGCAGATCATCAGAAACAGATCAATTTTATTCACAAAAACAGTTAAAAATGTTAACATATAGCTGAGATTTCTACTCAAAAACAATTAAACATTGGAATATTCAAAACTTACTAAGCAACCTGATGTTCCAGTAACTGGTCATCAGTTCTAATGCATCTTAAAGCATTCCATTTAAACTATACACTATTCAATTGTAATTAAACTATACATTACTTAATTGTAATCGGACATTTATAAAGCTCCACTTCAAGAAAAAACTCGTCAATGCCACAATGGCACTACCAACCCAAACTGCTGAAACCACTGTCAAGTAAAGACTTACGGCGCCTGTGAAAGGGACAAACCACAGCTCTCAAGAAAGGAGATTCCAGCTGAAAGGAACAACATAGGGTAAGCTTCTGGACTGAGCTGTTGTAGTATGAATATGAGGGACAGTCAGGAGACTGGGCAGCCGACCGAAGGGTCCCACAACCCGGGACTGAGTCGCTGAGTGGCGCTTTTATAAACGTTCGATTACAATTACGAAAGAATACCTCTACGTTCAAGGTATTCCCTACAGACTGTCAATACTTTAATGCAACTGTTCTGTTAGTTGATCAGACCCTGAAAACCTTTTGGGGTTGCCCATTAAGGACGCTCGAAGAGGCAAGGAAGGGGTCATCTAAATGCAGACAATGGGAGGTGGTCATGGCCAATGTGGACAACAACTTTTGTCAGACGGCAATGCAGTGGATCATCGGTGGACTAAACTGGCAGTAGCCGAAAATCTGTATGTACCCTGCCTTTTAGCCATCACACACTCCCAAGCTTCAAAAGTCGAAGCTTATAGGTAGACGCCTGGTTCTTCCTCGTCTGTAGTCATAATACATCTGCTGGTACTGTTAGTTTACCATCCAAGTTCCCTTGCTTGACGTGGCAGTATCAAAGTAAGCTACATCTATGACAGTTATCCCTGGAGTGCAGACGTCCACAATGTGAGTAAAGGCAGCGTAATGTCATTCTTTCCATTGACGAGATCAAAATAAACTAGCTTCCCTAGCAAACGTAGTCCAGCGTGACAATACAAAACATTCCTCGGCCTTGTAGAAAAATTTCACTTGAGCAAATGTACATCCAAACAGCACAAACGGTCACGAGTTCCAATTCGTGAAATACGAAATCGTGAACCTCCTTAGCTTATTGTCCAATGGTTTATTGTTCAATGCCCTTTGTTGTTCTGTGGAAAGATGGTTGGCATTTAGAAGCTCCTGAAAAACAAACAGAATATAATAAAATATCTTAAAGTTATCCAACAAAAAGTCTCAGAATTCCTTTACTTTGTGTATGTACTCATGCATGTGTGTATCTATGTATGTATATATGTACATGTATGTATGTATCTATGTATGTGTGCATGTATGTACGTATGTGTGCATGTATGTATGTATGTATGCATGTATGTATCTGAACATACATACTTATAGAACCTCACAGAGGCCGTGAAGAGTAGAAGATGACGTGCTGATCAGTGGGTATCAACCCGATTACAGCTTGGTTTTGTTGATCGGTTGAAGACTAGTGCACTAGACACCAGTGCAATAGAAGTTGTAATTAATTACCATTACAAAAACGAAGCTAACAATACTCAAAACTTTATTAATATAACTCATCTGCTATAACTTATGTTGTCAACAAAGAAATCCAAGTAGCACAGCTCCAATGTTTGAAGGATTTGCCATTCTGTGCTATCATTAGAATTTTTCCAGCTTCCAATACTCTAAGGATATTTCGATTTTCATTACTCTACGAATTTTCTATTATCTAACTGCAATGTTTAATCTAGTCCACCTCTTCTGGGAGGGGAAACAAGGTTTCTGGGGGAGCAAAGAATTTACACAAGATTTTTTCTTCCATCTTGAAAAAAGTTGATGACTTTTTTTTCCTAATTTCATCTTCAAAAAAAGTTGATGACCTTTTTATAGTCCTTCGTCAGATTTTTTTCACTTTTTCTACAGCAATTACTCTCTCAAAAAGGTTGGTGACCTTTTTTTAGGAATTAAACTCTCTGGGGGGAACCATGTATCCACATGTATCGCGGGGGTGGGGGAATTTTCCTCCCCTAAAGGTCTCTACAAATTTGTGATATTGCTGGCCTCTGGGGAACCATAAATCCTGGGGGGACATTTCCCCCCCCCAAAGACGTCTAGATTACTCACTGATCTAACTGTCCCAACACAACTTCTATTGGGTCATTTGTAACAAACATTATTTATATCAGTCAAAGAATCTTACTGTGTGAGTGTGTGTGGGAGTCATCACATACATACAAGCATTGTGAGTACCATACCTGAATTCTGACTGCATTCACAATATCGCTGTTGACTGGTAACTGATCCGTCACCTCGCTGTTTGAACCATCAACAAGCCATTTCTTGGGATCCTTCTCAGTAGTAGCGTCTAGTTTCGTTATACCATCAATAAGGCGTTTCTTGGGACCCTTCTCAGTAGTAACGTCTAATTTTGTTTCACCATCAACAAGCTGTTTCTTGGGATCCTTCTCAGTAGTAGTGTCTAGTTTCGGTATACCATCAATAAGGCGTTTCTTGGGACCCTTCTCCGTAGTAACGTCTAATTTTGTTTCACCATCAACAAGCTGTTTCTTGGGATCCTTCTCAGTAGTAGTGTCTAGTTTCGGTATACCATCAATAAAGCATTTCTTGGGACCCTTCTCCGCAGTAACGTCTAATTTTGTTTCACCATCAACAAGCCGTTTCTTGGAACCCTTCTCCGTAGTAACGTCTAATTTTGTTTCACCATCAACAAGCCGTTTCTTGGAACCCTTCTCCGTAGTAACGTCTAATTTTGTTTCACCATCAACAAGCCGTTTCTTGCGACCGTTCTTCGTAAAAACGTCTAATTTTGTGTCACCATCAACAAGCCGTTTCTTGCGACCGTTCTCCGTAGCAACGTCTAGCTTCGTTTCACCAACAACAAGCTGTGTCTTGGGACCCTTCTCAGTAGTAACGTCTAGTTTCTTTTCACCATCTACAAGCTGTGTGTTGGGACCCTTCTCAGTAGCAACGTCTAGTTTCTTTTCACCATCTACAAGCCGTTTCTTGGGACCCTTCTCCACAGTAACATCTAACGTCGTTTCTCCATCAACAAGCCATTTCTTGGGACCCTTCTCAGCAGTAGTGTCTAGTTTCGTGTTACCATCAACAAGCAGCTTCTTGGTACTCTTCTCTGTAGTAACGTCTAGTTTTATTTCACGATCAACAAGCCGTTTCTTGGGACCCTTCTCAACAGTAACGTCTAGTTTCGTTTCACCATCAAGAAGCTGTTTCTTAGGGCCCTTCTCAGTAGTACTGTCTAGTTTCGTTTTGCTATGAACAAGCCGTGTCTTGTGACCCTTCTCATTAGTAACATCTAGTTTCATTTTACAGTCAAGTTGTTTCTTAGGGCCCTTCTCCATAGTAACATCTAGCTTCGTTTCACCAACAACACGCTGTTTCTCAGGACCCTTCTCAGTAGTAACGTCTAGTTTCTTTTTACCATCAACAAGCTGTGTCTTGGGTCTCTTCTCGGTAGTAACGTCTGCTTTTGTTGCCTTTTGTTTGTCTGTTGGGGCTTTCTGAGCGCGTACAGAAACACGCTTAGTCACAGACTCCACCAGTCTTTCAAGTGATCGCTTTTTTAAGAGAGTCAAAGTTTCAGAGTAAAGTTTACCAACCGGGACCTTAACGCTGGACAGGACTTCTTCTCCCGCTCGAGAACTACCCGTCCCAATAACTGTGCCATGCGTTTTTGGCAATCGGTTATCGGTGTGTTGTAACGAGCACATTGTCTTGCCACGAACCGGCGAGACAGTTCTTCCTGAGAGAGATGCTCTTTCTGGTGATATGAACTCATTGACAGCAGGACACAAAAGTTCACTGCTGTTAAATAACTTTCGTTTTCTGCACTTAAAAAATCTGGGTTGCATCAGTGGTTTCTGAAACAGTGCCTCGGAACTGCGTGCAGGAATCGAGGAAGTGTCTGCACAGTCTTCGAGGTCACCCCTTAAGTTACAACAGGATGGAGAGTCACTGTCAGAACTTACGAAAGAATATGCTGTCGGACTAGAACTGCCACTGCATTCGTCTCCAGAAGTTAAAACCTGTTTGTGGTTGAACAGCTTCCACGTGGAGCGACCGCTTTGTGAACGAGAACGCCGGAACGTCATAAATAACGCGCTCACGCTTTCCGGTTCAGCTTTCAGCCGAATGCTCTGTAACTGTGAAGGGCTGAAAAGAGATTCGGGCTTAGATGTTGACGATGACCTGCGTTGAGTGTCAGCTTTCAGAAACGTTGGTGCGGCAGCCATATACAACTCGACAGGACTTTTGCAACCGCTGAGTATTTGTTGTCGCGAGTCGACATTGGATGAATTGGTCGACTCTGGAAAGGCAATTTTTGCTTGTGCGGAAACTTTGTTCATGTCAACATGCTTCTCTGTTGAACTGTGTTCTGGAACTCCATTTTTAACAGTTTCACTGTACAAAACAAGCGTGCTTACATCAGGGCTTTCAACATTCTTCCGTGGCGGACTGTTCACCTGAACTCCAGTTTTAACGATATCATCATGCAAAACATGTGTGCTCACATCAGGGCTTTCAATATTCTTCCCTGGTGGACAATTCACCGGAACTCCATTTTTAACAATATCATTATGTAAAGCATGTGTGCTCAAATCAGGGCTGTCAACATTTTTCTCTGGTGGCCTGTTAACCGGAACTCCAATTTTAACGATATCATTACACAAAGCTGGTATGTTTACAGCGGGGTTTCCTGATGCCATAGTCACAGATCCCACAGTCGCTGTAGACACCATCCGTCCATTTGCTGTACATAGTGCTACAAAACCCGAATTTCCATTCGCAACGCTGCTACGCTTTGGTGCATTCAATTTGTCTAAGCTCTGTGTTACAGATGATTCAACGTCAGGTTCAATAACTATGACATAAGATGATGATGCTGGTTCAGCGAGATTACTTGATGGCTCCAGGTTCCGCGTTGGATAGTACTCCTCCGTAACACTGCGTTCCGATGTCAATATCTACGGAAACAAATGACAATTTAACAAAGATTAATTTTCACGTCCCTATACTTTGTGTTACAGTAAAACAAAACTCTTACATTTAGATTTCTGGGATAGGGCATCAACGACAACAAAGGTTTCTATATAGTGCTTCTCAAGACCATTCTAAGGAACTCTACAAGTTCTTATTAGATTGAAATACCTTGTGCCTTTAAGGCTCTATGGCAGGGGTCTCAAACACGCGGCCCGCGGGCCGCATGCGGCCCGCGAAGTCCTTTTTTGTGGCCCGCGACGGCCTTCAGAATTTCTTAAATATTTCACAATAGGCCTACTTTTTAATAAAAATTATGATAAAGCTCTAGAAATGGGAGAACTTATATTTTTACGGAGGTAAACGATCAAATTCAGTGTCTTGTTTGTCAGCAAACAATTACTGTTCCGAAGGAATACAACATACGTCGGCACTGATACTTGGCCCAGTTAGCTACATCGGTAAGAGCGTAGGCTGCGTCTCATGCGCCTCTGTGTTAGAGAGCATGCGGACCGCTTCCCGAAGGTGGCTTATTTCAGAGATTTAAATCTCGGGCTAGCCCGGTACCCAACACGGGGACCTTAAATAGCGTAGACACGGGCAGCTGTGGTGAAGAATCTCACCCGATCAGTTCATTGAAAAATGAGCGGGGTCGAGGCCATATACGGTCGCTATAGAAAATCGCGTACATTTACATTTACATTTAGGCATCGCGAGAAATATGACACTATCACAGGCAGAAGTCGGAAGTGAAAAAGTCCAGCAACTTAAAGCTAGATTTGCCAAACAGAGAAATGTGTTTCTTAATATTAAGAAAAACAGCGAAGATTCGATACGAGCAAGTTTTGTAATTAGCGAAATGATAGCCAAATCTTCGTGTCCTTTTACAGAAGGCCAATTTATTAAGAATGTCTTGGGAAATCTAGCGACATTTTATGTCCTGACAAGAAGAAAGTTTGTGAAGGTGTGAGCTTGTGTGCCAATACAGTTGCCAGCAGGGTTACAGATTTAGCAGATGATGCACAAACACAATTAATTAAAATGACACAAAGCTTCAAAGCAGTTTCAATTGCTCTTAGTGAGAGTACAGATGCACCAGACGCCGATAGTGTGCAGTCTCTGCTAGAGTTGTAGATAGCTACGTGAATATTATCGAAGAATTGCTCGACTTGATACCATTGAGGGGTACGACCACAGAGCGTGACATATTTCATCATCGAAGTGTGCATTGAGAAAACTGGGCTACTATGGAATAAACTTGTATCTTTGGCTACAGACGGAACCCCATCAGTGTGCTCTGTAAATGTTGGTGTGGTTAAATTGATGAGGACTAAACTGAGTAGCCTCAATATACATGGAAATAATTTCACTAGTATACATTGCATTTTGCATCACGAAGCCTTGTGTAGTAAAAGCCTACAAATGAAGGAAGTTAGGGATGTTGCCGTTAAAACCGTCAATTTTGTACGTGTTGCTGAATGCATAGGATCCTTAACTTATGCGGCCCGGCCCGCAAGCTCACATACTGGTCTTCCTTTGGCCCTCGGGGTAATTTGAGTTTGAGACCTCTGCTCTATGGAATGTAAAAGTCTTAGGTGAGAAGAAAAGCCTTGGCCTGACCTTCACCTTTACCTGTTGCTCCATTCCATACTGAACATCTCATACCTCATGGGATGGTGTAAAACTGACCCATACACCAGGTATCCTAAACTTCAGGAGCCATGGCAAGATCTACTGGTAAACTAAAATGAGGTCTTCTCACATTAGCGTCGCCACGGGGGAGGGAAGGGCAGTCTGGTCGTTGGATTCGTGCAAATCCAATGAGTTTCAGGTGGTCCCCCCATGTAGCTTGACGTGTCCTTCCTAGCTACAAGAGTCCTGCCCTGCACTCCACACAAAGTCCTCCATCCATAGCCCCTACCTCGTCTCCCGAACCTCGTAGCTCTGGCAAAGCCACTGTCTGCACATATACACAATATGGCCAGTATGAACGCGTTACGCAATTATTACTATAACTATTATTATTATGCATTTGTCAAGTGCCACTATGTAATGATCAAGCACCAACTGATGGCACTGAGCAATTGTAAGTGAAGGACTTGCTCAAGGTCCTTTACAGTAACCGTCTCGGCATAGGAGGATCGAACCTGTACTCTCCGCATTACAAGGCAAGTGCTCTAACCAATCAGCTACTTAAAACACACAGGTATATAAGGTGGAAAAATGCCACCAGCAGCTGACCTTGTCTATGTACGGACGTGGAATAACCACCAACAGAGAACGCTGGATCATCTCTAGTTCTTCATCTGTAAGTTCCGTCGTTTGACCCTTTGCATCTACAAGCACAACAAAACAAATTTCCACTGTTTACAAACACAACTTTTAAAGTTCAAAGCAGTCAATTCAAGGTAATCAGTTGTCATAATTTGTTTAGACACGTGCATCCAAGATCCTGGTCCAATTAGAACACTTAGATGGGATTCACTCACTCATTCATTCAGAAATTTAATATACAGCACTTCAAGAAACCTACTCAGAAGTGGTTCCAGCCTAGCCACAGCAATAGAGATTGCACTTGAGCAGCTTGCAAAAAACAGTCTACGTGTTACCCCTGGGGAGTAGGCAAATCTCTAACGGAAGACCATTCCAAAGGGAGGACCCAGCAACACAGAAGGCTCGGCGTTGCCTAATTGTGGAGCGAGCCAGAGGGCTAAAAGTTCTCCCCCAAGAAGAAGATCCAAGGGCATGCCGGCCAACTGAATCAGAGACTGGGCGGCAGAGCTCATACAGGTAAGCCGGCGCACAGCCTAACAGACAGCGCCAAACCAGTACAGCAACCCTATAGCGGATATGCTGTGGGACAGGGAGCCAATGCAGCACATCATGCTTGTATGCAGAAATAGGGGCATATTTTTGGATGCGTCCAATGAGCCGAGCAGCTGACCGGGATGGTGGCTCAGTCGGTAGTCCATTTCAAACAGGCTGCAAATAAAACGGACGCATTTAGGTGAATAAACAGAGATCAAAGGATGGGGCCATAGACAAGAAGAGGAAAATGATAAGCAGAGGAGGGAGGTTGGAAAGGTAGCTTGTAAAAAGGGGACAGCAAGAAATTGGAATGACAGAGGATTTTCCCAGGAATACATGAACACATTCGCCGTACATTATCGGTGGGAAGATAAGAGGACGACGGAGCGGACTGGCCACGCATTCTCATGTGCCGAGGACAAGAAAGCAAAGTCGCTAGTACTTCATTACCCATGGCTGCCTGTCGCGTTTAGCTTAATGGGCTGCTCGTCTTCTCCTCCTCCTCCTAGTCTACTTCTTCTTCTACTTCTTCTTAGAATAATTAATGTATGTCACTGTATCCATGTCCAGATAGCCGATCGGCTCTCTGTGGCAAGTGATATCTGTACTCAGTCGATTCAATAAAGTAATAATGTTCCAAGTAAAGCCGATTGCAACACGAAAGCAAAATATAGAAATCCTTTTAGCATAATTTGCCCAACAGCTGACGTTAGTTAACTAAATGCTAATTAAGCGAGATAATTTAAATCACATTACACATTTCCACTCTTCATTTTAAGCTTTGTTTTCACCAATTTTCACCCGCACAGACAGGTTTGTTTCTAGTTCTTGTCTCTTGATAGATTGCAGAGCGATGAGTACTTATATTTTATAGCGCTATTATTAATTCTGAGCGCACGGATCTTGGACAGAACACTCTCTATGAAATTTCTTCATCCTATGCATGCATGCATATTTGTATACATTTCTATAGATTAGAAGATGTGTTAGATTGTTCATGTGATCGGTAACGGTCCGATCCATTATACCAGCTTACCAACTCTAGATCCGATGCATCCTACCAGCTTGTCAAATCGAGATCTGCTTCTGACAGCTTGCTTTTATAATTCATAACCAGACCCTCATTTAAAACTGCTACCAGTACTGCCACAACTCATATCGTGGTGCCACATCTTCATGTTTTTATCGCTATTCCAGTTTCGAAACACTATCCATGGTTGCATATCTATCATTCATGAGCTGCTGATTAAGCTGTCATTTCGTTTTTAGAAGCCATGCATGAATTTACTTATCTAAATCTATATCGGATAGAAAATTAAATGATTTCTTCAATTTTTGATTCAAAAGGGCATGATTTTCTAAAATCTCACTTCTTGCCTAATAATAGTGTTTCTCCGACCACGTGCCTGGCTAAACGAAAACAAGTATTTACGTCTATGGTCAATGGCATCAATTTAGTTCTTAATTACATCTAATTTTAAGTTCTTTGGCGGAGTCTGTAATTTTTCATAAACTAAGAGGATAAGATTTCGACCATGAGCGTTTTAAATACAATTAAAGGAAAAATTGTCAACGTGCAACAGGATATTTCTGAAAGGTTTTCAACTTTTGCTGAGTCTGTAGTTGAAAGTATTGATAAATAATACATCGGTACGGCCGGTTATATATACGCCCACCCCATTGAGGCTCAGTTTTGGGCTCTTCTGAATTATGAATAGACCGTTTCTGAGATTCGGCCAACTCTAACATATGTCGACGACAGTTCTACACTGACAGTAATTCTGTAATGATGAACCTGCAGATCTGTTAGTTTTCATCCAGTATATGTACCGTTTGAACTTGCAATCTCCAGTCCAGTATATAAACGTGTTTAGTGCTATTATATCAATGCACTGAGCATCAAAGCGCTTGAATAATTAATAAATAGATGATCTGCCACCTCTGCCTGGTCTTTCTGGCAACCGTTTTCGGATCATCACTGGGCATCGCTCTCTGGACAACCCGTCTGATATGACATAGCGTTCGTGAATAAGCTGGTGCTCTGTGCTTAGCTTTAGAGTAGCTCTTTAGAAATTTGGAGTTTACAATCATGATTAGCTGTTGTTTTTCTGTTGCAGTTTTCGTTCGCTAACGAAGGTTAACTCAAGGAGCAAGAGCATTGATTCTGATCTACCAGACTCTAACTGCAATGCCTCGAATGAGCTTCTCGACCGGTAACTGTAAACAGTTGACTTTATAGTCTGGCACTCCTCAGCATCAATTTATATAGGACATACACAAGATGTGTGAAGCCAAGATGACATATACCCACATGGGATTTATCTGCCCCACATAAAGAGATTTTGGCCTCATATATAGGACCTATGAGGCCTGTATTCAAATATTATTATTATCATTAGAAACATTTGTAACGCACACAAAGTCACTCAGCAATGCGAATCGGAGGCGAGGTCATATGCGCTTCATATGTCGGAGTTACTGTTTAGCCAGATCTTTTATACAGGTTACAACATCGTCAAGTTCAAAACCAAGATTTACTGTAAAACTAGCATTTTAATCTACGATACATCAGTCAATGTTTGGCTACTCTATATTTCGAATGGGCTATGAAATTACATTTATATTGTGTAACATTATTAAATGACATTTGCATTACATTATAAAATGATGTTTACATCATGAACTGACATTTAAATTACACTAGATTGTAAAATACCATTTACATTACATTACGTTATAAGATGACATTTCTATGGCATTACTTACAAGATGACTTTCGCATTACATTGAGTTGTAGGGTGACATTTCAATCACATTATATTTCTGTTCAATTAAATTTAAAATCTGTATCAAAGCTTTGGTAGTTAAAAGTTTGAGAATACTATGAAGTGACTGTTACATTACAAGAATTACCAGTTTTACGACTACGCTGTTTACATTCCTTTACGTGTTTAGGTATCAGAAATCATGGTCGCAGATGCACCAGGTGTCGGAAGATCTTGCTCGAAGAGCGCAGGTAGGTGAAGCTTATTTTTCTGAATGACGTTAATCCCAAATAGATGCCAAAATTGAGGTTTTAGTGGCACATTGGCAAAGCGGAATTTGTTGAAAAGCTAGTGCAGTGTCCAGGATTTGAATTATGGTGTTTGTTTTGAATTGTAGGCGTAAACCTGTCGTCAAGTAATGTACGATTGCCATGCTGTATGCAGTGTAATGTGATGTAATGATGACCAGGGTGCTTTAAAATGCTGGCTGTCAGTGCAAAGTACTAAAAGTTACATAACAGATTGAATTTCCATTGCATTTTGAAAACGTTAACAGTTTTGGTCAGCTATCCAAAATGTCTGATCACCATCGTCTTCATGAGATGCAGATTCCTTTTACTGATTAGTTTGCCAAACTGTATTTCCCCAGTCATGTTTGCCATGTGAAGAAGTAACCATACTTGAAAATTTTTTAAGCGTTCTCGGTTTTTCATTTTGTAGTACGTGGATGGCCTCATAACGAACCTCTTCCAGTACATGGACCTGCAGAACACGGCTTTAAACCAGTTTGCTTCCGAAATGTCCGGTCTGTCTCAACTCGTCACGGACGTTAACACCGCCAAGGATAAAATCGGTTGGTGCTCAATTCACTGTTGGTGTCAACGTTGGTGATTGTTTGCAGTTGTGTAGTGGTTAGCATGCTGGACTGTCAGCCAAAAGGTCGGGGTTCAAATCTTCACCAGGGCAGAAATTTGGTTAAAAAATCTGCTCCACATGTACCCCCTAGCCAACTCAGGTATTATGAGTACACTGTCCATACACTGTCAGTGGGAAGATGAGACAGCGGGGGAGAGAACTGGCCACCTATGCTCATGTGCCGAGGCTAAGAAAATGAAGTCATTAACTCTTCATACCCATGGCTGCATCAGGACTAGCTTAAGGGACTACTCTTCTACCTGTTATCATGTAAGTCTTTAATGTAATGCACACAGCGTCAACCATTGAGTTTCCACATTCTGGTCAGTTCCAAGAAACAATCTGGTGAGACCAAGAGGTGGCTTAAGATGTCTAACCTAATGTTATCTAATGACTTCTATAGTGCCATTATCATATAGTTGCTTCAAGTGAAATCACTATTAAAATCATAATCCATTGTAAAAACCATTGATCGAATGCAACATCTATTTGTATGATAGATTCAGAATGCTTTGTTTATTGCTACAGTACAGTTCTTGGTGACTGGTGACCTTAAAACAGGGGTTCCCAACATTTTCTTTGCTCTGCACCCCTGGGAAATGTTTAATAAATGTTTGCACCCCCTATGAAAGTAATATCACATTAATAGATAGTTTCTACATACATACAGTACAATAGTAACATACTTTCCCTCTTTGTCGCACCCCGTGAAATGCCATCTTGCACTTGGGGGTGCAGATTGGGAATCCCTGCCTTAAAATGTTGCTGTCAGAGTAGTACGAGATTTCAGAATGCAAGGGGTGACTGAAATTGATGCTGTTATTCTTTTTTCGGCATGAAGAGAGTCTAGACGGCGCTTTCGGAGAGCTGGAGTCATTACTGGTGGAACTGGAGGACGTCTGCGACCAGAGGAACCACTTGAAGAAGAAACTGGAACACGAACACCAGCTGAAGAAATATCAACAGAGCAAGCACCTTGAACTGGAGCAGGTCAAAGGTGAGGGGCATTTGTGCCGGTTAAGTTAGAAAGCATAGAAATTGTTGATTTCAGCAGCATCTGTGGTAGTTATGTTTTAAAATGGAGCGTGAGAAATTGTCCATATGGTTTGAGCAGTATTCAGTTTTCACCCCATTCAATTCAATATTAGTATTTGTTTCCCCGAGGTACACGCAATCCCTCAGAAGTCTAAAAATTATGCTAGGAGCTGTTGTTGTTATTATTATTATTGTTATTATTGTTATTATTATTATTATTATTATTATTATTGCATTTATTAAATAGCACTGTCTGTCTAAAGATCAGGCATCAATCAATGGCGCTGAGCAATTGTGAGCAAAGGACTTGCTCATGGTCCCTACACAGTAACTATCACAGAGAAGGCTCGAGCCTGTACTCACCGCGTTACAAGGTGCGCGCTCAACCATTGTTTGAACAATGCTCATGAAAAACTAATAGTTGCAGATACAACTATCAATAAGAACATAACCTTTGGGTGACATAACGCCACGTTGCATTAAGCAGAATGGCACGTAAATGAGTCCGCACTGAATATTTCTCAACAGATATTTTGTTGTGTTGTTACAGTTGCACAGGCGAAGATGCACGCGGCCAAAGTGCAACGGTTCGAAGAACAGATCAGTATCGCTTTGCGGGAGCGACAGAAGGTGTTTGAGGAAGCCCACCGCGAACAGATGATCAAGTACATGACGACGGGTCAGGTTGATAAATGTGAGCATCGACCCTAATCTGATCTAATCCAGAAACTTCTATAGTGCCTTTATCCCGTTAAATGTTCGGGTGGTTGCTTTAAGCAAAACCGCATTTTGAAATTACAGGTGTAAGCTGAAAGTTAGTGGTGTTAATGGTAGAAGTGTTGTTGGTCTTAATGGTAGAGGTGTTGGTAGTGTTAATGGTAGAGGTGTTATTGGTGTTAATGGTGTTAAGCTGCTGATTTAACAGACATGTATTTTCTGTCTTTTCGCTAAGAAATTTTATGTTTGTTCTAGTGCTGCTATCTCCGCTACACTCGGCAAGTCTTGCGGACATTGAGATCGAACAAGACGAGGTCGAACTGGATCAGTTTCTTGCTTCTGTTGATGAAAACGAACCTCCAGGGGACAAGCCAACAATGGAAGAGGATACGGAGACAGAGGAAGACTTGGATGCCAAACAGGAGTGCATCATACTTGAAGACGAGGACTGTAACGCTGGAAATATTGACGATGACTTGGTGTCCCACCAGTTGCCAGATGGCACCACGTTAGTCAGTGACCATAGCAACGCGGCTGTTGACGTTCAGACGAATTCCACAGACGATGCCAGGGAAACTTGAGAAGGATGCATTAGGTCTAGAGCTGACTGAAATGTGAGCTTATGAACTGCTTGTAATGGATTTAAGATTGTTACCGTCTTCCAATTTGTGGTTTCATTTCAATGTTTTTTAACGGAGATATGTGTTCCTGTGGATACCTGCCACCGAATGTAGTTAAAAGCACCTATTCTGGACACGATTTTATGATTTTATACACGTTTAAAGAAAATCTATTTTACGCAATGGAAAACGATCTAAATTGCATAGTTGTAAATAAAATTTAACATATTGGCTTGTGCAGAGAGCGCTTCTGGTTTGTTTTGTCATTGAGGGGCATTATATAAATGACCAATTACAATTACAATGTTCATTCCGATGAATGTGACTGCCTCGTAGTGCCAAATAATGCTTATGCTGTTTTTCTGAATCTTCTGCTGGCCGTGACTTTCTAAAATGACTGCTTCCCAACTATCCACTGCACGGTCGTTGATGCTCAACATGTTTTATTCCGAATGGTATTAATGGTACTTTTTAATGTAGCTGTCATTTATGCTGTGTCTTTTGAGCTTCCCAAAAGAAGCTTTGGTGTTCACGCCTTGTTTCAGCAGCCATTTTGGATTTAGTTATGGCACTTTGGTAAAATTCACTTAAATGCTTTTGACCATGGCTTTGTCAAGATGTGTTTAAATTGCTTTAGCAAAGTGTTAGATAAAATATGATTACAGTACAGAGCAATTATGTCGTGTTAAATATTACACTGCAACATAAAGCTCACTTGCATACTTACTTAGCAGTAGGACTGCTCTGTCTTGCAAGTGGTATTGCCATATGCATCGATTTTGCTTAGCAGCAGCTATAGACTGAAGCCTTGAGCTTTAGCAGAGTGGCACTATAGAAGTTCTATTGTTTACTTTCACACTTCAAAGTCTATTGTTAGTCAGCAGCACTTATATGGCTTTGTATCATTATCTCATTGCCAAATGAGATAATGATACAAATGATATCTCTGCCCCAATTCCTGATTGGATATTCATATATGCTGAGGTGAGAGTCCAGTGGTAGACATTGTATGACTACCCCCCAAAATTATGTCCCAATTCCTGGTAGCATATTCATACACTAAGATCAAAGTCCAGTGGTAGACATTGTATCAATACCACCCATGCCCCAATTTCTGATAGCATAATGAAGTGTTTATTATTACTGGAAACTACTTTTATAAGCCTGTCTCAGCAATAGTCTAGTGGTCAGCATGATGGACTGCCAACACAGAGGTTCATTCAGTAGACAGTCAAACGCCTTAAAATAAAGAGAATTTTCATATTTCAGCTAAAGCCTTTAGCGAACCATGGTTATAAAATGAGTACACCGACAGTACGCTGTCAGTGGGATGAGCTCTTCCTTCTGATTTTTCTTTACCACTTTATTGAATGGGTGCCAAATTAAGTGCTATAAAATAATGTTATTGACTGCAAAAAATTTTATCGGTGTAAGAATTATAAACCTCTGGGGCGGTTCTAAACACCAGCCGCAAAAGGCTATCATGTGAATGTGAAATAAACGTTGCAATAAAGGTTGAAATAAAGGTTGCAATAAACGAGTATTTGATTTGATTGATTTTAAAGTCTTATGCTTAGCTTTTAACAGCGCTTCATCAAGTTTGAGTTCTCAATTATGAATTATCATACGTGTATTAATCATAGTTGTAAACCGTAAACTCTGCATCTATTTTACTGTTTAGCGTTCTTGAAAGAATTTAAATGAGATTCTAAAAGGCTTTTCCAAAAATAATTAAAACTCAGTGAAAAAATTAATTTAATGTTGATAAAATTTGTAGTCAGTTGACAGAGGGCGATCAACAGTAAAATGACGTCATATGACAGCAGAATTTTGTATGTTATTGCGTCTGTGATTTTATAAAGGAGTCGATCACCTGTGACAAAACATCTCTGGATTTCTTTGTACGAAATTCCCGTTAGAACTACTGCGCATCAAAAATTTTGAAGATTTCGTCGAATCGACTCTTTCCAGACGTGACGATATGACTTCGGTTTTGGGTAGCGTTACGAGTTGGTTGGTAGGTGTGAGAGACCCGTCCCCTGAACGTCAAGTGATCGAGATCGGGGGAACGAACCCTCCTTCGCAACAACAGACTGGAGAAGAAGGGTCGAAAGAGGACTCCCCGAGCGCTGGATCCGTGGGAGCTGAAACTGGAACAGAAACTGCGGAGCTAGAGGGACAGGAGAAGTCTCCTGGCGATGATGGAAAAGATGATGCAACGAAAACGCTTCCGGGTGGGATGGATGTTGACCTACAGGAGGTGTCCGAGAAGGCAATTCACGCAGCTAAGGAGTGGGGCAGTGAGTGATTATTATTTTAATCATTTATGATCGTCATCGTCACATTATGATGCCTTTGCTGGCATCATAATGTGTGGCAGATAACTGTTTCCAATTTTATCTAAATGTTTTGACTGAAAAAGTAAACAAAAAATGTAAACACAAAGAAACGTAAACACAAAAAATGTAAACACGGCAGCAGGTACACAACAAAACTGCCTTACGTCATTAGCTGCTTGATTCAGTAACATGAAGCACAAGGATTCTTTCTGTTGAGAAGGACTCCGAGTATTGTCATTATTGTTACAGTCATAGGATGATGGGTTAGGTTTCTGAGAGCAAAGTCTGTTTAATCACAATCACATAATTACTGAAGCAAATCCTGTAATATATGTAAATATTTATGTATGTTTGTATAATTATTGTTTGTATATATAATTATATGTATGAATGTGTGCATGCAATATTTATGTATATAAAGTATGTATGTAAAGTATGTATGTATTTATGTAGGTATGGTATTCATGTATGCAGTATGTGTGCCTGTGCATCTGTCTGTGTGTCTATCTGTGCTTATGTCTGTATAAGCATTTATGAGCATTGAGCATGCATGTATGTATGTATTTATGTATGTATGTGTATCAATCAAAATCGTACATTGTTTATTGCACCAAAAGAACAGCATGAGGAGTCAGATGAAAGCTGTTTACTTATACTCGCTTTTGAGGGCTCCTAGAATGCGCTTTATAAAGGTCTAGAAAGTCCAGTATATGTTTAAGGCAAATGCTGAATGTCAGTGCCTGAACTTGTGGTGCTTCTCCATTAAACTCATTATGTATGTATTGTATTGTATTGTGTTGTATTGTGTATGACTGATGAAACTTCCATTTCTCTTTCAGACATACCAGTTTCTCTAACTCCCTTTTAGATTTGAAGTCTAAAAATGTTGCTAGAATTTGCCTGCTTGTGTATCTGTCTGTAATTGTATCTGTAATTAGTAACTTTTATCATACATGTACAAGGCATCAACCGATGGCACACCGAAACCATGCCATTTAATCAGATCAATATCCAGAAGATCAGTCCACTAAAACTGATCTGCCTGCATGTGTGTCTTCCTTTCTGTCTGCCTGCCCCTCTTGCTTCCTACTTGCTGCTTAATTAGCCTATCTGTTTGTCTGTCTTCTGTCTGTCTGCCTGAATGCCTGCCTGCCTGCTGCCTGAGTTTGGGCATTTTCACTGTTTATTTGTTTTCAGTGTTGCCTAAAGCCAGCAGAGCGTGACAGACTGACAGTGTTCTGAGTCATTGATTTTTTTTCATTTGTTGTCTTTGTTCGACTGGAATAAGTGAGGAATAAGTAAATCGTCCCGTCGGTTGTTTGGTGTTGCTTCGAAACAGCAGATGTTCAGGACAACAGACAAAGCAACCAAGATCTTTTATTTATCAGACTTTATATTTGTTTATTTTTGTTCAAATGTTCATAAAAGTTCAACGACTTTTATGGTGTTTGTGTGTGTCGTCATATATGCACACACATACATACATAATATACATACATACATACATACATAGATACATACATACATACATACATACATGCATACACACACATACAGACATAGATGCATACTCAGCATTTGTCTGCACCTTGAGGCCTTTGTTGAGGTTGAAAGGGAACATTTTGAATTTAAACTAGTACAGTGTGAACTGGTTTGCGCTTTCAGTTTGCATGCGTCTCTGTGTATGCGCAGTAGTATTTTATTCCTTTGTACGTGCAGCCTGGCTATATTGCTGTATCATATCACATGTACCCTGGGTTAACGAGTCTACAATGTAGTTAAATTAATCTGTCTCATTGAGCTAGAATTCATTTACATGTAGTTCGTAATAGTGAACTGCAGATTTCTAAAGTTCTACTTTAAAGCCAGGCGCAGGGCACTAGCGTATTCACGAGTGCTGCATCATTTTAGAGGGGTTGTCCAGAGATCGATATCCATTGGAGGTCTGAGTCCAGTTGCCAGAGAGACCATAGAGTGAAGGTAGAGGAGCTGCTAAGTCGGGTTTCATTGATGACAAGAAAGCTTGGAAGGCAGGGGATCGGATGGATTAGGGTAGGAATTTCTTGAAGGAGTGGGACTTCAATTTGAAGTGGTAAGCCTGTGTGGTTATAGGTAGAGGGCCTGATGCAGATTAGATTAAACTTTAATAATATTCATTTAGTTATTGAAATATTGTATTGTATTGTATTGTGTTTAAACATTTATAAAGCGCCTCTAGTAGGGTGAACCGTTCAGAATCGCTCCCAGTGCGCAAGGCCACAAGAAAAGAAATAGGTTTTGCGAAAGGCAAAAGAACATGACATGTTACCAATTAAAATTTGAGAGCGAGTAGAAGGAGACAGTGTATTCCAGAGAGAGGGACCAGTTGAGGCAAAAGATCTGGACTGCGCCATAGCTGTTCTAGTATGAGGAACTGAAAGATCCAGTCTGTTCGAGAAGCGAAGTGGACGATGCGAGGAGACAGAAAGAGGCCGGTGAATTACATCAGTTAAATATCTAGGGGCAAGACCCCGCTGTGTCTTGGACACCAGACTGAGGATTTTGAACTTAATACATGCAGACAGAGGAAGCCAGTGTAGTTGCTCAAACATGAAAGACGAAATGCGTGAGTAGTGTGGCAAACATGCTATTAATCTAGCAGATGCATTTAGGACTATTGTAGATGTTCAGTGTGAATAACACAACCTAATATTGATTAGTGATGTTGCTTAAGTGCATTCAAGTCAACCGTGTCCTATAAGGTAAGGTGCAGGTCAACCTTTGTTAGCCTGGAGCTTTGTATGTGTTCAGCCACTGTATTATGAAAACAGCTGAATTATGGAAAATTGATAATGGTGCAGCGATGCTTAGCATGCACAGATGGTGACATTTTGTGACTCCTTCCATATTAATTGCTTTTATCTCAGCAGTTATTGCTTTTTAAAGACGTGCCTTGGCTGCTGACTTGCATGATTATTTGTTTGGCCTATTTTGTGTGAAACCAGCGTGACATTAATATTGCACGATAATTTAATAACATCAAACATTGTTTATGATGACTGATATGAATAATACAGTTGTTTACTTTACCTGTCCATTGTTTACCTTGTCGTGTGAAACCCGGAATTTATCACATCAACACTGTATGATTACTGAAGTGTGTTGTTGTATTTTATTCTAGGTTATCTCTTCAACTTTGGAAAAGCGGCCACGGAGCAGGTGGCAAAGACCGCAAAGCAGCTGAAAGATACCATGGAAGAGAAGGTGAACTTCTATTCATTAAAGCCTTGCGCTGCTGTCCGCTGTAAAATAACTTGGCAGTTGTTACCCTGTCTATGATGTAGTGTAATATATGTAATCTATGTAATATTTATGTAGCGCCTCGTCGAGGAACCTCCTCAGCAGTGCCTCCAACCCAATAATGCCTGTCTACTTTGTAACAAAAACAAGACGGTTTCGAGTTGCTAGCAAATCCACAGAAGTGTCTAACTAAGTATGTGTGCCTGTCTGTGTAGATGCATATTTATATACATATACATGCATAGTATTACATACATACATGATTCCATGTGCAATTAACCAAACCAGCCGCTGTATAGCCATTAAATGTAAAGGTCGCCACTGTACTGTCCATGCTACAGGCTGAGCGCTCTAACTGATCGGCCACCGGGCCACATTATGATGGATTTATTTTGTAGAAATTCCTGGGGAATAAGCAAATTGCTGGTACTCTTGGCTTGAGCTGTGTAGATATTAATGTTGAACTGATAGTAACCCAGCAGTCAGTCTGTTTTGTTTACATGTTTATTTTACGTAATTTCAGACGATTCTTGGAGACTTTTCCCGTGAACAGGAGAAATTTGTGACTGGGAACAGGGAGAAGAAGAAGCAATCGGAAGCAGCCGTGGCGCCATGGATCGGCTACAACGAAGAAGAAGCCATGAAAACCCAGATACTGGCCCTCTCTAAGGTACCTTGATGATGAGTCTCTCTTGAAGTGGTGCTATATAAATTTGCAATTGCCATTACCAATTACCATTACCTTCACCTACATTCACCTTCAGAAGTGCACTTTGAAGCCAGGAAACTGGAAATGTTAAGAACCGTAGACAGACTGGAAGAGGTAATTGACATTGGGTTTAGAGCAAAAAGAGAGTTCCAGATGGAGGGACTGGTAACTGTGGATGAACGCCGGCCAAAGACAAGACATTTACCGGGAACAACATACTTTCCAGCGGATACTGATCGAAGAGAGGAACTGCCTTTAACAGAGCTATACATGGTGTAACCATGCAAGAAAAGTGGGATGATTTGCATGTGCTTAATACACTAGGAGTGCAGCTTGAAGCAGATACGCTTATGTATACTTGTTGCTGAGATCATAGCTGCAGTGCGCATTAGTGGTTAGCGTGCTGTAGAATCAGCAAAGGGGCTTAGGGTTCAGATTCACGGCATGGCAGGATTACCGGGATTTCTGCTCCACTTGCACACATGCTGACCATATACGCTGTTGGTGGGACGATCAGATTTGCATGTGCTTAATACACTAGGAGTGCAGCTTGAAGCAGATACGCTTATGTATACTTGTTGCTGAGATCATAGCTGCAGTGCGCATTAGTGGTTAGCGTGCTGTAGAATCAGCAAAGGGGCTTAGGGTTCAGATTCACGGCATGGCAGGATTACCGGGATTTCTGCTCCACTTGCACACATGCTGACCATATACGCTGTTGGTGGGACGATCAGAGGCGAAGGAGAGGACTGTCTGCCCACCCTCATGTGTCAGAGCAAAGGCTAAGAAGGATGAAGTCGCTAACGCGTCATGCCCTTTAACTATAGTGGGGAATATGTTGTTTGGACTGTGTTTGTGTGTGTGTGGGTGTATGTTGTGTGGGTGGGTGTATGTGTGTGTATTTGCAAGTCTGTCATCACCATTGATTGATGCTTGGTCATTAGATAGTGGTGCTTGATAAAAGTGTAATAATAATAATAATAACAATAACAATAATAACATTCCGGTATTTGTGTGCTTTTGGGGAACAGGACAAACGCAACTTGCTGCGTAATCCGCCGTCCGGAGTCCAGTTCTACTTTGACTACGAGAGCATCTTTCCGATCGCCATGGTGATGCTTGACGAAGATCCGAATCTGAAGGCGCTGAGATTTGAACTCGTTCCAAAACAGTCAGTTACGCAACTCATCAGTTGTTGTTTAGCGTTGTTCTCGTTGCTTTTCTAAGTGAGTGAACCGTTGCATTGTTACCTCTTCTCTTGCAAGCCTGGAGAAGGAGCAATACTCTACCTACCACGAAATTACACAAGCGACTGATCAGAACAAGCACGATCATATATCGTGCTTCATGATCATGGTAAGTAAGTTAGTAAGTATGTTCTTTGGGAACCAATTGCTAATCACACTTTGGTGTACAGACATCTAATAAACAGTTAAAAAGTATATAATATCCTAACAATAAATGTTTTGCACATCAGGCTGTCAGCTGTGGGATTATGCAGTCATGGGCACAGGGGCGAAGGAAGTCATAGGTGGGTTTAGTTAGGGGTAGTAGTTGGTGCAGGACATGACCCTGGTCCATCAGGACACCCCAGAGAGCCGAGTGTCAGCATTATCGCAGCTTAAACATTGGGGAGTCATGTGAGTGTGGCATCTAAAATGCAGTGTGTGCCCATCAACACCAGAGGATGCTCTTCTTCTCAGATAGCAGTTTCTTGCATGTATGTATGTATGTGTGTATGTATGGTATGTGTGTGTATGCTTGTGTATATATGTATGTATGCATGGTTGTTCTTTTGTTTAAGTTTTGAGATAGACAATGAGATGATGTCATATAATGCTCATATTGTGACTTGGAGTTCAGTTGAAAACCGTGTTGTAACTTACGTCTTTAGGATCAAGGAGGAGATGTTCTGGCGTAACTATTTCTACAGAGTCTCGCTGATCAAACAGTCGACTCAGTTGACGTCGATGACTCAGCAGAGAGGTAGAGGATCCAGTGGACCGCTTTAAGGCCGTAGATTCTAATCTGATCTTAGAACTTCTATTGCGCCAGTGTCATAATGCTCAAGGTTGACAGTCGCTATTAATCAAAGTCGTTGTGCAAGTCAAATTCCAGGGTGAGTCCGATGGTCAGAAACCTGGAGAAGACACGGAGAAAGCCTTTGGAGGAAATTACACTTTGCATTATAAGCAGCGTCTAGATAACGAGCTAACGTTTACAACTGCAATCAAAAGTCATATCTTTTATTATAATTAACATTATTTTGCCCTGAGGTGAAAAGGATCCCTCAAGGATTTCAACCTTACTTAGAAGCGCATTATTACTACTACACATTTATTAATAACCACTGTCTAATGATCAAGCATTAATCGATGGCGCTGAGCAATTGTTAGTGAGGGACTTACTCTAGGTCCCTACACAGTTACTGTCCAAGAGGAGGTTTGAATCCGTACTCTTCATGTTACAAGGTTAGCGCTCTAGCCAATCCACCACCATGATGAATGCCATGATGAATGGATGCTTGTCTTGAAGGAGCTCTGGTATAATGCTCTGAATGAATGAATTAACACATGACTGAATGAATGAATCCATGCTATAGCAATTTGTGTAGTTTATTTAACTTTCACTGTATGAGGATATATTCAAAACAGACTGAATTGTATTTGTGCTTAGGGACCACTGCTGCTTCATCAGGAAAGCCAAGCCCTGCGGAGAGTGGCTCAAAAACCACACCAAAAAGTAAGTAAATTAGTTTATATTCAGCATTTACTTAATTTGTCATATATTGTAATTTAGAAATGAATAAATAATAGTTTGCTGACTTTGCAAGCCTTGCAGTCATGAAGATTCGTATAAATACTGATTTATTTTGTAGTTCTGTTGAAATTCAAATGAATTTGGGGAGCATAGGATAATGAAGATTTGGAAAGCATCACTTTTAATGCAGGAAGTAGTTGCTTTTGAGAGATCCTCAAATGGACAATTTCATTCCCGTAGAATAATAAAACATGTAAATAACTGTTAACAACTGTTAAAAGTGTTCGGGTAACTGTTATAGGGGTTAGGTAACTGTTGTAGTGTTCTGGTAACTGAAAAGCCAATGAAAAGGTAAATAAAGAAAGAGCCACTGCTCACAGGCTCTAGAGATTTGTGTGGGTGTGTATGTGTTTAGAGTTATTCATTCATTCATTCAAAGATTTATATAGCACCCCTTCAAGGGAACTACTCAGAGGTATTATATTAGCATTGTTTGCTTACAGATGTGACTTTTTGTCCTTCGCTTTCTTAAGAGGTATCGTACTTAATAAGTGTCTAGATGGGTTTTGCTATGTTAAGACGCACCTGTCAAGTTCATAGTGCTTTTGAGACAAACTTAAAATGTGCTTTACAAATGTCCAGATACACATCTACATACATATATACGCACATACGTACATACATACATACGTATATACATACGTACATACATACATATGCACATACATACATACAGTGCTTTTTTATCAAGAAAAAAAGGTTCCGGAACGGAACAATAGGTTCCGGAATGCAACAATTATGGGCGGCCTAAAATCACGATAAAAACGGGATTAGGGGTTGGGAGGGGTCTTAATAACCACTGAAAACAGTTCAGAAACACTGAAAGTAAATTAAAATAACTAAGTAATTGTTTTTATTATTAAAATAAATAAATTATTTTTTAGTAACTTAAAAAGGTGCCGGAACGCCGTTCCGGAGCGTTCCGGCTGAAAAACGCACTGCATACATACATACATACATACATACATACTTACACGTACACATACATACTCGGCAAGAACATTGAGAATTGCTGTAAAGGTGCAGTGTAAATATTCAGCTACATAACGTACATATATATAATGCTTGGTAATGATAGTTGCAGTGAGTATACTATGCAGCATGGCTTTGTTTGTTTTGATTGTTTCATTTTCTGTGGGAATTCTTTTCATCTGTGCAGCTGGCGGCGAAGAGAAAGAGGCGGAGGAGTTAAACATCGGTAGTCCTCCAGGGGATCAGGAGTTCGTGAGCGACACATTCCAGTCCGGAGAAATAATCGACGATGAACTGAAGAAGGAGATGCATCAACTCGGAGTCACCGACAGCAAGGAAGTGGAAGGTCAGTCATTGGCTGTGTGTGCGTAGGAGAGTGGGTCAGTTGGATGGGTGCGGTCAGACTGGGGCCTTGCCATTTAAATCATGCAGGGGGCCTGAGCCAAACCTGGCCCATAAAATGCAGCATTAGATGAATTAATTTATTTTAGGCATATAATAAAATAATAATAATTTAAGTAATGATAGCACTATTAATAATAATGATAGGCCTTAAATGTTGTTATTGTTATTTAATATACTATTTGATTGTTTATGCAACTGTTTCCTATTCATCTCTAAGAAATTGTGAAATGAAAAAGTTTGGATGTTATTGTGTATTGACGTATAATTAATTCCTTTCTGCCCTAGTGGCCATGCGCGCTGAAACCAGAGGGGCCCATGTGCCATGGCACATGGGCACAATGGCTAGTCCACCACTGGATGGGTATATTAGGGAGATCTGTGGCTTGTCTAATCTATCCTACAGCAATTGTCAGTTAAATTAACAATTTCTTTAGTATTCGTGGGGCATGGTAGCCAATTTGTTTAAAGCAGAGGGTACGGGTTCAAGCCTGTTCCCCTGAGATGGTTACTGTGTAAGGACTTTGAGCAAGTCTTTCGCTCACAATTGCTTGGCGCTATCGATTGATGCTTGGTCATTAGATGGTGGCGCTTAATAAATGCCTAATAATAATAATAATAATAATAATAATAATAATAGCATTCCTGTAATAATGCTTAGCTTGTCAGTTGCTAGCTGCACATGCTCATTACGCTTCAGTTGATCAATAAAAATTTACTTCATTCATCGCTCTGATAATGATAATAATGGTAATAATAGCAGTCTGTCACATAATCAACAACGAATTCGTTAAGTCTGGGTCACATCTAGAGTCATGAGAATAAATACTTAAGTGAGAGAAAATATGATAAGAATTAGTTCTGCATATTAAGGCATTTTGGTTCCTGTCGTGTCTTATCATTCTCCATGGTGAGTCCTACCGTCTGTAATGACCTCCCTCTCTCGCTTCACTCCCTCCCTAGGGACCTCTCAGATACTTTCTATGGCCTTGTTAAGACCTTTTTATCCGGGCCTTGGTCGGTAGCGCCAATGATTAGATTTCTTGAAGGGACGCTATATAAGTTCATTATAGATAGATAGATTCATATCTTTCCAATTTGGATTTGCTTTTCCCACTGTTCTGAGCACAACAATGTCTTCGTTGCTTTAGGCAAACAAGCGAAGAAAGGTGAGTTGCATGGTTGGCTTTGGTTTTGGACTGCGCTCGCTTTGGTTTACAACTTGTCGCTGCACATACTGTACATTTCACAGAAAAACTGGGATGTATACAGTATTGATTTCACCATTGCTGTTCAAACTTAAATACCTTGGGCATAGTTGCTTATTTGTATGTGGTACTAATTTGTTGGTATTTGTGTGTGACCAACGCTGTACTTGAATGTCACAGAGAGGTGCTTAGTTATCTGTGTGTGGTACTGACTCATCATAGTGTCATGGCACGGACCACTTGTGCTAGGTAAATGGTTGGATGATGGATGGGATGGCTGGATAGATGAATAGATAGATGAGTTGGATGGATAGATAGATACCAGTAGATAGATAGGCAGATAGACTTCTCGTCAAGAGCATAACAATGATGCTTGTGCTGTGATATTTGCCTGGTGGGGGTTTTATACCATACAATACAACTGTATTTGATATTGCCCTCCTTCTGATGTTCAGAATTGCACACGACCATACGACAGAACATCGATGGCGCTGAGCAGTTGTGGGTGAAGGAGTTGCTCAATGTCCCTACACAGTAACTGCATCGGGCGAGACTCGAACCCGTACTCTCTCTGCTTTACAGGCCAAGCGCTCTAACCAGTCGGCCACTGTGCTTTTTACCTGTTGGGGGATTTTAGTGGAAGACATTTCACTTGTTGCTTTGTCATGGGTATGCGTGTGTTCGAGGTAGACTTTTCTAACCCCCTTTGAATTATGGCTTGACTTTCGAGTGGGTTGTGTTTATCGTAGCTGAACTGTTTGACTAAAATGTTTCTGTTTCATCAAGTGCTTTAACTGTGTTCTGGGCAAGAACGAACACTTTCAGCCTGTCTAATAAGTTGCACCTCTTTAGTTTTTGCTGCTAATAAGTGCCTTATTTTAGTGCCTTAATTTACTGCCTTGGCAAAAGGTGCTGTAAGAATATTTGTACAGATGCTATCTAACAATCCTGAAACACATATAGAGTACATACCGGAAGATGATCTTTAAAACAAATTATAGATTATTTCCAGTGCTTTTTTTCTAGGAAAAAAGGTTCCGGAACCTATTGGAACAATATGGTAACTGACCTATTGGAACAATAGGTTCCGGAACGGAACAATTATGGACGGGTTAAAATCCCGAGAAAAACGGGATTGGGGGTTGGGAGGGGTCTCAATAAACACTGAAAATAATTCAAACCACTGAAATTAAATTAAAATAACTAAATTATTGTTTATATTATTAAAATAAATAAATTACTTTTTAGGAGCTGAAAACGTTCCGGCACGTTCCGGCTGAAAAAAGCACTGATTATTTCAAACTAAGAAGACAAATAGTATCTTGTGTTAACACTATTGGTGTTTTTTCTTACTTTTTTTTATAGATATAACAAGCCAACAGTTACCTTAAATTAAATTTCGTATCATTAAATGTTTTTGCATGCTACATATTGTATTTTTGTATCAGGGCTTTCCAAAGACGCATTTTAAGAAGCTCTCGAAAGCGCTGTGTACATGACTGTGTAAGGGATTTAAACAGGCGTGTTGTAAGGCCAAAGTTAACATAAACAGGATAAATATCCACAGAAACAAGACAAATATCCACAGAAACAGTACAGATATCCACAAAAATAGTACAGGTATCCACAGAAACTAGAATGTCCACAGAAGCAGTACGAATATCCACAGAAATAGTACAGATATCCACAGAAACAATACAGATAGCCACAGAAACAGTACAAATATCCACAGAAACAATATGAATATCCACATATACAGTACTGATATCCATAGAAACAATACAGGAACCATGGTGTTGCATATTGTTTCTGACAGACGCAAGAAGTGAGACATTGTTTATGTTAAACCTCCTCTCGGGTATCATTACTACAAGTTATGGCTTTCTTTTACAGATGACATACCAGAGTGGGAGAGGGAGCTGCAAGCGGAGCTTCAGGAATACGAGGTTGTCGGCGACGACGAGAACAACGTTGACGACGCCGATCTCGAGCGAGAGATCATGAACCAGATCGAAGCAGAATCGAAGCACACATAGACGAAGAGGAACACACCCTCGTCGCCTTTCTTGTATCATAAACTATGTCGGCATAACGTGTAGCAGTTTTAAGTTTTGGAACAAGCCTAAGTTACCTACTAGACACTACGCTTGTGATAATGTAGCTATATAAATATGGTGATAAGGTACTGGGACTCGCAGTGTAGATATCTTATGACTTCTTCTTTAAATTGTTTTGGATATTGTAACTGATGTGTTATTGTGGCAAATGGCAGGGACAGGGTTAGGGGTTTGATGTCCCACTTTATTATTTTGGGGGTCTACAAGACTTGTGAAAATCGCTTAGGAGAAAATGGTGGAAGATTCATTTTTGTTACCCCATTTGAATTATGACAGATGTGTAGTCATCAGAAAGAAGATGTAAGTAAGTATATTTTTATTAACCAATTGGTAATCGCACTTTGGTGTACGGACATCTAATAAACACAGCTATCTAATAAACACAGTTATCTACTAAACACAGTTATCTAATAAACACGGCTATCTAATAAACACAGCTATCTAATAAATGCAGTTATCTAATAAACAGTTCTCTAATAAACAGTTATCTAATAAATGCAGTTATCTAATAAACACAGTTATCTAATAAATGCAGTTATCTAATAAACACAGTTATCTAATAAATGCAGTTATCTAATAAACACAGTTTTCTAATAAATGCAGTTATCTAATAAACACAGTTATCTAATAAATGCAGTTATCTAATAAACACAGTTATCTAATAAACACAGTCGTCTAATAAACACAGTTATCTAATAAATGCAGTTATCTAATAAACACAGTTATCTAATAAACACAGTCATCTAATAAACACAGTTATCTAATAAACACAGTCATCTAATAAACACAGTTATCTAATAAACACAGTCATCTAATAAACACAATAAGAGCAGTCCCTATAAGCTAACCTCTGGTGGTTGATATGATCCTCTGACCCTTTTGTTTACCTTCTGGTTTCATGGCAGTTTGACCTTGGTACACCCTTGACTTGTCAGCTAGCACCTTAGAACTGGCATATTATGATTTATATGTGTATCACCTTTTGCTAACTTGAGGCATGAGATAGTCCGGTGGTCAGCATGCTCGACTGGTAGGGGTTCAAATCCCCACCAGCACAGAAATGATCTAACCAACTCGGCTACAACAGGTAGTGGACCTGTGGGTGGGAAGATCAGGTGGCTGGGGAGGGGACTGGCTACCCACCTTCATGTGCCAAGGCTAAGCAAATGAAGTCGTTATCACTTCATGCCCTTGGCTGTTGGGGCTAGTAGCTTATGGGGCTGCTCTTTTTCTTCTGTCGGGTGGCTACGCGTCTGCCACGATACAAAGAGGGTAACCGAATCCACCAGCCATTTTTTGTGACCGTTTCTGTTGTGATATGGCTTGGGTGGAGTTAACAGGTGACTGTACTTTGTTGATAGAGCCATCTTGCATTTATATTAAGAATTATAACAATAGTAATAGGTTTGTGGATAAGACAATTTCTCCTGTATATTAATAGTAATTATGTTATAATAAATAGATATGTTGGCAAGACAATTTATTTAGTGCAGTAATAGTCCAAATGTCTCTTTGAGTTGGCTTCTGATGTCGGCTGTATCATTGCTAACTGCTGTATAAGTGGTATCAGCTGTTGGTACTGCGGGTATCATGGGTATTGACTGCATATGTTGACTATATACTTGGTAATGACTGTATCACTGGTACTGACTCTTTTATCTCTGGTATGACTTTCATTGGTATTGAGTGTGCCTGACGACTGTAAAGCTGGTGTTGGCTGTATCACAAGTATCGACTGTTTGTACTGACTTTATCATTGGTACATTGGTTTTGACTGTAACGCTTTGACTGTGTAATTCTGTGTTACTCCTGATGTATCATACGAGGATGAAACTGGATTAAACTTTTTATCCGTGTGACTCCAGTTCTTGAATTGCAACTGTCGTGCTTCTGCATGAGCCAGATGTTGCTGCAACACAAAAAGACCATACATTAAAGACCATGCATTGAAGACCATGCACTGAAGACCATGCATTGAAGACCATGCATTGAAGACAATACAGACTCAAACATTTGGTGAAACAATAAAATATGCCTGACCTTTTACCCTACCTTACCTACAGTAACTTTTCATAACATTGCCTTGCCTCACAAACATCGTGAGTTGTGATGTTGGATTATGGTAGACGATTGAAAATGTTTACTTGAGGAGATGGTCGGATCGTGGTGGGGGTTTTACGCTGCCATGTCAGAATCACTTCTGATTTGATGAACACTAAATTGTTAAACAACTGAAGCAGCAGTTTTATCAAATGACTTCTATAGTGCCGTTATCATGATGGACAAGGCACCAGTCGATGGTTGCCTCAGTGAGAATTCGTTATCCATTGAGACCCAGTTGAGTTCTCTGTTTCCTTCTTTTTTTCTCTCTCTCTCTCCCTCTGTGTCCCTTTCTGTCTGTGTCCCACTGCTCTCAGAGTGCCTCTGAGGAGCTTATATAGGAAATGCGCTATATAAATTTGTGACTGAAAGTGCATTTTTCTCTCAGATGCACTTTCCTTTTCAGCCGAACGCTATGCACTGAGACTGACACATGATGAGCCTAAATGCTTTTTGTGACAAATGTGTATGCTGCATATAATGATTTGTTAATGGCGATGTTTTGCTCTTTGTCATATTAGACCTAATGTATGTTAGACAAACATATGCTAGACCTACATAGTAGTACATGCATGTGTGATAAACCTACTTATGTTAGGCCAACATATGCTAGACCTACATATCATCAAGGGTGGTGGGATCAATGAAACGTTGGTTTAATATCTTTTGCGAGTTATGTTTTTGCTGTGGTCACGGTTTGTAAGCGGTTGCGCGAGTTTTTTCCAATGGCTAGTGATTGTGCCAATCACCCATTGGATGCAAAAAGTCGTCTTTGTTAATATTACTAGTTACCCTTCTTGTTAGTAACATTTTTACTATCATTTTTTTATTGCAGGAAGTAGTAATGTGACCTGAAGAATGCAAAAGTCGAGGTGTTGTTGGTGCTGTTGTTGTTGTTGTTGTTGTTGTTGTTGTTGTTGTACTTCTCTTATTTTCTCTTGTGTTTACTGCTTTCTTTGCAATCAATTCAATCATTTCAGTCCAAGAATTGAAATTACTGCTGCTGCTACTACTGCTGTTGCTAACGCTACAACTACCAGCGCTTCCGTCACTACAACTACTTCCACTACTGCTTGTGTTGTTTTTGTTGTTGTTATTGTTATTATTGAAAAAATATGATGGGAAAGAGGTTTGACTTCAGTTAATAATGGACTATTCTTTTAGATGAGTTATTTAACAGGATTTTTTAATACAAGTAATAATAATTAACTGAAAAAGATTAATTGTACTACTAGTGGTTCATATTGCATTGGTCACTAACCATTTGTAACTTTTGGTTCCACTTAAAACATTAAAAAATTGTCCATTGTCTTGTACACAGTTTACTTTTGAGCTTAAAAGCCAGAAAAAGGTGCTATATAAAGGACCTTATTCAAGCTTATCAGTGTTACACAAAGATTTTAAGAAGGATTTGAACCCCATTGACAGCCCAGCGTGCTAACAACTACCAGACTGTGGACCCCATACGTATGGCCCGACTTAAACAGTAACAAAAGTAATGTATGAGGAGCCATAGCTTTTGTAGGTCTGTCCACTGGGTTTAACCATGTACAAAAGCATAAATAACGGACCTCCTTAGGACCATAGGCGTAATTTGTGGGGGGTACGAGGGGTACCCGTACCCCCACTTTTTTAACTGGGGGTACCATACCCCCAATTTTTTAACGATGCCAATCAATATTTTATTATTGTGCCTTCCCAGAGATCGCAGTCTCCGCCTTGCTTTGTGTATGTAAGAAGTTGGTACCCCCACTTTTTAGACCGAAGGCTGGTGCCCTGCGCTTGTCCTTCGAGTGGCGCTTTAGAAGTTTGGAGATTACAATTAATTAACAGTAACATAACTTAATCTATTTCGACTGTTTGCTATGCACAAGACATCAAAAGAATGGCTAATTTCTAAGTCAGTCTGTTAGTAGCGCCCTATATAAAGCAGACTATAACGTATGATATTTGAAAACGAAATAAATGACAGCAAAGATTGAAAGTAGAATGTTCATTTTTGTGTATCGTCGGATAGACACCGTATTCGTCATAAGCTGTTTTTTGGATGGTCCAAACACCTAAGAAAAAAGCACGACCTTACTTATAAGTTGTAACTAAACACTTAAAATGTTACTGATAAGTCAAACCATTCTATCACGTGCTTAAGTCAAAACTGCATCGACTTCATCATACTTACTTACCAACTTTTTCTGCGATACTACTTCGAGATAAAATTGTTTGAGATTTGTTTAAAATATGGCGGATATTTACCAGGTTCGTGTGCTTGCAAATTCTCCCTGCTTCAAGTCCAAAAAGTAGTTTTGTTTGCACTAAGAATAGAACAAAATTAATGAAGGTTTTGGAAAGCCAGCACGCGATGAATAGAAATGCTGTTGTGGAAATTTAAATACTGACCAAGCAACTTGGTTCTTTACTGGGGTCCGGCCCGAATCCCCGAAACCCGAATCCCCGAAACGAATTTCAGCCGGATTCCCGAAATCGATTTTAAACTAAAATTATAAATAAACAGGTGAATAGGCAGTATATCGAGATACATCAAGGCCACGTTAGGTCTATTTCGTGTACGAGTTTACAAACTTTGAATAGTTTTCGAGAGTTCGGCCGCTTTCTATAAAACTGTTTTCGGGAAATCGGGCTTTTGTGTATTTTCAGCGTTTTCGTGGTTTCGGGGATTCGGGTTGACCCCCTTTACTGGGCAATCGTCATGGTATACATAGTGAAAGTTTTTAAAGGGGCTTCGTATAAGGCCTGCAAAAATTCTACTGCGGACAGTAATCCCACAGAATTGCTGCACGAAGCCGTAACATAAGTTTCTTTGCCTTCCGTTAAGGCTTTAAGACTTGCCTGATTTCATTCGCCCAGGTCAGTTAGAACCTATTCGGTGCGTAATCGAGGACCAAACAGAAACTTTGAATTTGTATTGTACTAGGTGATGATACTCTCATTAAAATATATTCTTTTCAGGAGAAGAATGCATTAGCACGAGAACAGCTATATACAACTGTCTTCAGTCAGTGTTTTTCGCCATGTGGCAAGTTTCTTGCTGCTTGTAGCAATTTTGGAAAGGTCTCCATATTCAGGTAGTTATCTTTATTTTATTGCAGACCTCAAACTTGATTGAAAGTTGTCTTTCACCGATGATGGACTTGAAGTTTTTCAGTGTGTATATCAATGTTAAAGGTCGTTCGAATCGAGTTTTGCTGCGTTAAGTAAAATAACACAATTAAAATTATCTTGTGACATAGAAAGACCCCTATCAGGCCCCTTGACACCGTCTTGATACCCTGAAATATGCAAACAGACAGTATGTATATATATATATGTATATATTCAGGGGTTAAAGTGGGGTGGGAACGGCGTTCCCACTGCTCTCGAAATTCTTTGCTTGCGTTCCCACTGGGAATGCATGCGTTCCAATGAAACTCTTCTTTGGCATTCCCACTGCTCACCCAAACCACTTTAACCACTGTGTGTATATATATATATATATATATATATATATATATATATATATGTATATATATATATATAATGTATAGAGAGAGAGAGAGACATGATTGTTCTATCTAGAAAGATACTTTATGTGTATGATCTTCATGACTGATGAAATTTCCTCTTTGTTTATATTCATGATTGAGCCTAGTACTTAGCATGCAGGATTGTCAACTGAGAGGTCAGGGCTCAAATCCTTACCATTAGGCAAAACGTTGTTTTGTGATTTCTGCTTGACATGTGGCCCTAGAATATTTGGCTATAGAATGAGTACACACTGACCATACACTGTCGATGTGAAGATAAGACAGCAAGGGAAAGGACTGGCCACAACGGAAAGGACTGGCCACAACCCTGTGGCCACTCACTCATGCCAAGGCATGCCTTTCGGGGCTGACTTAAGGGACTGTTCATCTTCTTGTTCAGTCAGCTATGACTGAAATAAACTTTTGTGTTTGATAGTTTTTAATATCTTTTATATGTTTTTTTCGATAATTTTCATTTCTGTGTAGCCTTACATCAGCTTTAAGTCCTGAAGCAACTGAAGATGCATGGAATTCGTACTACACTTTCCAAGGTCTGTAGTCAGTTCCAGGGATCTTCTAACTCAACAGAATTTCATCCATCTCTCCTAATTAATTCTAAGGTCATAGCTGTTCAGATGGTAAAATTACCTAGTCACCTTTTTGCCATGTTTTAGTGAGGATTACTTTGGAACATGTTTTATACAAAGGCACAATTCCAGACAGTCTTCAAAACTGGGATGATTTTCCGGAGATCTGCTTCTTACATACTCCTAACCTAATTTTTCATTTCTCAAAGATCATTCATACATTGGGTTTGAGAAATGATAATAGTAATAATTATTGTTTTTGCCACAAGGTACCTCAGATCCTTAGGAATTTAAAAAAAATTATCTGGGGATGGCTGGAACTAGTCAAGATGCAGATAATATTATTATTATTAATAATATTATCATTATTGTATTTGTGTGATGCCTTTTTTTAGCGCAAGATGGACCCGTCTACTGCCTTACATCAGCAGACCGTTTCCTAATCAGGTACAAAATAACTCTGTTTATAATATTTTTTATTTTTGGCAGCCCTGTAGCCCCTGAAGAATTATTTTTATTATTTCTGTCTTTATTAATTGCCATTTTATAATTATAATGAATCATTCGATGGTGCATGCTGAACAACTGCATTTGAAAGAATTGCTCAGTCTATGTCGTTAGCACCTCAGAGGCGAATCGTAATACTCCAAATTTCTAAAGCACTACTCTAAAGCTAAGCGCATTGCACCAGCTCATTCACGAGTGCTGCGTCGTGTTAGAGGCATTGTCCAGAGGTTGATGTCCAGTGGAAATCCGAGTCTGGTTGCCGGAGAGAGTAGGCTGGAATGGGAGAACAAACTCCCCACTCTGGCCAACTTATATAAGAGGCACAGAAGTAACTTAGAACTGTAAATTAATTCATTCATTCATTTTAATGACCAGTAACGTTAAACCCCTCACTTCTGGCAACTGTGGGAGATCATTCTCTGCCCCGCCCCCCATTGGTAGATACCACTGCCTACTCCTGCTACTACTACAGTTGTGTGTCTACATTTCGTTTGCTTGTTTTGTAGTGCTAGTGGCAGTTGCATTACAGCTTGGAATTGGGGAGATGTTCTTTCCAAGGTTTGACCTCTATGTTTTACTATGTGCTATTAATAGTTTGATCTAGCTGTGAGACACAGTGGCCAAGTGGTTGGAGCACTCGCCTTGTAACACGGAGAGTATGGGTTTGAGCCTCGTGAGACGGTTGCTGTGTAGGGAATAGAGCAAGTCCTTGACTAACAGTTGTTCAGTGCCATCGATTGATATTTGGTCATAGATATGCTGAATAAATACATAATAATTTACTGGTTAACTTAAATGTACATTTTCACAATATAGTAGAAATTCCTCTGAAATTCCCTGAGATATAAAATTGAATCTCATTTTGCCACCTAAATTGCACAAGTTTTGCAGTTCTCTAGATGTTCTTGTGTTATATTTATCTCGTGACTCCTCCCGGTCAAAGTTGTGCATCCTTCGTAGCCTGACTATTAACCTGGGTGTCAAGGGTTCAAACAATTTATCCTGTATATTAAGAATGATAGGTTGCTCAACCTATAGTATATCATCCAGTCTGATTTGTTTCTCGTGAAGTAGCACTATATAAATTTGCTGTTACAATTGCAATTAGTGGATGATTTTACTAGAGTTTTACCTTAAGTGATTTATGCCTTGTGTATTATGAGAATGGTGCTATAGAAATCACTGAATTAGAACCCTGTTTGTGTGATCTGTTGCTTGCAGACTGCTAAAGTGGTCTGGAGTGTCGAAATCCCTCAGACTGCGTGAGTATCAGTTTGATAAATTTTTTTACTTAATAAGGGATTTTGTGATGTTGTGACTAGATGATTCAGCTTCACTAACACAAGAAACTGGCCAACTGGCTGGCTGGCTGACTGATGAACCAACTGGCTGACTGACTGACTGACTGACTGGATGACTCTGATCGATTGACTGACTGACTGCATGGCTGACTGACTGACTGACTGGCTAGCAGACTGATTCGTTAATTGGACCACTTGGCAACCAACTCACAATAGAATCAGGATGCAGCATCAGTTACTGCCAAGTAGCCTATCAAGATTACTTACAGATCATTGGATAAGTTAACAAGAACACGTGTTTTGTGAGAAGAAATATGTCACAGTGTGGATGTATACTTGTATAGGCAGAGACAACGGAAATGAGGTGGACAGGAATTGAGGGAACAAACTGGAAAATATAGCTGAAGAAAAGGAGAAAGGATAATATGGACATGATCTGTTTTCCCTTACCTTATAGCAACACTCAAAGACGCTGTGTAAAGGACTCAGATTGTGACATCTATTCAAATCTCTAATTTTTAATTATGTGTTCATTTTTGGCCTGTAACGATTATTGATGTATTTGCTGATTTTGTGGATTTTAAAATTACACAGTAATTGTTTGATTGTAATGAAAATTGTTGTGTTTACAGTGACAGATTTTCAAATCCAGAGATTAACAGTTTGGTGACCTACACAAAAGTAATTCCATTTTGTGTATCCGATTGATTGGTTAGTTGGTAACTAATTGTCTAGTGGCATGTCCTAGTGACTCGGCTATAGCCTATGTTAACATTTAGCCGCTTGGCAACATTCCTGGTGACACTTCTGATAGTGAATGTTGAAGCTCTGATGTCCCAACTCAGTAAATAGTTCCCATAATGGAAATATTATTACGGTTTATTAAGCACCATTTAACCACAAAGCATCAATCGATGATGCTGAGCAAAGGGCTTGCTCGATGTCTCTACACAGCAACCATCTAAGATTAGATTTCAGATCTCAGGGGAGGCTTGAACCTGCACTCTCCGCGTTACAGGGCGAGCGCTCGATGTACAGGGTACAAGGCTATCATTTGCAGCCCTTTAAGCTGGCAAGGGATGAATCACAGGTCTTATGCATTACTTATGCATACAGGACTTGAGTTTTTCTTCCCAGCGTATGCCTGTTGTATGAATTTTCAATGATTGCTGACAAAGTCGCATTGGACTGTATTATGTCAAAGTTATTTTTACCGACATCAGTTGCCATAAACTGTTGCTAAACTGGATCCGTCCATCCACGCATGTGGGCAAACAACTTACTCATGATCATTACACGGAGTCCACTCAACAAGCTCAAACCCGCAACTGTCAGAACCCAGACCAAGGACTGTGCCTATAGATCACCATGTCACACAGGAACTTTTGAGCAGTGCTTAAAATGAGTTGTGCAAACTTTTATTTACGTTACATTTTGCTTTAGCGATGTCCGTATGTTTTTTTAAATCTAGGATGGAGGTCTTCGACTGCTGGCCGGATGTGGAGATAATCTCATACACATGTGGGATGTTGGCATTGGGAAGCATATGGTAAGTGTTACCCGCCCTGTTCTGTTGGCTTACCCCACAGGCTGCATCTCTGTTTCAGCAGACTGACTGTCTGCATACTTACCTGACTGTGGCTTGCTTTGTGCAATGGTTTGTCCATTATACAGTGGCACTATAGAAGTTGCTGATTAGAGTTGAATTATTATTATGCATTTATTAAATGCCACTGTCTAATGCCCAAACATCAATCAATGGCATTGAGCAATTGTGAGTGAAGACTTGCTTAACGTCCCTACACAGTAACCCTTTTGGAGAGAATGAACCCTTGCTCTCCGTGTTACAAGGTGAGCACTCTAACCAATAGCCTACCATATCCCATTGTCCACAAGGTTACAATATGGTAAGTATTTTCTGTTTAGTAGCGGACCTTAGGATGCTGTAACATAGCAGCAGGTTATTTGTCAGCCTTATTAAGGCCTTTCCATGTTCTAGTTGGTAAAATAAATAATACTAGAAACAACTAGAACAGTGTACTGTTAATGTGTTGTGATTCAGAGTTGCTTTGTGTCCTCATTCTTGATTTTCTGTTCTGTGGTTTTCAGATGAGTTTTCACGGACACACAGATTACGTTCACTGCGTGACGATGCGCCCAAGTGGCCAGCAGTTCCTGTCTGCCTCAGAGGATGGCACGGTGCGATTGTGGGGTAGGTGACTGGCAAGGTGTCATCTGTCTTCAGTGACTTTAGATGATAATATTTTTGTTAATTTTTATTGATATTTTGCTTTTACCAGTATTTATATATTTTTTAGTATTTGCCATACCTATCTGTTAAGTGTGATGTGGCTGTCTGTCTGGTTAGCATTTTGGGTCTGTAGTCGGTAACTGACAGGTTTGCACTTGCAGAGTGTTAAATTAAACTGTATGCACAATTAAAAGTTTGTTTATTGATGAAACTGTCAACTTAAATCAACATTCGGTCAGTCTTTTTGACCTTTTCGGTCAGTCTTTTTGACCTTTTAAACTATATAACAACATACACAAGCTTTCTTTAATTTGAAGGTTTGCTGTGCCTTCATTTGAGTTGATTGATGAATAATTTCGTTTCCTCTTTACGTTATTTTCTGCAGTAATTGGAAGTTTTTTCTGATTTGATAAACAAACGACAGTTGAATGAATGAAACTGTTGTGTTGCTGTTGATTAGACGTGAGAGATGGGAAGCAGTCAGTGCACTTCGTGGAGCCACACAAGCATGACGAATGCGCTCGACCGTATCTGGGCAAATGGATCCGAACAGTTGCCGTTGACTCGGCCGACGACTGGATGGTTTGTTTCCGTTTTCTGTCCAGTCCTTGGCTTCTGTGATTGTCCTAAATATTGTTATGCATCCTCGGTCACTATGAAACATCCCTTGTTCCCTCAGCACCCCTTGTTCTGACTGCATCTCTGGTTCCTACTGCATCCCTTGTTCTTACAGCATCCTCTGTTCCTACAGCATCTCTTGTTCGTACTTCATTCCTTGTTCCTGTGGTGCATTTTGCTTCATATGACTGAACTATCTGCCAGATTCGAATTTTGACCATTGATTGGCTTGTACCTTGTGATAACCGTGCTATGGAAGTAATTAGATAAGATAGATTAGCCCTGTTATGTATATAGTTCTCAGACCCATAGTGTATCCTTTGTTAAATACCTCTGTCACATTTTTTGTGCATACATTTTGTTTAGTTCTGTTACTGTGTTCCCTCTTGGCTGTGTGGTTTTGTAGTGAAACATGCCGCAAAAAAATAGTCAAACATACAGTAAAACTATAAGGTAGGAAGTTCAGAAATCCACTGAATTTTTTGCTTCAAGGGAACGTTGGCTGTTGAGTTAGGGCGGCACTACCATACATAACTATACAGTTCGTTTGTTCCTTTTCGAAGGTTGCTAATGTTCTTGCATGAATAATTATAATAATTATGTTGTTGGGTTAGAAATTTGTTTAGAAATTGCTGCTGCACTTGTGTCCCATGCTATGAAACAATACCCATCCACTGTCAGTGGGAAGATATGGCAAGAGAGGGCTGGCCACCTGCCCTCATATGCTAAGGTCAAGAAAAATGAAGCTGTTAACACTTCATGCTCATGACTGCTATCCTACTGCCATTGTCTGAATACAGTTGTGTTAACTTTACACTCGTGAATTATTAATTGGTGCTTAATATGCTTAGTATTTAGTTATATTAACTTGCGCTTTATAAATCTTCATATAATAATTATTATTATTGTTATTCCCACGTGAAAAATCCTTCTGATAAGTCCTTAAAATGCGCTATAGAAAAGCTCAGATACATGTACTAAGTCCATGTTCTTACCTGTACAGGTGTGTGGCGGTGGACCTCGTCTCTGCCTCTGGCACATTCGTTCCATGGCTGCGACGACTGTGTTCGACACGCCCAACGTTCCAGTCAATCACGCCCTCTTTCATGACGACTCGGTAAATAGAAATTCCAAGTTGACAGTTATCTTGTGTATAATGTCGTGTCAGATTAACGAAATTATTGCTACGCTTGATCTGTTTTTTGACTAATGTCACGGTGTATTTCACGAAAAATCTGCACTTTTGAGAGGTTCCTAAATGCACTCTATAAAATATAAGGTATATGCAGTGTTTAATCTAGTCCCCCTCTTCTGGGAGGGGAAACAAGGTTTCTGGGGGATCCAAAGAATTTACACAAGATTTTTTTTCATCCATCTTGACAACATTTCAGACTTTTTCTAATTCCATCTTCAAAAAAAGTTGATGACCCTTTTTTTTAGTCCTTTGTGGGGGAATTTCCTCCCATAAAGGTCTCTACATTGTAATATTGCTGACCTCTGGGGGAAACATCAATCCTGGGGGGACATTTCCCCCCAAAGACATCTAGATTAAACACTGGGTATATGTACCTGTGCCAGTCTATATATACTGACAGACATACATTTGGTACATAGATAAGTACAATCTGCTGATGTGACTGTTTCAGATAATCTCAGCTGGAAGCGAGCCATTCATTCATCACTGGGCGATTAACGGTGATCGAAGGGCGCAGGTACCCTGCTCCCCAACAAACGTCTTCAGTGTCGTCATCAACGATCGGTCGGCCAGTTCTAAGGTAAGCCACGCTTACTTGTCAGACGAAGTCTAATTGACCCTTTTCGGTTGACTCATTGACCTGCATCAATGTTGCGCTTAGGTTACAGTTAGATTGCATCTGTTATAGTTATGTTATACTTCATATGTGTTGGTGCTGATTTGAAAAGTGTATCAATAAACGAATCAGTCCGGTCTTTATCTTTCTAATCTTATCTATGGGGTAGTTGCTTCTACAATGCCACAATCGGAATGACCAGGGCTTGCACTGAAGTAGTCCCCAAAACCGCCACCGCTAAGCCCTCGGGTTGAAGCCAGTCGCTAGCGACTTCGTTCACGTTATGTTGCTTATGGTTTTAATCGCGGTCTCCAAGTTTTGATTTTTGACAGACCAGCAACGTAACTAGGATTTTTCGTTTGGGGGGCTTAAGCCTTGAACATGGCAACATTTATACAGTGTTCATACGAATTTTAGCCGTAAGCATACAACGGCTTGACTTGTTTGGGGGGCTTCAACTTCGTTTGGGGAGGCTTGAGCCCCCCAAGCCCAACGCTGGATACGTCCCTGTGACAGACATCAGCTGTAGGACAGAGCAATACTTGCTTGTAAGGTACGAGTCACAGTGCAACAGACTAAAAGGTCTTGTCATCAGTCGATGTCAGGTGTACTACACTGGTTACTTTGTACTTATCGATATTTGCATGTTTTTTACTGTATTATGTTTTATTCCTGCCTCCTGATCTGTAGTATGTGTAGTCAGTGTACCTGTTTGTTCATACATGTTTAACATGCTCTTAATCTTCATCTGGTTTTCTTTCTAGGTCCTTGCTGTGGCAGGAAATTGCCATAAGATCGACATCTGTACGAACTTTGGCTACAAGGCTTTTTCCCTGTCGTTTTGTTGATGAGACCCCATCAGTGTTCATTTTGTTTGAACTTTACTAACGTCTACAACAGATAGATGGGAAAAAGACATTTGCTTTTTCACTCAGATACATCACTTCATCGCATTCGTGGTTTTATGATTGAGAAATAGCGAGGCAATTGAATGAACAGTCCTCATGTGCATTAGTAGCTGGAAAAAGACAAGCCTGCAATAGTTAGCAAAATTAGTTAAACCTTAAAGAGGAGCTGGCGATTATGAGTTCCATAAAATAATAAATTATGAAAAATGCTCGGAAATCGCAGACCTTTCTTTGTATATGACAAACAGCTGCTCACAGAGAGCTCATCCTAAGTTTATCCTGTTCGAATTAAGCTCATTATTGGTGTTACTTATTACAGGTGCTGCATTTTATACGTGTAATTGTACGCTGACATAAAGCGCCACTTCAAGGATAAACTCATCAGTGGTTCTTCCGACCCAAACCAGTGAAATCACTACTTCTAAGAAGTCCTTGCAAGGAACACTCGTCATCGTACATACATATGCATCTTGATATATTCTGTGGCATATGTTTAGGACCTATTGAAGTCGCATCGTACACTAGTTTTACCGTTTTAACATACTAGGCTTGCATGAGGAACAAACTGCAGAGTTTAAGACTTATGTTGAGCAACTTTCGTGGCTGCAATGCTCTTGTGAAGTCGTACTGTATTGTATTGTATTCGGATATTTATAAAGCGCTTCTAGCGAGGGCCATTCAGAAGCGCTCCCAGTGCGAGAGACCCCGAGAGAAAAAGCAAGTTTTAAGAAAGGTAAAAGAGGAAGAGACGTTACCTGAGAGCATAGGCGCCGACTCCACAAGGGCAACAGGGACGTTGGCCCCAGTACTCCCCAAGGTTCGGGGGCGAAAGTATATTTTCGCCCCAGTACATTTTTGGCCATTCAAAATATCAAAAATTAAAAATGGTTAATAAAACTTACTTATTTACTTTAATTAAGGAATAAGGAAGCGCCTGTGGCCTTCATATTTACTGTTTCCAAGGGTCCCAAGCTATTAACTAAAGAAATTTCATGTACTTTTTCCGTGTATGTCTCAGCTTCTCTGCAGTCTGAACTAGCCTGTATATATGACGGATGCTTCATGATACATGATACACAGGGCCACAGACGTATGTAAGTGTGGTGTCTCCTCACCTATTAACATCTTTGGTCTATACTATGTCACCCTGATGTGTCTGACAGCTGGAGTATTTGACCCTGGTTGACCCACAACCAGTAGTACATGAGCCAGATTCTCCCCTTTCAGGCGCACAGCCACTGCATACACTTTAACGGTCTATCTTTCAGCTGCAGCGCTAAGAAATGCCTGAAATAATATCTGCAGCAATCTGCCTTGTTCGTCTGTCTTCTGTTTTCTCTCGCTCTGTCTCTGCAGCAGTCTGTCTCTCTCAATGTCTCTCTACAAGCCTTGTGGCCAGTACACACTGTACACACTATAATACTGTACACTACACTGCACACATTACACATTGAGCGCCTCTGATTAGGTTGTACTGCGAGAGGCGCTTTATAAATTCGTAAATACAATACAATACACTGTCTACACAGGACAGCAGTTTTCATTCTTCATGTTAATTGGCCTCGGGTGAATTTAAAGCAGTTCAACGGAGGGTGGGAAGAAGAGAGAGAAAGGAGGGTGGGAGGAAGAGAGTGAACAGAGGGTGGGAGGAAGAGAGCGAATGGAGGAAGGGAGAAAGAGACCGAACGAGGATTTGAGGAAGAGAACGAATGGAGAGTTGGGAGAAGAGAGCGAACGGAGGGTTGGAGGAAGAGAGCGAACGGATGGTTGGAGGAAGAGATCGAACGGAGGATTGAGGAAGAGAGCGAATGGAGGAAGGGAGAAAGAGAGCGAACGGAGGGTTGGAGGAAGAGAGCGAACGGAGGGTTAGAGGAAGTGAGCGAACGGATGGTGGGAGGAAGAGAGCGAACGGAGGGTGGGAGGAAGAGAACGAACGGAGGGTTGGAGGAAGAGAGCGATTGGAGGAATGGAGAAAGAGAGCGAACGGAGGGTTGGAGGAAGAGAGCGAACGGAGGGTTGAAGGAAGAGAGCGAACGGAGGGTTGGAGGAAGAGAGCGAACGGAGGGTTGGAGGAAGAGAGCGATCGGAGGGTTGGAGGAAGAGAGCGAATGGAGGAATGGAGAAAGAGAACGAAAGGAGGGTGGGAGGAAGAGAGCGAATGGAGGGTAGGAGGAAGAGAGGCAATGGAGGGTTGGAGGAACAGAGCGAACGGAGGAAGGGAGAAAGAGAGGAACGGAGGGTTGAAGGAAGAGAGCGAACGGAGGGTTGGAGGAAGAGAGCGAACGGAGGGTTGGAGGAAGAGAGTGAACGGAGGGTAGGAGGAAGGGAGGGAATGGAGGGTTGGAGGAAGAGAGGAAATGGAAGGTAGGAGGAAGAGAGGGAATGGAGGGTTGGAGGAAGAGAGGGAACGGAGGGTTGGAGGAAGAGAGGGAACGGAGGGTTGGAGGAAGAGAGCGAACGGAGGAAGGGAGAAAGGAACGGAGGGTTGAAGGAAGAGAGCGAACGGAGGGTTGGAGGAAGAGAGCGAACGGAGGAAGGGAGAAAGGAACGGAGGGTTGGAGGAAGAGAGCGATCGGAGGGTTGGAGGAAGAGAGCGAACGGAGGAAGGGAGAAAGAGAGGAACGGAGGGTTGGAGGAAGAGAGCGATCAGAGGGTTGGAGGAAGAGAGCGAACGGAGGGTTGAAGGAAGGGAGCGAACGGAGGGTTGGAGGAAGAGAGCGAACGGAGGGTTGGAGGAAGGGAGCGAACGGAGGGTTGGAGGAAGAGAGCGAACGGAGGATTGGAGGAAGGGAGCGAACGGAGGGTTGGAGGAAGAGAGCGAACGGAGGATTGGAGGAAGAGAGCGAACGGAGGGTTGGAGGAAGAGAGGGAATGGAGGGTTGGAGGAAGAGAGGCAATGGAGGGTTGGAGGAAGAGAGGCAATGGAGTGTTGGAGGAAGAGAGGCAATGGAGGGTAGGAAGAAGTGAGGCAATGGAGGGTAGGAAGAAGAGAGCGAATGGAGGGTAGGAGGAAGAGAGCGAATGGAGGGTAGGAGGAATGGAGGGTTGGAGGAAGAGAGGAAATTGAGGGTTGGAGGAAGAGAGGGAAAGGAGGGTAGGAGGAAGAGAGGGAATGGAGGGTTGGAGGAAGAGAGCGTATGGAGGGTTGGAGGAAGAGAGCGTATGGAGGGCAGGAGGAAGAGAGAGAATGGAGGGTAGGAGGAAAAGAGGTAATGGAGGGTTGGAGGAAGAGAGGGAATGGAGGGTAGGAGGAAGAGAGCGAACGGAGGGTTGGAGGAAGAGAGCGAACGGACTAGTCCCCCTTGTTCAGAATACAGTTATTCGTTTAATTTTAAACGAAAAAAGAAATTTCCGGCTAAAGTTCTCCTGAACCAGAGAAACTAAGACTCAGCTGATGGTAAGGAACTTCAAAATTTAGAATAGCAGTTGATTTATTTGCTTTTTAAGTAGTACATAAGTAATCTGCTTCACTTCGTGAAACATATTTTTTTAAATTTTATTATTCAAGACAATTTAACTTCATTTATTAATCTCACTTGAAATATTCAGTCGGGTAACCTAATCTATTGACTATTGTACTGCACGTGTATGATTAAGTAGGCTACTCTGTTCATGATCATTCATTATGTAATTCTTTTATCTGCAGTGTTAGTGTACACTGTACAGTTGTAGGCCTACACTATAATAGCTATGCATGTAGCATGTAACTAGTCTATAAGCGACAGGCCAAATTGACTACATGTAATACATTTTTGTTGTATTCTTGTTTTGTCTTGAACTATTAATGTGACTTGAACTATGGATCATTGATGATAACGTTCAATACTTTTTTACTTAACTAATTGCAGTTTTAAATTGTTATCTCAGTACTTTAACTTTTCGCTGGGTAAGGGCCACCAAGCTTAGAATGTCCAAGGGCCCCGGCTAGGTTGTTACGCCACTGGTTGTTAACAAATCTTTCAAAACAGACTTATTTATTGTTACAGCCATAAAGGTTACTAATTATAGTAACTTACTCTTGTCATTACGATGGATAAGTTTGTTGTGAAACGTTCACGCTTTGAAGTACCGCAACAAGAGATCGTGTCAGCGCGGCCGGTTGCTTTGTGCTTGTCTTTATGATTGGGCAGAGGAAGCACTGTTGCATAGCATTACAATTAGACTCTTCCCAGTTGAAAGGGCTTGAGGAAAGGGAGAACTCGGAGAGGGGGAAGACAGGGCAGGATAGGCGATGGGATCACATCCGATCACGGGATCTTGGAATTGGAAATCTTGCCCCAGTACATTTTACTAAAAATCTGCGCCTATGCCTGAGAGAATAGAAGAACAAATGAACGGAGGAAGCTCATTCCAAAGAGCAGGGCCAATGGACGCAAAAGACCTAGATTGAGCCAGAGAAGTCCTGACATTGGGAACGAGGAGGTCCAAACGGTCAGAGGAACGAAGAGGGCGAAGAGAAGCAGCAGAGTGAGGGCGATGAATTAAGTCACAAAAATATTTCGGAAAAAACCAAGACTAGTTAAGCGCGTCCATAATTATAGTATCACCGGTGTTCCACTACGTGCCCAACGACCGTACGTGGCTTTTGGGATGCGGTCTGAAACATGAAGTTCTTGCCCCTTCTGTTCATCGTTTTGCTAGCGGTGACATGCTGGGAGCATGTTAGTTCCCTAAGTGGCCCTATAAATATGTATGTATGTTTTATTAAGTATTTTCAGTTTCTTCTCTGCATCATGGTCAATTTTATGCCGTGGGCTTTCGTGTAAAAATAATAACGACATCGAAGCCCACCGGGCAAAGCGCTAAATAAACGAATAAATGCATTTGGCGAGTATTTTCTTTCAATATCGCTCAGGCGAAGAACGTTGATTGGGCTCTGCAGCTGAGTGTTTGCGCGTTTGATAGCCCGTTGTTATTGTTGCATTCTATTCGGATTCGAGTGGCGTCCGGAGTCTGTGTTTTCTATTTGTTTCTCTACAGACTGTTAATTATTTAATTTAAAATGGCTTCCAGTTCAAATGATGGGGATTTCGCTGATAACAGCAACTTTGACGAGTGTACGCGTCCGTCGGATGAAGGTAGGTGATGAGTAAGAGTTCCCCGTGTAAGCCGGCTTGGTCAAACAAAATCGTTAAATGTTAGCGTGCGATTTGGCCAAAGTTACTAGGGGTCGTCCCGAAACCCTAATCCCCGAAAACGCTGAAAATACACAACAGCACGATTTCCCGAAAACAGTTTTATAGAAAGCAGTCGAAATCCAGAAAACTATTCAAATATTCCCAAACTTCAGTTGTAATATTTGATATATAACACCCTGTTTAAAAATGAATTGTTGAAGTTTCCTCTTATGACACAGACTTCAAAAATCGATTTGGGGGATCCGGCCGAAATTCTTTTCGGGGATTAGCTACGCACCCAAGTTACAAATGGTCTAGTCTATAATGTGACTGTTATAGCCACTATTTAGAATGCAAAAACTTGGTTAAATCTCGGTCTAAATCTCAATTAAATCAGGTGGAAACTTAGTTAACACTCAGTTAAATCATGGGGCGTGGTGGCTTAGTGGTAAGTTCGGCGCCTTGTGACCGGAGGGTTGCAGGTTCGAATCCCACTCTAGCCACTGCGTACGGACCTTGGGCAAGTCCTTCACTCGCGATTGCTCGTGGCGCTTCGGCGTGAAAACTCCGACACAGTATCAAATGCTGTAGTCGGGAGCGCCTCTGAGTAGTAGTAGACTTGAGGAGGTGCTATAGAAATATCCGAAATAAATAAATCGGGTATATGATTTGGGATTTACTCAAAATATCCAGGATTTCCTTGCAGTGTGTACTGCAAAATTAGTGAGTATTATGAAAGTCAGGGATTTGCCTTCAGGACTATGAATCTAGTTATCATGATGTGTAAATTCAAGGGTGGATCAAAGGGGCCAACCCAGCTCACATTTTATTGGTAGTCACCAGTGCATTGACCCAATAGTGGTAAGAGAAACTAAAAAAGGTTTTAAAATGATGAAAATTATTAAACCTCAGTCTTTGGAATGTATCATTCGTAATGTGGCGTAAATATGGAAGCTTGTGGTCCTTTTTGAATCTGCACTTGACATGTCGATTTCACAATAGTTATCATTGTATATGAATTTCAGTCATGGAAAGGCGAAATTCAATTTTAGTGTTAGCAGCATTAGGGTACTTGAAACACTGAAAATTATGTGTTTTGATGAATAATCAGCATATGAAGCGGCATTACTATCTGTAGCATTTTTGAGTAGGTACATTGAACAGGAGCAATATAAATGCTGTGTTATGTTGTCATACATGTGAAAGTGGATTTGTTATTGCATGAATTGTCTTTGTGGCAATTGTCTTACCGTCTTTTGTCTGTGTGGCAATTGTCTTACCGGTACTGTCTTTGTCTTTGTGGTGATTGTCATACTGTCTTTTGTCTTTATGACTACTGTCTTTTATCTTCGTTACCGTCTTTTACAGATACGGAAGATGCCAGTGAAACGGAGGCTGAGAAGAGAGGGGAGGAGGAGTTCACCGGAATTAAAGAACAGTACGTTCTCTTCTCTATCTCATCTGATGGAATTACTTCTATAGCACAGTTATCAACGTACATAATGAAAAGAGCATAAGTCGACTGGAGAAGACACCTTCCTGTACGCCAGTCCTCTGCCCTACGAGAAACCCAGTTGAAAACCAATTTTGTTAAAGGTGTTTATAATTCAATGACAGGATCTTTGGAACATTGCTCTGCCCTTATTCCGTCAGTTGAAGGAGGCATTTCTGTGGGAGTTTAGTAGTTTACAGAGTCTTGTATGTCCCTTCTGTTTCTTTGGCTCTATGTTGTTCGGTCACTTGAATGAGACATTGAGACAGTTACCCATTTTTGTATGTGCATGATGTACACACTGATAAAGGTACATGGTATGTAGTAAATGAGTAGTTACCTTACCTCTGTGGTTGTGCAGGATGTACCAACTGTTAGAGGTATGTTCTAAATGAGCAGTCGTCTTCTTTCCTCTGGTTTTGCAGGATTACCTTCTCTTAGAGGTATGTACTAATTGAACACTTACCTTCTTAACCTGTGGCTGTGCAGGATGTACCAAGACCAGCTGGCTCAGCTGAAACGTCAGAAGCAGCAGCTGAAGGAAGGGACACACCTGCACCTCATCAAGAAGATCAAGAAACTGGAGCAGCAGTACAACGACACGTTACGCCTCATCGACATCAGATGCGAACTGGAACTGCAGAAGATACAGAGGCAGTACGAGGAAGAGCTGAAGGCGGCTAAACTCGAATTCGATGTGAGTTTACGTTTGCATTGAGTCGAGTTGAACACAAAATTCGCCAATTATGTAAACATGCTATTATTGTCGCTTTATGGTTCTGTGATAGAATTTTCATGCTTTTCTGAAATTTATGGTGAAATGTAAACAAGTGTAAGTCATGTTGTTAGTCTAACTGGAATTTAAAAATACGATGTACTGAAGTTTAGTATAGCGAAGTTACACTGTTTATTATTATTTGTTATTATTGTGCATTTATTAAATGCCATTATCTAGTGACCAAACATCGATTGTCAGCACTGAGCAATTTTGAGTGAATGACTTGCTCAAGGTCCCCACACAGTAACCATCTCAGTGGAAGAGGCTTGACTCTGTACTTCATTTTACAGAGCTTGCACTGTAATCAGCTGGCTATCATGTCCCACTGTATATCCGATGGAGGACTACTCCAAGGGGAAGGTCCAACAGAAATGGAATATATGGGCTCAGATGTCATTGGTACTTTTGTTAAAACAAATCATATCCTTTTAAACTAATAACTGAAAGAATTATTAATTATTTCTGATTGCTTTTTGTCACTGTGTTATTTAGGAGAAGAAAGTTGAGCTGAAAGAAACGCTGATTCTTGAACTCGAACACAAGAGGAGGCAGATTGACAGCGAAAGATTGACTATGGATTTGGCCGGAGGTATCACGCACAGTCACCTAATCAGTAGAACCTTAAGCTGGGGAGTAAATGGCAAGCCCTGAGATGCACTCAACCCATGTCCAGGATCTAGTCACTCTCACCTAATCAGTAGAACCTTAAGCTGGGGAGTAAATGCCAAGCCCTGAGATACACTTGACCGATGTCCTGGATCTAGAAGAAATTCATTGAGCGATGGCTCAGGGGCTGAAGAAAGGAAATTGAGCACTTCCGTTACGTTCCACACTGCACGCAGAAGCTTTATACTTTATTGACATGCATTGGTGTGGTGCCATTTGATAAACAGAAGACGATATGCCCCAACAATCTCATCCTTCAAGCAACAACTTAAAGCTTTCTATTTCGTGAATCCATCAATCATTTAACTTCCACCCTTGGATGTCCATCGCCCTTCCCTTAGCGACTGACCATGCCTCTGGTTCAGATATCGACATCTGGAATGTAGATCTCATATTCATTCAGTCATTCATTCATATGGAGCATGCCTAATCAACTGTATGATCGACTTGCACAGAGTTCTTAGTCATTGACGTCAACACCTTCCACATTACTTACTGTATGAATGGTGTGTTGTTATGATCCTGGCCAGAACAGTTATCAGTTTTATCTGATTTTGTTTCGGTACGTGGATTAGTCATCACTATTATCTGAAACAGTCATAGATTTCTTATCAGATTTCCTTGATATTGCATTCGCTAATTATATAGCACCCAGAAAAACAGAAATGGTCAGCAAATATTTCAAGTTTTTAGGTTATGTTTATTCAGGCATAACAGGAAGCAACCAGTATAAGTCCAGAACAGTAGCATAAGAAAAAAATTATGTAAGACTTGTAATTGCTACTGCAGGACCTCTTCAAGAGAGACTCGTCATAGGCACTCAAAACGGTTTTGTTTTGAATAATGGCCGACTGTAATTATAATTTTGTAATTGAATTGACAAATATATAGTGTCACAGTGTCACTTGAAGAAGAGAGACTGAACATAGGTGCTTCTGAACTAACATAATGAAACCATGGTCGAACATAATCATCATCAAGTGCTTGCAGAAGAGAGGCTGAGGAGTTCATGTCGCAGGGTGTTACACAGTTTATTCCAGGAGGATGGATTGCCAGAAAAAATTCTATGTGGGACCGTGGAAGTGGATGGAACAACCAAGTTGTCTTGCACAGCAGAGAGTAGAGTCTAGCAGGGGAAGCTCTATCCAGCTTGCAGAGTGTGCCTTGTAGGTTGGTTTGTGGTTTTAAACCTGACCGGATGTAAACCGGGTAAAACATCTGTGTGTTTTTCAATTTAGATGCGATTGGCATCAAGCAGGTGAACACGAGAAAACTACGCAGGCGACCGTACGACCCAGCACCCGTTCCAGAAAAAAGATCAAAGCCATCACCAGATATCTTTTTATTGTTAAGCTTTTCGGAACCATTGTTACGAGTGTTATTACTATCACTGTTCGTATTATTGCTATTAATCTTTTCGGATCAATAAGTTATTGTTATTATGAATGTCATTGTTACGAGTTTATTAATGGTAATTGCAGATTTATATAGTACCACTTCAAGAGAGACTCGTCAGAGTCACTCTTGACTGTACTTATTATTGCTACTAGAAATATAGCTACATGTAACATGGCTGTTATGATTACGGTTTCCTTAACTCATTGTTGCACTACAGCTTGGCTTTGAGATTGATGGAGAGGAGAAACTGAAGGATATGGCGCTGATCAACAAGGTATGTAAACCAAAGGTCCAACAGACCGTGACTGTGGCGCAGCCCCAGCGCGGCTCGATGAACCGAAGCCATACGTGACGACCGACCCACAGACAATACCCGTGCCTCTCTCTCCACCCTTCTCTGCAATCCCAACCGTGGTAAGCATGAATTCTTTTAGCCTGGCACTTTACTTGGATCGGGGCAGCAGACGCTGATGAAAATTGGGGGTCGCGAGCGAGACATCCGACACAGGTCGAGAGCACAATTTAGGTGCCCAAGCTCTCTGACTGGAAGACGTTTTGGAGCACATGAGATCTAGTGTTTTTCTGAAAATCATCTGATTATTTTTATTTAAATTTTATTTTAAAATCTACTAAATTTTATCTAAAACTGAACTGGCTCAACACTTTAACGACGAGCTGCATTGGTTTCCCAGTCACTTTTAGTACACACTCGTCTTTAACGTGTTAACAAAGATAATGACAACACAAACTTTGGGGTACCACACGGTGCAATTAGAGGTGGGGTCAAGTGACCCCCACACGTCATGACTCCGCCACCTGTACTTAGAACCTTGACATTTGTGAGTTTAAGCTGCTACTTTTGGTACAGTAAACAGCTATGCTATACTTTTGTAGCAGAGTAACACAAGGCATAGAACATAAGGCAACACTGTGCCAAACTTATTATAATATAAAATTTTTTATAGCAATACAGTTCACAACAACAGGTGCTTGTGGTAATGGTAATTGCAAATTTATATAGCACCACTTCAGTGTGCCTATTTTCACTGTTAATTTGTGGCAAGTATAAAAGTTTGGGGGATTTTATGCAGATGCACTTTTAAGATTCTTGTTTGTGCTGTGAAACTAAAATTGTGCAGCATAACCATTTAATCTGTAATGAAGTGTTAGATGCTGTCGTAAAACCTGTTGGCACTTGGCTTCAATTCCTTAAGATCTTGGAACATGCATCCAACAACTAACGACATTATTATTATGCATTTTATTATGTGCCACTATCTAATGACCTGGTACAGCGCAGTTCAATGGAGGAGGATCGAACCCGTACTCTTAATATTCGTTTTCATGTTAATTAGCTGAAGTAAAAGAAATGCTGTAAGCTATGATTAAATCCTCTGCCTCAGTGAGTCAGTGTCTGCATCTCATCTCCCTCTCTCACTTGCTCATGGTCCCTACACGGTAACCGTCTCGGGGCTTGAACCCGTACTCTCCGTGTTACAAGGCGAGCGCTCCACCAATCACCTACCATGTCCCACAGGGCTACTGGGTCCCTATTAAAAAGTAATCGTCATACACGTACCTTGCTTCTGGTAGTTTAACGCATGAGAGCGATTCCAAATTTGAAGCTGCAGCAGACTGACGTTATAAAAATGTTTTCTGTCTGTTTTCAGTGTCTAGAGAAATTTCATCAGAGCCAGCTCTGGCAACGGCGAAAGTTGGTGTCTTCGCAGGTGTTTGAACAATGAACATGGACCGATTTATGAATAGGACACTTCATAAGATTATGAACATGGAGCGATTTATGAATAGGACACTTCATAGGATTATGAATATGAACCGACAGACTTTGACAGTTCTCTCAAGAGATGTTTGCTAAGCTTGTAGAATAGATCCAAAGATTGCAATTAATAAATGACTTTCTTGGTTTTTTAAATGCCTGCGTTATCTGTATTTTGGTGACGCGGTCAACTTCCAAGTAGGGAATGTAATCCCGGGATCCCGGAACATTTTTCAATCCCGTAATCCCGGGATTGACAAACGTGGAATCCCGTATTTTCGGGATTACAAAAAATTCGGATTTTTGGATTATATATATAATTCTTCCTTGAGGCTTGGGCAACGGACGCTAATTACGGCAGATAAGCAGCAACGACGAGTACGAGCCCTAGTACAGACTACAGACCTACTCTGGCTGCTTTAATATCAAGGTGCTGCAGGCTGCTGTGCAATCCTCCCGCAGCGGTGCTGCGCTGGTCACCTGTCGTTCTCAGACCTCATTCCCGACCGTGGGATCGCTATCAACTATCAAGATCTTTCCACTCAGAAACACCCCACCCCAAGTTAATTACCCTCCGAGGACCAAACAAGCGGGCCAGCCTGTTAGTGGCGAAACCTTGATCAAGTATCAACCGAGCCCTACTGCTGTAAGTGCCTCTGCCTATGCTCTAAGTCATCAGTATTCGGAGATTGTACTACATGTATTGACACTTCACGCTTCTTGCGATTAATTTTATCGTAAATAACTCCTAACGAACGCTTAAACTTTTCGTTATTTTAAGGTTACATGTTTATAACACATCGCCACAACGTTCTTAAAACCAACCTCTTTAATACACAACCGCGTAACAGTATTAAATATACATTTATGCTACAGGCGGGAAAATGTTTCATTGCATAAAGTATAATCCCGGGATTGATTAATTTCTAATCCCGTAATCCCGGGATTGACAGAATGCTCCGGGATTACATTCCCTACTTCCAAGTTCTCAGATTTTGGAATAATCTACCAAACAGCAGCGTCTAAGCCCCCCACCTGGAATGGGAGAACAAACCCCAACCCAGTTTATATCCAGAACGTAACAACTTACAACCCCAATCGCAACCATGGGAGATCGTTCTCCTCACCCCCACTACTGCCAGGGAGATGGTTGAATGGCAACATGCTGGCATGAAGCTCAGGGCGCGGATTCAATACCCGCTAGCCCACAAGATAGACTTGGCCTTCCATTCCCTTGATGGCAACGGTAAAATGAGCAGTAGTACAGATGGGCGCCTTGCAGGCTGCCTTACAGTTAAATTCGCCTCCTGTTACTACATCATGTAATCTTACGGAGTACTCGTCAGTTTGAATCAATAAATGAATATTATATTATTCACATACGCTGCATCAAGTAAGCTGGGTTTCCAGTTCCAGATCAAGATAGGACACAGAGCAGCTGCTAAGGCCGGTGTAGTTTATTGGAAGGGTAGGAATTCTTGAAAATGTGGAAAGCCTGGGGTGACGCCTTAAACACCAACTTCAACACAGCACTCTTCTGCGTCCGAGCTACAGTGCTAAATAAATCGTCCTATAATTCGGACAGCAGCTACAGCCTGTAGGCATACTGCGTCCACCATTAGGACAAACATTAAGATCTGGAAATGTGCAGTGCCTTCGATCTACACGTGTCGTTGGCTACCGAGCTAAACCAGTCGGATGAAATTCTCATTCTCTAATTTTTGAACAGGTTCCTTCATCTATTGCGACAAGATACCAAGTTCCCTGCTTCACGTGGCAGCATCAAAAGTACCCTACTACGTAGCACAGCTGGCCCTGGAGTACGGAAATCCGCAAAAGGGAAGTAATGTCAAAAGTGGTCCCGGAGAGGTTTATCGACGATCCGCATTGGTTTCCCAGTCGCTTTTAGTACAGAATCGTCATTAAAGTGGGTCAAAATTGCGGACGTCCTCAGCGTATGGTTAGCCCTCAGCACAGAGGTCCAGGGAGGGTAATGCCAAATATGGGCATGAAGGATCCAAAGTGGGTTAATTTTGCGACCTCTTTAATGAACGACCCACTCGCCCAAAAGCCCTGGTCATGACCACACGTTAACTTCACCGTCCTAGCAATTCTCTTCCCAGAGTTCAAATTCTACCCAACATTTGAATTGTACCAAACACCAGCTGCAAGTGTACTATGCAAATTTAACATGTTGCAAAGTTCATTTCTATAAAAAAAAATTCAAATCCACACTTCCCTGATACAGTACAAGTTATCTGTACAAGGTCAGCACCTACATATCAGGTTGATTAAATCAGTACCTGATCACATGTTAACCCTTACACAATCACGTTCAGTTCATAGCACTTTTGATGGCTTCCTAAGATGCGTTTTATAAAAGTCAACACACATACAAGTTGTCTTGTAGAAAACGTCGGCAAAGATGGAGAGTTTCCAGCAAACCAAGTTACTTCATTTTCTGTTCCCGTTTGCAAGAAATATTGTCATTCAGATCAACTACTTATTTTGGTCACACCTCTAGTGATCGTAGCACATGGACATTTTTCAATGTATTGATCTGGTGAAGTCCTTCACCACCTCGGTTTGATTGGTTGCCACACCATTTAAGGACCCCTTGCACGGACCCTGCTCATTTTTTCAAAGAACTGATCAGGCGAGATTCTTCGCCACCGCTACCCGTTTGAAAGGGTGCCACACCATTTAAGGTCCCCATGTACAGACTGTGCTAGAGTGACTGGTTTCTACCCTGCTCAGTTGACTAGATCAGACGAGATCCGCCACCACCCCGTCCATGTGAATGGGTGCCAGGCAATTTAAGGTTGACTTGTACAGAACGTATTGTAGGCAATAACACAGAAAACTCTGATTTTGGACCCAGGTTAAAATTAAACACAAATAAAACATGGTGAGAATTGCAACTCAAAAAAGTCAACTGTGTCTCAAAGAACCAAACAAGAACCACAACCGAACAAGACAATCAAAACTTTACCCGATGGGCCCGTTAAGGACTCCTGTCAAAAGATAACCTGCTTTGACCCATCCCTTTCGCGTTCACCCCTCCGCAAACGTCCAGTATTAAATGACACAAACAATATTCTCAACTGGTGTTTTATCAATGCCAAGTCAGATGCCAACAGCGTTCTACCAACCTCATCACAGCAGCAATTTACCAAACAGACAATGTCATCAAATGAATACCCAAGTAGCACAATGGGGAACCAAAAGACAAAGAATATTAACACAAAGAGGCAAATTTACACAAGGAACAGCCAGGTAAATGATACTTCAGACACTTGAATAAGCAATTGCCTAGCAGCTTAAATGTAACACATGTTGGTAAATGCTGGGGCCAACTGTTTAACATCTTACGGCAACGAAAGCTGTTGACGTCAATAGGAGACAATGGTTTGGACAGTTCGAATGGCATAATACAGTTCTTATTCAGTTAACTGCGCTCTATAGGTATACGCTGGGAGGTGCAACGTGGTTGTTAGACCGCAGGGTCCTTGACCTAACCGCAAATGGTCAAGTCGAGAAGGCTCTCAAACAATCCAGGGCAATTTGAAATTTGTGCAAAAGTCCCTGTCAAAAACCAGTATAAACTTAAACCAGCTCAGGCTTAGAAGGAAACAGAAAGCCTTATGATGTGTAGCTGGAATCATGGGATTTGCTAGCTCAAGGGCCTGTGAAAATGAAACAAGAAAGTCCCCTAATAGATCCCACTATAGGACACAGGACTTCAACATGATTTAACAAGAGAAACATGGATCAGCTTCATGATTCCCCTTGTGCTACCTCAGAGAAAATGTAATTTGTTCCTTCTGCTTTATATTTAGTGAAACAGTCAAATCTCGTAAGCTCCCAAAATATCTAGCTCTAAGTACTTAATAATGTCAGAAATCGTCAATCAGTTTAGCACTGTACAGGTTCGGATCAGCACACGTAATTGCAAATGAACACACATTTCAAAGTTCATTGTTCAGACAAGACACAACGATTTTTGACAAAAAAAGTTTGACCGTAGTAGTTCTGCAGACTGTGGATAAAACTGCTAGCACCCACATTCGACTCGTTTTCACCATTTTAGTGCACTTCTAGAAGCGTATAATGCACCTTCCAAGAAATCAGATTCAAGGCAATAGCTTCCCCGAAGGAAACAAGAGAATCTTAAAGAGAATCAGTAAAAATGTAAACTTATGTAATAAAGTGGCATAGTTTCAGTCATTTCTTTCTTTTTTTTGTAATACAAATATCAAACTAAAAGAGTCTAACGTTGGCTTGCGACAGAGCCAAGTGCCAAGTAAAACATGGCGAACAATTTGTGCTACAAACTGTCCTGACGCGAAGTGCCAACCGTCAGCTTCGAACGCTGACCGTCGGCATTGCAGCTTAACGCATCTTGTACGTCATCGTGTCAACTAACTCTGACAGTTCGCCGTGGAAGTCGATGTCAATCGTGAAGTCGAGATCCCGCTGAAAAAAAAATCAATGCAAGATCGATTATTTTGCATTTATTAAGAGGCAGCCATGGGTATGAAGTGTCGACTTAATCTTTCCTAGCCTTGGCATGCGAGGACGGCAGTCCTCATCCTTGCCATCTGATCTTCCCAGCAACAGTATATGGTCAGTGTTCTCATTATAGCAGAGTTGGCTGGAAGGCACAGGTGGAGCAGAAATCTCAAAACAAATATCTGTATGACGAGGATTTGAACCTCCAACCTCTTGGCCGACAGTCAGCAACGATAGCCACTAGACTATCATGCATCAACTATCCTTAAAGTCAACAAGTCAAGCCCAATGAACCACTAAACACAACGGAATGCTCTGCATGTTGCCTTTCATGAGTCAGTCACTATACTATTGTGCTCTACCCATCTTGCACTAAACAAACTAACATATAATAATAATAACAATAATAATAGATATGTGTACTCACGTTATTGCGTTTGTTTGGCTTGATAGACATAACGCCGTAGATCTCTTCACCGGTTTTAACCGTCAGGTAGTCGTCAAAGTAGAAAACTGTCTGTTTCCAATGCGTATACCTCGCTTCTGGCGCTGTTCAACAAAACCAAAACCCATCACTTACAACGAACAAAAGGACCACGCAAAGATAAACGGTTGCTAATTCATCGCTACGGGAATTATTAAAACAAAGGCACTACATAAATGGTTTATTACATTACACCATTTTGGTCGCAATGGTTGAATGTGCATGACGAGTCAGGGCCACGCGAGTCACCATACCTGTTGAGAATCCAGTTGACATGTGACACTTTGTGAAGTCGATATTGAAGTAAGTCACAAACGCCTGGATGTAGTCGCTTCGGCGACAGACCAGATGGAATGGCGCTGAGAAGTCCAGATCCTCTTCTTTGATCGTATACATATCCACCTCCTACAAACAAAACAATTATCAATTATCATTTTCTCAACTAATGTTATACTATACATAGCACTGTAAAAATGTGTCAAACATTTAATATTTGGCTACATGTGCTTGATGCTCCGACATCGTTAACATCAGCACCACAGTGTGGACTCGTTAACGCAGAGCTGTGATACAGCGTGTAAATCAGGTCACACGTTAAAAGGGATAATGCTGAAAAAACCCACATCCAGCGCTAGCTACAGTTGTATGGCACATTGACCAATAGGGCGTGCTAATAGCTCAGAGGAGAGGACATAAAAGCCAATTTGTGTCAAGCACAATGGAACGTAAAATGACACAATAAGTTCACATACAACTGTGTCATGAAGCAAGAGCTGACATAGTTCAATACAATAACCAGAGGAAAATAGATGTCTATGGTCTGAGTACACAGACGAGCCCCCTCCTTCGTTGTCGTACGCGGCCGTTATGGTCTTCCTGCCTCGAGTTGTGTTTTTACACAGAATGTTGTCATAATAGATTTTTAAAGACTTCTCTGACAGGGAAGGGTTACATTCACAGGTTACTGCATGGATGATAAGCAAAACATTCGCTCACTTACTTAATTTTTTAATTTTTTTTCGATTCATTACTTCTGTGTTTTACAATCAATGTTTCTAGCTACTGTCCCACTGTGCATTTGATAATGGAGTAATAACTCACTTATTTACTAACTTCCCAAAAAATAAGAAGCCTTATAAGGAGATTCAAACCTAATGACATCTGAAACAAATTGACAGCCTTACCTTAACTAGGCAGCTGTTCGTGACAACCTGTTTAGGATCGACCACGTCGACCAACGGCTCAGTGATAGCCACCTTTTTAATGCAGCTCATGTCAAAACCGTAGACGTTGTCCCACCCTGCAAAAACAACAATTTTTTTAAAAACATCATACGTGGTTCTCATCCACGCGTCATTGGTTGATGCTTTGTGCACTATATTAGTTACTGATCAATAACAAAATCAAAATCAAATCAAATATTTTATTGCAATCAAATTCATACTAAAAGGTGCAACAAAAGAAAAATACAATGGTAACAAAGGGAAGCCCTAAAGGGAGGAAGATCCTGCTAATTAGGGACAATAACAATTCTCCAAGGTAAATTTCCAAAACAGCCAAACAGAAAAAGAATTTAACCAGATGGTAAGATAACAAGAATTAACTAAACTCAAATTACAAATCAGAGGAACACTTTAAGATGCACTTGGTATAGACAAAAACAAATTGCGAAGCGATCTTAACTACAAGCTAAACTGCCTTAAATACGTGCGATAATAGGCTTATATTATGCCTAACCAAAGAGCGGTTAGCAGTTGGAACTGTTGGATTAATAAAGGATATACTTACTTACTTATTTCAATATCTAATCTTAATCAATAAAGCAGTTGATTGTGATACTAATTATGGTTTTGATAATAATTTTATTCATTGGTATCATTAAACCAACCCCCATAAGGCAGCACAATTTATCATAAAGCTTCAGCAACTTTACATATCCTGGACTCGGTATACCAGCCTCTTCCTCGTTGCCTAATCTTCCCAACACAATGTACAGCCAGTGTTCTAACTGTAAAGCCAAGTTTGTTGGGGCAGGGGCAAATGTGGGATATCACAAAGCATATCTGCCCTGGCATGGATTTGAACCCATGCCCTCTAGATTAACAGTCCAGCTGCTAACCACTATAAACCCCAGGCTAATGGACAATATGTTTTGTTACAAGATGCAGTATAGTACTTACAGTTGATCTTCTCATCCTTGTACTGTCGATCTTCGATGGCACAAACATACAGGGTCGCTCGGTCAGGGAAGATAAGACCACCGGGGGCCTACAAGTCACAATTTAAAACAATTCAATCGCATTCAGAAGCAAACCACACAGAACGCCCTATGTTTTCTCACATACAACATCAGGACCAACAGTTTTGCAATGCTACCAGCATCTTTTGACTGGTTTTACTCGATATATTGGTAGCTTTTTTCCTCGCAACAGACAAATTACATTTGATATTGCCATCCTTCCAAAGTTCAGAAGTGCTCACACGACCATACGATCGAACAATGAGCACTTTCACCGAGCACTTGCGCATGAAGGACTTGCTCAAAGTCCTTACACTGTCTAAGTTCAGGCTCACACCCATACTTGCTCGTTACAGGCCCCACAACAGCACAACAGCCATAGGAAGACATCTAGAAGAAACAGACTCTGAAGACAAATTAGAATGTAAGTGAAATAAATGCAAAGAAAACAATAAGCATTCGTTCTTACCAGCCACTTGTCACGAGCATACAAGACCGTCTTCAGCATGGACTCGTAGAATAGACAGTACCCCATCCACTCGCTGATGATGATGTCCACGTGCGTTATACCATCGGGCAGCGCCACTTCTTCAACTTTACCACGCACTACTGTTATAACTACAAAAGCAAACCAGCAACAGTGAAAGTAATTGAACAGAAAACTTACAAGGCACCCTTGACTAAACATCTCCACAGGACAGATTGCTACTGTTGACCAGACTGGAAACCTGAAAGAGACTTCCACTAAAGATGTATTTGACACCACATACAGCTGTTGATAGATTCCTAAATATTAATATTTAGTTATATGTCCTCATAGGAATTCATGTGACAGTAGTAGGTGTCAAAAATGAAGTGTTAACATTCACAAGAGTACCAGTAGCCGCATGGTAAGAGAGTGCCTTGTACCACAGAGTACAGGTTTGAGCTTTCTCTGAAATGGCGACTGCATAGGGACCTTGAGCAAGTCAGTCCCTCGCTCACAATTCCTAACGCCATCGACTGGTGCTTGTTCATCAGATAGTGGCACTTAATACATGCATAATAATATTTAACTGAAAAAGTGCAAATAAATTCTACAAAGCTACAACTGCAAGACTGAAAAATACTTAGGAAGAGAGCTCACTGTGGTCAAGTCTGTTGGCCTGGATGATCTTCTCCGAGTGTTCAACAATTCCCGAGCATTCAATCTACAACAAATTCAGACCATGACGCTTTTACACACCTCCGTCTCTGGAATGGCTCTCTGTAACTAGTAGTCTCCTGTAAAACCCTAAAAATCCTTGCAATTATTTCAGGCTCGTTGACAGCCAAATTCGACCAGTCTTCTCCAATGGATAAATAATTTCTGCATGTGGCTCAACTTGATACTACCCTACATTATATAAATCGTTACATTAGATTATGAAGTCATCTTTGGCAGAAGATGAGTAAGATTAACATGATAACGTGGTTTCCCCACAGATGAACTTTATAATACACAAACACTAATTGTGTTTCTCCTACTCTCCCATACTTCAAACTCAGATATTGGTTTACCGATTTGCACGTGTTTTACATAAATAAATAAGCGAGGCATCTTACGCCGATGACTCTCTTGGCTCCGGCTTTTGCGGCGAACATACACAGAATTCCTGTTCCCGATCCAACATCTAAGACAATTTTGTCTTTGAAGAGATGTCTGTTGTGGTACATCGAGTTACGATAAGTCAGCGTTCGAATCTCATCCTTCATCATCTCCTACAATATCAGTAATGTAATAACTCGTGTAATGTGACTACACCTTCATATAGCACATAATGAATGTGGCCTAATATATACGTACACATTTTCAGAACGTTAAGGCAGACTTTTTTTCAGCTAATAAGTTGTTGCTATTTTAGTCAAAAACTCACTGGTCATTAAAGGGACACATTTGTTTGAGAATTCTTACGTCCAAAACAAGAAGTGTATTGGAGCTTCTAAACTACTGTTTGATTGATCGATTGATTTTAAACCAAGGTAGAAATGATCTCTCCGCAGACTGGAGAGTTGGTAAGTGCTCAGCTCTGTAACTAATAAATTCTCTCACGAAATTTAGACTATCCTTGTATTAAAATGTACTAATTAGTGCTTTCATGCCAACAGTTGCACTGCTGAAAGTTTAATTTTAAATGACTAGAATACATTACTTTTATTCATCATCATCATCATCACCACCATCTTTGCTTCATTGTAGTCGGAGGCTGATCCTCGATTCAACATACTGGCAGTAGGGGTCCACCGGAAATCGCCTCGGACATTTGCCTCGGCCGGAAATCCCGTTTCCGGAAGTATTCGCCTCAGCAAATATTGTAGATGCACACAGTTGCAAAAAATTTGTTCTTTCAAAAAAAAATTCTCTTTCAAAACTTATTCAATAAACTTACGCATATAAAATTATAAATATTCAGCCTTAAAACAATTACACAGAAAACTTCACAGAAATGACTACAATTCAAATCGTATTCATCACTTATTTCAAGTACACAAATTTATGTCGATAATTTCTTGTTACATGAAAATGTGAAGCTTCGCATATGGAACAAATGGTACCCGGTTCGTCTCCGGATCCGGCAAATAGTACATCCAAATACTCGGATTCGGTACTCGGTGGAAAATGTCATTCCGGTGGACCCCTGACTGGCAGATCCAGTAACGACTGGAGTTCTGCTTACTGACATCAAATCAACATATATTGTTCTAGTAGCATGAGGAATTTGATGCAGTACCTCGTGTATACCAAAATGCGCATAGCTGTCGAAGTAGTAGTCCTTTGATGTCATATCCTCGAGCCCCACAGAACCATTCGTTGATGCTGCTGTTGATGCTGCTGTTGATGGTGCTCCCGATGACATCTTGCTCTTCAGATCAGAGGCCGTCTCTCCTGCTCTTGCTACTGGTGTTGTTGGTGTTGGTGTGGTCTAAATAAAATAAAACCTAATTAATTAAAATAGCAAGCTCCGCATACAGAAAACTACACATAAACCATGTTAATATCTAATTACTATGAAATAATCAGAAAACGAAAAACAATTGTGGTTTTAGAATGCACTACTTCAAATCACCTGTTGGATATCAGCTTACTTAGCTTACTTATAGAGCTCACAATTCTCTATTCTCTCCAAGTCTGAGGCAGCCATACTGTTTAAATGTTACCAACCACAGGCGGGGTCTACTCAAATCCTCGAAAGCGATTAAACTGCTGAATAAACAGAGTCCCCAAAAGCAGTTTTCTACCAAATGCTCGAAATGCTGAACCCGAATAGCGGAAAGTTAACGGAATGCAAAATAATCTGTTTAGTTTCGGGCATGAACATCTTATGACTTTCAGGAAAAGTCTGCGTTATTTCCCGACATTTTGAAATTCGGGATTCGGCACCCAACCATGTTTCAGATATACGGCTTTCTGTTGGTAATACCCATTTGGCGATTCGCTAAGAACAGCATTGTCAGTGACTGTTTTTCTTCACAAAACAGTTTCAGGGATCTGGCAATAATACCCGTTTGGCGATTCACTACATGCACCCTACAGAATAGGGGTGCGGCCCGAATCCCCGAAACCCGAATCGAATTTCGGCCGGATCCCCGAAATCGATTTTAGACTAAAATTACAAATAAACATGTGAATAGGCATTATATCGAGGCACATCAAGGCCACGCTAGGTCTATGTCATGTATAAGAGTTTACAATTTAACTTTGAATAGTTTTCTGGAGTTCGGCACTTTCTATAAGCTGTTTTCGGGAAATCGGGCTTTAGTGTATTTTCACCGTTTTCAGGGATTCGGGTTTCGGGCTGACCCCCAGAATAGTATATAATGGATCCAATGCACACAACAGCATTTTCGGGGTTTCGAATTTTGGGGATGTTCTACACAGCATTTTCGGGGATACTGTTTTTCTTTACAAAATAGTTTTGGGGATCCGGCGGTAATAACTCATTCGGGGATTCGCTACGCACACCCACAGGCAGTCTAAATTCCAATGTTATCTGCACGGTGTAGCAAATCCCAAACCCCTAATCCCGAAATACAATTTCAACTGGATCCCCAAAATCTACTTTCTAAGTTAAAACAAAATCACTTGTGCAAATTTAACTATTTTTCAAGATATTTTCCTTACTACTCTATAGGATTATAATGCTTTATAGATTTTTCAGGAATTCTGTCCATTTTTAATTTTCACTGCTTTCAGGGCGTCGGGTTTCGGGTAGACCGCGTCCGCACATGGGTTGTAAAACTGAAACAAAGGCTACACGTGCACCGACTATAACCGTTGCACTGGGATATCAATTTAAAGACAATTTCTTAATCTGTTTCTAAACATGCAATTGAAACTGAAATCTTCGGAAGCGAAGACGTTTTAGGGTTAAAACTAAGCTTTGTGCAACAATCCTCAATTTTGCTTCAATATCGCACAATGCGGCGGGAAGACCATTTTAATACCGCGTGGCTTCAAACAATGAGATTTTTCAAGTCGGCGAATTTACCACCACAATGATTTTGGAGCTTTCCGCGTTTGTCAATTGTAGAAACACAGCTGCCGCACAAAATTTTCGTACCAAGGCGTGCTATTGCACGCTTTCTGTCGTGCTACACAAAAGACGTCACACATAAAAATTTGCAGAACTGCAAAAATCAGATTGTTACCGTCCTCCTCCATTCACCCGTGTTTTATTCACTCTGGCACACTCTAAAATCCAACATAACATTTAATATCCCCACCAAAGAGTTAGACCACAGATAGTTAAATTTTGACAGCTCAGACGCACGCCAACATACCTCCATGACGTCCGCCATTGCAAATCCTTTCTCAGCGCATTAATCTTCTTCCGTTGTCTTCTCAGGCTCTTGTTCCAGGTTCTTTCGACGACAATCGCACAAACTAAATAAGTCCAAGTAAGCCCACTCAACTATTCAGTTGTAATTTTCGAAGATTATTATTATTATTAATATTCTTTATTGATAAACCAAAAGCGAACCGCACATTTGTGAACAAGTACAGAAAATATAACACATAAAAGTAATAAGACGATAATATTTTTTTAATGAGCATAAATTAAAATTAAACAAATTAAAACATTACTAATAGCACTAGGCCTACATCAAAGCCTCATAACAAGAGAGAAAATTTAGATCTCTAACAGTTGCTATTATCTAAAAAGGGTAGCAGAATTGGAGAAGTTTTACTAAAAGGTATTATATATCTTTGTTTAATTGTAATAGACCATTTTTATTTTCATATAACGCCGAAATTGGTGCAAAACAAATCTCCGCTAACCCCATTAAGATGCTGATATTAATTTAATTAAGAACAGAGCAATTTTCAGTTAGCAAACTAGAAGAGTCGCTAGTGGCAGGTTTGCAATCGCGTAGTTTAGCCTTTTTCTCGTAATCGTAATCTCGAAATTTCTACAGCGCTCAAAAACGCGAAGTCGCGGAAGTCAGCAAAATCACAGGCGCTTAGTCAAATCATAATCGATAGGCGGGGTGAAGCTGGTTCCAGGTCGAGATCCAAAGAGGTCAGGCAAAAATCGAACATGTTACAATTGTAATTCAGTTCAACGACTTGCTGCGTTGCTGTAACTTAGTATCATCATGTTTATCAACAGATAAACGAAAATCTGGAAGACAATTGTACGTAACATAAATTTGTCGTCAGCGGCAACTATCCGACCACAATAATGCTCAATAATCTTGCTACCAGCTAAAGAATAAACGTTGCTTCTATTAAAATTCTTGTGCAAGCCTTTCAAACAAAACCTAATGCAATACCTTTCCTTTCCACCATAGGCGTAGCCAGTAGGCTATGAGGCGCAAGAGGAAGCATGCAGTTGCCTCCTCTTGCTTTTTTGGATTGCAAAAATTAATTTTCCGTGGGTTATACCCCCGCATCCCAAGTATATACCCCTCCCCAAACCCCATGCAGTTGCCTCCGTTTGAATTTAAGTCTGCTTTCCACAAAATAAGTTGATACCTCCTTATCTGTTACGATAGTTGGCGCTACAGAATCCGGAGTTTGTGGTTACCATTAGGGCTGTACCGAATATTCGCTTCGTATTCGCTTCGGGGCCGAATAGTGAGCCAAATAACTATTCGGTATTCGGCCGAATAGTAGCGGTCAGACCGAATACGAATAGTGGTCACGTGACATCTGTTTATGTGTGGAGTGAACGTTAAGTAAGTGACAATTTCTAAGTTTAGTTAAATTAGTTCCATTCCTAGTTTACACAGACTGGCAGAAGGATGCAACAATTACGTGTAGTTAACTGTTAACTGTTAGTTTATGCATTAAATTTACTGAACTGAAAGTTTTGCTTACATTTGACATTGGGAATGTTGTCGGTAGACCTGTTTTGTACACTATTCGTATTCGCCCGAATAGTTGGTCCAACTATTCGTATTCGGCCGAATAGTGATAATCACTATTCGGTACAGCCCTAGTTACCATACTGATCGATTACCATATCCTACTCCGACTCATCTGATCCTTCGCCTTTCCATATAAACGACACCCACCTTAGCAGCTGCTCCAACTCCTCTCTTGATCTGGACCCTCTGGAAATTGTACTCGGACCTCCGTTATATAGCTTACTCTTTGGAAACCCCATCTGACTTGACGCAGCGCTCGTGAATAAGCTGGTGCCATGTGCTTGGCTTTCGGGTGGCGCTTTAGAAGTTTGGAGATTATGGTTACCACCAGAGAAGTCCTCGAGATCTGCAGACATCAAATCATTAAATTGCCTGGTTTTCCCATATATATTGGTTAGAGCGTAGAGGGCAATATCAAACTAGTTGTATTGTGTAATTATGTAATAGAATAGCGAATTCAATTAACAGCCTGTTACTAGCAGCCGTGAAATCCCTGCAGAATCTATGGTTACGCGAGTCAAGCCTCCAGTGAACGAGAGCTGGTCTCCCTGGGGTAGTTTTTGTGGCGCTGCGCAACTTTGGAGATTTGCATTACATTTGCCCATGAACACTGGGTAGGCCCCTATAATCATAAAGGTCTCATTTGGAAATATGGGTCCTCCGATATGGGCAAGCAGGCTGAACATGCATATTCTTCTGTTCAAATAGGAAGCAAGCAGTGTTACTATTAAATAGTAAATACTACTACTTTGAAAGTATTTAAATAGTTCATATATTTACTTCACGAAGTTTTGTAAAAGAACCTTTGCACTATTGTGACCTGAATGTCAATACAGCAGAACTTGCAAAATTTCTACCCAGTTATCTGTAGGCCCTAACTGAAACCGATAATAGCTAGTTTTTAAATCGTCATGCAATATTTGCAATAGTCCACAGCTATTTACTATTTTAAATACTGTTTAAACTTTCCTACAGGTAGGCCTCCTACTTACTATTCTATTGATATGGTCACCACTGGCGTAAACTTGTCCAAAATATTGGGGGCATTTGGCTATTTTTTCTACACTTGTTGCAGTGAATGTACAGTCCATCTCAATTATTGGGGGGGGGCACGTGCCCCGGCTGCCCCCAGAGTCTACGTCTATGATAGTCACCCTAACTATTTACACCAACACCGTAAGCAAGAACTCCGCCACTGCCCGTATTCAAGCTCGGAGATGCTAATCTTTGTTATTGCAGTGTCGTTAAACAGCAACCTAAGAACAGGTATGACCGTCAGCATTAGGTTCCTTGAATCCACATGTTTACGCCTGTAGCTGTGGTTCCACTGTCTGGGTAGATGTAAGCTGTGATGTGTCGGAAATTGTTGCTTTGCCTAATGCCTTCAGCCACCATTTTAATTAGACCGTCTGCTAGAACCAAAATTAGACCAATTAATCTGACCCGAAAGACAATTAGCAAGCCATTAACTGCTGATGCTAGTGTAACTACATACATATCAGTCAAGCATCATTCTCAGTAACTTAGGGCCATACATGCCACTCGCACAATCAAACGGCCCCAATTTTTCACCTTCTATGATGCGTATCCCCATTAAACCCTAACCCTCAGACTTGTTGTATCCATTTGCCAGCATTCTGTACGCTTCAACCCTTTCCCGAAGAGTAACAACGCGCCAGTTCGGCAAAATCCACTCTGTGGAAAGTTCTGTTGCTCCCTTCAGCAGGAAAGCAATTGCCAACTGCCCCGATTTTGAGGTTTACCCCAATTACTACAGTGGACAAACCCAAGTGCCAGAACATTACTGTTGCTACCTAAACGTTAAAGCCGCCTGGTTATATTGCACTGTATGCAAATGGCAACACATGCACATACACGAACGTGTACCAGGTTATAATTACTCATTGTTTACAATATATCTCTAGGTAACTTCTTTATTGACTTCGTAACTGGAATTACAGCCAGCATTAATCAAAATCAACACTTCCAGTTTAAACTTCAAAACTGCATCTTGTTGCAATGCTTCGATAACCACTGTACCTACTGATGATTGACGTCATAACATTCATGTTACTGTTGTAACTATTGAAGCTGGGCTCCTCACTAGTGAAACATTAGTGCTCCTTTTGGGTTCACCCTACATGTTCATCAGTGTATCTTGCAGTTGGTAATTACACGTTGTATTAATAAAGGTTTTTGAATTTAATTACCCATGCACTAAAGTACATGTACTATGCCTGTATAGGATTTACATGTACAGTGTACATATTATTAAAGTTTTACTCTTACTCTAAGAAGTACATGTATTAAATCATGAATGTTTTGGAGCATTCATCTTAAAAGGGCACTAAGTAGATGTACATTATCTGAATGACTCCTCAACAGGAAAATTGAATCCCAGCCCCTTGGATTGTCCATTCAACACAAAACACAGCAGACGATTAAAATAGCCATATTCAAACTGGACACGATGACAGTTGGTTTTAAAAAAACATCACAGAATGAATACCAAACAGCTCCGAGGATGTTAGAAAATCGAGATCCAAGAAACTTCAGTTATTAAACCAGCAAAAGTAACTAAAGGAAAAATCAGGCTACTGAAAAAGTAACTGAAGATATAACCAGGTTACTGAAATATGATTAAACAAACCACTTGAATAGATCTGTTTTCACAAAGGAAACTCACGCTACAAAGATCTGTACCACATACCGATCACTTTTACGCCATTAAATGGTGAAAAATACGGATAATTTTGAAAAATGAGAATTTAAATAAGAAATATTTTGTCAGTGAATCATAGTGATGGGATTTCTGCCACACTATCAGGTCCTAGCTAGACCTGAAATAACATCTACCAGCATTTCTTCTGTTAACTTATGCATTTAATTAAATCGATTAAATCTACTGGATTAAATTTGTACTGATTTGCAGGCAACACGTCAGACACACAAAATGCAGAACTTCCAATTGCAACCCTTTTGCAGCAAAAGAAAGTATAGCTTAGAACCACAATTTCCCAGAATAAAGCAGCTGTCGACATACACAGCAATTATTATTAAATTTGTTTTAATTATGATAAATCACTAATGATGAAGCAGGATCTCAATTTGATAGCAGGCATGCTGACAGTCGGAGTGGAAGCAGAAAAACCACAGAAATGACTCCAAGACGTGACATACTACAAAAGGCTACTGTAGATACAGTATTAAAATCCCTTTCATGCTTAACAACAGATTAATTCCAGTGGAACCGAAGAAGTGAGCCGTGAAAAAGTTCGTGGAGATGACAAGACACGTGGTTAAGTGTTTCTCTGATCGTCCTATCCAGTGTCAGCTATGCTGCTGTGTCTACAGAGTTATTCTAAACGACAATCACCATATTAAGTACAGCTACGGAATTTTCAAAGCCACGACAGAATCGCGCGGCACAAGGAACGACGGCGCTTTTCTCGATTGTTAGTTTTCACCGCCTTCGATGTTCTGCAGCTGGTCCTCTTTGCCCGTATTGTTCTCACCTGTACAGGTAAGAAAAACAAAATATGTTGTAATTGTAATACCAATATTAAAACACGCAAGTGAATATCTGGTTCCTTGTTCAGCACCTTTGAACAACCATACACACATGCCGATTGGTTAGAGCACTTGGCCTGTAACATGGAGAGTACGGGTTCGAGTCTCCACTCAGGTGGTCACTGTGTAAGGACTTTGAGCAAGTCTTTCATGCACAACTGCTCAGCGACATCACTGTTCTGTCATATAGTCATGTGTGCACTTTTGAAGCCAACATCAAATGCAATTGCATTGTATAGTATGCTAGAATGTAGTTATCCATCAGACCTTAAATACCAACTGTGTACAATAAAACAATTCCAGAGAGGCAGCTATGGCATGAAGAGTCAGTGACTTCATTTTCTTAGCCTTGGCATGTGAAGGGGTGGCCATTCTCCTCCCTCGTCAGCTGGTAATTCCCACTGACGGTGAGGTAGTTTCTGTTTAACAATGCTGGGTCAGGGCGCCACTGACCTCTGAGTGGTGCATTATAAAGTTTCAATTACAACCACAAAATTACAATTACCTGCAGTGTCTATAAATACCTCACTACACAGTAGTACACACTGCATACTACAGATCACTTCTTCTCCCATGCCTCTGATTATGTAACAGCCAGCAGCAAAACATTCTGTTTTTAATGGCACTTTCTTAGGTACCACGGTGAGGTAAGATTATATGCTTCTGCAGAAATTCAAGTGTTTTGGCATCGATTATTAAAATTAATTAGTAACTTCTACTGCACCAGTGCCTAATGCACAAGGTATCACTAGTGAAGAATCTTGCAGCTTAAGTGCAAAAACCGACGAACACAGCAGGGCATCAATTGCAGCATCCCATCCTGTGTGTACGGACCCTGTCAGGAGACCTGCTCAATGTTCCAACACAGTAACCACCTGGTAAAATACCAATTCTATGATACTGCAAGTATACACACGTTATCATTACCTTTTTCAGCTTTAAAACTTATCACATTAACGCCTGACTAAAAGATTAAAAATGCGAAACCACTTCAATCTGTGCTCTGACCTTCGTCCGGTTGCATGTCAGAAGTCCAGAGCGTGAGGTTATCCCTAAGCAGCTGCATGATTAGAGTCGAATCTTTGTAGCTCTCCTCGCTTAGCGTATCCAGCTCGGCGATTGCGTCGTCGAACGCCGTCTTGGCCAGGTGACAGGCGCGATCTGGCGAGTTGAGAATCTCGTAGTAAAACACTGAGAAGTTGAGAGCAAGGCCGAGCCGGATCGGATGAGTCGGAGGCAACTCGTGGTTGGCAACGTCGCTTGCAGCTTTGTAGGCCACTAAGCTGTTCTCGGCTGCGTCTTTCCTGTCGTTGCCAGCAGCGAATTCGGCTAGGTATCTGTGGTAATCGCCCTTCCTGTCAAACACAACTCACCACTATAGAACTGTATAGAAAGTCAGACTGTTGAAACTATATTTATTATTGCACCATTTTGTTATCCGATACTGTGCTAGTTTTTCATTGTTGCATGTACCGTTGTTGTAAAGTGTAGGCGTTTTTCTTGCACTAATCGAGATTACTTACTTAAACTTCCTATTCAACCTAATCACTTGTTAAGTCCTAACCAAGTGCAAAAACTCCTCTCTATGGTAAAACACCAATTCAGTAACAGCTCATACAACTGTCTGTTACGCATATTTCATAACTGCACTTCCTGTTAAAACCTATCGACCAGTTAGACATATCCGACTTAATCATATCCCATGACTAAGTTACAAAATCATACTACCAAATTTTTCCACAGCAAACTCCATTCTCTTGCTGTTGGTAAAACTTTTAACTAGCTGTCAGTGGTATATTGCAAAACCATTCAGCAAGTTGAATCAAACTTAACCAAACGACTTCTGTAATAATAACAATAAAAATAATCTTTTTCTTTATTAATTCAAACCGACAAACGCAGTAAGATTACATTGAGATATGACAGTAAAGTTAACCAACTGTGACACCCCTGTTCCAAAATTGGCCTTCAGAAGGTTCAATAAACGTGGCTGCCTGACCTGAACAACAGTTTCTGTAGTCAAAGCTGGATCCTGTTTTCCTGCACAGATGCATGGTTCCATCCAAGACACCTCTTGAAATGTCATGCATCTAATAAATGCCTGTTTTGATCTGCTAGAAAGCCTGATTTGCAGAGCTTTAGAGAAATCCTAATACGAGTTAAAGCAATGTTCAAATGCATATATATGCCAAAAGGGAAAAGGTACCCAATTGGTTAGGGCGCTCACCTTGCAACACGGAAAGCATGCGTTCAATCCTCCCCTGAGATGGTTACTGAGTAGGGACATTGAGCAAGTCCTTCACTCACAAAATTTTGTCAAGCATCATCATTGATGGCCATTAGATAGTGGCACTCAAATAAATGCACAATAATAATAATAATAACAGGGCGCTATTCCACAGCAGTCGCGAGAGAATTATATATCTCCCCACATCTGTCTGTTAATCAAAGTGGTAAACAAGTAAGTAAACAAGCACGTACATTTTGTAATAGAAAACTTTTGATTCGCCAGTAACTGAAGCTGGAATGAGATGCTTGTCAAGGACTTCTAAGATATCGTGACAGATCTCCCGAAGCTCCTTCTCGACCTGCAAGGCAAAAAGAAAGAATTCATTCACTATCAGGAAAACTCAGTTACATCGTGGACTCACTAATTTGAAGTAATCAAGGGAACATGCCTTATGATACAGCGTGCAAACCACGCGCACGTTAAAAGGGATAATGCTGAAGAAGTCAGCACTTAGCTTTGTTGGAAGGACACTAACCAACATGGTATGTTAACAGCTTTGGAGGACATAACACCGCTTCATACTAAGCAGAGGAGCACATAAATGAGTCCACACCGTACTATCGTTATTATACAGAACCAAATAAGGGGCCATCCATATATTACGTATGCATGGAGGGGGTAACCGAAATGCATGTGCTTGCGTACACTTGCGAACGGGGTGGTGGGGTCTACTGATAATGTACATAAGCAAATTGATTGGCCTTCAAGTGAGCTAGAGTTCAGTCTTTCCAGCTATCTGGTACTACCAGAGGAAGTAGGACTGCGAGAGAGGTGTCACTTGTATGCCACCTTACCTCTGAAGGCTATTATTAAACTATCACACAACTCAACAGTTCCATGGCTTACTCATCCTTCAATCTGGCCTAAAAACTGCACAGTAGCTGCCTGGACACATTCTGCAGCTGGTCTGGGGGGTGCGTCAACTGTACGTACGCAGGTGGGGGTGGAAAAAAGTACACGTGCGAACAGGGATGGGGGAGGGGTCCAATTTTCCTCGATTTTTGCGTACGTAATATATGGATGGTCCCTAATCCTCTGCTCTGACTAACATTTCAATGCTAAGCTTTTGCAGGAAATCACAAGCAAAATACCAGCCTAAAAAATGCTAAATCATTCTCTCAACCAAATGCAACCTTAGTTCACAATATATACGGTTTATAACACAGCTCTTAGTTTAAATAGATTCCACACAACTACGTTCATAGTTAGTTATGCGGTTGCCACAAAAGGCACAGATTCATTACGGATGTTAGAAACAATCATCAAGTTGCATTCTTTGCATAGCTCCATCTCTAACAGCAAACATTACCTGTCTCTCAGATTTATTCAACTTGCTCACAAAATACAGTGAGGATTCGTTAATGCAAAGTTGTTGGGTGACATGCCTTATAAACCAGTGAGTAAACTGGGTTGTGCATAAAATGGATAATATTAAAATAGTTAACATTAAGTGCTAAACTGCAGTTCTTGAACCAGTATGGTGTGTAGACCGGGAGCACTAAACAAGTCCACACTATAGTTGGTTAAATAGAAGAAAAACAGTGCATATGACCAACTTGAATAGAGAAAGGTTCTTTCTAAGTACTGTGCAGTTCTCGAATGGTGTTTTAACCAGTACTGTGCATAAACCACGACCGCCTAAACAAGTCCCCACTGTAGATAGTCCCCACTGTAGACAGTCAAATAGAAGAAAACGAAACCTATGATTGAGTTGAAAAGAGAAAGTTTTACGTACTGTGCTTTTGTACTGATGGATCACTTCCACTTTCGCATTGCTGCCCTTGCTCTCCTCCTTCTGCTCGATGCTGCTGATGATTCGCCATGAGGCACGGCGCGCCCCTATCACGTTCTTGTAGGCCACTGACAGAAGGTTACGCTCCTCCACAGACAATTCAACACCAGCAGACGCAACGGATTTCATGCAAATCACCATTTCTGAAATGCAAAGTAACGTAGCTATATGAAGACAGAAAGCAAAAGTAACGGATCCCATGCAGATTACACTTAAAGTTGTACAAAAAAGGGAAGTTGTAAACATGCAGCGAAGGAGTAATAATATGCGCACAGCAAGCGGTGGTAAAAATGTAACACAGGATGTGAATAAAATGCAGCAAAGGGGTGGAAAATCAGCAGTAACAGTTGCAGAAATCGCCAAGACGATAGTTGAAGGCGATTCACTGCAAAACCAGGGTATGAAGAAATGACATTCTGGTACTATATCTCATATATTTATCATTTATACTATTATTATTATTTTTAAATTCCCTACTATTTAGGATCGTAGACAAAGCACACAATAAAGCCACCGCCTTGGACCCCATGCCAAGAGGCACAACATATCACCATTGCTTTCATTCAGACAATATCAATCATTATTATTATTATTATGAACTTTAGTTTCATTGTCATAACCCATCAAGGATTTATGATCATGTGGATACGCTCGACAGAGCACTGTCATTAAATTTAGTTCTTTTGAAAAGCTACTGGCAAGCCAACCAGTGGGCGTTGACGCCGAGTCATTCAAAACAGGTGGTCCAGCATATTGTCTGGCCCCAACTGGTGGCGTAAAGAAGCGAAAGACACTGACGAAAGTAGTCAGATTAAATAATTTCAGGCTAAACAGTAACGAATGCTCTCTGCCTGCCAGCACACATTGCGGTATTACTGCTCCAATGTAGTCCAACATCGTTCCAACGTGTACGCGCTGGCTGGGACACGAATTGCTTTTCTGAACCTCCACCATGATCACCCGGGCAAACAGCATAAACGTCAAATCTACACGAGTCGACCTAAGACTGAAGCCTTCTACATCGTGATTGCGACACTATAGAAGTTTTGAGAGAACTTTATCATACATGTAAGTATGTCTGCATACATACTTAAAACCGCTATATATTAAGTATCTAGATACTTACATACATCATGTTCATGGATAAATCTGTTCTAATTAGTGTACCTGATGCATGCTTTTCAGATTCACACATAAATCTGACTGCCAATTCTGTTTTCTTGAAACTCTACCCAAAATGTCTAGTTGTTTGAATGAAGTGTCTACATGCACACACAATCTCCTTGAATCCGTTGGTCAGACTCTACGTGTGTGAGGGAGGCTACCAGCAACAACTTCTAGTTATCTGACATTTTGTTCTTTTTCACATTAACATTTTCAGCCCACATTAAATCGAGTAAAATCCATCTTTTTAGAATGGTTAGCCTATTTGGCCCTTTTGTCGGGTTTTATAAAAAAAGGTGCTATATAAGTAGCCAGACACATGCATTAACCACTTAAGCTAGCAGTCAGCACTTTGATAAAAGGTGCTATAGCAAGTGCCCTGCTAGATCAAGGTCAACCTTGTATAAGGTACTTACAAGTCTCTCTTGAAGTGGTGCTATATAAATTAGCAATTACCACTACCATAAGTCCCTGTTAAGTATCTAGATATACTTGTACCTAGTGAGAGGCGGCGCTATATGAAAGCCCTCACGACATTCGATCAAAATCCAATAAGGAGCTTAACCTCTTCTTAAACAGTGCTCATCTTCCACGGCCACTCCGAAGAGACTTCCAGGCCCGAGTCACCAACTGCCGAGGAGGCATCGATTACCTCCGATTACTCACGCCGTCTGAGGCATCCCAACTGCCCATTACTCAACGAAAGCCAATCAAAACTCATCATACCCCAATCAAATGCCCTTTTATCCTACCCATACCCTATCTGTCCAAACCGAAACAATACAAAGAAACGCCGACTGGTCTTGACCGTCCGAGCTCGTCATTATTTTCTGAATTGGCCAGTGCTTAAAATCCGGTATCCCAAAAATCCGTCTTTCCCGAGTTAAACTCAATTTCAGACAAGTCCCCAATTTAATGCTGCCCCAGATGTCTTGTTCGCTCCCCAGCGATATAATCTGATCGCCAATCCACGACCCCGGGTAGGGAATCGAGCGCGCCATGACAACGCCTCCACCCGTAAGGGACCTCGCGCTTGCCATGGCTACACCCTTCACTCTACGAAACGGCGAAGTTTGAGGGTAAAAATTGCCCAAATTAGACCACGTACCGTCATATCTCTCGGCCTGTTCGGCCAGCTTGGCCTTGTAGACGTTGTCGTCTCTTTCGGTCATGGCGGATGCGAACTCTTAACCGCTTAAATCGGCAGATTAAAATCGAAACTTTGCACACCACCGCCGCTCGCGATTTACACTAAGGATGTGAGGAATGAAGATGGCGGCACACTCTGCTGGGCGGGAAAATTAACAAATCACATTGGGTGAGATAAGAATAAGCGTAGTAAGAACGCCGACGCAAACACGACAGAAGCCATGATTTATCGGTTAACTATGTCCAGTAGCTAACTAACAGCACAGTATAAATAATTACACAGTACGTCGACTCTCATTGCTGGCTGTTGACAAGTTTTTCTGGTCACGTGATTACGTCATGTGATTACGACGCCACCTTGAAAAATAGCTTCTGAATTATAGATTTAAGCTGAAATTAACTTTAAAAATAATATTGCTAATTCTAATGAAGTCCTAAATGTTGTTGTAACGTTTAAAAAATATTTTATTTGATGGATTGCGGTGTATCGGCGTGTAGTCCTCAATGTTGTTTTTAACGTTTAAAAAATATTTGATGTGATTGTTTCCGGTTTATCGCCATGGTAAACGGTCTCTTTCAAGATGGTGGACGACAGTGGGCGGGGCTTAGGTATTTATAATGTCGTTACAGTGGGCGGGGCTTAGTTATTTATAATGTCACACATTCTGACTGCAGCAGCGGCGACGAGTCGATGTACTGTGTAATTATTTATACTGTGCTAACAGGCTACTCTGAAGACTAGTCTGAACTGTATGAATAGTGTTCTATTCTTAGCATTACACTTTTACTTAACATTTTCCCATTCTTATCATTTTTACGTGACATTTTTCCAATCGTAACACTTTTAAGCTTCACTTTTACGTAACATTTTACTATTCTTAATTATTTGAACACTTTTACTTAATCTTTTTCTATTCTTAGCATCATATTCAACTTAGTGTTAGCAGACAACCATTGATCCAGCAAGGAGTTAGAACTCGCCTTTAACTGTTGTAAAGGGTTAGGCCTATAACTATTTTCAGAATCAACATAATTATGGCTTAATTGATAGGCAAATATATCGCAATTACTGTGACAACACCATTGAACCTCAACTGAGAAAGGTAGGCTAACTGTTACATTTAGATGAGGTCAAAGACTTCATTTAAAGCTTGAGATAAGATTTTCACGGATCAGTTCTAGCCTATTTCATACTTTCTGATCGGTTGCAGCAACACTCATCCGTTATTCACGAGTTCACTAGACCTGGCACCATAACGAACTAAACAACCTGGCTACAGAGGAATTGGTAAGCATCCTGCCAGCACGTGGTATAGGCTAAACCCCTTGCCCTTTTAGTGATTTGGCCTGTCTAAATCTGGACTTAGACTTCTCTTGGATTACTCTCTGAAAACACCCTCTTATTTGACGTAGCGCTCGTGAATAGGATAGTGCCCTGCGCTTGGCCTTCGAGTGGCGCTTTAGAAGTTTGGAGATTACGATTACTATTGCCGTAACACCCAGACATCTAAAACGGTCCTAGGCCCTTAGCACGGACGTCATACCGAAACCGAGCCGTCAAAAGTATTAAATCCAGTGCGATTATCTTCTTCCTACCTAGCACGGGCAGTCGCGCTGCTGTGGGCGATCGATAGCCACGGCGTTGTTTCGGGCGTAAGCCTATGAGTCATTAAGGCAAATATTTGCAAATTTAATCAACGGAATAAATTTGAATGGCAAACAGTAGCCCAGGAAAGAATGCTAAAAATAGCTGCATGAGCGTAAGTAAGCATCCTGCCAGCACGTGATATCCAGTTCCATTCTTGGCGATAATTGCTTTAACACTCATGCTGTGACCAATAGTTAGTAACTACCTGATAGCAGTTGCAAGAAGATCCTGTACATACGTGTGGCTCTGAAACAATGGCTGGTAGCAGAAGACACTACCGTCTCTTAGACTTACAGGCATAACTTTTTTGTAATTTAATGTCAATTTCCGAAATTTCTCAGCGCCACAGACTGCGCCAGTGAGGCCAGCTCAACACTTGCTTAAGCCCGTAAGAGCCAGGGTGTTTTGATCCCAGGTCAGGATCCAGAGGGTGGGTGTCACGTAGGATCACAGGGTTGTAATGAAGGACACAATTAAGTAGCTTATCTTCATCTCGGTGCTTGAGGGCAGGTGGCCACTTCTCTGCCTCATCATCTATCTGTTCCTTTGACAGTGTACAGCTGCTGTACTCATTTCATTGTTTATGTAGTGGGGAATTGAACTGCCAACCTCTGATCTGACATTTTGCAGCACCAGATGTTTCTAAATCAGAATTGCCCAAACTTAGATTGTATCTACTGCACATGTGTCACCAACTATGTCTGCTTCAGAATTTTTATTGGTTGTATCTATGTTATAAATATAAAACAACACAATTATACACTACAACTGCATTTGATAACCATAGGCGTAGCTACATGGAGGCAAGAGGAGGCATTTGCCTCCTCTTGGTTTAGCGAATTAAAAAATTCTCCATGTATTTTCTGAAGTAGACCCCAGGAGAGGTGGATTTTGCCTCCTCTTGATTTGTGTCGAAGAAAGTCCTCGAATGTGTTAATGACTAAAAAAAAAAAAAAGTCATAAACTTTTTTTGTGACGAAATTTTAGAAATTCTCAGAGCAAAATTCTAAAATTCTCAGAAGTTTTCTCGGACGCTGAAAAATTTCCCTCTGACCTCTGAAACAAAATCGCCGCCACTGCATAAAAGTTTAGACAAGCAGTAGTTGCCCCCTCTTGAATTGAAGTCTGGCTACGCCCCTGTTGATAACGACCTTCCATAGTTCAGAAGTGCACACATGACCGTATGATAGAACATCGATGGAGTGAAGGATTTGCTCAAGGTTCCAATACAGTGACGCTGCCATACTCGCATGGTTTTCAGCCTCTGAGAAACTGAATATTCATGACAGGACACAGATTGTCTGGTATTAAAGCCCACTAATGAGACCAACAGACATTTCTGTCTGAATAACATAATATATCTTCAAACCTCATTGTAGAGAGCAATAATGCTTATGAGAGTTCGGGCCACACTGGACTACTGCTACCAGACATTATCACCCATAAAGGTTTACTAACAGAACAGTTAACATTAACACTTCAACAACGAGAGTGTACCAAGTGTAAAATGGACTGGGAAACCAATGCAGCTCATTGTTTAAGTGTTTTGGACTGAGCAGTATTGATATGGTTCCTTTTGAATAGTGTTTGTATTAGGCAGATGTTTGTGTTATCATCTGGCTTTGCGGACTATCTACCTTCAAATTAGACATTCTGATTTATCTACTTTGTGTTCATCTTTTCATCTTAATTTCAAGCATTTACTCTTTCATGGTTTTGATTAGTTCTGTTCCTGGTTGCCTCCGATCTGCTGCACATGTTATCCTTGTCGTCCCTTGGGCTAGGTCATACACTACCCAGAACAGAAGTGTTGCTATTGTTGGCCCTGTATCTTCGGATAGTCTCCTTTTAAAATTAGAAGTGAGCTTATCAGTTTGTCACCTTTCTTCCGCAAGTGCATGAAGTCTGTTTCATTTGATTGTGGATCCTCCCTGCTTGGTCGGTAGCACTGCTGATGAGTTTTTTCTTGAAGTTGCAATTTACAAATTTTCACTTATGTTAAGTTATGTTTGGAGTTCTCCCTTTAAAACCTGTTGAAGAAAACCTGATTGTAAATTTTATAAGCTGTTGTTGATCAATAAAGAGATTGCCCAAACAAAACCAGATGATAATTTATTCATCAGCGAAACATTATTCACACCCGAGATCAACTGCCAGCAAATAAGCAAACTCAAAATATACCCTCTGTCACTCAGAGTCAACCCAGACAGCCACATTTCATTGGGTCCATAGTGGGCCCACGTTGTGCCACTTGCAGCCAGCCACTGTACCAGCATGGGCCCAGCAAATATGGCTGTCAATGAAATACATACAAAAAACACTGTAATCATTCAAGCACGGACAAAATATTCATCTGCCCTGTGGGCTCAACAAGCGTTACTGTCGTGGAAAGACATTAAACGATATTGCAACAACTCTACAGAATCACGAACAAATAATCTGCAAGAAAAGAGTAGCAATCATGTAACATACTTCAACGATCCTGCAATTCGAGGCTCATAAAAACCACGAGTTTAACAATTTCTCACTTACAACGATAACTGTAACATCAGACAGAATTACCCAGAGAGACATTGGATTAATTTGAGCATTTTCTTACGATATTGTTTTCGCTCATTTTGATCTTAAACTTAGTTTTGTACTACCAGACTTCCACCTGGCATCTCAAATGGATTGTGAATTTTGATTGTAACTACACCTGAAGCGACCATCTGCCTTTACAACATGATGACATCATAACAATGGCGTCATAGAAGTCATTAGATTTATTATTATCATAAAAGAAGTTTGACGTCATTTTTTTCAACAAAAGTTCATCCTAGACTGCAAGGTATCAATCTTCTTCAATGTTTGCAAAGTTGAGTCATTTCAGTTTGGGAATCTCAAGAACATGATAGAAGGCTACCACTCAAGGACAGGGGTTATTTCAAGACAATTCTCCATTACCCTTGACACTGAATTGGCTGAGGAAGCTCCTGGTTACTGCCTGAGCCTGGTATTCAGGTGGCTCTACATTGCACTGTCTAAGCCAGTGCTTCTCAGACTTTCTGATGCTGTGGACTAGTAATTGTTTAACCAGCCTTACTGCAGACCAGTTTTTCAACATCAACTTACATCGTAAAAGCTATATTAAAATTTATATTTCAGAGTATCGTCACTGTTTATTACAACTAAACTGTTGTTGCGGTTGCATTTTAAAAACTTTTAATTATGTTTGAGCACAGTGTCTTGTTCTCATTGTTATACTTTCAACACATAAAGTAAATCATCAATTGTTTAATATTAAGTATTACTGAATAATACATCATTGAAGTTTACATCAAAAACATTTTGAGTATGATCAAAATTGTGATTCCAGTTATCATTCCGCAGCACCGTAACCAATCACTCGTGGACCGGTACCGGGCCGTGGACCACAGTTTGAGTAGCACTGCTCTAAGGAACCTCAGTGCAGTTCTTCCTAATAGTTACCTGGGTGCATGCTGTCTCACACGTTGGCCTGTCCTTCTAGAACAACTGTCCTGCCACAAACTCCATTCTCAGCTCATCGTAAGTAGCAGCACCCTTTAGCACAGACTTCATGTACTGGCGTACAGCACGTTGTTTACCCCCACCTTCCTCTGTAACCAAGAATATGCTACTAACATGAGTTGGTGAGTGAACAGAAAGTCCGCATCTGCACTGGTCTCATTTCCAGGATCTTAGAAATCATCCTTGCCAGTTCACGAACATCAGCAGCTGGGAGGAGGTAAAGATGGTCTATAACAAGGTCCTCACAGAAATTCAATTCCAGGGTTAGTACCCTTTGGCCCTTGTTGCACTCAATGAATACATCAAATGCCAGTTAAAATTTTGAGATCTCAAATAGCCACCTGGAATTGCCTATCACATTAGGTAAAGTCTGGGGTTCGGAATCTGAAATTGTACCTTGGATTGCTTATGACGAAAAATCTTACCAATTCACATGCAAGTGGCAGTAAGAAATCTTTCCAATCCAACTGGAAGTAACAGTACAAAAATCTTACCAATCCACATGGAAGCAATGACATAAAAACTTTGCACTTCGCACTGCTACTAGTCTGTGGTCATAGTATGTCATCATCATTAGCTATCATTAACCAACACTATCTATTATCTAATGGTCAAGCATCAGTCAATAGTGCTGAGCAGTTGTGAGCAAAAGATTTGCTCAAGGTCCCTACACAGTACTCACCTCAGAGAAGGAGGTTCTAACCCATACTCTCCACATTACCAGGTCAGCGCTCTAACCAATCGGCTACCATGTCCCCTATAATTATTTTATACAGTTACAAGCCCCATAGCAGCTTGAATCAGAAAAAATTGCCCCTTGGTACACGAAAGACGCCAGACGAAATCCAAATCTAGACGACACATTCATTATAAACATTTAAAATGCTATATTACTCTATCAATAAGAGGCATTAATCGAATTAACAAGGAGCAAAAATCACATCTGTACTCGGTCGATCTTCAAACTTACGCCAAAATAGATGCATTTACGTAAAAAATTGAGCTTGCACACTAACAATCTGTTACACAAAAACTAAAACAAAAATTAACCTAAAGCTGAATCACAAGGAATTGCAAACCGATCACTCATATTGCAGCATTAGACTCGAGACAGATTTGGAAATTCATCATTCAGGTACTTCGAAACTGGATTTCAACGTGGCTTTTCATAAACAGAAGAGCATCTTCAGAGTTCCTGAGGATCTCGGAATTCTCAGACCGCAGAATGCAGTTAGCTGCCATTCTTTTTCGTCTTTTCGTTGGCAGACTTTGTCTGTTTAGCTAACTGTTGAGCAAACTGCTTCACAAAGATATGCGACACTTTGCCACACTGAGAGCTCAGTCCAGCCTTCATGTTCTCCAGCATTTGCTGATGAAGATGCTCCTCCATGTCATCACCAAATCGATACTGAAGACAGCAACCAGACTGCTGTTACGCAATGTAATGTAATGAAGCGCTTTTATGTACAGCACCTTTTAGCTTTTATATAGCACCTTTAGACCTAATTGTTACCGGTATATATGTACCGGCAAGAATATATGTATGCATGCATGTATCCTATTATTTCACATGTATGAACTGGTGTAGACTGGCAGTTTGTCAAGTGATTTGAGCCTTATATGGATGGACTTGCTTGTGATTATTATTAATTATGACGCATTTCTGCCTTTGAGCATAATAAAGTGCTAATTTGTGGTTGTGGTTACTTTTGGTAGAGTCTACGGCATGCTTACATCACGAATGGCCTCGTATATGGCCTTGAAGATGGGCTGTTTCTCATTGTGGTAGACTCCTCGGTTGCCATGGATAATAGAGATGCCCTTCTCTTCCGCCGATCGACAGTTGCTCATGTACATGCAGTGGTCCGGACGATAGTTCCAGTGACATGGATACTGAAACAGCTTCTCTGCAATAACATCAAACAACAATAACATCAAACAACAATAACATAACATCAAACAACAATAACATCAAACAACAATAACATCAAACAACAATAACATCAAACAACAATAACATCAAATAATGGGTCTTTTGAATGGTTCCTACAAAGTTCCTGTGTTAAGGTCTGAGTGATTCGATGATGTAATTGTAATTGAAAATTAATAAATTAAGATCAGCCTGCTATGACAGGGAGCTACCAAGCCAGAGGTGAGGATCAACAGGTGTGACATACATGTTGTGTTAACACTTTAATGACAACCTGCATTGGTTTCCCAGTCGCTTTTAGTACACTCTCGTCGTTACAGTGTTAAAATTACAATTATGTGATACAATACAACTGCATATGATATTCACCTTCTTCCAAAGTTCAGAAGTGCACACTTGGACGCAATATTGATGGCACTGAGCAACTGCATTTGAAGGACTTGCTCAAGGTCCATGCACAGTGAGCACCTGAGTGGAAGCTCAAATCCGTACTCTCAGTGTCACATGCCGAGCATTATATTCATTGGGCTACCATGCTCCACTACATGCACCAATACGTACATAAATATGTACAGATCATAGATGCATTACACACCTACATTCAAACATACATACATAGTTACATACAGACAGACAGACAGACAGACATACAGACATACATACAAAACATATATTCTAACAATACCTGGAAAGTAGTGGAAGAAGATGTTGATGAGGTCCTGATCTCCCCAAGTGATGTCATAGTGATGCTTCTTGTAGTAGGGAATGATGTGGTCCAGCCAGCGAGACTCCAGCATCCGCGTCACGTTCATCAGCATCACGCCCGAATTAATTCCTGAACATATAAGGCTATGACTCACTAGACAGTTAGTGACCCCACACAGGCATCTCAACTCATACCAGTACAACAGAAGTTGCCAATTAGCCGTTAGCATCGCTGCAACAAGTAAAAAGGAAAGCACAACAGAGAAGCCACTAACCATAGGGTGGGACGAACGGATGGCGTGCGAAGCGGCTGTACCAGCTGGCGGTTGGTTCCTCGTGTTCAGGAGACATTGCAGCAATCTGCGTTGAGTTGAACTTGGTCAGGAAGTTCCAAAGGTCATCGAGGGGTCGCATGAACAGGATGTCTGTGTCTACGTAGATCAGAGAATCGAGGTGCTTCAGAATGTCCTAAATGCAAATATCAATGCTTAGCAACCTTGCTCCTGTAGTCTGGCAGTATCTGAATTTTAAATATTTGCATAAATATTCAAATTTAAATAATCCTTGCAAACACTTGGAATCCCTGCGGGTATTCACTGCAGTCAGTAGGTAGCACACTTGCTCCGTAATCTAAGAAGAGCTGTCCCTTAAGCTAGCCCTTGGGTAGCAATGGGTATGTTATGTTAGCAACTTAATTTTTCTTAACCCCGAGGCAGCCTTGGGTATGAAGCGTTACCGACTTCATTTTCTTAGCCTCGGCATATGATGGCGGGTGGCCAGTCCTCTCCCTTGCTGTCTCATCTTCCGACTCACAGTGTATGGTCAGTGTACCCATTATAGCCGAGTTTGGTAGGGGTGCAGGTAGAGCAGAAATCTCGACACCAATTTCTGCCCTGGCAAGATTTGAACCCTCAACCCCTTGGTTGACAGTCCAACACGTGAATCACTAGACTATTGCGCAATCTAAAGATTGCGGGGAAAGCCTACCTGAGTAGATTCCGCGCAACAACTCTCGACATTCATTTTTCCATGATCAATCAGAATTTGGTATGGTTGGAAGTAAACGGTAAGTCCTGTGATGCAAAGGTCCGGTGTCAAGGACATCAGGATTATTCTGTTGCTTGTGCAAAGTCAAAAGATCAGAAAATGCGCGCCTCTCGTACACTAGATTGAGTTGTTTATTGAATCACCAAAGCAGAGGTTACACACAATTTAAACTTGTATACGAACACTTTAATGACAAAAGCGTACTAAAAGTGCATGGAAAACCAATGCAGTTCGTCGTTAAAGCGTGCATGTTAAGGTGTCAAAAGGATAAACAAGAAGGGTCGTTAGACCTGCTTGATTCTGGATTGTCTCTTTCCCATTGATTGCTATGTACATTGTACAGGCGGCTTGCTTCATTCACAAGCTTATATTTAAGATTTTGTATCTTTGTTAAACAGCACAACAGCTGAGAACAAAACAGCTGTTATGCAAGAATTACTTTTGGACATGGAAGCTTTACATTTCACTTTTGTGGTATCTACCTGTATATTTTACAACCAGTAAATTGTACAAATTAAATTAAATTAAACTACCAGTATATTGCACCAATTAATTTAAAGTAAACTGCCAATATATTGCACATAGTAAATTAAATTAAACTACCAGCAAATTGGACAAATAAAATGATATTAAAATACCCAAAAATTGCAAAAATTAAGTTAAATTAAACTACCAGTAAATTGCACAAATCAAATTAAATTACCTATAAAATGCAAAAATTAAATTAAATTAAAATACCTGTAAACTGTACAAATTAAATTAAATATCTGACTGCACATGATGAAAAATTTCACATTTTGGCAGAATTCAAAGACAATCATTTGAAAAACTAATCTCTTCTCGCTCAATTGCAGAGCACTTGAGATCCAAAACACCAGAAATTACCGGAAGAAAGAGACGTTGTGATGCACAAGGCTTGAACAACTTCCTCCATTCGTCCCTGTTCTGTCCCGCGGGAAATTGAATCGGGTAGAGGGAGTAAGTGAGCCGATCCCGAACAAACTTTGGCCAAGCATCAAGCTGCAAAGCACATACAGAAAATTCAAACTACATTTTAGTTCAGTTTAATCAGGTGCTCGATGGTGTAGTGGTTAGCGTGCTGGACTATCAATCAAGAGGTTGGGGGTTCAAATCCTCGCCAGAGCAGAAATATGGTTTGATACTTACTTACTCACTTATTACCATAACAAGTAAGTAAGTAAGTAACCTTTATATTAATGCAATATGTTGTTGCAGAGTAACTGTTGTTGGAGCAGCAAAAGCCCAAAAACAGCCATCAGCTAGAAACACTTGCCACAAGAGTTTCTGATGCTTGCTTCACGATAGTAAACTGTTCGGAAAATGGCGAGTTCAATAGTAGCACAAGTTGAGAGTTGGTTCTAAGCAAAACCACTTAGCAAAGTCATTATACCCTTAGAAAGACAGGATCAAGATCCACGAGAAGATCCACAAGTCCATTAGACTGGACACCTTACATGGATCTTAAGAACTGCTATGGAAATGTTCACACACACATACATACTCACATTAAGTTGAAACTGGGGCTGAAGGTCATCATCAGCAAATATATGAACGTGGATCGGGGATCGAGTCAAAAGAGTCGCCGACTTGATCATGACCAACGTCTCTTCCAGTCGATCACCGCAGGCAACAACCGAAAGATGGATCGTAGGCCTATGGACATAAAACGTTGTTTCAAAGACATGGTAAGACAATTTACAACTTCACATTAATTATGGTAGTTACATTCACTACCATGTTACAGAGGCCAAAAGCGTTTTATTATTATTATCCTGAATTTATTAAGTGCCACAACCTAATGACCAAGCATCAATCGATGGTGCTGAGCAATAGTGAGTGAAGGACTTGCTCAAGGTTCCCACACAGTAAGCACCTCAAAGGAGGAGGCCTGAACCGTACTCTCCGCGTTACAAGGCGTTTTGTCTGGATGATATTTCATAGCCGTATCCCACAGTTTTACAGGCAGTGGCAGCTTCGGGGGCAGCGTAATTGATGCATGTCCCGAAAACTTGCATGTTGACATCTTTCCTGATTGTATGTAGGTATGTATGTATCCATGCATAATGTATATATACATATCTGGCTATTTATATAGCACCATTCGAAATCTCACAAAGGGGCTGGACTGTTTCCCTCATTGCAAATCAGATCTCAATATATCTTCAAAGCCCAACTTTAAGCAGTGGATCTGCCTCTAGTAACCAATCATACCATCAAGATAAACCCGATGGCCACGTTCATTGGGACCACTCTGGACCCTAGCTAGCCATCAGCTGCTCCCGCCATATGGCTGACTAGACAGAATTTCCTCAACATCACTAGTTCAGTCTGGAATATGCTTTGTTATTATTACAATATTATAATTATATATTTATTAAGCGCCACGACGGCAGGAGAGCAAAGCAAGTGATCAACTGGGATGCTGGAGGCAAAAGGAAAAGAGGAAGGCTGAGAAAGAACTGGCCGGAGACAATCAGAGATGACCCGAGATATCTGGAGCTGACGTGGGAGGAGGCGGAGAGGCTGGCAGTAGACAGAGAAGAGTGGAGGAGATGCGTCGCCTGATGTGCAGACCTGCACAGGAAGGACTAAGTACTAAGTAAGTAAGCGCCACTACCTAATGACCAAGCACCAATCGATGGCACTGAGCAATTGTAACTGAAGGACTTGCTCCAGGAAACTATCTACACAGTAACTGTCATAGGGGAGCTCGAACTCGTACTTCTCCATGTTACAAGCGCTCTAACCAATTGGCTTCCATGTCCCATACCAGTCATATTTGTCAGCAGTCAATACCTTTCAGTTTGATACTGTTTACTGCTAGCATTGTAGGACAGTAAAAACGAAGAGATTATTTGAAGCTGCAGTTTATACAGATTTTTATAAAACTGCATCACAACTACTAAAGAGTATATATATTGAAAGTTGCCTATGGCACCTTTTCACAGTGTCGGAATCAGCATGGATGGCTTTTTGAGACGGCGTATACAACTTTTCATCTTTTTCCTCACACAAGTCTCCACTGCCTTTCACGCAATGCTCCTCGGACTTGACGGTAAGAAGGAAATAGAGGAGACAACCGAGACCAAAAGCAACAGCTGACAGCTTCAGCAAAGCTTTCATGTTTCTTCTCATCTGTACACTTCAGTGGAATGAAGCAACTGCAGAAAAAATCAGTGATCAACGATGTACTGACAATTCACTAAACTGTTTAAGCTACTTAAAGATACAGTTGATAAACTTTTTATTACATTGCTTAGCAATGAATAAGACAAAAAAAAATGATGTCTTGCATAAAACAATACACAATGATAATAGATGAACATGCCATATGGCAAATTTGTTTCAGAGGCTCAAGTGGTCACTCAGTGTATGAAATCTTGGAACAAATCTAATAAACCAAGGTGTTGCTAAACTTATAGTTTTTGGTTGCCCTTAAAGGATGCAATTGTGGAACAGATCTTGTCTAGAAATGGGGTATGTCATACATAAATTTGCTAGGTGGTGTACGAAAGAGGTTGTTGGTAGGACTTCCATACTGCATCGTGCCAAGACACAGATTCATAATTAACAACAAAATACTCTTGCTGTTCATGACTACTGCTAAAAAAATACCTGAATGAAAAATTTTGGTTCGTTTTCACTATAGCGCCATCTATTCAGTAATTTGTACACGCACTGTAAATTCTGATAACAATTCATTAACTAATCGCAAAAATGCCTCCAGCTGCAGGGGCCTTAGCAACACCTGTAAATGAGGGCCCTCTCAGACCTTACAAAGTATTAACACTTTATATTAAGCATTGCTTAAAGCCTGAAATTTGAAGCAACACTACTGATCATTGTGAGGTTTCCAAAGAATATCCGTATTAATGCTAGGAACAATAAGCAGAAGCCAGTGATAAAATAAGTCTGTTAATCATTCAGTTTTGCCTACACAAATGTTTCCAGCATAATATACTACCGAAGCTTAAAAAACAATTTACCGAGGTACCTGGGCCGGGCAGCGTCTTGCACCTAGCAACAGCTCGAATGCCACGATGTGAAAACTTCTACAACATACCAGCTGAAATTTCTAGAAATTTGAATATAAACATGATCTTTAAAAACGCAGATTTAATTAAAACGTTACAACATTTAATCAATTCTAAACTTTTCAGCGTTGTCTATATATCGCATTTCATAATCTTGTACACCGTGTCAAACGGAAATACAAGTCACCATAGATCTCAAAACAGTCTCCTTGCTCTATCTCTTACCTCATGTTTAATCTCTTACACCATGCTTTATACGATACTGTTATAAAAAGTCCTTGTACGATACTATTAATTTTTATGATGATGCAGCCGAAGACGACGATGAGGAAAAGGCTACTGATATGGTCTGGTGCACAACGTCTGGCCCGCGGGCCAAATCCGGCCCGCGATGAGTCGTCATGTGGCCCGCGAAGTCCAGCAGGACTATAAAGCTACCATTTAAAAGCCGGCACTGACATTAAGTCTACAGTGTCGCACAACTCTATTATTGTAGTGCGGTAATATAGAAGTAGGCCTATTAAAAGTCCCCCTTCTCTATAAATCTGTAAGTTTACTTTTATGTGTGTTTTCCTGCGCACGTCTTCATAAATTTTGGCATGCATTCATCTGAACTAAGCTGAGTCGTCACACCTGTTTGGCCCCAAAGGGTTTAAGAAATTGTTTAGGAGCTCTTGGCCGAAAAAGATTGCGCACCACGTACTGGTCTAGCCTAACTAAACACAAGTTCGACCAAATATGCATTGGATGTACAGTCCATCTCAATTATTGGGGGCACGTACCCAGGTTCCTCCCCCTCCAGAGTCTACGCCTATGACGATTACGGTAAGAGAGTCCAAGAAACATGCTTGAATCCTAATTAAGTAAGCTAGGGCCACAGTATAAATAATTACACAGTACATCGACTCGTCGCCGCTGCTGCAGTCAGAATGTGTGACATTATAAATAACTAAGCCCCGCCCACTGTAACGACATTATAAATACCTAAGCCCCGCCCACTGTCGTCCACCATCTTGAAAGAGACCGTTTACCATGGCGATAAACCGGAAACAATCACATCAAATATTTTTTAAACGTTAAAAACAACATTGAGGACTACACGCCGATACACCGCAATCCATCAAATAAAATATTTTTTAAACGTTACAACAACATTTAGGACTTCATTAGAATTAGCAATATTATTTTTAAAGTTAATTTCAGCTTAAATCTATAATTCAGAAGCTATTTTTCAAGGTGGCGTCGTAATCACATGACGTAATCACGTGACCAGAAAAACTTGTCAACAGCCAGCAATGAGAGTCGACGTACTGTGTAATTATTTATACTGTGCTAGGGCAGCGGTTCCCAAACTTTTCAGGGTCGCGACCCACTTGTGAATATCTTTGCAGTCTCGATACCCACTGCGTAAAATGAAGCATTGTATACTAAAATTTGCTTCGTTAATTGGTATCGATATATGCGGATTTACGTAAAGCGCCTAGAAATTTAAAAAATTAAAAGGAAACTTAGGTAAAAACAGTTAACAATTTATTGCAATCATAGTTATAGCACAGTATAAATAATTACACAGTACGTCGACTCCTCGCCGCTGCTGCAGTCAGAATGTGTGACATTATAAATAACTAAGCCCCGCCCACTGTGACGACATTATAAATACCTAAGCCCCGCCCACTGTCGTCTACCATCTTGAAAGAGACCGTTTACCATGGCGATACACCGGAAACAATCACATCAAATATTTTTTAAACGTTAAAAACAACATCGAGGACTACACGCCGATACACCGGAATCCATCAAATAAAATATTTTTTAAACGTTACAACAACATTTAGGACTTCATTAGAATTAACAATATTATTTTTAACGTTAATTTCAGCTTTAATCTATAATTCAGAAGCTATTTTTCAAGGTGGCGTCGTAATCACGTGACCAGAAAAACTTGTCAACAGCCAGCAATGAGAGTCGACGTACTGTGTAATTATTTATACTGTGGTTATAGCCCAATCATAGCCAAATTTTGTTGCTGCAAAAATAAATGCTTCTTGAACAAATTTGGCGACCCACTTGCCAGAGTTTCGCGACCCACTTTTGGGTCGCGACTCACAGTTTGGGAATCTCTGAGCTAGGGCACTATATAAAATGTTAAAGGTTAAATTCGATCTGTAGTGAAGTTAAACCCCAATTAAATAGTAAGTCTATACTTGCCGCGCACTAACGCTTCCCTTGAAGGCAGTACACATTCAACCGCGTTCTTAGGTTTCAGAAGTTCTGCTACGGATTTAAACGGAGTTTATCGTCTTCCGGAAGTTCCGGAGTTTAAAAGCTATTTCGAAGTTGGACTTTTCTGCGCCCAAGCGGACCACCTGAACGAATCACAAACTGTTAAAGACGACTGATTGACATGACCTATTTCTGACCTGTCGCATCTTTCGTTCTTTACAAACTAGGTTAAAGTCTATAGGCTGAAATTAAAGGTAAACAAAAGCTGTACAAAGATGATTTTTCGATAGCGATTGGTTCTTCGGTTTCGTGAAGTGGACTACGAAATTAGCTGTGGGTTTAAAAAGCGTAACTTTTAACTATATACTCGCAGTTGAGAGGCGGAATGGCCACAGGAGATTTAGACCGCTTACAGAGCGGAATCGATGGAAAGATTTGGGTGGAATATGTCGGCGAAGTAGCAGTAATTAGATTCGATTGCGGGGAAAACCGAATGAACAAACACCTTTTGAACGGGCTTAACAGATGTCTCGATGAAATTCTGCAGTAAGCTTGTTAGCTGATTCAGTAAGCCACTGTCTGCTATCTGTGCCCCATTTGTGAACCCCGTACAGCTTCCTCGCTTGTCCATGCATTTGTTGTTTCTCAGTAATAGACTCCTGCCGTGCCATGTATGACGGACAAACGGCCTGCCGGATTGAGCCCCATAATATAATCCTGCGTTCTGCTGCCATACTTGTAGGCCGCATCCCCAAGTTTGGCAGAGTGTCTGTGTAAATATGAGGGATGTTCTCCACTGGCTTCTCTACCCACAGCGCATCACGTATCGAATCACTGCCTTGGTCGGGCGGTGCTTTGAGAGCATGGCCACTCCATACATGCGGGAGCTCTGCTGTCCCATTTCATGTTCGCAGCATCATTGCTCTCTGTGCTCAGCTGCACAAGCTGAACTTATTGTTCCCGTGCGTGGACAGCATATGGCAGCGCCGTGCCTTCTCTGTGGCTGCCCCATGACCTGTATTGTTCAACCGTGGTTGGGCCGGGAGTGCTTCTGAGTAAGCAAGGTCGAAGGGGCGCTATAATTATAAAACTGCTTTAATAATAATAATAATAATAATGACAATAAGCTTACTACTCACAATGCCGGTGAGAGGGTAATCGGAGGAGGGGCGAGATTGACAGACATGATAGGAGGATCATGAGCAGTTAAAGAATTGAGTCATTGAAGCTATGCAGGGTTGAAGCTGTAAGGTTGTTGTAAGAAGCTGTAAGGTCGTAGTAAGAAACATGTTCATATATATTATGGTTCTGTTTCTGTTTTGTAGGCATTCAGATATCAAAGCTGTGGTAACAGTGGGAAGTGGAAAATTCTACAGCAATGGCCTTGACTTGCCGTGGATGCAGGAGATTGCTAACGTTTCAGTGGATAACATTACAGCAGCAATAAAGCTATGGCATCAGACGCTGAAACGGTTGCTGGTCTTTCCTCTGCCAACTATTGCTGCCATTAATGGTAATTTGCATGATAAGTAGTACTTATGTGTGTATGATTGAATATGTATTAATATATGTATGTATCTATGTATGTGTAAATGTATGTATCTGTGTACAGTATGTATGTATGTAAATCTGTATATATTTGTATGTATATCTGTATGCATGTATATGTATGTATGTATGTATTGTAATTTTAAGTGTTTATTTATCTAGCACCTCTTCAAGAAAATTCATCAGAGGTGGTCCTGACCTGAATACACAAGACCAGGATCACAGAATGGTCTTTAACCACTGTATGGTTTGATTGGATTATGATGCATGATTGGATATACATGCAATGCATGTATCAATTAATGCATGTATTTATGTGTGTGTGTGTGTATGTATGAATTAGTATCTGTGTACAGTATGTATTGATCAATGGATGTATGTGTATATGTTTGTGTGTATATATCTATGCACAGTATGTATGCATGTATGAATGTATGTATGAATGATTGGATGCATGATGTGTGTACGATTATATGTATGTGTGTTTGTATGTATGTACGCAATAATGTATGCAATGCATGCGCGCCAGTCGCAACCAAGTGCTCAGGCTCCTCTGTTTGACCAGCCAACACAGTTAGTCTCGTTCTGGTCTCCACAACAGTACTTCAAACACTTGGAAAACTTACTAAATAAATACGCAGGATCTAGACTGCCCTTCCTGCATATGAAAGTCGTGGAACATATAAAGTTTAACACGAAGAGACTTCGTACCATAAATATGTATGATTTATGCATGTAAGTCTGCATGTCTATGTGAGACTGCACTCGTGATGCCACAGAGTAAAAGTGGTTCCGTCTAGTCCCCGAAATCAGTTGCTAAGGAATTACCAACTGACCCCATGACTTAGTGACTAACTTAGTGACTTAGTCAACTGGCCTTAGACGTTGAAGCCAACATATTTTCAACGCTACGCTTGCCTAAAGAACAGACGCCATTTTATGTGTAGCTTTGAAGACATGTAAAACAAACTTGTTACATTCTTATTTTTAGGACACGCATTTGCTGGAGGAGCAATGATGGCACTGTGCCACGACTATCGCATCATGCAGACGGACAGAGGGTGGTTCAGTATTAACGAAGTCTTCTTGCAATTGCCGATTCCCAAGTGGTTGATCAAACTCATTACGTCAGTGTCACGTTTAGCCACTGGCGGCGGCGATCTTGTTTGAGAGGTGGGGGGACACAGACACTTTTGAACTGATCTGGTCAAAAAGAGGTGAAAATGTTTTTGGCGCTCATGTGCGAAAACATTTGTCCTTTTTTTGGTGTTTCTTCAAAATTTGGGGGGACAACTGAATACTGTGTCCCGCCATTGTTAAAGGTGGGGGTCTTGTCCCACTCGACCTCTCCGGGATCACCGCCTATGTGTTTAGCTCGTTTTAAACCTTATCATGTGATGGTAGAAGACGAGGAGCTAACCTATAGGCAGCCACTTAGTGTGAAGTGTCAGTGAGCAACACTAGTTTTACCCAGTAGTAACAGCAGTAGCAATAGTAACAGAAATAGCAGTAGTACGGTAATAGTAATGTCTCTCGCTTGCCATGTAAACGGTATTTGTAAGTCATCATATATGTTCATTCGTGACATACGCAGAATTAGGTGTTGATGTGCCCTTGTCTGCAAGGATATCTCTGGCAAATGCATTGGTTTTCTATCGCCTAGATTACTGTAACTCGCTTCTTGCTGGTATCAATAAGACAAACATGCTGAAGCTGGAGAGAGTTCAGAAAACTTTGGCTAGAACCACAACAAATACATCCAAATATTAACCTGTAATTCGTGTCCTTAAATCTTTGCATTGGCTTCTTGTTCAGCAAGGAATTAGTTTCAAATTGGGGCTCTTAGTTTATAAGACTGTGAACTCTGGCCAGCCACAATACTTAAAATCGGTTCTTGTTCCCCAGACTTATCATTACTCAACGAGGCCATCTGATTATCTTTGTCTGTTCATACCTAAATCAAGAACTGTTCTTAGTGAACAAGCTTTTTTGGTTGCTGAACCTACTGTTTGGAACTCTCTCCTGTGTCTGTCCTCTCTGCTCAGTTGCTTGTGTCATTTTGTTCTCAAAATCTCAACTTAAAACTCTTTTAAATTGCTTATCCACCACAGGCTGCCTCTTTCTTATGGACTGATTTTCTGGATATTGATCGGAGTACGGATTGGTTTTGGTGTGCCGGCAGTTGATGCCTTGTGCATTAGATAGCAGTGCGATAGAAGTTACTAATTACAATTATTAATTACAATTAATAGATATAGCAGTAGTAATATTAATAGAAAACCCAGTAGTAATAGTAATGACAGCAGAAGCAATAACATCAACAACCATAGTAATATCCAGTAGAGGAACAATATTATTGGTAGCAATAAGAGTTAACAGTTTTCTGGCTAGGGTCCTGTCATATCCGTTCATTCAGTTGGTTCGACTTTTGAGATATTGGTACTGTTCAGTCAGAAAAGTTTTAAATTCGTAGCCAATTTGAGTTAGAATTAGAGTTTTTAATAGTAACTTCTATAACTCTTGTGTCTGGTAGACTGATACACAAGGCATCAAGGCACCAACATAAAGCCATAAACAGTAATCTATCGGTAGATTTTGATCAGCTGATTTTATATGAATTTTCTTTCACATCTCTATTGTTATTGCAGTTTCAAGGCACCTGGATCCAGAGTTCAGGCTGACGTGATTTCCTTTGGCAAGCGACTTGTGGCCAAAGATGCGCTGAACCTTGGAGTGGTCCATAAGACAACAACTTCCGAAGCTTTACTGAAAGAAGCAATTACAATGGTGAAGGATTCGTACAAAGGAACTCCTGGTCTTCAGAGAGAGATGCTGAAGACGATGAAGGAGGATACGTATGCAGAAATTCTGCAGCTATTTGACGATCAGCCACATTCTTCAGCGTCGCTTATGGGTTCAAAGATGTAGAAGCCATAAGAACAAAATAAAACCAAATCTAAGAACCTGATTTCTCGTCAGATTGCAGATAATAGCTCCTATTAGATTTTTACGAATACAGAAATTATTTTAAAATAGTTCTTATTACGCTGAATCATAGACATTTACGAATCAAGGAACTATTTTGAAATTAGAGGAATATTTTTTAAATTAAGAACAGTTAGGTAAATAACCTTATATTCTGAAAATAAGGTCTCCTTCAATTGATCTTTGATGCCTAGTTCTGTTTTATTGTAATAACGTTTTTCAACAATAGACATCACACGATTTTCTGATCTGCAGAAAGGGTGTTTTCAGATGAATGACTTGCTAAATAACTTGAAAAGCAAAGCTACGTTGCAATGGTAACTGGATCAGATAGCAAAATTAAGCTTAATTTGTTACCAAGGAGAAACAATGGGTGGTACTCATTTTCTGCTGTCTGGTTCAGTGGTTCATGAGCTGATAGGGGACGAATCATTAGGTGCTGGGCGCGGCGTAAGCTAGGGTCTTTGGATGCAACTTTGATTAAAGTAAATTAACTCGTCTACCTTTCGTTTCCTACTGGAACCCATGTGGCACTGTGAATTCAGTAATCAACACCATCGTTCACCCAGGCCTCTTTATTATAGTCATGCAACGCCTGTAACATTGTGGAATATCTGTGGTGCAGTGATGATATATTATGCATGCAGCTTTACAAGAAGGCCCATTGCCTAGCACTTTAGAAATGTTCCAATGCACGATTAAAACATTGTCTACTTAGTAATTTTGTTCCAGGCACAAAACCAAGTATATGCTGGTCAACTCTACATGATGATACCCAACTCTACATATCCTCTGCAGTCTTTTCCACCTCTTTCCATCGCACAATTAATCAACGTGGTCAACTTAATCTCTCAGTGGATGTCATTCAACCTTAGCGTGCAGTTTCGTTCACTTTGCGCTTCAAACGCTAGTCATAAACTGCGAGTACGAGTAACAGTGTGAAAAGGTAGTGACGTATGAAACATATCTCTGTCATCACACGTACCAGAGATAAAGATGTTTAGTCCTCTGCATAGGCCTACCCGACTTGCCCCTAAAACCCTACAATTTTCTGTTTTCAATGATGCTATAAAAATTATCTGAATGACTGGAAGTCCAGACTGCTTGTCATCAGTGTACGTTCAGAATGTTCCAAGGACGATATAACATGCATAAAACTATGACAATGTTAAATTGTTGCAACTATTCTTTCTCAGGTCCGAATGCCTGAAACTCCAACTATGTTCCAAGTGACATTCGACACCATTCGAAATCCTTCATCATTCTCTCACTGTACAAGTATAAAAACTGGGTTAATGCTGGTTCTAGTACCTGTTCTGATATCTAAACTGGCTCTTTTTGTAGACCATAGTAATGCTTATGTTCCTTAGAATGTAAGGCTTAGATCATAACTTTAGTTATAGATAGGCCTATGTATGTAAATAAGACACTATCGTTTATTGTTTATAATACTGTATAATGTATATGTATGTAAATAAGACATTATATAGAATTGCTTGTGTTTAAACTGTCTTACAGTGTTACTGATATTGTGATCATTTTGTATGTATTGTTGTAAAGTATGAGCGTTTGTCTTATACTAATAAAAGATTACTTACTTACTTACTTACTTACTTACTTACTTACTTATTCCAATATTGGCTGTAATGAAGTAAAACCCTAATAAACTCTAACTAGTCGCGCACGAACGCTTCCTTTGAAGGCTGTACACAGACAAACCGCGTCCTTAGGTTACAGAATTTCTGCTTCGGATTTAAACGGAGTTCATCATCTTCCGAAGTTAAAAACTATTTGAAGTTGAACTTCTCTGCGCCCAACCGGAGCATCTGAACGAATCACAAGCTGTTGAAGACGACTGATTGACATGACCTATTTTTGACCTGTCGCACCTTTCGTTCTTTACAAACTAGGTTAAAGGCAATCTGTGGTTGAAGTCTATAGTCTCAAACAAGAGGTAAACACAAAAGCTGTGCAAAGATGATTTTAATAGCGACTGGTTCTTCCGTTTCGTGAAGTGGACTATGAAATCTAGCTGTGGGTTTAGAAAGCGTAACTTATATACTCACAGCTGAGAAGCGGAATGGCCACAGGACGAGATCTAGAGCGCTTACAAAGCGGAATCGATGGAAAGATTTGGGTGGAATATGTCGGCGAAGTAGCAGTCATTAGATTTGATTGTGGGGAAAACCGAATGAACAAACACTTTTTGGACGGGATTAACAGATGTCTCGATGAAATTCTGCAGTAGGCCTAAGCTTGTTAGCTTCTTCAGTAGGCCCTAAGTGGCCTACTGAAGAAGCCATCTTACTAGGCCTACTCACGTTGGTAATTCGCTATGGTCGTGAGCCATTGGCCGTAAATGGAGACTTTAAGGACTTGACCGATTCAGGTGGAGACGGGCAGTGGTGGTGGTAAATGTAATGTAATGCAAATCTCCGAAATTTCTCAACACCAGAGAAAAACCGCATCAGGGAGACCCCCTTTTTCCACCGGCGCCATATAAATTCAGGTTTGCTATAGCCAGGTTGTTTGACCCGTTCCGGTGCCAGGTCAGAATCCGAAGGATGTCGAACCAAGGAGACAGTATGTTGCTACGGTAGAAAAAATCGTTGATGATGGTGATTGTGGGGTGGCGAAGGAGCAGAATCAGAGTAGGATAGCTTGTTCAGTTTTCAGTCGTGTGTGGAAATCTGCAGATGCTGGTGAGATTGACAGACACAGTAAAACCATAAGAGGATAAGCAATTAAAGCATTGATTCATTTAAAATAGTCAAGGTCGAAGCTGTGCAGTTGGTTTAAGAAAACGTGTACATTTACATTACGGTTCTGTTTCTTAGGCGTTCAGATGTCAAAGCTGTGGTCACTGTGGGGAGTGGAAAATTCTACAGCAATGGCCTTGACTTGCCGTGGTTGCAAGAGATTGGTAACGTTTCAATGGATAACGTTACAGCAGCAATAAAACTATGGCATCATACAATGAGACGGTTGCTGGTCTTCCCTCTGCCAACGGTCGCTGCCATAAACGGTAATTTGCATGCTAAGTAGTACGCATGAGTGTATGTTGAATAGGCCCTATGTATTAATATATGTGTGTATCTATGTACGTAGGAATATATTTGTATGTATCTGTGTAAAGTAGGTATGTGTGTAAATCTGTATATATTTGTATGTATATCTGTATGCATGTATGTATTTATTTATTCCGGATATTTCTATAGCGCCTCTCGAAGTCAACTACTACTACTCAGAGGCGCTCCCGACTACAGCATTTGATACTGTGCCGGAAATTCCACGCCGAAGCGCCACGAGCAAATTGCGAGTGAAGGACTTGCCCAAGGTCCATACGCAGCGGCTAGAGTGGGATTCGAACCTGCAACCCTCCGGTCACAAGGCGCCGAACTTACCACTGAGCCACCACGCCTCACATGTATGCATGTATTGCAATTTTAAGTGCTTATTTATGTAGAGCCTTTTCAAGAAAACTCGTCAGAGGTGCTTCTGACCCGATGACACAAGACCAGGATAAAAGATATTGGTCTTTAAACACTTCATGCATTTTTGATTGGATTATGATGTATGTATCAATTGATGTGTGTGTGTGTGTGTGTGTGTGTGTGTGTGTGTGTGTGTGTGTGTGTGTGTGTGTGTGTGTGTGTGTGTGTGTGTGTGTGTGTGTGTGTGTGTGTGTGTGTGTGTGTGTGTGTGTGTGTGTGTGTGTGTGTGTGTGTGTGTGTGTGTGTGTGTGTGTGTGTGTGTGTGTGTGTGTGTGTGTGTGTGTGTGTGTGTGTGTGTGTGTGTGTGTGTGTGTGTGTGTGTGTGTGTGTGTGTGTGTGTGTGTGTGTGAATACATGTATGAATATCTATGTACAGTATGTATTCATATATGTACGTATGTATGTTTGTGTGTATGTATTTATGCCGAAAGAACAAACGCAATTTCTATGAAAACGAGTGGGTGACGTAATGCAAAGTTACAGACACCACTCAGACAGGCAGTAAGTAAAGAACTGGTGACCTGACATCAACTGATTGTTAGACCATTATATATAGTCTGTTGCACTGTGACTCGAACCTTATAAGCAAGTGTTGCTTCTGTCCTGTTGAAACTCCGCCACTGTTCGTACTCTGACAGTGCCAGTCCCAAGGCTGGATAAAGGAGGAGGGCGACGCTAATCATCTTTGTTATGACACAGCGTCGCTAAACTGAAACTGCTACTGTCCTGTTGAATATGTCTTCATCAAAAGTCAAAATTCGGAGACCACGATTTAAACAATAAGCAAAATATTGATGTGAACGAAGTCGCTATAGCAGTCGATAGCTTAGTGACTGGTTTCGACTTGAGGGATTAGCTACGGATGGCGGTAGCTTAGGAGACTCATTCCATTGAATCTCTTGCCAATGGTTTGGGAGAGGCTAGGCCATTCCTTTGCAGGAAAATGGTTATAAATGAGACAGGGGACAAAGAGACGAGAACCTTTGTGTTTTGTGTTAAGTGAAATACTGTGGACCTATGTGTAGCTCTGCCACTTGAAGACATGTAAAAAAACTTGTTATGTTTCTATTTTTAGGACATGCATTTGCTGGAGGAGCGATGCTGGCGTTGTGCCACGACTATCGCATCATGCAGACGGACAGAGGGTGGTTCAGTATCAACGAAGTCTTCTTGGAATTGCGGATTCCCAAGTGGTTGATCAAACTCATCACGTCAGTGTCACGTTTAGGTTGTTTTAAACCTTGCCACAGCAGTCCTATTTGGTTACAACTGTCATGGCAGCCACAACTGTGCGGTGTCAGTGAGCTACACCAAATTTACCCAATAGTAACAGTAGTAGCAACAGTAACGGAAATAGCAGTAGTAATAGTAATGACAGCAGAAGCAAAAAGAGCAACAACATTAGGCGTATTAATATCAATAGAGGAACACTATTACCATGCAGTAGCAATAGTAGTAACCGTTCTAGTAGAGACTCGGGCTAGGGTCACGTTTTATCCGTTGGTTTGACTTTTGAGATTTTGGAACTGTTCCGTCAGAAAGGTTTGAAATTCAGTCAATTCGGGTTAGGGGCCATGCATATATTACGTACGCATGGGGGAGGGGGTAACCGAAATGCATGTGCTTGCGTATGCTTGCGTATGCTTGCGTATGGGGGAAGGGGTCTACTGATAATGTACGTATGCATAGGAAACGGGCGGCCTTCAAATTGATTGGCCTTCAAGTGAGCTATAGAGTTCAGTCTTTTCAGCTATCCGGTACTAACAGAGGAAGTAGGACTGTGGGAGAGGCGTCACATGTATGCCACCCTACCTCTGAACACTATTATTTAACTCACACAACTCAGCAGTGGCTCAAGGATCACTCATCCTTCAATCTGGCCTAAAGTGCAGACAGTCGCTGCCTGGACCTGTGGTACTAACACATTCTGCAGCTGGTCTTCGGGAAGGGAGGTGCGTCAACCGTACTTACGCAGGTGGGGGTGGTGGAAAAAAGTACGTGTGCGTATAGGGAGGAAGAGGGGGCGGAAAAAATTACGTGTGCCTACAGGGAGGGTCCAATTTTCCCGGATTTTTGCATACGTAATATATGGAGTTTTTAATTAGTAACTTCTATTAACTCCGGCGTCTAATACACAAGGCATCAACGGACGATGGCACACCAAAACAAAGCCATGAACAGTAATCTACCGGCAGATTTTGATCAGTTGATTTTATAAAATAAGTTATTTCACATGTCAATTGTTATTGTAGTTTCAAGGCACCTGGATCCAGAGTTCAGGCTGATGTGATTTCCTTTGGCAAGCGACTGGTGGCCAAAGATGCGCTGAACCTTGGATTGGTCCACAAGACAACAACATCCGAAGCTTTACTGAAAGAAGCAATTACAATGGTGACGGATTCGTACAAAGGAACTCCCGGTCTTCAGAGAGAGATGCTGAAGACGATGAAGGAGGATACATATGCAGAAATTCTGCAGCTATTTAACGATTCTTCAGCGTCGCTCATACGTTCCAAGATGTAGAAGCCATGAGAACAAAATAGTTAGGACCAATTCAAAGAACCTGATTTCTCATGAGATTGCAGATTATATTATCCTACTAGATTTTTACAAATACAGAAAATATTCATATTACGCTGAATCATAGACATTTACGAATCAGGAAACTATTTTGAAATTAGAGTAATATTTTTATAAATTAAGAACAGTTACATAAGTTGTCTTTTTCTGAAAATGAGGTCTCCTTCAGTTGCTATTTGATGCCTAGTTCTTCCAACTATGGTTTGTTATATTGTTATGGTTTTGCCTGAAATGCCAACATTCAGCACTATACAGCAGATGATCTTCCTTGATATACTTATTTCTGGAAAGGGTGTCTTGAAATGAATGACTTGCTCAATGAATGATTGATCAAAGCTACGTGCACTGATAGATGGCAAAATTAAGCTTTTGTGACCAAGGGGAAACAATGGGTGATACTCATTATCTGCTCTCTGGTTCATGAACTGGTATAGACCGAATCACTAAGTGCTGGGCACGGTGTAAGCTAGGGTCCTTGAATGCAACTTAGATTAAGCTAAATTAGCTCGTCTACCTTTCTTTTCATACTGGAACTCATGTGGCACCGTGAATTCAGTAATCAGCACCATCGTTCACCCAGGCCTCTTTATTATAGTCATGCAACGCCTGTAAATTTCTGTAGTTAAAAACTCTAATCAGTATGGAATACCTGTGGACCGGTGGTGCACTGGCCTCATCTTCCTATTGCATTGACTGAACTAAGCTCCTCTGACTTGAAGCAGCGTTTATAAATAAACTGATGCTTTAGTATGCACACAGCTTTACAAGTATGCCTAACACTTTAGAAATGCACGATTAACACACTGGTATAGGCTACTTACTAATTTTGTTCAAGGCCCCAACCATGTATTATGCTGATCAACTTTACATGATGACACCCAACTCTACATATCTCCCCAGCTGTTTTTTCACCTCTTTCCATCGCACACATACTCATGGTCGTTTACGTAATCTCTCAATATGTCATCCAACCTTGAACCTTAGCTGCCTTACACTTCTGCCGTACAGTGTCGTTCAGCTTGCACTTCAAACATCTGGCCTAAACTGCGATTACGAGTCACAGGATGAAAAGATAGTCACATACGAAATGTATCTCTTTCATCACGTCCACGTACCACGGTACCAGAGAGAAAGCTGTTTAGTCTTCTGCATACCCGACTTTCCCATAAACCCTACGATTTCTGAGCATAATTAAAACGGTGCTATAAAAATTTCTGAATAACTGGATCATAGGACCTATTAGGACCTCGATTTAGGACCTCGATTTAACTTAGCCATGGTGCGCGAAACTGTCAGAGACAGAACACTATGGAGAAACTTCATAAGAGCCTCATCGTCGGGAAACTGATGGAAGAGAAGAAAGAAGAAGAAGAGGACCTACTGTGCTTGTCATCGATGTAAGTTCAAAATGTTCCAAGGACGATATAACATGCATAAAACTATGACAATGTTAAATTGTTGCAACTATTCTTAATTCTTAGGTTCGAAAGCCTGGAACTCCAACTTATTTCCCAGGTGACATTTGACACCATTCCAATATTGGCTGTAGTGAAGTAAAACCTAATAAACTCTAACTAGTCGCGCACGAACGCTTCCTTTGAAGGCAGTATACAGACAAACAGCGTCTTTAGAATTCAGAATTTCTGCTAGGGATTTAAGTGGAATTTATCGTCTTCCGGAAGTTCCGGAGTTAAAAGCTATTTCGAAGTTGGACTTTTCGGCGCCCAACCGGAACACCTGAACGAATCACAAACGACTAAAGACGATTGATTGACATGACCTATTTTTGACCTGTCGCAGCCTTCGTTCTTTAGAAACTAGGCTGAAATACGAGGTAAACAAAAGCTGCCGAAAAATTTTGGTAGCGACTGGTGCTTCGGTTTCGTGAAGTGGACTATGAAATCTAGCTGTGGGTTTAAAAAGCGTAACTTATAGCTATATACTCACAGTTGAGAGGCGGGATGGCCACAGGAGATTTAGACCGCTTACAGAGCGGAATCGATGGAAAGATTTGGGTGGAATATGTCGGCGAAGTAGCAGTCATTAGATTTGATTGTGGGGAAAATCGATTGAACAAACATTTTTTGAACGGGCTTAACAGATGTCTCGATGAAATTCTCCAGTAAGCTTGTTAGCTTCTTCAGTAAGCCACTATCTGCCATCATACAACTCACAATAGTAATTTCGCTATGGTCGTGAGTCATGGTCCTTAAACGGAGATTTTAAGGGTTTGACACCGATTCAGACGAGCAATGGTGATCGATAAATGTAATTAATGTAAATCTCCAAAATTTCTCAACGCCACAGAAAAGTTGCATCCGGGAGATCACCTTTTACCGGCACTATAATTATAAACTTAGGTTTGCTATAGCCAGGTTGCTAGATCCGTTCCGGTGCCAGGTCAGAATCCGAGGGAGGTCAATCCGAGGAGACAGCATGTTGCTACGGTAGTCGTTGACAATGGCGGCGCCACGACTTGAAAAGTAGTATGGCCAGTGGCGGCGATCTTGTTTGACAGGTGGGGGGGACATTTTGGAACTGATCTAGTGAAAAAAGAGTTTTGAACTGATCTGGTGAAAAAAGAGGTCAAAAGTTTTATGATCTGGTGAAAAAAGAGGTCAAAAAATTTTTTCGCGCTCGCGCGCGAAAAATTTGATGACCTTTTTTTGGGGTTTCCTCAAAATTTGGGGGGTCCGATGTATGGCGTGTCCCCCCACTCTTAAAGGTGGGGGGTCTTGTCCCCCGCGACCCCCCCGGGATCGCCGCCCATGAGTATGGCAAATTAGTTGGTCGAAGCTTTTAACAGACAAAAGTGGTACGGCAAAAGTATGTTGTTGCTGTGCCACCTTATATAGTCGGCGTCGCAACTGGTCGTTGATGATGGTGATCGTGGGGTGGCGAAGAAGCAGAGGCAGAATAGGATACGTAGTTTGGAGAGTTCAGTTTTCATTCGTTAGTGGAAATCTGCAGAGGAGAGGGCAATCGGAGGAGAGGTGAGATTGACAGGAGAGGGTGAGATTGACAGACATGATGGGAGGATCATAAGCAATTAAAGGATTGATTCATTGAAAATATGCAGGGTCGAAATTGTATGGTCGCTGTAAGAAAGCATGTACATTTACATTGCGGTTCTGTTTCTATTTTGTAGGCATTCAGATATCAAAGCTGTGGTAACAGTGGGAAGTGGAAAATTCTACAGCAATGGCCTTGACGTGCGGTGGTTGCAGGAGATTGCTAAAGTTTCAGTGGATACAATATAGCAGTAGCAAAGCTATGGAATCAGACGCTGAAACGGTTGCTACTCTTTCCTCTGCCAACTGTTGCTGCCATAAACGGTAATTTGCATACTAAGTAGTACTTATGTGTGTATGATTGAAAATGTGTTAAAATATATACGTATCTGTGTATGTATGAATATGTATGGATGTATATATGTATGTGTGAATGTGTGTATCTGTATAGTATATATGTATGCAAATCTGTATGTATTTGTATGTATAATTATCATATCTGTATGTATGTATATGAATGTATGGGAGGATACTGCTCTATTCAGCCGTGCTGGAGTCGGGAACACTTCTGAGTAGTACTCCTTGAAGAGGCGCTATATAAATGTTTGTTATGAATGATTGAATGTATGTATGGATTGTAATATTAACTGCTTACTTATCCAGCACCTGTCCAAAAAAACTTGTCAGAGATGCTCCTGACATACATACCACGTTTAAAGACCATTCTGTGATTGTGGTCTTGTGTAATCAACACAAGACCGTGATCACAGAATGGTCTTTAAACGCTGCATGTATGTTTGATTGTATTATGATGTATGTATCAATTAGTGCATGTATCTATGTTTGTTTGTGTATGTAGGAATGAGTATCTATGCATAGTATGTATTCCTGTATGTATGTTTGTGTCTATGTATTTTTATACAGCACGTATATATGCATGTATGTATGTGTGAATGATTGGATGCGTGATGTGTGTACGATTATATGTATGTGTGTTTGTATGTATGTGTAACATATGTATGTATGCACACCAGTCACAACCAAGTGCTCAAGCTCTTCTGTTTGATCGATTGCCAGTGACTTCGCTAACATTAATGTTTTACTAAGGCCTATTGTTTTAATCGAGGTATGTATGGTCTGGTCTCCACAACTACAAACATTTGTAGACTGTTCCACTGCATGTCATCCTACAGCTGACGAAACTTTGCTTCTTCTCCAAGTCTGAGAGAGTTTAAAAAATATATTATACCTAAAATACTGTTATAAGGATGCTGAAAAACTTACTTAAATAAATATGCATGACCTAGACTACCCTTCCTACATATAAAAGTCATTGAACATATAAAGTTTATAACATGAATAGACTTGGTACCGTAAGTATGTAGGATTTATGCGTGTATCTAAGTCTGTGTGTATGTGAGGGTGCACTGCACTCATAGTGCCACTGCCACAAAGTAGAAGTGATTCCATATCTAGTCCCTGGAGTCAGTCGCTAAGGAATTACCAAGTTACCAACTGACATGATGAGTTAGTGACTGACTTAGCGACTTAGTCGACTGGTATTAGACATTGAAGCCAACGTATTTTCAACATAACATTTGCCAAAAGAACAGAAAACCATTTTTGATGAAAACGATTGCGTGACATCATACAAAGTTACAATCACCACTCAGGCAGGTAGTAAGCAAAGAACTGGGACTGATTGTTAGACCATTAGTCTGTTGCATTGTGGCTTGTACCTTTTAGGCTAGTGTTGCTCCCGTCCTGTTGCTGATGTCTTCTTCAGAAGTCGAAATTCAGAGACCTCGATTAAAACAATAGGCCTAAGCAAAACATTAATGTGAGCGAAGTCACTGGCAATCGATAGCTAAGTGAGTGGTTTCGACTTGAGGGCTTAGAGGCGGCAGCTCCAGGGACTGATTCCATCGAATCTCTTGCTAGTGGTGTGGGAGAGACTGGGCCAATCCTTTGCAGGAAAATGGATAAATGAGGCGGGGGACAAACGAGATCAGAACCTTCATGTTTTGTATTAAGTCAGATACTGTGGAGTGTGGACCTATGTGTAGCTCTGCCATTTGAAGATTTGTAAAACAAGCTTGTTATATTCTTATTTTTAGGACACGCATTTGCTGGAGGAGCGATGCTGGCGCTGTGCCACGACTATCGCATCATGCAGACGGACAGAGGGTGGTTCAGTATCAACGAAGTCTTATTGCAACTGCCGATTCGCAACTGGCTGATTAAACTCATCACGTCAGTGTCACGTTTAGCTCGTTTTAAACCTTGTCACAGATATACTACTAGTTACAACTGATAGTGATGGTAGAAGACGAAGAGCAGTAAGCTAACCGAGAGGGCAGTCACGTGTGAAGTGTCAGTGAGCAACAGTAGTAGCAGCAGTGGCAATAGTAACAACAACAGCAGTAGTACTATCAATAGAGGAACATTATTACCAGTAGCAGTAGTAGTAGCTGTTCTTGTTGAGACTCAGTCTATGGTCACGTTTTATCTGTTGGTTTGACTTTGAGATGTGACTGTTCAGTCAGGAAGGTTTGAAATTCACAGTCAATTTTGGTTAGAATTAGAGTTTCTAATTAATAACTTCTATTACGCCGGTGTATAATACACAAGGCATCAGCCGACGGTGCACCACAATATAGCCATAAACAGTAATCTACTGGTAGATATTGATAAACTGATTTTTATGATAAGATTCTTTCACATGTCTATTGTTATTTTAGTTTCAAGGCACCTGGATCCAGAGTTCAGGCTGACGTGATTTCGTTTGGCAAGCGACTGGAGGCCAAAGATGCGCTGAACCTTGGATTGGTCCACAAGACAACAACATCCGAAGCTTTACTGAAAGAAGCAATTACAATGGTGACGGATTCGTACAAAGGAACTCCCGGTCTTCAGAGAGAGATGCTGAAGACGATGAAGGAGGATACTTATGCAGAAATTCTGCAGCTATTTGATGAACATCCAAATGTTGCATGGATGGGCATGCCTTCCAAGATGTAGAAGCCAATAGGACAAAAATAGAAACTGATTTCGCATCAGATTGCAGGGAATAGCTGCTATTGTATTTTTGTAAATAGAGAATATATTTCAGAAAAGTTCGTGTTACGCTGAATCATAGACATTTACGAATTATGAAACTATTTTGAAATTAGAGGAATATTTTTAAAATTAAGAACAGTTATGTAAGTAGCGTTTTATTCTGAAAATGAGGTCTCCTTCAATTGCTATTTGATGTCTAGTTCTTCTAACTGTATGGTTTGTTATATTGTAATAATGCGTTTTGTCTGAAATGCCAGCATTCGGTACTACAGCGTATAATCTTCCTTGATTTACTGATTTATGGAAAGGATGTCTTCATATGAATGACTTGCTCAATGAATGATTGCACAAAGCTACTCACATTGATATATGGCAAAATAAAGCTTTTATGACCAAGGAGAAACAATGAGTGGTACTCATTTCCTGCTCTCTGGTCCATGAGCTGGTAGAGACCGAATCACTAAATGCTGGGCGCGGTGTAAGCTAGGGTCATTGAATGCAACTTAGATTAAGTTAAATTAGCTAGTCTACCTTTCTGTTCATATTGGAACCCATTTGGCACTGTGAATTCAGTAATCAACACCACCGTTCACCGAGGCCTCTTTATTATAGTCATGCAACGCCTGTAACATGGATCAGTATGGAATTTCTGTGGTGCAGTGGCCTCGTCTTCCTATGGCATTGACGGAACTAAGTTCCTCTGACTTGAAATAAACCGATGCTATATTATGCACGAATCGTTACAAGTATGCTTAGAACTTTAGAAATGCACGATTAACAACACACTGGCATACTTACTAATTTTGTCAGGCACAAACCATGTGTAGCCTATGCTGGACCATTGCTGGTCAACTCCACATGATGATACCCAACTCTACATATCTCCCCAGCTTTTCCACCTCTTTCCATCGCACAATTAATCAACGTGGTTAACCTATGCTCTCAATGACCTCAGCTGCCTTAACATTTCTGCCGTACATTTCGATCAACTTGCACTTCAAACGCCTGGCATAAACTGCGACTACGATTCACAGGTTGAAAAAGGTAGTGACCTATGAGGCTATGAAACGTATCTCTTTCATCACACGTACCAGAGATTAAGCTGTTTTGTCTTCTGCATACCCGACTTTCCCAAAAACCTTACGATTTCTGAGCATATTGTAATGGTGCTATAAAAATGTGTGAATAACTGCATAGGGCCTACTGTGCTTGTCATCCATGTAATAATAATAATAATCTTCGTTTAATATCTTCAAACTGACAATAACGCAGTATGATTACAAATCAGTATGAACGGATGATCACAAGTTATTACAGGAGTCGAATTTAACTACACGGCAGCCATGCACGGCGCCCATCACGTCCTACATCTCATTTTAACAAACGCGCCATCTCGCGAAATAAAGGCTGAGTGGACCTAAATTTGAGAGGGTAGCGGGAAGCGATCCCGCTACCTCTTGCTCTTCACGCCAGTGATGTTACCACTACTCTATGTTCCAAGGACGATACATGTACGGTACAAAACTACGACAAACAGAACGTCCTGTGTAAAATTCTTGCAACTATTCTTAATTCTTAGGTCCGAATGCCTGGAACTCTTTTCCAGGTGAAATTCGAAACTCTTCCAATATTGGCTGTAGTGAAGTAAAACCCTAATAAACTCTAACTAGCCGCGCGCGAACGCTTCCTATGAAGGCAGCATACAGACAAACAGCGTCTTTAGAATTCAGAATTTCTGCTACGGATTTAAGCGGAATTTATCGTCTTCCGGAAGTTCCGGAGTTAAAAGCTTTTTCGAAGTTGGACTTTTCTGCGCCCAACCGGAACACCTGAACGAATCACAAACAACAAAAGACGATTGATTGACATGACCTATTTTTGACCTGTCGCAGCCTTCGTTCTTTACAAACTAGGCTGAAATCAGAGATAAACAAAAGCTGCCGAAAATGTTTTTGGTAGCGACTGCTGCTTCGGGTTCGTGAAGTGGACTATGAAATCTAGCTGTTGGTTTAAAAAGCGTAACTTATAGCTATATACTCACAGTTGAGAGGCGGAATGGCCACAGGAGATTTAGACCGCTTACAGAGCGGAATCGATGGAAAGATTTGGGTGGAATATGTCGACGAAGTAGCAGTCATTAGATTTGATTGTGGAGAAAACCGATCGAACAAACACTTTTTAGACGGGCTTAACAGATGTCTCGATGAAATTCTGCAGTAAGCTTGTTAGTTTCTTCAGTAAGTCACTTTCTGTCATCTTACTATTCACACTATAGTAAGATCGCTATGGCCTTGACTCATATCCCGTAAACACCCGGGTAAATACAGCGGCACGAAAACATATTCCGTTCCGTAAACATGTTCCGGTTCCGGGTTTCATTCCGGAAAGCGCAAGGCGTGTTGACCTGTGTTGCAAAAAGCTTACAACCATACTAGCAAGGGCATTGACCGTCATTCTCTGTGTCACAATCTCTGTCTGTCTGTCTGTCTGTCTGTCTGTCTGTCTGTCTGTCTGTCTGTATGTCTCTCTGTCTGTCTGTATGTCTCTCTGTCTTTCTGTCTTTTTGCATATAGCTTAGAAATGGAGCAGTAATGGCATCGTATTGAGGACTATTAACTGAAGGCGTGTCATATAGAGCCTATAGTGTTAGGGTCGACCAGAAATGGACATTAATTTGTCTCGCTTGTCTGCAGTCGAACCCTATATTTTCCATACATCGCTTATATTGACGGAAAAGCCCAAAACACGAAAATCCGGAACACGCTAACCATGTGTAGCCTACCTGTGTTGCAAATAGATTACAAACGGACGCGTAAGGGCACTGTATTGATTTCAATTGGCTGAAGGCGAGTGACCTCTGTGTCTATATGTATGTCTGTCAGTCTGCCTGCCTGCCTGCCTGTCTGTCTGTCTGTCTGTCTGTCTGTCTGTGTCTCGCCTTACAAGTTGAAGTATTAGGGTGGACCAGAAACTGATATTAAATTGTCTGGCTTTTCTGCAGCCTAACCTTATACCTTCCATATATCACTCATATTTACGGAATGGTCCAAAACATGAAAACCCGGAACACGCTAACGATGACTACCTGTGTTGCAAATAGATTACAAACGGACGAGTAAGGGCACAGTATTGATTCCAATTGGCTGAAGTCGATTAACCTCTGTGTCTCTGTCTGTCTGTCTGTCTGTCTGTCTGTCTGTCTGTCTGTCTGTCTGTCTGTGTCTCGCCTTAGAAGTCGAAGTATTAGTGTCAACCAGAAATTGATATTAAATTGTCTGGCTTTTCTGCAGCCTAACCTTATACCTTCCATATATCACTCATATTTACGGAATGGTCCAAAACATGAAAACCCGGAACACGCTAACCATGACTACCTGTGTTGCAAATAGATTACAAACGGACGAGTAAGGGCACAGTATTGATTCCAATTGGCTGAAGGCAATTAACCTCTGTGTCTCTGTCTGTCTGTCTGTCTGTCTGTCTGTCTGTCTGTCTGTCTGTCTGTCTGTCTGTCTGTCGCCTTACAAGTTGAAGTATTAGGGTGGACCAGAAATTGATATTAAATTGTCTGGCTTTTCTGCAGCCTAACCTTATACCTTCCATATATCACTCATATTTACGGAATGGTCCAAAACATGAAAACCCGGAACACGCTAACGATGACTACCTGTGTTGCAAATAGATTACAAACGGACGAGTAAGGGCACAGTATTGATTCCAATTGGCTGAAGGCAATTAACCTCTGTGTCTCTGTCTGTCTGTCTGTATGTCTGTCTGTCTGTCTGTCTGTCTGTCTGTCTGTCTGTGTCTCGCCTTAGAAGTCGAAGTATTAGTGTCAACCAGAAATTTATATTAAATTGTCTGGCTTTTCTGCAGCCTAACCTTATACCTTCCGTATATCACTCATATTTACGGAATGGTCCAAAACATGAAAACCCGGAACACGCTAACCATGACTACCTGTGTTGCAAATAGATTACAAACGGACGAGTAAGGGCACAGTATTGATTCCAATTGGCTGAAGGCAATTAACCTCTGTCTGTCTGTCTGTCTGTCTGTCTGTCTGTCTGTCTGTCTGTCTGTCTGTCTGTCTGTCTGTCTGTCTGTCTGTCTGTCTGTCTGTCTGTCTGTCTGTCTGTCTGTCTGTCTGTCTGTCTGTCTGTCTGTCTGTCTGTCTGTCTGTCTGTCTGTGTCTCGCCTTACAAGTCGAAGTATTAGTGTCAACCAGAAATTGATATTTACGGAATGGTCCAAAACATGAAAACCCGGAACAGAAAAGCCAGACAATTTAAAATCAATTTCTGGTTGACACTAATACTTCGACTTCTAAGGCGAGACACAGACAGACAGACAGACAGACAGACAGACATACAGACAGACACACAGACAGACAATTTAAATCAATTTCTGGTTGACACTAATACTTCGACTTGTAAGGCGAGACACAGACAGACAGACAGACAGACAGACAGACAGACAGACAGACAGACAGACAGACAGACAGAGACACAGAGGTTAATCGCCTTCAGCCAATTGGAATCAATACTGTGCCCTTACTCGTCCGTTTGTAACCAATTTGCAACACAGGTACACATGGTTAGCGTGTTCCGGGTTTTCATGTTTTGGACCATTCCGTAAATATGAGTGATATATGGAAGGTATAAGGTTAGCCTGCAGAAAAGCCAGACAATTTAAAATCAATTTCTGGTTGACACTAATACTTCGACTTGTAAGGCGAGACACAGACAGACAGACAGACAGACAGAGACACAGAGGTTAATTGCCTTCAGCCAATTGGAATCAATACTGTGCCCTTACTCGTCCGTTTGTAATCTATTTGCAACACAGGTAGTCATGGTTAGCGTGTTCCGGGTTTTCATGTTTTGGACCATTCCGTAAATATGAGTGATATATGGAAGGTATAAGGTTAGGCTGCAGAAAAGCCAGACAATTTAAAATCAATTTCTGGTTGACACTAATACTTCGACTTGTAAGGCGAGACACAGACAGACAGACAGACAGACAGACATACAGACAGACAGACACACAGACAGACAGACAGAGACACAGAGGTTAATCGCCTTCAGCCAATTGGAATCAATACTGTGCCCTTACTCGTCCGTTTGTAACCAATTTGCAACACAGGTACACATGGTTAGCGTGTTCCGGGTTTTCATGTTTTGGACCATTCTGTAAATATGAGCGATGTATGGAAGGTATAAGGTTAGACTGAAGATCGCCAAACAATTTATGAGTATTGAGGAATGAGGATGTCTAGTATTTAGGAACGCTGAACACAGTCTATATTAAAAGAGAACCTCCTCCATTTAGCGATTGGTTGACTCCAATTTAGCGCATAATTTTGTTGACCTCATTTAGTGTTGAATCCGGAAATATTAGCTTCAGGTTTTCCGGCTTGCATGTTTATCCAATTAAACGACGACTAATTGCATATTTTTCGGAAATTCAAATGTAGTTGAATTCCTTTTATTTAAGTGCACACTTGAGATTTATTTTTAACCTTTTAATTGTGCTGTGAATAAATAATTTATGAAATATCAGTTTGTGTTTTCGTGTTTTCCGTGTTTTCGTGTTTTCATGTTTCTATGTTTACCGAGGTCCCGTAAACGGAGACCTTAAGGGCTTGACACCTATTCAGACCGGCAGTGGTGATAAATGTAATGTAGGCCTAATGCAAATCTCCGAAATTTCTCATCGTCACAGAAAAGCCGCATCAGGGAGACCACCTTTTAACCGGCACTATATAAACTCAGGTTTGCTATAGCCAGGTTTGTTGATCCGTTCCAGTGACTGGTCGGAATCCGAGGGATGTCAATCCGAGGAGACAGCATGCATGTTGCTACGGACCTATACAGTACTATGGTAGAAAAAATATTTGATGATGGTGATCGTAGGTGGCGAAGGAGCAGAATCAGAATAAGATAGTTTGGAGAGTTCAGTTTCAGTCGTGAGTGGAAATCTGCGGAGGAGAGACGCGCAGGAACCCTGCCGTAGATTCGCGCCACATATTCGCGATTTTCAGCCACAGATTCGTTGTCCGCTACAGAGTCACCATCTGGCGGTTGACTATGTTACAGATCACTAAAACGTTCTAGCACTAATAGTAAATGGACCTACAAGAGTACAGCAACTTCGTCGCCTGAGAATTATCTTAGCGTATCTCCATTTTCCAAAATTCCGAGATAAACGAGGTAGAAGTTTGGGCCGCATTTTGCGGAAAAATGAGAAATTCAATGCAATAAGTAGGGCACTGTCAAATTACAGTTCACAACTAGACGTCATATTAAAACATCAGCAGTACATAACGATATTGCATTTAAAAAATTAACAATTATAGTTGTTTTTCTGAAATTTGTGAAAATTTTGTATAAAATGGATTTACAAATATTACAAACCATCTTTCTGAAAACAAGGACATGAAATGATTAAATTAAGCAACGACCAATTATTACAGAGTGTTTTCGTTAAAATATTCATTTTTATAGTCCGGATTTTTAAAAGAAACACTTTTAATTGTCTGGATATGCGACAATATAGTCCAGCTAAGCGCACAGGTTTATACTGTTGTATCTCCTGCGCGTCCAATCAGCGACGAGCTTTCTGTGGACATACAACAACAGAGACTGCTACACTATGAATGCTGTATGGAGATACAATAAAATGTTTCTGAAAACAGGACATACGACAGTATATTTTGTTGAATATCTTTAAAACGACCTATCGTATCTCCTAGCCATTGAAACTGAAGAAAGATCAAAAAAATTCTGCTACAAATCAACCCTTAACTACTTTTCGAAAAAAAGTGGAGAAACGACAAGATAATTCTCAGGCGACGACTTGTTGATGCAAATGGGCCTTATTACGCCTATAGGCCTACATATAGGCTTCTTATAGCAATATATATGCGCCGTAACTATACATCCACATATTCAAAGGTCCTTACGAATACGCCTCAATCACAGCCGAACATTCAAATAGGCCTGAATATGCGCCCATATGGCCAGACCTACAGCCACATATTCAACTAGACCTTTCTATACGCCAACATAGCCAGCCGCAGATTCAGAACAGGCCTATATAAGCGCCAGACCTTCAGCCACAGATTCAACTAGACCTTTCTATATGCCATCATAGCCAGCCGCAGATTCAGTATAGGCCTATATAAGTGCCAGACCTACAGCCACAGATTCAACTAGACCTTTCTATACGCCATCATAGCCAGCCGCAGATTCAGTATAAGCCTATATAAGCGCCAGACCTACAGCCACAGATTCAAGTAGACCTTTATATACGCCAAAATAGCCAGCCACAGATTCAATCATAGATATAATAAACCTGGATACAGCATGCCGTAAATGTTTGATTCCAACATCTAAAATTAGCCAGTGACGTCATGGGTTGTAGAAAGCAGACTTTACGGTACAATCAATAGAAACTCTCATAATCGTAGTTATAAACTCCAAATTTCTAAAGCGCTACTTTTAAGCTAAGCGCACGGCACCATCTTATTCGAGAGTGCTGCGTCGTGTCAGAAGGGTTGTCCTTGTCCAGGGATATCGAGTTGAGTTCAGATTGCCAGAGAGGAGGCAGAGCAGCACGCTTCTTTGAGGATGAGAAAGCTTGTAAGACACATATGGATGGATTGGAATGAGTTCTTTAAGAGGTGAGATTTCAATTTGGACTGGAAAGCCTGTGTGGTGTTGAGGCAGATGACGGAGAATTTTAGGTGAGTACACTGGGGAATGGGAGAGAGCGAGGTAGGATGCACGGATAGAGCTAGATGATGAAGTTTGCCAAAGTGGCCAAGAGTATTTATTGTGAAAAGTTGTAGGTTAGTGATAGGCCCTTGAAGTGGATGCACTTATGAATTTTCAGCCAGTGGAGTGATTTAAGGTCAGAGGTGGGAATGGTGGGTGGGTATCCTAATGACAGATGGGGCTAGTTAATTCTTAATGAATTTTACTTCTTGTTTTCTAGTGCAAAGTTTCTATACATAGGCCTACATATTTCCCAAACAAGTTTAATAGTGCTGTAGGCTTAGCCTTTTGGTAGAAAATTAAGATATTGAGGGATATGTAGTTATAATAAACCATTACTTTAAAGGTTAAAATTAATGGAATGAAATCTCTACTATAATAATTGCTAATAAATAAAAATATTTGTAATTATGAGAATTTTTACATAACAACACAATTGTTATTTTTACTGTATATTGACAAAATGCTTCCAACATGCAACATAGCAAATGACCTTTAATAAACACTAATGCAAAATTATTTCATCTGTACAAACTGAACTCATAACTTGACATTGTTATTAGATGGTTCTTGGCATGGTTATTTTGATTTATAAAGTTATCAATGTGCAGGGGCGTAGCTTTGGTCTAAAAAGTGGGGGTACCAATTTCTTACATACATGAAGCAAGGCTGAGACTGCGCTTTCTGGGAAGGCACAATAACAAAATATTGACTGGCATTGTTCAAAAAGTCGGGGTACTGTACCCCAGTCCAAAAAGTGGGGGGTACGGGTACCCCTCATACCCCCACAAATTACACCTATGTCAATGTGTGTAAACTTGGCATGCCCACAGCTGGAACTAATAATTATAATACTACTTAAAGATCAGTACTATAGACCTAGTAAGTTATTTATGTGTACTGATGAGCTCACAAACAAATACAAATTTAAAAACTATATTTTCTACAGAACATTTTCTTGGAGAAACTGTACAGCTTGACTCAATATTCACTTCAAAAATGAACATGGTTATCTTCTATTACGTGTACACGTGCAATTCAAAGCATGTCTGATTTAAGACCCCTATTGATTCTTAAACAGAATAAGCTTTGTGAGAGTGTTTCGAACTCGGGTTCCTTGGAGTCGAATTGTTTCTGCACTTGCGATATGGTGAACCCGGACATCGACATAAGAGTCAATAATCAAATTAATCAGCAAGATCATATGATTGTCCTCCACAGGCAAATCTTCAATGTGTTCCTTCAGACCAATGAACAGCTGTTTTCCTGCCAAATGTTTTCTAATCGCTAACTTCATCGCTGGAACTTTCTTCATGAAGTCCTTCATGAACTTAAATCCTCCTGACACTCCTTGTCGTATGAATTTTTCCGTTGTCCTGCAGATTAAGATTACGTCCGCAGATGGCCTTAACAGATGACCGCGACTCTTCTTATCCACTAGCAAACATGACGATTTATCATCGCATACTGCATTACTGCAAGCTGTACAATGGATCAGTCGCCGAACTTTTCTTGCAACAAAACCCCCAATGTACTTCACAACTTCGTCAGAGTATTCAGACAATTGCGTTGGGGACATGTGCAACATGTCCGACTTGTCGCAGTGTTCTGTTCCTGTGTTTGCTTCTGAGGCAGTTGTTGTAAAATCGTCGTTTTTCATTCGCCATTCTAACTGGTTGATTATAACTGGTGAGCTTGAAATAGATAGAATGCCTGTTGTGTCTTGGGCCAGACAGTTGCCAGATTTAATGTTTCTGAGTGCATGGTGAACAACCAGTCGCTTGTATGTTGACATGAATTGACGAGCTGTCGGATTATTGTTATAGCCACCTTGACTCCGGATTGCACTAAAGAACATTTCGAGGTGATCCTGACTAAGCTTGTAAGTCAGTAAAAATTTGAAATGACTGTTACCAGGATCAAGAAGCATTCTGCTTAATTGAACCACACTTTGTAAGCAGATCACAAATCCAATGAAGCCAGTCTTCCTATTCGTCTCATGCATAAATTTTCCACTGCTATCTTTCAAATTCAAAAGATACAAAGACGCTAGGTCAACAAATTGAGAGATCTTTTCAAGGTTTCTGATTGATATGGGTTGCTTGAAATCTTTGCCTAGAAAATTTCGGCTATTAAGAACATCAAAACATTGATCAATAATCTTAATAAAAGTTGCTGTAGCATGACAGTCTTGAAAGTTTTGTAGGTTCAGTTGGTCTGAACAAAATTCAAGTGCATCTGCAACACTTCTGCTGAGCAACTGAGCAGCTAATTTCACTTTCATTTTTTGTCGCTGCCATTCCATGTGATGCTTTTTTAACTTGTTTCCAGCATGTAGTCCTTCTTTGGCCTGAAGATCAAACAACTTTTCAATAAAGTTATAATTTACAGTACCATTGTTACAGTCTACAAATACTTTCTTCTCTCCAAAACAATTCCTGATCAATTTCAACATGTGACATGCATCCAGTAAAACAAAAACTGGTTGATCATTGCTTGGATGAGGGAACCAAGTTTTCAACTTATGGACATTTGACAGGTCTGCCCCCAAAATTTTCAACATTGCCAGATTTGATGAGGCTCCATCAAATGTTAGGGAAACCACTCTAACTCCTGTTGTATAAATTTTGACCAAACACTCTGTAATGATGTTCGCTTTCTCCTTTGCGTCCAGGCCATCGGTTAAAAAATACCCTACTGGTAACTTCCAGTGTCCATTGACAGCCACCAGCATCAGAACAAACGCTTCCTTCGCTACTCCAACACCGTCATCATCAAAACCAGTACCATAATTTACAAACCCATAGGATCTGTTGCCATCCCATTCAACCTGTTTCCGTATAGACATTTCGTCCATCATGAGTGCACAGATAACTTCACGATTTTCCTGTTGTTGGCATTTTGAAGCGAGCATTTTCAACGCTTCATCTGTGAATCCAGGTTGTCCATTTACACTGCTGTACCACCGTCTCAGAGTGTTTGGGTGAGGAAGACAAGTGTTGAACGTTTTTCTGACATACTCGTAAGCCTTTGCTGAATAGAAATGCAAAGTGAGGGCAAATGTACGCAACGATGGTGGGTACTTGACTTTGTTCTTGCCTTTCATTTGCCGCTGAATTAGATCTTTAACTTCTGCACCAATGTTTTCCAGATTTGTTGATGCTTGCTCGTTTATTAATTTTTTATCTTGAAGCTCTTCCAAAACGTTCTTAAGGGAAATATAACGCTTTTTCATACGTCGACATTGTTGCATGAGCCCCTTCACACGCTTTCGCTGCAACTGGTAAGCATGTAAAACAAACCGCAACTTTTTTCTAATTTCTGTCAAACTGTCAGTCTCTTTGTCAGCACAGTCACCAACATATCGAATTGTAGGAGCTTGTTTGTATTTCAGTGATCTTACAGTACCTCTGCTGTTCACATTGATCTGATCAGAGGTCTTTGTAATTTCAACATCATCTGTGGACTGTGGAAAATTTCGATTCAGCGGAGGTTTGCGAGTTTTCACTTTCTTTGGAGCCAAGTGATCTGGAAATGCAAAGACACTAGGGACAGCATCTGCTTTTAAATACCGTCTAGAGCAAAATCCAGAATTTTTGCTTTTATCAAATGCCTCCTCGACAAAATGATCCGAACAGATGTAACTCCCTGAAGTTGGTTTGAAATTCTTTCGCTTAGTTGCTATAATCCATTTTTCACGAAGACCAGCATTTTTTGGAAATCTAACAAAACACAAGAAATGGTAAATGTTTTTGCGCTTGTGATGCTTGCATGCAAAACATTGATTTAGAAGGCCCTAATGGTGGCATGAGGTGAATGGAATCTGGCCTAACCAATTGTTTGACCATATATCTCCATGGTAAAAACAGTGCTCAGTAAACTCACATGATTTCCAAAACTTGTGCACTATAATATGCCATTATAATAGCCTTTCTTAAAGCCTGAGAACATGTAAGTAAGTCAGTAAGTACATTCTTTAATGAATGCTATCAAACGCACAGCGCGTTTATAGACAATATTACACAGAGAGAAAAGAAAATAGAACAATGAAGTAATAATGTTAGTTAGATCAAAAATGAAATAATAGCAACAGAGCCTAACTGTACAGTATCCTACCCAGGAAACCTCGTCGGGTAAGAGAGTCAAATCTAGAGAGAACCAGATTATGAAAACGCGGGCGCAAATCACACCTGGTCTTTAGAACGGGAGGTAGAAGGTCATGGAGGAGGTGACTAAGGTTTTAAAGAATGCTATCAGCTTTTTGCAGAGTTCCTCACATGTTGGAAAAGGAGGGAGGTAGCCAAGACGAATCAGCTAAATGCAACTAAATATATCAATCTTTTATTCACCAACCAAATATGGTAGCACAAAAACAACGATACAGCATTCACTGGACAGTAGACCTGCCCATACAATGCTAATTAAACATATTACACAGTCCACATGTATAACAACAATTTCACAGCTCAAACTGGTCTATTCTGGGTGTCTATAGACTATATTACATGTGATTATTCAAGTTATATCATCACATGTTAGGTTGTCCAAATTTGGATGGGCCGTATTAAGAAATCGACTAAATGTAAATGAACACGATTTCTATAGCGGTTCGCATTGCCTCGATTCTGCTAAAGTTGATTAAATGTAAAAGGTTGTACTAAATGAACACGTTTTCTATAGCGATCGCACTGGATTCTGCTCACATTTTCAATGAACTGGTCGGGTGAGATCTGGCGCAGTATATGTTTAGCAATATTAGTCTTTACTAACCTGTGAAACGTGCGTAATCCTCCAGTAACATGCTTTGCTGTGCATCCGTAAGAAGCACATGATTTAGTCATTTTTCGATAAAATTTACTTAAACTAATCGGCTCAATTTAGATAAACAACGTTAAAACTCCATCGCACACGATAACCTTATCAAGCTTTCTTCAACCCATGACGTCACACACCATAGATAAGTACTGACTTCATGAAAAGTTCCGATTTAGCCTGGGAGCTGGCTTGCATACACCATCCAGGTTTATTATATCTATGGATTCAATATAGTATATATAAGCGCCAGACCTACAGCCACAGATTCAACTAGACCTTTCTATACGCCAACATAGCCAGCCGCAGATTCAGTATAGGCCTATATAAGCGCCTGATCAACAGCCACAGATTCAATTAGACCCTTCTATACGCCAACATAGCCAGCCGCAGATTCGGTATAGGCCTATATATGCACCAGACATACAGCCACAGATTCAACTGCACCTTTCTTTACGCCAAGATAGCCAGCCACAGATTCAATATAGTATATATATATAAGGGCCAGACCTACAGCCACAGATTCAACTAGACCTTTCTATACGCCAACATAGCCAGCCGCAGATTCAGTATAGGCCTATATAAGCGCCAGACCTACAGCCACCGATTCAACTAGACCTTTCTATACGCCAACATAGCCAGCCGCAGATTCAGTATAGGCCTATATAAGCGCCAGACCTTCAGCCACAGATTCAACTAGACCTTTCTTTACGCCAGCATAGCCAGTCACAGATTCAATATAGGCCTATATAAGCGCTAGACCTACAGCCACAGATTCAACTAGACCTTTATATACGCCAAAATAGCCAGCCACAGATTCAATATATAGTATACATAAGCGCCAGACCTACAGCCACAGATTCAACTAGACCTTTCTATACGCCAACATAGCCAGCCGCAGATTCAGCATAGGCCTATATAAGCGCCAGACCTTCAGCCACAGATTCAACTAGACCTTTCTTTACGCCAGCATAGCCAGTCACAGATTCAATATAGGCCTATATAAGCGCTAGACCTACAGCCACAGATTCAACTAGACCTTTACATACGCCAACATAGCCGGCCGCAGATTCAGTATAGGCCTATATAAGCGCCAGACCTACAGCCACAGATTCAACTAGACCTTTCTATACGCCAACATAGCCGGCCGCAGATTCAGTATAGGCCTATATAAGCGCTAGACCTACAGCCACAGATTCAACTAGACCTTTCTATACGCCAACATAGCCAGCCGCAGATTCAGCATAGGCCTTTATAAGCGCCAGACCTTCAGCCACAGATTCAACTAGACCTTTCTAAATGCCATCATAGCCAGCCGCAGATTCAGTATAGGCCTATATAAGCGCTAGACCTACAGCCACAGATTCAACTAGACCTTTCTATACGCCAACATAGCCGGCCGCAGATTCAGTATAGGCCTATATAAGCGCCAGACCTACAGCCACAGATTCATCTAGACCTTTCTATACGCCAACATAGCCAGCCGCAGATTCAGTATAGGCCTATATAAGCGCTAGACCTACAGCCACAGATTCAACTAGACCTTTCTAGACGCCAAAATAGCCTGCCACAGATTCAATATAGTATATATTAGCGCCAGACCTACATAGCCAGCCACAGATTCATTATAGTCCAATTTAAGCGCCCTAGTCTAGCTCATATTGAACTGAACTTTTGTTTTGGGCCACAATGATTTGCGGACCATTGATCACAGGACCATTGATTATATAACTATTGATCATAGGACGTTTGGTCATACGGACCATTGATCATTGGTCCTGTGATCAGAAGTCCGCTTACCGCCACAATAACCTGCCACAAGTGCATGTAGGCCTATACATATTGGCCGAACCTACAGCCACTGATTTAATTTGGCTAACAAATCTATTGCTTAGAGTTCGGATCGAACCCTCTTAGCTGTGACATGTTAATATACAGTGAGGATTGTTTGGACGATATGGTTCAGCTTTGTTTATTTTTCTTCCTTTGAGCGTTTAAAACACGGCTGTCATTATATAAATAAACAAAATATGTACAATTATGTGGACCAATAAACGTTATGTTATGTTATGTTATTTAACTAGACTTTTATATACGCCATAAGGCCAGCTACAAAATCTGTAGGCGTAAGGCCTATAATGCTTCCATCCGACATCCACATATTCGGATTATCGGATAGGCCTTTATTTACGCCAGAATGGCCAACCACAGATTAAAATAGGTCTATATATGCGCCAAATCCAGAGCCACATATTCAATTACCCTTATTTATACGCGTATATGGTCAACCGCCCATTCATAGAGGCCTATAGCCTAAATGCGCATGAACCACAACCACACTTTGAAATAGGCTTTGTACGCCCCAAATTCGTATAGGCTTATATAAACGCATAAATGTCGAGCCAGATATTCAGCTAGCCAAAATATAATCCATAATGGCCATCCATATATCCATATATCAAGATAGGCCTCTATACGACTATATACCAGCCACAGAATCATATAGGCCTATTCGTAGGGCGTAGACCTCAATTGCCAACCACATATTCCAGTATTAATCCATGTAGTCAAGGAGCTAGCTCATGTTTCGTGTGCACTTCAATGTACCCTCAGTTTGACCTCACAGGGTCATTATAGGTCATGAAAGTGTGTCAAAAAAATTGGTCACATGACCCGCTTATTGATCGCTTAGCCGCCATATTGGATTCAAGATGGCGGAAAAATGACTTTTTAAATTTCGACGTTTTTTTTTTTAAATTGTAGGTCTTGATTAGAGCTATCTTTTTGGTCCTTATGTATTTTTTACTAATTACAACCGTTTCTGAGAAATTTAGCAAAAAGAATATTTTGAAAAAGAAATTTTGAGGGTACATTGAAGTGCACACGAAACATAGCTCCATGACTAATGCGAAACGAGAACTCACAAAGAAGGAATTGTTTAGGATTCCAACAGAATGATGTTGTTATTGTGCACGGAGAATTCAAATCTGTTATTGAGTATGACACCTACAGTTCCTATTTCATAAACTGAACGATGTCGTTGCTGATGAGGCATAAATGATTTATCTGGCATTGACAATTTACCCTTTGTATGAGCGTAGAGTGTCTCTGATCATTATAGAGTATGTTCAGGGCTGTAGTCGAGGGTATACGCGGGTATACAGCGTATACTCACCTCTAGAGAAATTTGAGAGCGTATACTCGTGGATCTAGACGAGGGTATACGCGGGTATACAGCGTATACTTACCTCTGAAGACCAAATAATTGCGACTTTTACCACTTTTTGAGAAAAAAAGAGAGGTTTTAACGGTTTTTAGGGCGAATGACTAAAAAAAGTCATCAACTTTTTCAGAGACGAAATGGTAAAAAGTCAAAAATTCTAAGAGAATTCAGAAAATTTTCTTAGACGAATTCCTAAAAGAATATTTTTTAGGTGACACCAGCCCTGCTCACCGGTAGCGTGTACTCACCTCAAATTTTACCACTACAGCCCTGAGTATGTTGTATATACGCCCTACAGGTTATTGGATGTTTTAGGCGCCCTATAATAATTCCCATTTGTGTGTTCCTTTGAGCGCGTTAAAAGGTTTCCTCAGAATATTAATGAGTTTGTCTGTGTTGTAATTTTGGTCGACGGATGAATTAATCTGTCCCATTGGTTTATGCATCGGGAACGGCCGAGGGTTACATGTTATATCGGTGTTTGCCATGCATCTGTGGGGAGACTGCTTCGCAGTCTTGTACACGCCTTCTGGCGTACAGCGGAGACTGCTTCGCAGTCTTGTAGACGCCTTCTCGCGTCTAGCGACCTCTGCCGTGGACAGACTGCTTCGCAGTCGCCCTCTGGCGGCGACTGCTTCGCAATCTTGGAGGCCCTTGTGGCGTCTGGCGACCTGTGGCAGTCGAAGAGGGTGAACCCGGGATTGGCGTGTTAAAGAAAACGCTAGAAATCTAGCCCTCACTGCCGGTCTGTAGTCGGCCTCGCCCTTAGTAAAGCAGACTGATTGTTTCATATACTGGAAATAATTTAGATCTTTGTCTTTGAACATACATGTGTTAAAATTTAGCTGTAAAACGATGAATATAGTTCGAATCGATCGTCATTAAATTCGGTGCGAAAGTAAACCCAACCGACCGTTAGCCTATGCGCATTATTAATGACGCTGTGGAATACCGGCGCCATAAATAGAACCGCTTGTGGTTATGCGCATTATTAATGACGTTGGGGATTACCGGCGCCAGTGTGATTCTCCTTACAGATTTTATTTTAGTTATAGTTACAGTTATAGTTAATGGTTTTTCATTTTAGTTATAGTTATAGTTAGTATTATTTTTTAGTTATAGTTACAGTTATAGTTAATGGTTTTTCATTTTAGTTATAGTTACAGTTATAGTTAGTATGATTTTTTAGTTATAGTCAGGCCCGGCTCAAGACATTTGGCGGCCCTGGGTAAATCGGCGGCCCTAGGCAAACCGGCGGCCCTTATAAGCACAAAAAAGTTGATGACTTTTTTTAAAATAATTTTTGAAAAATGGAAAATTGGCGGCCCCTAAAAATCGGCGGCCCTGGGCGGCTGCCCAGTTGCCAATATGGACGAACCGGGCCTGGTTATAGTTATAGTTACTGGACTTTTATTTTAGTTAATTTTAGTTAGTACATAGTTACAACTGGCCCCAATGGCGCTCCGCCTGGTCCCTATGGGGTCATCGATTAATTATGTCAGAATTTTTTTTGCAGATTTTGACCTCCCCTTTCTTGTCAACAACTGTCAAGCATTCAAGGACCCCTAACAAAATAATGTCAAAGAAAATTACCCCACCCCAGAAAATTTCTATGACTCTGACAAATGCAAGAAACTGAAATTGCCGAAAAAACAAAATGTTGTTATTCAGATTTGAATTTTATACTTAATAGATATGCAGTAGGCCTGTGGAATCACTGTCTGTCACGGATATTTAATGAATTTTTCCATTCAAGAATACAATCTCGTTTCTTCTAAATGTCTATGGGCCTATTCAATTTGTTTGTTTTTTCATGAACATTTCTAATTTGAACATGAACATGATTAGGGCCTACTTTTTTTTTATTATATTCCTTTAAACATAGAAAATTAAAATCAAAACATAAAGTTTCTCACTCATTAATATTAACAATCGAAAGAAAAAAATTATCTTTCTATGAAAAAGAAACTTGAAATATTAGATGTTCGAAAAGAATCCAGGATATTCGCAAAGAGATCTATGCAGCACATTTTCTCATTTTAGCTGCGAACAATAGGGCCTAAACAGGATATATTTTAAAACGAAGAAAATATCGCGTTTGATTAAGTTACAAACAATAATGAAATAGATCACTCATAAAGACTTTCCGACTATATGGTTGCTTTTGATTAAATTATTGCTGAAGTCAATTTGTCTTGAACGGCCCTCCCCTTGTCAGGAATTGTCAGACTTTCAAATCCCTCGCCCCATTTTGTTGATATAATTAATGGACGACCCAATGGATAATTCAAAGACTGCTCTTTTTCACGTTCTCATGTTTATCGATAGGCTATTGCACTTTTTTTAATTTCATTAACGAAAATACCGATGAATTTTCGTTAGTGTTATTTTCGTTATAGTTATAGTTACAGTTAATGATATTTTGTAGTTATAGTTATAGTTATCGTTAACGAAATCATTTTTTGTTCGTTAACGAACATTTTCGTTATCGTTAACGTTAACGAGAATCACACTGACCGGCGCAATAAATAGAACCGCTTCGCTTGGGCGTGACGGACGGTCGGTTGGGTAGAGTTTTGGGACATTTTCACCATGGTAGCGGTGAAAACGGGGGACGCGAAGCCACCCACTGGGTGTCCGAAACCGAGGCTGACACAGTAGTGAAGGTTTCGAGTGAAAAGGTGCAAAATTGTAGAAGTTAATCCCGGTCAAACAGACAGACAGCAGACACACAGAATTCTCGCTTTATTTATATAGATATTGAATCTGTGGCGGCTATGTTGGCGTAAAGAAAGGTCTAGTACTCTAGTTGAATCTGTGGCTGTAGGTCTGACGCTTATATAGGCCTATACTGAATCTGCGGCTGGCTATGATGGCGTATAGAAAGGTCTAGTTGAATCTGTGGCTGTAGGTCTGGCCCTTATATATACTATATTGAATCTGTGGCTGGCTATGCTGGCGTAAAGAAAGGTCTAGTTGAATCTGTGGCTGTAGGTGTGGTACTTATATAGGCCTATACTGAATCTGCGGCTGGCTATGTTGGCGTATAGAAAGGCCTAGTTGAATCTGTGGCTGTAGGTCTGGCCCTTATATATACTATATTGAGTCTGCGGCTGGCTATTTTGGCGTATAGAAAGGTCTAGTTGAATCTGTGGCTGTAGGTCTGGCCCTTATATATACTATATTGAATCTGTGGCTGGCTATTTTGGCGTATAGAAAGGTCTAGTTGAATCTGTGGCTGTAGGTCTGGCCCTTATATATACTATATTGAATCTGTGGCTGGCTATGCTGGCGTAAAGAAAGGTCTAGTTGAATCTGTGGCTGTAGGTGTGGTACTTATATAGGCCTATACTGAATCTGCGGCTGGCTATGTTGGCGTATAGAAAGGTCTAGTTGAATCTGTGGCTGTAGGTCTGGCCCTTATATATACTATATTGAGTCTGCGGCTGGCTATTTTGGCGTATAGAAAGGTCTAGTTGAATCTGTGGCTGTAGGTCTGGCCCTTATATATACTATATTGAATCTGTGGCTGGCTATGTTGGCGTAAAGAAAGGTCTAGTTGAATCTGTGGCTGTAGGTGTGGCACTTATATAGGCCTATACTGAATCTGCGGCTGGCTATGTTGGCGTATAGAAAGGTCTGGTTGAATCTGTGGCTGTAGGTCTGGCGCTTATATAGGCCTATACTGAATCTGCGGCTGGTTATGTTGGCGTATAGAATCTAGTTGAATCTGTGGCTGTAGGTCTAGCGATTATATATACTATATTGAATCTGTGGCGGCCAGGGGCGTCTACACCATAGAAACCTTGGAGCAAATGCTCCATCCAAGAAATAGGGGGGGGGAAAGATTTGTCAGTGTGTGTGTCACCATTTTAGGGGGGGGGGAGGAACGGGAAGGGGGGAAGAGGGGGAAAAGGGACGTTGCTCCAATGACTTAGGGGGATAGACGCCTCTGGTGGCGGCTATGTTGGCGTATGTAAAGGTCTAGTTGAATCTGTGGCTGTAGGTCTGGCGCTTATATAGGCCTATACTGAATCTGCGGCTGGCTATGTTGGCGTATAGAAAGGTCTAGTTGAATCTGTGGCTGTAGGTCTGGCACTTATATAGGCCTATACTGAATCTGCGGCTAGCTATGTTGGCGTATAGAAAGGTCTAGTTGAATCTGTGGCTTTGGGTCTGGCGCTTATATAGGCCTTTTCTGAATCTGCGGCTGGCTATGTTGGCGTATAGAAAGGTCTAGTTGAATATGTGGCTGTAGGTCTGGCCATATGGGCGCATATTCAGGCCTATTTGAATGTTCGGCTGTGATTGAGGCGTATTCGTAAGTACCTTTGAATATGTGGATGTAGTTGCGGCGCATAGGCCCTATATATAGGCCCTATTGCTATAAGAGACCTATATGCAGGCCTATAGGCGTATATAGGCCCATTTACATCAACAAGTTGCTGTACTCTTGTAGGTCCATTTGCTATTATTGCTAGCACATTTTAAATAGTGATCTAAATTGTAGTCAACTGCCAGATGGCGACTCTTTAGCGGCAAAGCGAATCTGTGGCTGAAAATCGCGAATATGCGGCGCGAATCTACGGCAGGGTTCCTGCGCGTGGAGGAGAGGGCAATCGGAGGAGAGGTGAGATTGACAGACACGATGGGAGGATCATGAGCAGTTAAAGGTTGATTCATTGAAAATATGCAGGGTCGAAGCTATAAGGTCGCTGTCAGAAAGTATGTACATTTACATTGCGGTTCTGTTTCTATTTTGTAGGCGTTCAGATATCAAAGCTGTTGTAACAGTGGGGAGTGGAAAATTCTACAGCAATGGCCATGACTTGCGGTGGTTGCATGAGATTGCTAAAGTTTCAGTGGATAACAATATAGCAGCAATATTAAAGCTATGGAATCAGACACTGAAACGGTTGCTGGTCTTTCCTCTGCCAACGGTCGCTGCCATAAACGGTAATTTGCATGCTAAGTAGTACGCATGTGTGACTGTGTGTATGATTGAAAATGTATTAATATGTATGTATCTATGTATGTATGAATGTATATATTATAAATGTATGTAAATCTGTATATATTTGTATGTACATGTATATAATATCTGTATGTGTGCATTATGAATGCATGGGAGGATACTGCTCTATTCAGCTGTGCTGGAGTCGGGAGCACCTCCGAGTAGTTCTCCTGAAGAGGCGCTATATAAATGTCTGTTATGAATGAATGAATGCATTGTAATTTTAAAGTGCTTATTTATCTAGCACCTCTTCAAGAAAACTTATCAGAGGCGCTCCTGACCATGATCACAGAATGGTCTTGAAACGATGTATGTATGTTTGATTGTATTATGTTGTATGTATCAATTGGTGCATGTATCTAAGTATGTGTGTGTATGTATGAATGAGCATCTATGTATAGTAATGTATTACTGTATGTATGTTTGTGTTTGGGGATTTGTATAGGTTACGTATGTATGCATGTATGTATGTGAATGATTGGATGCATGATGTGTGTACGATTATATGTATGTGTGTTTGTATGCATGTGTAATATACAGTATGTATGCATGCGCACTGGTCAAACCAAGTGCTCAAGCTCTTCTGTTTGAACAGCCAAAATGGTCAGTCTCATTCTGGTCTCAACAACTACAAACATATGTAGATTGTTGGCTGTTCCACTGCATTTTATTCTACAGCTGACAAATCATTGCTTCTTCTCCAAGTCTAAGAGTTTAAAAAATAAATTATATCTAAAATGCTGTTATGAGGATGCTGGAAAACTTACTTAAATAAATATGCAGGATCTAAACTACCCTTCCTACATATTAAAGTCATGGACCATATAAAGTTTAGCATGAAGAGACTTGGTACCGTAAGTATGTAAGATTTTTGCATGTATGTAAGTCTGCGTGTATGTGAGACTGCCACAAAGTAGAAGTGCTTCTGTCTAGGCCTCTGAGTCAGTCGCTAAGGAATTACCAACTGACCTGATGAGTTAGCGACTGACTTTGTGACTTAGTCGACTGGCCGTAGACGTTGAAGCCAACGTATTTTCAACGCTATGTTTGCCTAAAGAACAGACGCCATTTTTGATGAAAACGATTGCATGACGTCATGCAAAGGTGTACAGACACCACTCGGGGAGGTAGTAAGTAACGAACTGGTGACCTGAAATCGACCGATTGTCAGACTATTAGTCTGTTGCACTGTGACTTGTAGGGGCCTACCTTTCAAACTAGTGTTGCTTATGTCCTGCTGCTGATGTCTTTGTCAAAAATCGGAGACCTCGATTAAAACAATAAGCAAAATATTAATGTGAACGAAGTCGCTAGCAGTCGATAGCTTAGCGACTGGTTTCGACTTCAGGGCTTAGCGGCGGCGGATGGCTCCGGGGACTGATTCCATCGAATCTCTGCTAATGTTTCGGGAGAGGCTGGGCCATTCATTTGCAGGAAAATAATGAGGCAGGGGACAAATGATACCAGAACCTTTATGTTTTGAATGAAGTCAGATACTGTGAACTTATGTGGAGCTCAGCAATTTAAAGACTTGTAAAACAAACTTGTTATATTCTTATTTTTAGGACATGCATTTGCTGGAGGAGCGATGCTGGCGCTGTGCCACGACTATCGCATCATGCAGACGGACAGAGGGTGGTTCAGTATTAACGAAGTCTTGTTGCAAATGCGGATTCCCAAGTGGTTGATCAAACTCATCACGTCAGTGTCACGTTTAGGTTGTTTTAAACCTTGTCACAGATATCCTACTGGTTACAACTGACATGATGAGAGTGAAGGTAGAAGACAAAGAGCAGTAGGCTACCTTAAGCTAACCTAGAGAGGCAGCCACAAGTGTGAAGTGTCAGTGAGCAACATTAGTTTTTCCCAGTAGTAACAGCAGTAGCAATAGTAACAATTACAAAAGTAATAATATTAATAGAGGAACACTATTACCAGTAGCAATAATTGCAGCAGTTCTAGTAAAGACTCGAGTTAGGGTCACGTTTTATCCATTGGTTCGACTTTTGAGATGTTGCGCTGTTCAATCAGAAAGGTTTGGAATTCAGTCAATTTGGGTTAGAATTAGAGTTTCTAATTAGTAACTTCTATAACGCCGGTGTCTAATACACAAGGCATCAACCGACGATGGCACACCAAAACAAAGCCATAAAAAGTAATCTACCAGTAGAGTTTGATCAATTGATTTTATAAGATTCTTTGATATGTCCGTTGTTATTGTAGTTTCAAGGCACCTGGATCCAGAGTTCAGGCTGACGTGATTTCGTTTGGTAAGCGACTGGTGGCCAAAGATGCGCTGAACCTTGGATTGGTCCACAAGACAACAACATCCGAAGCTTTACTGAAAGAAGCAATTACAATGGTGAAGGATTCGTACAGAGGAAGTCCCGGTCTTCAGAGAGAGATGCTGAAGACGATGAAGGAGGATACGTATGCAGAAATTCTGCAGCTATTTGATGAACATCATCGAAATGTTGTGTGGGTGGGCATGCCCTCTAAGATATAGAAACCAACAGAACCAAAATAGAAAGAACCAATTCAAAGAAACTGATTTCTCGTCAGATTAAAGAAAATAGCTCCTATTGGATTTTTATGAAAACAGCCAATATTTTAGGAAACTTCGTATTACGCTGAATCATAGACATTTACGAATCAAGAAACTATTTTGAAATTAGAGTAATATTTTTAAAATTAACAACAGTTATGTAATAGCCTTTTTTCTGAAAATGAGGTCTCTTTCAATTGCTATTTGATGCCTGGTTCTTCCAACTATGGTTTGTTATATTGTAATAAATGTTTTTTTGACAATAAACATCAATTGATTTACTGATTTGTGGAAATGGTGTCTTCAAATGAATGACTTGCTCAATGAATGATTGCGCAAAGCTACGCACACTGATGGATGCAAAAAATTAAGCTTTTGTGACCAAGCAGAAACAATGGGTGGTACTCATTTCCTGCTCTCTGGTTCATGAACTGGTAGGGGACGAATCACTAGGTTCTGGGCACAGTGTAAGCTAGGGCAGAGTTTCTAAAACTGTGGGTCGCAACCCAAAAGTGGGTCGTGAAGCTCTGGCAAGTGGGTTGCCAAATTTTTTTGAGAAACATTCATGTTTTGCAGCACCAAAATTTGGCTATGATTTGGCTATAACTAGATGGATTGCAATAAATTGTAAACTGTTTTTACATAAATTTCCTTTTAATGCTTTAAATTTCTAAGCGCTTTAGTATGCAATGCTTAATTTTACACAGTGGGTACCAAGACTGCCAAGATATTCACAAGTGGGTTGCAACCCAGAAAAGTTTGGGAACCGCTGAGCTAGGGTCCTCGAATGCAACTTAGATTAAGTTAAATTAGCTTGTCTACCTTTCTTCTCATATTGGAACCCATTTGGCACTGTGAATTCAGTAATCAACACCATCGTTCACCCAGGCCTCTTTTTTATAGTCATGCAACGCCTGTAACATGGATCAGTATGGAATATCTGTGGTGCAGTGGCCCCATCTTCCTATGGCATTGACGGAACTAAGCTCTCCTGACTTTAAGCAGTGCTTATAAATAAACTGTTATATTATGCATGCAGTGGCGGCTCAAACCCATACTCGCCGTGTTACAGGCAGAGTGCTCTAACCAGTTACCACTCTCGCAACGCATTGTCTACCGAGTTACCTCCATTGTCTAGCAATGTCAGCTTGGCTGTGCTCCTTCCTATCTGCGTGAGCAGTTCTCGTGCCTCTGTTCAACCTGGTCACCGCTCTCTATGCTCTGCCACCCGTGGAGACCTCTCTGTTCCTTTCAGATGCACTGCTACTTGTATGTATACATGTATGCAGCAGCATGTTTTCTCCGTTGTTGGACCCACAATTTGGAATGGGCTTCCTCCTGAGCTGTGGTCTCTTCCTCAAGACTAATCCACCGCTTTCTTCTCCGCTCAAAGACTGTTCTCTTTTGGCAGGGTTGGGCTGGTTGCACCTCTGAATAGTTTCCTAGAAGGGGCGCTATATAAATGCTCAGTTGACCGATTGATCTATGGGTCATCCATAAAGTATGTTAGCAAAAACGACCTACATGTATAACCCCTCCAATCCTTTGCCTGCATTTTGCCTTACACTCAGGTACACTCCTTTGCAACTTGAAGACCCCCAAAGGAGTACTATGGCCTGGATTATGCTACCCTGGAGTGTTGATCTTGCAGGACTAGCCACACTACTGTATCAGGTGTTTGATACTGAAACACCCAGGGAAGGAATTTTAATTGGATCCAAGAGTACAGACGTTGGTGTGAAGCACAGCCTGTACTGAAATTGTATGAACATACCAAATTTAGATGTGGACCTCCGCTTTTGGCATCAACCCTGCCCCTTTTGTCTACATCTGGGTGACCCCTTCCTCCATTCTCTTTGCATACATCCTCAAAGGACGACTCTAATACATGATACAAGAGACAGCTCTACTAATATGTAACTGACTGCCTGAAAATGTCCAAGTCTGTATGTGACCGGTTGCTTATCCAGTTACTTAGCTGAGCTGACTTTAAAGAGTTTGAACTCCTTTGAGAGATCAGTCCGTGACGCTTGTCTGAAATGCCAACATTCAGTACTACAGCATATGATCTTCCTTGAAATAATCTGAGAAACTTCTACAGCACCACGTGGGTAGCAGGTAGCTTTATTCGGTTCACTGAACTTCACAATGCCAAACAAATGCTGATTCAACTAGACAGTGATTTCAGTTTCTTTAGCAATTATAAGAACTGCAAACGTCTAATCTCTGACTCGCTGTCACACTTTACTGCAGTTGGTTTTGCGAACTCGACAATTTCTCGTACAAGAAACTTTACAGAGAATTTAAACCTGGGCTTCTTGACTTGATATAAGTCAAACAGAGTTCAAAGTCATTCTTTATAAAAGAATTGAAATCCTGAGCCTTCTGAGTTTTGATGCAAGTCAAAAAGAGTTCAAGTAATCCTCAACTGACGCTTAACAATTTCTTCATTTTCTTCATGCACCAGACAGTCAAAAGAGTCAACAACAAAGTACCTGAACTTTGTAAACAATCAGTCGACAGCTACAATAAACAACGTACAGACCAATTCTTCAAAACACACAGAGACATATGCCAAGAAACTACATCTAGACCCGAAATCCCTGTAACTGCCAAAGCAAAACTACAAATGCAGCAGCGTATGCATATGCAAAGGCTGTGATCAGCGAACTAAGTTTAACGCACCAGTTTGCTGCCGATCAAGTAGCAACAACAAATACATTTCTGCCGTGCAGTGTCGTTCACCTTGCACTTCAAAACACTGGTCATAAAAACTGCGATTACAATTCACATGGTGAAAAAGGTAGTCACATATGAAACGTATCTCTTTCATCATGCGCACCAGAGACAAAGCTGTTTAGTCTTCTGCATTCCAGACTTTCCCCTTAAACCCTACGATTTCTGAGCATGTTTTCAATGGTGCTATAAAAAATTCTGAATGACTGCAAACTGTACTTTTCATCCACGTATGTCCAGAATGTTCCAAGGACGACACAAGCACAAAACTACGACAAACAGAACATCCAATGTTAAATGTGTTGTAACTATTCTATCTTAGGCCAGAATGCCTGGAACTCCAACTATTTTCCAGGCGACGTTCGACATCATTCCAATGTTAGCTTTGATAACACCCACCTGAAACACGTGTCGTCAGCGATTTAGCAGAATGTCGGGATATACTACCGGTAGTTCATCAGAACCAATATAAGGGCATGGCAGCAAACTTGTCAGAGTGCTCGGCTTTTAACGTGGCGAGTAGAGGTTCGAGAATTTACCTGCACTGTGTAGTGACCCTGAGTAAGTCTTTTGCTCACAATTGCTCAGCACCTTCATTGATGCTTAGTTATTAGATAGCGATGCTTAGTAAATGCAGAAATATAAAAATTATAATAATTACTACACCATGTAATGTGTTAAAATATTGTGCTGTGATGAGGCTAAGGTCTGACGTTTTAAGTAACTTCCAGTCTCACATTCATAACTGCATTCCATCAGACTTCTCATTACAGCAGTGTCAATAGCTGGTTCCGCTTTACCGTTACGGCTAGCACAACGTTAAGTAAGGTCAGAATAACCAAGAATTAAACAGACAATCTTTCTAAGCACACTTTACTACAGTCTCAGATAAGATGAAAACCATTCAGCAATGTTACAAGGACGAACATATAACGAACGTTTACGAGTAGCACTTAACGCCGACAGTAGTTGCGAGCACACACACACTGTGCAACATTAAACATACAATTACACATGACAAAAAATTGAAACAGTAACAAGATGTCAAGCGACAACAGCAGAGCCTAGGAGTAAACTGATAAGAACAGCTCGCAGCGTAAAACCCAGAGTCAGTCATCGCGATCAACACAGCTCCATCAGATGTAGCAACAATTTGCACCCATATTATGGTGCACATTGTAACAATCTATACCTTTCGCATTTAACCATTTAACGACGTTAAAGCGTTAACCAGATTGTGGTCATTAATTATTATCACTAAAATAATGCTGCATTTGGAAGCCATATTAAAGACCAGCTTATAACGAGGTTGCATTATAACAAGTTGTTTCTGGAACTAATTTATTGATAAATTTCCCCAGAAATCCTATTACAATGAAGAATGCTTTTATGATACTCTTTCAATAACCATCTGGGTTTACAGTTATTCCGACAGTTAGCATACAAAGCAAGGATAAACTAGCTGGCCAAGTTGCAAAACAAGATCCAGACATTTTACCATGATATGTCACGGTAATACCAGGAACCCACTGCTGAAAGCAATGGTTATTCTTGGTGCCCTGAACATATTAGTACTCAAGACTATATATACATATATCAACATATATATATATATATTTATATATATAAAATATATATATTATATATGAACTATTCATAAGGGTCATACTACACATAAATTTAACAAATTCCTGAAAATCTTACACACGCTCAAAACTTCGTAAACATCAAGGCAGAACCATGGGTTGAAAGAAATTGTTTCATACAATTCAGAGACATTTTTATAACATCTTTCCAAAATTGATTATTTTTATAAATCATCTGCATTAGATCCAATTAAGACTGGCAAAACGTAATAAATATGGTTTCAAAGATGAACAGACAGGGTAGGTTACCCCACCTAAGCCATAGCATCATAATCTATATTACTCCCACCCTCAAGTATTGCAAAAGTTGGCAAAGCAGCATCCAATCCACAAATGAAAATCCAGTCGTAACAATTCCGAAAATACTCATCCAAATAATTTCCAATCCAGGACACGGCATTCTACAAGCTTTCATTCACAGACTGGGGAATTCCCATTTCCTTAAAATTATCCGTTAACTACATATAATGTGCCCAGTGCAGCCACATCTACAAAGAAATGCCCGCAAAACAGCGACAGGCAAACATCAAATGAAACAAACAAACCGACAGAAGCATTTCCGAGGTTTGCTCTGCACCCGCTGTTTCCCATTGTCAATTTTAAAACTATTAGCGTTCGAAGATGCGGTAATTACTTCAGCGGCTGACCTGGGCATTAGTCTTAGCGTCATTAACTGAAGGGCTTTAATTATACTGCTACATCTGCCAGCGAACGACGCTGCTGTTTAGTCTTCCGTGGCTCCGCTGCGTCGCTTCGTCGATCGCTGTTTCGGGGAGACCCTCGACTTTGGAGAACCCTTTGGTGACCTGTCTGTTGTGAGTAGAACATACAAAGCAGATTTAATTCCTTGCACATCTAGTATTTTTCCAATTCAATTCAGAAACCTGTTATTGATAGCAAGTGTAATTACATGTTACAACGATGAACAGGTATCGAAGGGTGATTTCAGAAGGGGCAATTCTGCTAGTAGGGAACATAACTTTAAGATACAATTTTGTAAACTGGTGCTTGCGTAACAAAAACGGTGCTAGGTGCGTTCTGATTCAAGCAAATATTATCTACGGTGTGATTTCTATCAACTGACCCAAATTTTCCCCCATAGAAGATCCTCACCATTCACAAGATTCAATTCATTCATTCATCCTGAAATATTGATTTAGGGTCCATCAAGATGTCTAATGAGAGGCACTCCCAGTCTGGCCCGAATGAAAAAGAATAATTTCAGGTGTTGACAAAAGGTACAAGTAGCGTCCTGTCCAGAAGGATACATAGGAAGGCTATTCCAGGTAGATCAACCAATCATCGAAAAGGCGCGACACTGCATTGTCGAAGTGCGTGTTGAATTATGAGATCATGTACAGAAAATAAAACTAATAATGGTTCGTTACTTCAAAAACTTGCAAAATCTTAATTAACTCCTTTCAGGCCAATTCAACCTTACAGTAAACTCCAACTTTCACATGAATTGCGGTTCGAGCTCCTCAGCCTTTCTCTTCTCCGGTTCCGGAAATACCTGAAGATCATTTCATTTGCTAGTGATAGCACTTACTTGAGTCAAGAGCACCTCTGAATCGTTGAGTGGCGCACTGTAAAAGTGCAATTACGATTACGACAGAAACACGACAACAGTCACCCAACAATCCAAGACACAAAAGATGATGACTTACTGAGATGATGCCTTTCAAAGCTTCCCAAAGAGTTTCTAAACAGGTTGTAAACAAATACCTTACCTTTTTTACCTTTAAATTAAACTCAGACTGAACTTAAAAGACTGCTTTGAAGAAATAAATTCGACGACTCACTGAGATCTTGCAGAGTTTCCCGAGGAAGCCAGTCGTAGTCGACATCAGATTTGTTATTCTGTGTTCCCAACTCCACTTGCGCCTTCGGTTTCGAAGACAGTCGCTTCTTCTGTAACAGCCACAGCAGACAGCATTTAACTGATACGTCTCCGTCAAGCACGGCAAGTATACATAAAGCAAGGCAAGTATCCATAAAGCAAGGCAAGTATCTGTAAAGTAAGTCAAGTATCTGTAAAGTAAACCAAGTATCTGCAAAGTACGGCAAGTACAGTGTCGACTCAGTTACGGTGAAGCAGTTGGGGGACATGCTTTTATTATACACCGTGTAAACCAGACAGCGTGTAAAAACGGATGCTGAAAGAGTCAATATTAGCAAGACACAACAGTTCTTGTACAGCACGCTAAGTTTAACACCATTCACAATACCTTGTTCCAGATTGATGCTCGATTTTTAGATAGTAGTGGTGCTTAATAAATGCATAAATAAAAAGTAAATAACTATCTCTCTATCATGCAGCAAACATTCACCACGTGTCCACTAATAAAATGATTGTGATTTTCTAACTAGCTAACCAACACATAGTAATATTAATAATCTTTTCTTTATTTAAGCGCCTGCTAACCGCACTGCGCTGTACAGTGAACATACATATAGTAGAAACGGCAGCCATACAGGGCGCCTTACATACATATATACAGTAGAAGCACATGATAACAGTTTTACAGGAGTCGAATATAACTGTTTATACGGCAGCCAACAGGGTGCAAATCATAGCCTACAATTCATTTAACCACCGCCGTCACCTAGCGAGTGGAAGGCACGTGGACATTTGCAAAAACCAAAGACAAAAGCTGAGCAGCACAATGACTGATACTTACTCCAAATGAGCCGAACAGCTGCTGAGCGCCGACGACCAACAGAACAGCAATAGCAGCCAAGAACACGTAGAGGAAGAACCTAGAGAACAGGCATCATCCGAACCACAGATTAATATGCTAATTGTAATCATAACTGTCCATTTATGTAGCGTCTTTCAAAAAACTTCTCGGCCTCAAAGAAGACCATTTTCAAATAGAAAGGTCTTAAGCTGTTGGTGAAACAGAGGCAGCTTGAGGGCAAGAAGCTCAAGTCACAGGTTACACAGCAGCCTGTCTTGGCGGGGATTTGAACTCCCGATCTTCCTGTTGACAGTCTAGCATGCTAACCACTACACCATCGAGCACCCCTACACAGCAAATTACATAAATCCACGCCTACATACACTCGTGCATGCACGTGTTTACAAACAGAAACAGGGCCATTTTTCATTGTGACAAATAGGCCTGATATACAGATTAAGTTCTGAAGTAGTTTCGCTCTTCACAATACTCCTTACAACTAAGAACTTAATATTTCACTGCAATAATTGTCCTTGCCTCAGAAACACGAATTTCAGTAACAATAAGTTCTAAAGAAGCCAGAATGTAGAATCAGAGGAACAATTCAGATTTCCATACCACAGACTCTAGAGGACCAACCTAACTGGGAAACAGTGAACCCACCTGTAACTTACTGTCCATAACTGTAATTTGTAATTCGTACTTATAATTGTAACTGAACATTTATAAAAGCTATCTCAACCCTTCAGAGGCGCTCCTGATCCAAGTCTGTCCTATCTAAATTGTATTGTATTGTAAGGATTCCCATCTTCAAAAGCAATGAGAGTGAGACTGATCTGATTTCAACAGATACATACGTCTCTCCATCAAGGCCCTCATCTGGTTCGGAGATATTGATTGTTGTGTTGAAAACAGCATCCTGGAAAATGTTTCCTTCCTAAAACAATCGATATTTGCAATAACCATTAACACCACAACAGGAAAAAAATGACAGCACAGTATGAATAATATATTAGCATGTGCTTAGCCACAAAAACTGTGAAGTGTCAAAATATATGCAAGAACATCTGTACAACACTGTGGTACAAAGTGGCATGATACATGTAAGAATAACTGTACAACACTGTGTTAAATCTGTAAACGGCACAATTTATGTAAGAATATCTGTACAACACTGTGTGACACAATGCACATAGCTTTCATACAGCTGTAATATTGTGCTCAGCCTAACAGCACCCATGTGTATGAAAGTGCTAGGTGACCAATTTACTTAGCACCAGTACAGGGATGCTCTCTGATCATCCCATCTACAGTGTACATTCAATGTACTCATTCTATAGCCAAGTTCGCTAGGGACAACCAGTGGAGCAGAAATTTTGTCAATAATTTTCTGGGAATTTGAATCCCTGACCTTTTGGTTGACTGTCCAGCAATGCTGACCACCAGACCATAGGTGTAGACTCTGGGGGGCAGCCAGGGCACATGCCCCCCAATAATTGAGATGGACTGTACACCCAATGCAACAAGTGTAGAATGAATAACCAAATACCCCCAAATATTTTGGACAAGTTTATGCCAATGCGCCAGACTATATATGTGCATCCCAATTTAAACGAAACTACCGCTAAATTATGCCATTAAACTCTTTCTAAATAAACTCTAAAACAACAAAGAAGTCTCAATTATGCACAAATCAGTTCATTTTAAATGCACTGTTAAATAAGAGAGTGCTAAATTAAAACACAGCAGTTGTAATTCTAGTAAAGTACAAAGGATTAAGACAGGTAACTCACAGCATCCTTGTAGTTGAGGTTGATAGTCAGGCCAAACGGTCGGGCACTGAACGTCTCGCTAGGAGAGAATGAATACTCAAACGTTGCTTCTCTCTTCGGTTCAACTGTACGGAAGTAGCGATAAACGGTGAACTACAAACACATGTAACAAACACTGATGTACAGAACGCTACACAAGAAAACTTTAACATGCAGAATACTACAACATGAACTCCTCAGCCTCTCCTCGCCTCTTATCCACAAGAACTTTAAGACCATTCTGTTCAATCACGGTTTCAGTGTTAGGACGGGAGCGCCTCTGATGAATTTCTCTGGAAGTGGTGCTATATAAATTTTCAATAAAGATACACAGTAAATACCAGTAAAAATGTAGGGACAGCACACAGTACCATGTGACTTAAAACATCTGCTACACGATATCGATTTCTGTAGCCTGCCCTTCACAATACTAATACAACTTAAAAGTCACAACTTAGCTTAGCATTGCAATAACTGACCTACTTTAGAAACAGTAATTCCACTTCAAAAATAACTGATCAAGTTACCCTATTATTAGATTTAACACTTTAACGACGAGTTGCATTGGTTTCCCAGTCACTTTTAGTACACTCTCATTGTTAAAGTGTTAAAGGATGAAAGATGCTAAATATGTCACCCGAGACACACAGGTAATTCCAACGTACATTCTGGATGTAGAAGCTGTAGTCCTGTGGGTAACGAAATGCTGCATCCATTGTCTCAACGACGAATTCCTTTTCGCCTTTGTTTGTGAAACCGACGAGAAACTTCACTGGCTGGCCAGCTGGGAACTCTGAAAACAGGGAACACTTTCTTATATTTCCTACACCTGAGGAAGTTCCCAGCAATTTAAACAATTCAAAGAGAACATTTTCTTACATTTCTTGAGCTGCCTTAAGCAGTTCCCAATAATTTAAACAATTGAAATAAAACATTTTCATACATTTCCTCAGACTCAAGCAGTTCCCAGCAATTTAAACAATATAAAATCTCCAAACAAAGGATATTTCATTGGCAGCCAGAACCCTGTTATCTGATGAAAAGGTACAAGAAGAAGGTATCTCAAAAAGTTAACTATACAAATTTAAGTTTTATCATAGTGCATATAAACAAACACCTGGAAATAACTGATACAATCAAGAACATACAAAATCAACAAACAATGACTGAAAAATCGTTTAGCAAAACTGGTACATGAAAACAATACGAGTTAATGCTAAGAGATGGCCATGGCTGTGTAGTGCTAAGACTGCTTTTTAACCCTGGCATATGAGGGAGGATGGTCAGTTCTTTCCCTCAAAGTTACAAGTAAAGTTCCCATGACCCTAGTGGAATATGGGAGTGGTGCTAGTTTCAGTCCTCGAGTCCGCAATGGACACATCCCAAGGCCCTGGACACGGGGACAGCACAAGGCAGGATTTGCCAATATACTTCACAGCTCACCAGATTATATTGCTTGGTGACAAAAACAGGTTGCATGAACAAACAAACTCATCACATGGAAACTACTAAGCAGGCTCGACCCCACACCTTGCAATCACAGACCCAGCACTAACCGAACTGACCCCCACCTTACCATCTGATAGTTCCACCGACAGCGTACAGTCTGTGAACGAACACCACAGCCAAGTCCACTACAGGTGTCAGTAGGACGGATTCAAATCCCCAAACTCCTGGCTTAAAATCCAGCAAACTAACACCTGATTGTTAGCAGCAGTCATTGCTACACAGTCAACAGACACTGTTAAAACAATGACAGCAGGCAAAATGCCGAAAGATTGATTGACAGCACGTCCTTCTCAGCAGCTGAACCTACCAAGTCCAGTTGGACGGATGAAAAGGATGGTTGTTTCAGCATCAGGCGATGGCTTCAGGGGCTTCTCTGCATCCTCATCTTCCTCCTGTTATTAGTCAAAGTCAGTTTATCCATGTTATATAAATTCCTGCACGTTTTGAATGTGTGGAAGTACTGGAAAGAAGGTAGTCGAACAAAATATGTAAAACATAATCACAATGTGATTAACAAATATATAAACGATGGGAAACTAGTCTTTAAATGCCAATTACTTTGTATTTGTTTTATTATTTTATCCTACTATTCTGAATTCTATGGTGGCTCAGAGCCTGAGCATAAGATAAAAGCATTCTCCATGGCACCATCTCAGGAGCGCTTGAACCATGACGGTTAAGGACCTGGAATAACCGATGGCGTTTCCTCATTCAACAGCCAATGAAATCCTCAGCTATTTTCAATTATAATAATTACTAACAATAAAGTTCATTATAATTAGGCACATTATTACCTGTAAGCTGTGGGCCAACATCTAATGAATAAGCATCAATCAAACTGTATTAAGTGATTTGTGGGGCGTGGTGGCTCAGTGGTAAGTTCGGCGCCTTGTGACCGGAGGGTTGCAGGTTCGAATCCCACTCTAGCCGCTGCGTACGGACCTTGGGCAAGTCCTTCACTCGCAATTGCTCGTGGCGCTTCGGCGTGAAAATTCCGGCACAGTATCAAATGCTGTAGTCGGGAGCGCCTCTGAGTAGTAGTTGACTTCGAGAGGCGCTATAGAAATATCCGGAATAAATAAATAAAAATAAAAATAAATAAATTATATGCTGATCCCTGTTACAAAGATGTCTCACGTCTATCACACAGCAACATAGCCTGAAGACTCCTTAGATATCCATGTAGGTTGGGTGGGTTGTTTAGGATAACCAACAATGCTTTGTGTTTTGGATCCTGGTGCTATAGGAGTTATGATACTGAAGTATCGTATAAGAAGCATCACCTTCTCCGCATCTGTGTCAGTTGCAGCAGCGGCGGCATCCATGTTGATAGTCTCTGCCTCTGCACCTTCCAGAATGATGTCCTCAGACTCCACTGACGCATCCTGATCCTCCTCTCCATCAACCAAATCCTGCTGATCGTCATCAGCTCTAACCATCAGCCCAGATCCACCGCCTTAAAACACACCAGCCATGTCACATAACTTAGGTCTCTACATACATCTACAGTAAAATAATGCAAATTAATCCCATTTGTAATCACATGCAGAATAATTTAATCTCATTTGTATTCACAAATAAAGCAATTCAAGTTTTATTTGCATGTGAGTTAACCCCATGCATATGGGGTTAAATCTGTAATGTAATCTTATCCTATTAGTACTCACATAAAAGAATAATCCCACTTTGTACCCACCTATAAATGTAATGTCATCCCATTTGTAATTGTAATCGGATATTCATAAAGCACCACTTCAAGAAAAACTCATGAGTGGTGCTCCTGACCTGAACCAGTGAAATTACTGTCGAATAATACAGAATTCAGGCGCTTGTGAAATTGTGGAAGGAACAAATAGAGGAGCTCAAGCTGCAGCTCTCGAGAAAGGAGATTTCAGCTGATGGGACCAACATAGATAAAGCTTCTGGACTGAGCTGCAGCAGTATTCACATGTAAAGTAATCCAATCTGTATTCACATATAACGTAATCCAATATGTAATCGTGTGTACAGTAGTCCTATCTGTATTCCCAAGTAATAAAATTTGCTTTCACATGTGCAATGTATTGTAAATTAGACATGGTTACTGCTACATTCCTATTATCAACAGTCCTGTTCAACCATTAGTTTAAATTAATTGCTCCACAATGCAATCAATTTAAGCAAGTGCACAGTCTCATAATGTATAAGCATTAAATTTGTAAATAGCGTAATGACTGTAATCTCTGTAATGTAGCTTTTGTCCATTATGTGTCATGAATACCAAAATAATTGGGACACAAGAGAAGAAAGGAGAAAGTCAACTATCTATAGATGGCAAGTCGAGAAGGAACAAGCAAAAGCATGCACCTAACACAGAATAGCTTTAGCTTCATGCCTCTTTTAGCACAGCTGCCCAAAGAGAACTGTTATACCATTTCAACTCTGATATGACTTGGAAATATTGAACCATAATTCTTAAGGCCATGGCCCTAGAAAGTATGTGGCTCACCAGCAGTTACTCTTAAACAAAAACACTAGCTTGACAACAGATAACAGTACACTGTATCTGCATAGCTAGGTTGCGACATCAAACAAGGCCAATATTCATAACACTTGTAAACGCCTGACAAAATGAGTTTTTAACATCACCCAAAATAATGCTTGCTCAGTATTTTACAATACGAAATAAATTTCCGCACACGTGATCTTCACACATTTCTAAAGGATGTGGACTGTACTATCGATCAGTCCACACGCCATATGGATCATTTGCAAGGCATGCAAATTCAAGATCATCAAACACAATAATGTAAAATTTATAACTGCAAAAAGTAGTAGGATTTTTATAGTTACAAAGAACATGTATAAAATGAAACACCGGCGTATGAAACTGAGATGCTAAACAGCCACACATGACTGGGTACCCGACGATCCAAGATGCCACGTCAAAGGACCGAGTATGACTATCGAAGGCGTGTACCACAAATTAAACCTCGTTACCTGGTGCGGCGAACTGAATGACACATGGTAGCACGAGCAGCAGAATCAAGACAAGGTTTTGAAGAAATTTCATTGTAATTGATGTCGGATTAGTCAGAAACTAAAACAATACAGACGATTTTAACTCGACTAACAATCTCCGGCACTAAACCACATACAACGCCACAGTAACGCGCAGGCGAAAGACCGATGTATTAATCAGCCAATCAGCGACCGACAAGTCGTTTACTGCGGCATCTTTCAAAATCAAAGCCTATATATATACGATGACGCCACCAAAGACGGAAATTTCGTTCATCCTTTAACATACCTCTTTAAATACCAATACTCTGGGCCGTCCATTCTAAGGACGTCTGCAGAGAAAAGGGAGGGGTTCACATTTACACAGTCTTGTAGTCTACGACTCTAAGATCTTTGGTCTTGTTGTCAAGACCTTGAACCTCAAGACCAAGACCAAGACCAAGACCTTGAACCCCAAGACCAAGACCGAGACCAAGACCCAAAAAATCACAGTCGTATCCAGACTTCTATTCCTTAGTAAAAATTGTCCAGTCGGACAACTCGTTATTTTAATGAAAACATGAGTTTTTTCTTTTATTCAAGCAAAACAACTCTAAATGGAGACTGCAGAGAATTCCAAATTCGTATTTACAAAAGTCCTTAATGCGAAATGTTATTCCAAATGCCTGTTGAATTTTATAAAAACCAATTTGCTCAGAATTTTCTGACCAAGACGTGACCTGGGGGCCTCATAAAAATTCTGTCATGTGAAAAAACACGGTCTACAAGTGCTGAAATCGCTAGCACACAAAGCAGCTTTTCAAGAACCGGATTTAAATGTACAAATTAATCATGAGTCTGTTTTGAAATCATTCCATGATAAATAACCGGAAGTCAAAATAATTGTCCAAAACAACAGTGAAGCCTCATTCACACCGTGTAAATACTAAAGCAATAACTGTATGAGTAATTGTTGGATAAATTTTAAAAATTCTTGCCGTTTTTTAAAATTAATGACTGTTCGTATTGACAAAAGTCTTGGTCTTGGTCTTGCAAAACCAAGACCAAGACTTTGAACCTCAAGACCAAGACCAAGACCTTGAACCTCAAGACCAAGACCAAGACCTTGAACCTCAAGACCAAGACCAAGACCAAGACTTTTAAAAACGAACTCGAGTGCACTCGAGACCAAGACCTTGGTCTCGAGGACAACAAGACTGCATTTACACATAATCCAAGAAACCAAAACTAACCTTTGCCTTCTTCTTTGCCTTCTTTGCCTTTTACTTACCGTCTTCTTTGCCTTCGCCTTCGTCGTCTTTGTCTCTGATTTTTTCTTCTTTGCCTTCTTCTTTGCCTCTTACTTACCGTCTTGAACGCGTCTTCATTGCCTTCTTCTTTGTCTTCCTTTTTGTCTTCTTCTTTGTCTTCTTCTTTGCCTTTTACTTACCGACTTCCTTGCCTTCTTCTTTGTATTCTTCTTTTCTTGAAAAGCTGCTTCTTCTTTGCCTTCTATTCTGCCTTTTACTTACCGTCTTCTTTGCCTTCTCTTTTGCCTTCTTTGACTTTTACTTACCGTCCTCTTTGCCTTCTTTTTTGTCTTCTTCTTTACTTTTCACTTTGCCTTTTTCGTCGCCTTCCTCTTTTTCTTCTTTGCCTTTTACTTACTGTCTTCTTCCCTTCTTCTTTGTCATCTTCCTTGTCCTCTTCTTTGCCTTCTTCTTTGCCTTTTACTTGCTGTCTTTTCTGCTTTCTGGTTTGCCTTCTTCTTTGTCTTCTTCTTTGCCTTCTTGTCTGCTTTTACTTACTGTCTTCTTTGCGTTCTTACTTCTCTTCTTCTCTGCATACTTCTCTAGGCTACCGTTCTCTTTGCATTTTTCTTTGTCGCTCACATTGCCTTCTTATTTGCCTTTTACTTACCGTCTTCTTTCTCTTCTTCTCTGCCTTTTACTTACCGTCCTCTTTGTCTTCTTTATTGTCTTCCTCTTTTGCTCTTTGCCTTATTCTTTGCCTTTTTTGCCTTTTACTTGCCACGTTCTTTACCTTCTTCTTTGTCTCTCACTTTGTCTTCTTCTTTGCCTTCTTCGAGATCTTTGACTCTCACATTGGCCTTCTTCCTTGCCTTATACTTGCCGTCTTCTTTGTCTTGTGTTTTGCCTTCTTTGCTTTTAACTTACCATCATCTAGGCCCCCTGTGCCTTTTTGTTTGTCTTCTTCTTTGCCTCTCACTTTGCTTACTTCTCTGCCTTCGACTTACCATCTTCTTTGCCTTTTCTGTGCATTCTTCTCTGTCATTTAATTACCGTTTGCTTTGCCTTCTTCTGTACCTCTTTCTTTGTCTTCTTCTTTGCCTTCTTGAAGGCTTCTTCTTTGCCTTTCAGTTACCGTCTTCTTTGCCGTTTTTCTTCTTCTTAGCATACTTCCTTGCCTTTTACTTACCGTCTGCTTTGCCTGCTTCTTTGCCTTCGACTACCGTCTACTTTGCCTTCTTCTTTACCGTTTTTGTCTTCTTCTTCAACTTCTTCTTTGCCTTTTACTTAACGTCTTCTTTTGTTTTCTTGATTTCCTTCTTCGCTGCCTTCTTCTTTGACTTTCCTTTGCCTTCCGCTTTTACTTACTGTCTTCTTTGCCTTCTTCTTTGTCTTCTTCGCTTCCATTAACTTACCGTCTTCACTCCCTTCTCTCTTGTCTTCTTCTTTTCTTCTTTGCCTTCTTCTTTCTTTTTACTTACAGTTTTCTATCCCTTCTTCTTTGTCGTTTTCTTTGCCTCTGCCTTTTTCTTATTCCTTGCCTTCTTCTTTGCCTTTCACTCACCGTCTTCTTTGCCTTCTTTTTCTTCTTCTTAGCCTTCTTCTTTGCCTTTTACTTACCTGCTTCTTTACCTTCTTCCTTTTCTTCTTTTCTGCCTTCTTCTTTACCTTTCTCTTTGCCTTCTTCTGTGCCTTTACTTACCATCTTCTTTGCCTTCTTATTCTTTGCCTTCTTTTTCTTCCACTTAGCGTTTTCTTTGCCTTTAATTTACCGTCTCCTTTGCCTTCTCCTTTGCCCTTCCTTCCTCTTCTTCTTCTTTACCTTCTTCTTTGCCTTTTACTTACCGTCTTCTTTGCCTTCTTCCTTTTCTTCTTCACTGCCTTCGTCTTTGCCTTTCTCTTTGTCTTCTTCTTTGCCTTTTACTTACCGTCTTCCTTGCCTTCTTCCTTTTCTTCTTCACTGCCTTCGTCTTTGCCTTTCTCTTTGTCTTCTTCTATGCCTTTTACTTGCCGTCTTCTTTGCCTTCTTCTTTCTCTTCTTCCTTGCCTCTGCCTTTGTCTTCTTCTTTGCCTTCATTTTTTGGCTTTCACTTACCGTCTGCTTTTCCTTTTTTCTTCTTCTTTGCCTTGTTCTTTTCCTTCTTCTCTGCCTTCTGCTTACCGCCTTCTTTGCCTTCTTCTTTGCCTTCTTCTTTGTCTTCTTCTTTACCTTCTTCTTTTCCTCTTACTTACCGCCTTCTTTGCCTTCTTCTTTGTCTTCTTCTTTGCCTTCTTTTTCTTTTACTTACCGTCTTCTTTACCTTCTTATTTTCCTGTTACTTGCCGTCTGCTTTGCCTTCTTCCTTTCTTCTTCACTGCCTTCTTCTTTGCCTTTCTCTTTGCCTTCTTCTTTGCCATTTATTTACCATCTTCTTTGCCTTGTTCTTTGCCTTCAACTTACCGTCTTCTTTGCCTTTTCTTTGCCTTCTTCTCTGCCTTTTACTTACTGTCTTCTTTGCCTTCTTCTTTGCCTTCTTCTTTGCCTTCTTCTTTTTCTTCTTCTTTGCCTTGTTCTTTTCCTTTTACTTACCGTCTTCTTTGCCTTCTTCTTTGCCTTCTTCTTTGCCTTCTTCTTTGTCTTCTTCTTTGTCTTCTTCTTTGCCTTGTTCTTTTCCTTTTACTTACCGTCTTCTTTGCCTTCTTCTTTGCCTTCTTCTTTGACTTCTTCTTTGTCTTCTTCTTTGCCTTGTTCTTTTCCTTTTACTTACCGTCTTCTTTGCCTTCTTCTTTGCCTTCGTCTTTATCTTCTTCTTTACCTTATTCTTTTCCTTTTACTTACCGTCTTCTTTGCCTTCTTCTTTGCCTTCTTCTTTGCCTTCTTCTTTGCCTTCTTCTTTGCCTTCTTCTTTTTCTTTTACTTACCGTCTTCTTTACCTTCTTCTTTTCCTGTTACTTGCCGTCTTCTTTGCCTTCTTCCTTTCTTCTTCACTGCCTTCTTCTTTGCCTTTCTCTTTGCCTTCTTCTTTGCCTTTTACTTACCGTCTTCTTTCCCTTGCTCTTTGCCTTCGACTTACCGTCTTCTTTGCCTTTTCTTTGCCTTCTTCTCTGCCTTTTACTTACTGTCTTCTTTGCCTTCTTCTTTGTCTTCCTTTTTCCTTATCATCTACTTTGCCTTCTTCCTTTTCTTCATCACTGCCTTCTTCTTTGCCTTTCTCTTTGCCTTCTTAAGGGTTGTGCTCCATCCAATATTCGCTCAGGCGTCTATTATAATGCCTTTTTCCTTATCGTCTTCTTTGTCTTCGTCCTTTTCTTCTTCACTGCCTTCTTCTTTGCCTTTTACTTACCGTCTTCTTTACCTTCTTTTTTGCCTTTTACTTACCGTTTTCTTTGCCTTCTTCTTTTGTCTTCTTCTTTCCCACTTCCTTTGTCTTTCTTTGCCTTTTTCTTTGCCTTCTATTTACCGTCTTTTCTGCCTTCTTCTTTGCCTTCTGCTTTGCCTTCTTCTCTGCCTTCTTCTTTGCCTTTTACTTATACCGTCTTCTTTTCTTTTTTTCTTCTTATTTGCCTTGTTCTTTGCCTTCAACTTACCGTCTTCTTTGCCTTTTCTTTGCCTTCTTCTTTCCCTTTTACTTACAGTCTTCTTTGCCTTCTGCTCTACCTTCTTCCTTCTCTGTACAGCATCCTACCCAGGAAACCTTGTCGGGCAAGGGAGTCAATTCTAGGGAGAACCAGATTATGAGAACGGGGGCACAAATCTATAAATCTATAAAAAGAAAAACAAGGAGTATATTTGGATGATAAACTTGCAGTTTTGGAAGTTAGCACATCAGTTTTTTTTATCAGTCTTACAATATAGATTTTATAGTATAGCTCTGAAAGTCGGTAATACCACGTTCAACTTCAATTAGCAAATTTCCCTAGGTTGGCTCAACCTTCCATCCCATCGCGGTAGGTAAAGGAGGAGCATTACTGTTGTGGGTGTAAAACATTGTCTCAATGTGATGACAACTGGCATAGATGTTTAGGATATAATTACTAAATGTAGAGTATTTTCACGAGGTTCTCAACAGAAGCTATATAAATGATGTACAATTAGAATAAAAAAGATGCCTGCTTTTCACTAACACAGTCTAAATGAGTTTGGCCTATTAGTCTGCAAAAATTGGTTTTAGACCAAAGTTGCACTCCGAGTGGGTTATCATTCTTCGGTGTTAGTATTGCATTGTAATTATTAGTCATCGTTACACATTGGGACAGAGGAGCCAGGACTTACCACAGTAGTTGATGCTCCGCCGCCGTAGCTAGCCTCTTGGACTAGAGATGAATATGCATTTTCGATCGAACAGCCGGAAATTTTAGCTTTGAAATACATAACTGACACTGAGCCGTTTGGAATACAGAATCGCCAACGAATTTCCAACACAACGCCCTTTAGATTCGCTACTTTAGACACTAATAAGTTTAATTAAAGAATCAATTAGTCAATTAAAGAATTGATATGAAAATGTCCGATGCAACAAAGAACAGCGTTCGGCATACGTAAGACGTCATAGGATTATGACGTCACCAACAAACAAATGCAATGAACAGATGATTGAGTTATTACGTAACTCAGCGCAGCGCTGTTGTTATTGCTATTACTACGTCGTGCTATATACAATGTCCGTTATGAATGAATGAATGAATGAATGAATGAATGAATGAATGAATGAATGAATGAATGAATGTAGTCTACACATGGACGCCTCTAATATTAAACAGGCGTCCATGGTCTCTACATTGTGCGCCTTGTACGCAATGCGTTCCGTTGAACTTGCGTTAACAAGTTAACAAGGGAGGGGGGATAGAGTAGTGGTAACACTCATGGCCAGGAGAGCATAAGGTACGCGGTTCGACTCCCGTAACCCCCATCTAGGGCGGCGCCTTGCATGGCTGCCAAACCGTGTGTTAATTAAGATATTGATTGTACTTTCATGTTTCAATGTAATCTTACTGCGTCTGTCGGTTTGAAATAATAAAGATTATTATTATTACATGTAACATAATAGGGCCTGTTTTTAATTAACTTAGAATGTTTAATGAGCCAATTTTCCTAGCTTCTTCTTAAAGCTGTGATAGTGTCCACTGAGACAGTAGGCCTACATAACTTCCAGTGATGCTGACAGTGAAAGTGTGAAACCAGAGGTAGGCTATAGGTCTAGTACAAGCAAGGCTGGACAATTGGGGTTGATGGGGTGGGTTTTGTCTTGTTGATTCTATAGATAATAATGGACACGACACTTAACAAACTGCTCCACTGGTTGTAATGATTTATTGTAACCACGGGAGCCCTATGGTTCGTTCCTTTTGGTATTCCCATTGTCACTGCATGTAACATGTACTTGTTATTTTCGTGTCTACTATGTTTACGGTGAACAATAAAAGCATGGTCCACGGACATTTAGCCTTGAAAGATCAACATATAGCCTTAATCTGGGTCTCAGTGCTCCGCTGGAGGCAGTGTGATTCTCGTTAACGTTAACGATAACGAAAATGTTCGTTAACGAACAAAAACTGATTTCGTTAACGATAACTATAACTATAACTAAAAAATATCATTAACTATAACTATAACTATAACGAAAATAACACTAACGAAAATTCATTGCTATTTTCGTTAATACGAAAAAAAAGTGCAATATCAACTAACGTGAGAACGTGAAAATACAGCCTTTAACGAAAGCAAAATGATTCCTATGTTCGTCTTGGATGTCGGTGAATATGGAGCGCTGTGTATTCATGAAGCTGAATGCACCCATTCGTCAAAGCTCTAAGCAAATTATTGTGTAACGCGTCTTCATAATTCAGTGTGATTTTCATTAACGATAACGGTAACGAAAATGTTTTCGTTAACGAAAGCAAAATGATTTAGTTAACGATAACTATAACTGTAACTAAAAAATAATATTAACTATAACTGTAACTATAACTAAAATGAAAAACCATTAACTATAACTGTAACTGTAACTAAAATAAAATCTGTAAGGAGAATCACACTGGCTGGAGGGTGGACGTCCGCAAGAAACTTGGAAGGGTAATGCCAACTGCGGACAAGGAAAGTTCAAAGTAAGGCAAAGGTTGCGGACGTCCTTATGCACGAAAACTCTGCTTGTGTTACTATACATGCTTTTGAGGGGAGTATTGTAGTGTTAGACGTGTCTTCCTGCACCAGAGCCTTCTGTCAAATCATGGAGGGTTTGTCCTCCTCGTTTCTAACCTATCTGGTTTTACACAAGTGAATATAATACGTACACTACAACTGTAATTTGATCATGCCCTCTTTACAAAGTTCATAAGCGCACATTGAAACCAGGCAACAATTAAGAGCCATAGGCAGACTGAAAGAGGTAAGTTTTCAGTTTAGAGCTAAAGACAGTCTTGCCAAGAGAGTTGCGAACATGAGGAGGTAGAGTTACTGGCAACTGTGAATGAAGGTCGGCCAAAGAACAGAGCAGCAATAGTCAACTCTATGGATGATAAGAGGAAGTTGATGCGAATGTACTGGGTGCGATTTGAGAAGTAGAAGAAGCAATATCCTACCTCCTGTTATGCCCAGTGCAGACGTCCGTATCCGAATTTGGTGCATAACAATTTTATGCATGTATGTGTGTATGTATATGTACGTATGTATGTATGTACCTGGTGCCTTTTAAGAATCTCGCAAGGGTCCTTAACATGGCAATCTAACATACCCAATACGGTGCGTTAATATATAGCTGGAAAATGTCTACTGAGCTCAGCTGTCACAATTATTCCAGCACACCTGTGTCTTAAGCAAGCACCACGCCGGTCACAGCACAGGCTCTTCAAGAGACACTCCTCAGAGTCTTGAAGAGGCGCTACATAAATCTGTTATCACAGTAACATAGCCTGTCCTGCGTTGAATCAGGATGTGGCAGCATCAGAACACCCCACCCGTAGCACAGTTAGCTCTGGAAGATCAACGGGGTCGCATAATCTGGCTAGGACGCCCGCAAAGTGGTATGGGGAGGGCAAAGCCAAATGTAGATAAATGCATAGAAAGAGAGGGAGGGGTGCAAAGGAGGTCATATAAGTCATTTGAGGTCATATCCTTTATAGACGACCCCAAGACCCAACAGGGTGGAAGCCTACAGTGCAATTGCATACAGCAATGACATCTCATAAAGTGGGTCAATATAACATAATTATATATATCAAACGGACTTTAAAACCCTCGTCATAAAACAATCTGTTTTAAAACCACTGAAAATTACTGGGAATGGTTATCAGCAAATTAACGACAGAGAAACACTGGAAATCCGATATGCAGAGCACCTGGCTAATGTCAAAGACCTATATCATGAGGCCAAGAAGGCCAGACATCACGAGACCAAAGCCAGACATCATGAGACCAAGGCCAGGCGTCATGAGACCAAGGCCAGATGTCATAAAACCAAGGCCAGGCTTCAAGTCCCGACCTTACTAATGTTTGTTCAAGTCTGCTATTGCTATTTTTATTATTTATTATGGTTTTAATTCTAACAAATGTAACCAGTAATTAACAAAAAGAGGTACATGTACTAGAAACTTCATTTGTATATTACTTTAGTATTCCAATATGCATATCATTAATTAGCTTTACAGTTATAAATATTACCTTTATAATTAAAACATTATCTCTTTCTGTAAAGAGGAATTACAAAAATACAGAATTAAGTAGATACAAAACAGTTCAATCCTTAGAAAGAAACACGACAAAACTAGATTGAAAATCCTTTCCTACCAGTACAGTTTTCAATCACAGTATTCAAAAATACCTACATGTGCATAAAAAATTTTCACAATAGTAATTGTCCTAATAATGCCAACAATAGAAATAATAATGATAGCAATAACAATATACACAGCTCTAACCATAAGATTTTGTCCAAACGCAGGAATGCCATCTGCTTTTCCTCGACCTTATTCTAAATTGTTCACTTTGTTATAATAATAATAATAATAATAATAATAAAAATAATAACAATATTAAAAATAATAATAATAATAAACAACTAATTTAATCTCTAAGACCCCGAGAGAACGAAGTACGTCAGGGCAAAATAATAATAATAATAATATTAATAGAAATAATAAAAATAATAACAGCAACAATAAACTTATGTGCAAATTAGAAAGTTCTTGTAATGCAGTCTATCATCACCACTGTGACTAAGATAAATAAAAAAACCAAAACACACAACAGAAATAGTAATGAGTAATAAAAATATACACATCCTAACCCAAAAGATTTCTGCTTTCCTAATCTACACTCTTATTAGCATTGACGTCGATCGATGTTTTACTCTGCAAAAAGATTTCCATTTTCTCTTCTTCCTTAACATTGTTGCCGTTCTGGTTCTGTGTTGACTGCGTCCTCGTTGATTTTATCGACGTTTCACCTTCTAAAGTCTCACTGTGTTGGTTGCGATGACGAGGTGCAGGCCATTTGGAGTGGCTGATCGGTCGGTCGACCTGGTCACACGCCTGGTTTACGATTTCGTTAAACTTGTCCGGTTTGTCGGCGTACACGTGGTGTCCCGCCCCCGATACGACCTGAAGAAAACATTACGATCAGAGTCATAAATTGTAAGACAATGTGTTTGTAAGACAATGTGTTTGTAAGACAATGTGTTTGCAAGACAATGTGTTTGTCAATTCTGTAGCACTCTGGGTCGGTAATCCAACGATTGTAAGTTTGAAGCTGCTGGGAGAATCCATTTTACAACTGAGACTGGTTGTGAGTGCATATTTGGCTCACGTATAACTTCACGTTCATTAACCTTACACGTGCAGTGAAAAATAAATAAAGGTAAAAAAACTAAATAAAGATAAAAAAAATACAGAGAAATAAAAAATAAAGAAAAATAAATAACAAATAAATAACGACAAATAAAAATTGAAGCTAAATAAACAATAAAGCTAAATAAAAATAAATAAAGATAAATAAAAAATAAATAAAGATAAATCAAAAATCAAGCAAAATAAAAACTAAAGATAAATGAAAAAAAGAAAAAGAAAAAATAAAGAAAAAGAAAAAAAATATAAATAAAAAGTAAAGGTAAATAAAAAATAAAGATAAATAAAAAACGAATACTACTGCCCTGGCTTCTCTGATCTATCGGAATGTGACCTAGTTTTTTTCAATGGACTGGGATTTCTGATAGAGATTTCACTAGTACTGACCATCATCGACTGATGTCTTGGACATTATGATAACGATGGTAAAGAAGTCATTAGATTAAAAAAGTAAAAGTCATCAAATATTAAAACAAATATTAAAACAACTGCCTTATTACTAGAAAACATGGCTGATGAGACAGAAGGTTTACCAGTGTAAAATAGGAGATAGAGAGTTTCCTGATCAGCCAAAAATTCACCAAACTTCTGTGCCAATTTTCTGGGGAATTCATGTAGGGATACATAAACAAACGTTAATGTATAGGTCGACTTAGCCTTCCACTCCCTAGGGGGCAGCTGTAAAATGAGCGGGTGCATAACAGGCTGCCAAGATGTGTGTTCAATAAGACCTTGATAACTGTACGGTCATGTTTCAATGTAACTTACTAGAATTTGTCATTGATCTTGTGCATAAATACGAATATATTATTATATTATTACAATTACTACACTTGAAACAACAAGAATTGCTGGCTGTTGGGTGCTTTCTTCTCAAAGAATATAAATGCATTTAAATAAATCATGGCCCTACAAGTGCCTTCCATTTAGATCTAATAAGGATGTTTTTAAATTAACTTTGTGCTTCTACCTCAACATCAACAAAGGAGTCAGACCGCTGGAATTTGACTTGGTAGCCATAATTGTAGTCAACCCATGACCGCGATCCATGGATCAGGGTCATGCTCAGCTCTGCAGGGATGTTGTTAACTCGAGGCAGAATCGGAAGCTTGGCCCAACCAAACTGATGCATCAGAGTTTTAAAGGCCGCCTCTCCACTGCAGCAAACAAAAACAATGCAACAGTCATTTTCAGTGACTGAAAAAAGTTATAAGCAACGTGCAATGAATGACAACAGTGACAAGCAACATGCAACAAATGACAAAAGTGACAAGCAATGAATGATAAAGTGACAAGCAACATGCTTGTATGTTATTTAAAATGACAAAAGTGACAAGCAACAGGCAAAGAATGACAAAAGTGACAAGCAACACGCAACAAAAGACAAAAGTGACAAGCAACATTCAACGAATGACAAAAGTGACAAACAACAAGCAATGAATGACAAAAGTGACAAGCAATTAATGACAAAAGTAACAAGCAACATGCTTGTATGTTATTTAAAATGACAAAAGTGACAAGCAACATGCAACAAATGACAAAGATGACAAGCAACAAGCAACAAGCAATGAATGACAAAATTGACAAGCAATTAATGACAAAAGTGACAAGCAACATGCTTGTATGTTATTTGAAATGACAAAAGTGACAAGCAACATGCAACAAATGACAAAAGTGACAAGCAACAAATGAAACACAGTAAACGTCAATAACTATGCATAGTGCTACGCATTACCTGATTACGGCTAGACACAGGTGCAACAGAAGTTACTAATTACAATTAAAATTACAGAGCAACAACTGTCATGATGTTGAAAGTAATCAGGTGGGTTTTGAGGTCTTGGACATTATGAAAACGACACTATAGGAGTCATCACAAAAATGGATAAATAGCATCACAGATTTCAACGAAATAATGGATTTGACCATTTACAATCTAGTAATAGCGATACTTGGAATCTGATTACTCTTGTTCTAACCTTGGATGCTGAGCATTGCAGTGATATATGTAGTCAGCAATTCGGTTATCAGGGTAGAGGTGTTCGTACTTCTTGATGATGTCCGATCGAAACTTGGCCACAAGTGAAGGCCCTAAAACACATAGCGGTAATTTAATGTAATATTAATCTTCCTTCCTACAGTTATCAAGACGAAAATCTACCCACAAAGAACAATTATCATCATTAAATAATGTTCCTGAACAAGCTCTGTGGAAAATGAGAATTCCCTTAGAAATCAAAGCATCTTATTGGTCTCTACAGCCACTGGAAATGGTAGTAACCCGAGTAAATTGCTTTTAAAGCATATGTAAACACGTGCGAAAAAGCAACTATTACATATATATGTATGTATGTACTATGTACAGTAGCAAATCATTATAACATGCTTCAATGTATCACGAGTTCTGGTATAACACAGTCTGGACATAGTTCAGCGATAGAAAATGGCCACATTGTAACACAGTTTTCTTATAAAGCAGTTCTTGCTATGGTGTCAAACAATAGCATAGTTTTTGCCATACATACATGTATGTATTGTATGAGTGTACATATGTAGTGTGTAACATATGCGTGTATCTATACACTCAGTATAGTGCATCTCAAGAGGGATATTACAGCACTACGAGCAACAGTTAATCAGCAAGCATAACAAGTGTTAGATAAACTGGGAAAGTCATCAATGGCGACTCTCAACTGGACCGTCGACTCCTGATGGGACTCTGTGGTGGGCTCTGCACCCATGCATAGCCAAACCAAAAAGTTCTTTGACTGGATTATGGTAACCTTACCCGAAAGATGGATTTATGTGTGACATGGTTGCATAAATGTGACACATGGTCACATGTGACATTCAGTCACCGCACTGCATATGTAATTGGTTGCACTTTTGCCAGCTGAGTCAATTCCCTGCAACGACCCTTGTCCAGTTGCTTGTGCCCATATGCCTCTGTCACCAAACAGATTAATGTGGTATCGGTTTAAACTGGGAAGTATAAGCCAAGATCTTGGGATCTGTGGATTACCGGCTCTAGAGCCAAAGAGAAGAAAATGAGTGCCTCCCTTACGTTCTACTAGGCATATGGGAGCTCTACGTTTACTTACCCCATGGACCAGCTGCTCTGAGCGGAGTAAAAGGGTTGAAAGGCTCAATGACCGTCGCAATGACCCGAGCCCACATCGGCAACTCCCTCCGCGCCTCCGGATCTACTGGACGTTCAGGCAGTCCCCACGGGTCGACGAGAATGAGGTGCTGGATGTGCTGCGGATACCTCATCGAATAGCAAGCAGAGAGATATCCGCCTAAGCTATGCCCAAGCAAAATGATCTTGTCCAGGTTCATTGCTTTCCGCCACTCTTCGATCGAATCGACAAATTCCCTCTCTGCCACAGTTGGGTCGGTGCTGAATTTAGTCCGCGAACTCCGACCAAAACCAAGCAAGTCTAAGGCATAGACAGGTCTGTTCTTGGAAAGGCTGTCGAGATTCAGAACCCAGAGACCTACCCCAGACCCCATTCCGTGCAGCATAACGAGTGGCGTGTTCGAGGATTTTGTGTTCAATGAAACCGTCCAGATTCTCTTTCGACTGTTGCTTATTAAGACATAGCGGCCTTCGTACGGCTGTTTTAAACCTATCAGCAAATCAATAAATGAAAATTAGTTACAGAATAAATCAGTCAATCTATAAAACAATCAATCAATCAATCAATCATTGCATCATTAACTCAATCAATCAAATCCTTCAATAAAGCATTAAACACAAGAATCAGTTAATCAATAAGAATAAGTAAGTCAATCAAGGAATCACCCAATCACTCAAGGAATGAGTCAATCAATCAAGAAATCAGTCAATTGATGAAAAAGTCAATCAATCAAGAAAACAGTCAACAATGAAATGCATCATAAGTTGGATAATGGCTCCTAAAATTGCTTCAACAAATCTTTGAAGTTAAAAATAATTTTTCAAAATAAACTAATAAGTCAAAACTAAATCAATGATGATTATACGATCAACTGATGATCAATCGATGATCAATAATGATCATACAATCAATGCTGATCATATGATCAATCGACAATCAATGATGATCAATTGATGATCAATCCATGATCAGCGATGATCATACAATCAATGCTGAGCATATGATCAACGACGATCAATGATGATCATATGATCAATCACGTGATCAATGGGGAAGTGAATGAATGAGTCAGTGAAGGGATCAATGAACGAACGAACGAGTGTTGATCATTGAACCGTTCTTCAGTTTGCATCACATCTTAAAACGCTTTCTCCATTTGTGATAACAAAAGCATACTAACATGATAAAAGTTTCTGTTCAACAAAGGCGAGTATGTGTAGAGAGGTCCTCTTCCAGCTTAACCACGGTGCAACCTTTGTGCTCCACCACCTGTACAAAAATATCCACAAGAAACTCCATTATCCCACTCTGGAATGTTATCATTATTATTATTGTTGTAATAATCATTATTATTATTATACTGATTCATTACACAGTGCAATTTTCCGATTGCTAGGCATCCCAAATAAGCCGAAATCACACAGCTGCTATTGGCAACCTAATCTGATCTCATTACTTCTATAGCGCTGATATTATTACGCCCAAAGCATCAACTGAGGGTCAAATCACCTGAAATAATAATCAAAGATCATAGTCGAGAAGTCGAAACTTAAGACTCGTCTCTTTCGATTTGCATACCTAAACAACTGTAGCCTGGCTTTTGATTTCCCAGATTTGTTGGACTTTGACCTGTCTTATCCAATGGACTCAATCAAATCAATCAATCAATCGATTGATTGACTGAATGGATTCTGATTTTTTATTGCGATTTCACTTGAAGCGACCACCGACTCATGTCTTTGGCATTATGACTACGGCGCTATAGAAGTCATTAGATTAGATTAGATTAGATTAGATTAGAACTTGTTGAAGAAGTCAGACAAAATTTTGATGGGTCAGAGGAACCAGAAGTTAGACTACAGTGGGTCAGCAATGCCAGGGGCGTCTATCCCCCCCCTCTAAGTCATTGGAGCACCGTCCCTTTTCCCCTTCTTCTTTACCGCTCCCCGTTCCTCCCCCCCCCTTAAAATGGTGGCACACACACTGACAGATCTTCCCCCCTATTTCTTGGATGGAGCATTTGCTCCAAGGTTTCTATTGTGTAGACGCCCCTGAACAATGCAAAGGCATTCAAATGCGTCACACATTTACCTGAATACCTAATGACTCTTCAGTACTTGCATGTCAGCCTTATTCAAAGGCAGTGCCATCAGTTTTGAAAGTCATATAGGCATATCATATCTCTACTGATTGTTGCCGCTCAAGCGTGACAACATCAACGCTCACACGCCCGATGACGCAAATGCACTGACAGAATTTGCCAAGTCATGGTGAATGTAAAGTCATGGTGAATGTAAAGCAGAGCATTGTCATTTATGAATGGTGATGCAATGTACTGTAAGCATGTATCTGAAAAATTATATAGCACCTTCAGACCATCTCTCAAAACACTATAATGTGATACAATGTAACGTAATAAAAGATTTACAAAACATTGCATGACTTATACGACATATAGGAGACAAGCCTGAGTAACTGCAGTACTAGTAACAACTGGAACACCTTGAGCTCTTCTGACTTATTCCTCTATGCTGTACAGGTAAATTGGTTTCTTTTGTTTATAAAGTTAATTGATACAAATTTGGGTGGTTCAAACCATGGCAATGTGTTTGAGCCTAGTAATTATATATCCACGTTTGCATCCATGATAATTATACAAACCTCAAGCTGTGTAAATGGACGTTATCATTACTTGGCATACTCATCACAAAAGCTACATTTAAAATTGTCGTGTCATCTGGGTGGCAGCTCGCCGGTACTTTTTGGCAGAAACGTTACTTATGTACAGACCAACAACGCCAGTCCGTTCCTTAATTATTAAAAATTCATTAATTTACACCAGTTGCAGAATTGTATCTTGTACGTGATGACATTCAACTGATTTCGTTACTGTAGAATATTGCGATAAAAAAGTTTCTGTCAAACCAACACTGTCATTCAAGAACGATTTTGTAAATGTAGCATGACTTGCAAAAAGGTTACTTACGTACAAACCGACAATGCCAGTCCGTTCCTTGATTATTAAAAATTCATTAATTTACACCAGTTGCAGTATTGTATCTTGGACGTAATTACAATCAGCTGATTCGTTACCGTAGAATATTCGATAATAAAATCACGTTTCTGTCAAACCAATACTACTACGCGTATCATTCAAGAACGGTTTTGTAAACAACGTGACTTGCAAAACATTTACAATTCGTAAAAAATATCCTCAAAAAAGACATATCACTCACGTTGGTGCTTTATCGAACGCTGAGACTTCAGCCCCTGCCATGTTGAGTTGCTTTGATGTGATTTTTGCGACGAAAGTTTCAACAGTTATACGAAAATTTACGGCAACTTTAGTTAATAACATTTGGTTACACAACAGCGGACCGCTGGTTAGCCCCGCCCCTTCTAAGCTGCTGCTATTTATAGCTTTATACTGCCGGTAAAAGTGACATCATAGATTGAACTCAAGGACTTTTCATTGAACCCTAACCACTGATGTATAAATATTTTGTCCAAACTGTGAATGTCTGTTTTGTCCAGCGAAATGCTGATGGCTGATGAGTAACGAGAAGGCGTTGCTTAGTTGCGACCCTAGGACCAATATTACACGCGCTGGAAAGTCCTTAAAACGCGTTGAAACGACTCACACCGCAGCGCTTCTGAAGGTTAGGAAGCATCAGTCTTGTTTTCGTGACAATTTTCTTGTTTTCGGCTCGCGGCCTTATGGTTGTCCCTCGTATGCGCTCTTCCACGGCATAATCCAGGAGTTTCACCTATGTTGGCCCCTCTGCTTGGAACTGTCTCCCCTTTGTTTCTTCGCCAAGAGCTTCTTGCCCTCTCTCCGTTCCGTAGAAGCCTGAAAACTTTCCTTTTTGCCGGTGCGACTTTGATGCATTGATGCGGGCTGAAAGCGCCGCTGATCTGAGTGGCGCTATATAAATTTTCGGTTACAATTACAATTACCAACACAATTTATTATTTATGAGGAAAATCGACGAATAATTATATCATCAGAGGTTAAATATGTATTCAGAGTATAGATCTATAACAGATCCGAGTAGGCCTAGGCCTACCCCGAGAAAAATCTGCTCGCGTTCCAAAAGTCAATCGGGTGTAAAGATCTGTATACCCAATTTGATTTATTTTGAATGTGAAAAGTTGTTTTTCTTCTCAGCCTTTTTCGGTTATGAAACGTGGGTGCGAACTGCTAGGCCCTACTTATATATAATTTACATAAAGTGTGACAATATATAAAAGGCTGACATTATAGGCCCTACTACCAAATCCTTTCCAAGCGCCATCTTATTTCCTGCCGCTCTGACTTAACATTTTTCTACTAATTTAAATAAACTATTTAAGCCAGTCAATGGATAAAGATGTTGACGACCAGAAAATTAAAGAACCCTCGATTGCCCTGAAAAGTAAAAGGTCAACAATTTAAATAACATTCAATTTTCATTAGAGTCGTTATTATTTATATAAGTCCTGCCATCCGTCAATTTTTTCCGGAGAAGTAATATATTTTATATTAGATAGTATACGTCCTTCTTCACTTGACGGGGGTGCTCAACAGTGTAGTGGCTATAGCGTGCGGGACTGTCGATAGTTAGGTCGGGGGTTCAAATCCCCGCCAGGGCAGAAATTTGGTTCGAGATTTCTGCCCCATCTGCGACCCTAGCCAACTCGGCTCTAGGCCTAATGAGTACCCTACACTGATCGTACATTGTCGATGGGAAGATGACACGGCGAGGGAGAGGACCCGCCCTCCTATGCCGAGGCTAAGAAAATGAAGTCGCTAACACTTCATACACATGGCTGCCTCAGGGCTAGCTTCAGGAACTGCTCTTTATCTCTTCACTTAACGAGGCGAATGGAATGTGCCGCAAATCTCGATCGAGGTTCAGAACGCATCTACGCTACGTTGGGTCGTAGGTGAGGAATTTATAAAACATCCCAGGGTCGTATGCGCAAGGGTCCATAGGCTACATTGCTTTTGCCAATCATATTATGCAAAGAATCCGAAGTGGTCCTTATATCACGCAGCTGAAAAAAAGTAACCTGGGGATTTTAATTACTTTAACGTAGGCGTATTTTTACCGTGTATCAAAAACTGGCGCCACCTGTAACTAATGAAGCGTGTCCTATTCAAAATAAACGGCCAGCATCCAGATGTACAAAACATTGTGATGATTTGTGCTGGTGCGCCCGTGATGGTCGTTATATAGTTTATGAAGGAAAATTATTAAGATTATTAACATAATATTAAATAATAGTAAGTTCGTGAAGGTTTGTCTATTTATAGTTTGATCGCGCCACCAACCTACTTCGAATATGCAAATCGTATCGAGGTCAGCCTCGTTTCGGATTGCATAAATATCAGCTGACTGTAGAAATCTAAACACTGCGATCGTAGATTTCTCTTATTTTATGGTAAGTTACTAATTAATGACAGTTTTAATTGAAAGAGCCATACTTAAAGAAAAGTTAGTAACGTCAGAACGTCTTAAGTTGCAGAGTAAATTAGAAAAGAATGCTATGTTTATGACGCAAAGGGTACTTGTAATTGGGGCCAAACAGAAATATTTAGGTGAATCCTGGATTTAGTAAGTATGTGCGCAATAGAAACGTACATAAAGATTTCTAAAATTGCAGTTTCGAAAAGATCGGATCCTAATAAAACAATAACGCAAGAAGTGTGTAATTTATCTGAAACAGTGCAGTCTAACGACTTGTAGAAGTTTGAAAAATGGGACTAGGTGTTATATTTTCGTCCTTTTTAATTGGCACACAGCGAATTATTTACGGCGATTGTAATAAGTATACATATTCATTGTCAACTTCCATTATGTGTACCTGCAAAAACTTTTGATGCTAATCCAGTTGATAATTTGGCTCTTAAGATGTTACAATAAGTATTGTTACTCTTTTAATTCCATCCGTTGAGTTGAAATTCATCTGGTATTTGTCAGTTTTAACCTGTGGCTTCCTCCGTGTGTTAGGTTTTAAGCAACCAGTTTAATTTCTGAATACCATGCACAGGTAGATCAGATTTTAGGTTTGAATTGTGGTGATGTAGAATCAAGAATTTACTAAAAACCCAAATCCCTTTTTGCGACAAAGATTCCGGCTTATAACTTCTCAGCGAGAGACTTGTTGCACATTAAATAGTTGTCCAAAATTGGTTTTTAGAAATTTCGCATTTTCGAGCGTAAGGTGAAGTGATGATCAGCAGATTCACAGACCTTATCTATGGACGATCCTCCGCTGATGAGGACCCGCGAACGGCTGCTGATCAGTCAAATACTGAGTCCGCTCTTCTGACAACTTCACCTGCAGAGAATGATGAATGGCTTATTGTTGACAGATCAGGTATTCATGTTATAATAATCTTAATACTGGGGCTGCAGATTTTAATGATTAACTTTGGAGATTAATCAATTACTTAAAAAAATCAATTATAGCCCTAGTTAATTCATTCATTCATTCATTTTAAAAATTAATATAGCACCCCCTCAAGTTACCTACTCAGAAGCGCTCCCGGCCCAACCACGGCAATATAAACGTTTATCGACTTAAGTAACGTATAAAACATAATAAAACTAATCTTAGGCAACAGGCAATCTTAGACTGCCCGACACCGGGAGCGTACGAAGTCGCGACCACCCGAAGTCCTGCCACCGTACGAGTTAAACTGCAATGCCTCTATGCTGTTTACAGAGCCTAATATCAACCTCTGCTCCCTACAGAACTGTCATCTGAACGCTCGCAGTGGCTTTAGAGAAGAAACTGGATGATGCTGGAGGAGAATCATGCACAATTTAACGGGTGGCTGGCTAAGGGCCTGTGCACAAGGCATCAACCGATAGCGCATCAAAACCAAGCCGCAATCAGGTGAAAATCCATAAGATCGATCCATATTAAGAGTCTCGATACACTTTAAAATATTTAATAATGTTTTATGAGAAATAATTTTGATGATGACTTTCAGATTGTGAGGCGCACAACATCATGAATGATCCACTAGAGTCATTTGACGAAGTCCCGGAATCTTCTCAGCAACTCATACTGAGCTCGACTTCGACCCCCGCCAAGTCCGAGTCGTCGAACACATCTGGGTCGGAAGAGACGTCCGACTTCGAGCGTTTCCGCGGCCCATATGTCTCCATGCAGGATTACGACCCACAGAGCGACACGGCTCTGAGCGATGTCTCCTCGCAGCCGGAGCACGTGACCCATCCGAGCCTTGAGGAGTGCTGGATCGTGACTCCGCCACCGTGTTTCACGGCCAGTGAGTCGACCGCCGACAGGGTCAGGATGCACCCGCTCGAGAACTTGCTCATCGAGCACCCAAGCATGTCTGTCTACTGGCCACGAGATCGGCTCAACCTGGAAGCCGATCATGACCTGGAGGACGTGGATGAGGAACCAGGTGAAGGTCTGATTCAAGCGCAAGAAGCTCAGGTCAAAGGTCGTGCCGTTGAGAACGTGGTTCAAGGAGGTTGTGTCGCTGACGGCGCGGGTGACGTCGTCTCCCCGCGCGGGTATCAGATGGTGGTTGATTTCAACCAGATATTTCATTACCGCAGTCCCTTTAACTTTGCGCATGACCAACATATTCGAATAGGAGATGGCTCATTGAACAACGTGTCACCAACCGTAAGCTCACCCTCTAACATGCCACCAACCACTGGCTCTTCAATCAGCATGCAGGAGCCGGAATCTGGTAGCAGTGTCTTGAACGCACAGCCAAGGGGCAGTGCTTATTCTTTTCTTACGCCACACAACATCAGGTTGACCGCAAATCGGCTGGGAAGCTACCTGGGTCTGTTCGTTCGTGGAGGTCGAACGGTCGAGGAGCAGAAGGCTCAAAAACAGTCGGCACGGCAGGAAAACTCCCGCAAGGTACTCGACCACCAGAACCGGGTCCGCGAGTTTGCCTCGTCCGGGAAGATTCGGCAGCGCAAAGATCGGATGGGCTGCCCCAGCGGTCGTAGTAATAACAGGAAGTGCTGAGGCTGACCGCATGTCTTCAGATCGTCGTAGGAAATCTGTTTCTTCATCACAGGAATCTGACTTTCTTCTTGCACTTCACAAGAAAACGCAATTCTCAGTTCTAGGCAATTGGTATTTATGAAATTCCGCACATACTCGGTTTTGTGATGCTTGGCAAGCGACTCTGCAAAATATCTTATAGAGTAGTAGCCGTTGTGCTGATGAGATGATGATGATGATGACGACGACGATGACAGTGATGATGATGACAACGTGATGATAGTAAATATTGTTATATTTTTAATTTTATGGATATTATTATTATTTTTAATAATGTTACTATTATTATCATATTTTGTTGTACGGTTTTATATGTACCCGCTTTGTCAATTGTTTTATTGTTGTTCTCATCATTGTTCGTGTCTTTATCATCATCTTATCAGCCAACCTCAACTGCCAAGTTATGCCTCTTAGTCTGAACTCCGTAATCGTAATCTCAAAATTTCTAAGGCAAGCACAGAACACCAGCTGTTCACGAATGCTGCGTCATGTCAAACGGGTTTATAGGGAGTTCCATCTTCCTATGAGAGATTGCTAAATCTGTGAAGGATTTCTGTAGTAAGCGCGTATAGGAATTATGAATTAGGAAATATTTAGTCATTTTATTTGGAAATGGTTGTTTGGGGCACCAGTGTAAATCAGTCAGATGAAAACTATTTTAAATTATTATGTTTTTCTGTATCTATTCTAGTATATTCTAGACTGCATTTTTAAGCTTTAGTCAAATTGTTAAGTTTGTGATTTGAATAAGGTCTGAGACTCTTAGCTTCTGAACGATATTTATTCTTGTCTGCGTTAGAAAGCAGTTCTTAACAGATCTTGCAGAACTGTTTGCTGGATGGGTTCCGATGTTGAAAGATGCTTTCGTGTAGTATATTTAAGTTGTCATAGGGTAGTTAGATCACTTGCGCTGCACAGACTTGGCACTTTGCTGTAGAAAGTAGTGTTAGCAGTAGTTATATGAATTATATTAGCACGTAATATTAGCACTTTATGTTGCATCAGTAGTTCAGTACAGTGTTTATTAACTTCATTTGTTGCCAAGATATTTCATTGGTTAAGTTTCGTTAATTTGGTGGACAGGCTGAAGTGGTGCGATTGTTATCGTTAAAATTACGATCGCACGCATTGTGATTATAAATGTAACGTGTTTTACATGATCATGTGAGACTATGTAGTGACACGTTGGTGTGTAATTTTACGGTTGTAATTGAGCATTTATATAGCGCCATACAAAGAGCAGAACAAGTAAGAGCAGGTAAGAGATAGATGTTGAATGTCGTTAAGAACATTTTTCGGCAGATGTTGCTCAGATAACTAGAAGATTGGAGGTTCGATCCTGTACGAGGAGTGGCTTGTTAGTATACACTTGTCTCTGTAATGGGGGTTGGTGCTGGCATCAGATGTGAAGTAAACGGTAAGGCCTGTGATGCGATGACCCTATGTGCAGGAACTCGAGTGCGATTCATCCATTGGTGGTTCAAGGGCCCCGAAGAACAGGAAATAAGTGACACCCCTATGTTCCCTATGAAAAATTGGAACTTGACCTGGTACTCTTTTGCAGTCCCTTAAGCTAGCCTTAGAGGCAGCCATGGGTGTGAAGTGTTGGCGACTTCATTTTCTTGGCCTCGGCATATGAGTACGGGTAGCAAGTCCTCTCCCTCGCCATCTAATCTTTCCACCGACAGTGTACGGTCAGTGTACTCATTATAGCTGTGTGCAAAAACCTGTTGATGATCACTATTAGTGGACCTGACTGGCTTACTGTTGGTGTACCATTGGTTGTTGCCTTATGCATTGGATACGGGCGCCATAGAAGTTGATGACTAATAATAATAATAATTAATCTCTATGTCATACGGTAGCTTAGAACACTTGCCTTGTAACGCAGAGAGTATGGGTTCGATCCTCCTCCTCTGAGAAGGTTACTGTGTAGGGACCTTGAGCAAGTCCTTCACTCACAATAGCTTGTCATCATCGATTGGCACTTCATAAATTCAGGAATAAGTATTTTTATCAAGTGATTGTCTTCATTTTCTAAACGTCATCACAAAGAATATGATTGGAATTGTAGGAATTTTTTTAGGCGATTGTAATCATAGGTGGAAATGATGACCAGTTGTTGTCGTTGTGTACAAAATGTTATTTGAAGTTTCCTTATCAGTGCTTGGACTGTTATTTGATTGGTCCGTAGAATAAGTTGATTGTCATTATGGTTACTTTGCGTGCCATTGATTGGTAGTTTGATCCGAGTTTGTTGGCTTTTGATTGGTTCGTAGATTGAGATTGTAATCGTTATTTGTAGCTGTAATTGAAAATTTATATAGCGCTCCTCTAAAAGTAAAAAATGTGAACAGCTCTCAGCGGTAACCTATATGATGTTAAATGTCAGTTTCATGTTAGCAGACATTGCTCAGAGATCGCCATGCTTAACGTTTCTCAGCCGCTGAATGTTCAGACGACAATGTTTATTTATCTTGAAGTCGTGCTTAAATATTTGGGAATGTGTGAATTGTTTTGGGTGAGCGAAAGGTTTAATTATTGATGAATACGTACCAATTTATTTTGATTGGCTCATCAGGAAATGTTGATAGGTCAAGATGTGGGTTTAAGAGCTGAGCAGTGCATGGAAATGTGGAGATAGCTGTTAACATCTGGGTCTTTACTGGGGCACTTGAAAGGAGTTATACATACATCCATCCATACATTCATGAATACATCATTTATATATATACGTATTACATACCATACACATATATACCTCCATATATACAGGCATACATAAATACATACAGGCATACATACATATATACATACAGGCATACATACATACAAATGTCATACATATAATACATACATACATACAGACAGGCATATATACATACATATATTCATCCATGCATACATGCATCCATACATACAGGCATACATACATACATACATACATGCATGCATACATCCATGCATACAGGCATATATACATACGGGCAGACAGACAGACTTGCCCTTCCAGTATTTCCGTGAGCATCAGATGGGACCCATGTGGACTCTATGCGGGTTCTATATGGGTTCCGTGTGAGCCTCCTGACATGGTACATACATACATTCATACATACACAAGCACACATACATGCATCCATCAATACATGCATGTACGATCAACTGCCATTTATGGTGTGGTATTTTGTTCAGTGAAAATATATCGGTTGGTTAATGGACCTAATATTCTTGAAAGATTCGCTTAACTCTTATTATTGTCTGCATTGTAGAAATCTTATTTAATTGCAAATGTTTTGAAGTATTTATTTAACGTGCACTTCGGACTATTGTAATTGTAATTATGACAATTTATATTGCATCGTTGGTAATAAGCTACGTCTAGGATGCTTTAAGTTTACACACACTGTCTACTGTCAGTGCAAATGCTAATACTCAGAGTCAGTGGCGTCTAACCCCACACCTGGAATGGGAGAACAAACCCTCACTCTGGCCAATTTTTATATAAGAGGCTCATAAGTCAACGAGAACTGTAAATGAATTTATTATATACATCAGCATCATGCATGGTTCATAACAAAAGTTACTAGAAGCTAAAAACTGAAATAAGAAGTCATTATACTATAGCTTAGATGTTCATTGAAACTGTCTTCTAACCAGTTTATCCAGAACGCTGCCTGGGGAGGGGAGTAAATCATTCACCCAACCCCATCCCATTGGTGGACGCCACTGCTCGGAGTTACTTATCAAGTACATTTTAAACTGTTTTAATAACATTGCAACTTTGTGACTGACCCTCTTGCACACAGATCAGGGTTTTTCGATTCAGAATTTAACGTATTTATGCATATATATCTATTAATTTATGATAAATGACTATTTATTTAAATTGTTAACTGTTACAAGTGGAAATGCATTTATAGGCCATGTAATCAAATGTCTAATTCGCTTTCAAGGAAAATTAAAACTTATGCAACGTTTGCCGACTTCTCTTGTCAACTACATTATTGTGAGCAGATCATCTTATCCTCAGATCATTTCTCCTGAGCTGCGTTCTCTTCCTCGAGACTCGTCCACCGCTTTTTTCTCTGCTCTAGACTGTTCTCTTTCGCCGGGGTTGGGCTGGGAACGCCTATTAATAGCTTCCTTGAAGGGGCGCTATACAATTGATTGATTGATTGATTGATTGATTGATTGATTGATTGATTGATTGATTGATTGATTGATTGATTGATCTGTTGTTGTGTCAGCTTCCGGCTGCGCTTAGGGCGTGGAAACACCGGCCTCGGCTGAGTTGGACTGGGAACGCCTCTGAGTAGGTAGGTGTCTTGGAGGCAGTTCCGGTTTAGACTTGGTGAGGCCCTAAGCTATATGAAGCTTGGAGGCACCTTGTTACAAAAATTACACCAGAAGATCTCACGAAACCTGAAAACATATGGCTTTTAATTATTTATAACGTGAACGCGCTACGACCAGTGGTTTGGATGTTGTTTGACAGGTGGTGGGGACACTTCTGAACTGATGTGGTCAAAAAAGAGAAAAACTGTTGACCGTTTTGGGGTGTTTCTTCAAAATGTGGCGGGGGGTGGCCGGTGTATGGTGTGCCCCCCCACTCTTAAAGGTGGGGAGGGGTTTTGTCCCCCTCGATTCCCCCGGGATCGCCGCCCATGGCTACGACTAATCTATCGTAAGACAGTTCAGGTTTTCGTTTCATCATCATCATCAGTTCCTGACGCCAGCCATTTGGCGACGATGGGTACGAATAAATGATCTCCAGTGTCTTCCGTCATTTGTTAAGTCTCTTGCTCTCCTTAGTGGTAGTCCATGCGATGTTAGCCATACGGACAATAAAAGCAATCACGATCTGATGTTAATTTCGACGCTCTGTTACAACAAAAGATTATTAGTGTCGCCCCTGTCCTGGATCCAGCCTTGGGACTGGCACTACCACAGTACGAGCAACGGCGAAGGATACCACTTTTCCAACAACCTTTTTTTTATAACTCCGCCACTATCAGTCCGTGCCAATAGTGCCAAGGAAGTGCCAGTCCCAAACCTGGAGAAATTAGGTTGGCGACGTCACCGGCCATGGTATACAGAAGGCGTCGTTAAACACTGGAAACTATTAGCGTTCACCTTTACAGGTACGCCTCTTTGCTCTCCTATTACTCGGTTGGTGGCGCCAGTGTGTCCTCTCTTATACAACACAGCAATGCACATGCCGCTGTTATAGGTCTATATGAAGATCGGTACCTTAACCTAACCCAGAGATACAGCCATTGGTACGAAGTGTTAGGGACTTCATTTTCTTAGCCTCGGCATATGAGGGTGGGTGGCCAGTCCTCTCTCTTGACGTCTGATCTTCCCACCGATAGTGTACGGTCAGTGTACTCATTATAGCTGAGTTGGCTATAGGGGGCACAGGTGGAACAGAAATCTCGAGCTATTAAACACACTTGGACAAATGAACAAAGATGGACCACAGTAGAGCATATGCAGTGAGTCTAACAGGAGTCTGAGTAAATGAGCCTGAGTTAACGAGGCTGTCTGAATAAATGACTCTGTATATATGTGTCTGCTGAGAATCTGAGCATATGAGTATGAGCAGAGTAGGCTCTATCAGTGTTGTTCAGTAATTGAAATACATGTAATTGAATCACATAATTGAATTACTAGTTCTGTAATTGTAGTTTTAATTGAATTACATTTAAAGTCCAGTAATTGTAATTGTATTTCAATTACAATTTTGCATGTTATTTGTAATTGAATGAAGTGTAAATTATGAATTACTTTGATAAAGTCGGCAAAGAGGCCCGCCTGCAGCCCACCCCTTTAATTAATAAACTGCTCGGCATCGTGACTGCATGAAAACGTAATTGCCAACATTATTCTATCCTTACACCCCTAGTACAACACACTGATAGACTCTAACGGCGGTACGCATACCACTATAGTAGTATGCCAGGACGGCCAGGTATCGCTAAGTATTAGCCTACGTGAACAAATTCAAAAAGATTACATTTTTAAAATTATATATTAATTTTTAAATTTGTCTACCTACGGTCCTATACGCTCTTTGCAAGGAGACGTCGCGCCCGCCTGTTTTTTTATATATGACCTTTACAGGTGGTGCGACAACATTCAATTTTTTACCTGGTGGTACAATAAAAAATAAAGCACTGCCATAGGGGCTAGGTCAGACCAAGATTTCTTCACTGTTCATAGTCTAGACAATTTGACAAACAATACAATGCAATTGAATGTAGATTACAGGCCATTGGTCCATGGGATGTTTCACTTTAAAAATAGGCCCTAGAGTAAATTAAAATTTATAGAAAAAATTTCCAAATCATTTGCCAATTTTTAAAGGAATGACTGAAAAGTAATTGGTAATTGAATTACAGTCAAAATGTAATTGCAATTCAATTCGTACTTCCATAATCAAGTAATTGTAATTGTAATTCAATTACATTTACAAGCATGTAATTGCAATTGTAATCGAATTAAATTTGCAATGTAGTTGATAAAAACTTGATACAACACTGGGCTCTATATGAGTCTGAGTAGGCTTATGTGAGACTGAGTAGGCCCACTTGAGTTTGTGTAGACCTACTAGGCCTGTATGAGTCTGAGTAGGCCTATATTAGTCTGAGTAAATGAGTCTCAACGCAGGAGTCTGCTATGAGTCTAATTGCCGTATTAATGTCTGTTAGCAGAAAATAATCTTCTTGGAGTATGCTTTCTTCTCAGTTGCAAGTACAAGCGCTTTTGCTAAGCTCTTCAGTCTAAGACACCCAGATCTCTTCGTGCTCAGTTCTGTATAATGAGCTCTATGCTAGGGGTCTAATTACTGAACATGATACGAAAACTGGAGAAAGGACCATGGAGACATACATAAATTCAGACAGATGGCAATACATACAGATAGAAAGACAGACAGACAGCACAACAGACAGACAACAAGACAGACACACAACAAGACAGACAGTAAGACAGACGAACAGATTTCTGTACCTGTGATCATTATATTCTAGAAAAAAACGAACTCTGCAATTATTCTTACATTTGGGAACGAATTACGTAACACACCTGGTTGCCAACAGACAGCCGGGAATCAGCCGGTAATAATTATTATTATAATTATAGCTATTGTTGCATCGTCTGACAATGAATAATTTTTCTACAGATTTCCAACGTCGTATAAATCCATTTTATGTTGAGATGAAGGTATAATTGCAAACCGTTCACCTGCATCGTTTCTCTTAGGAAACGTTTCAAAGTAATTCATCTTAAGAACGTCAATAATTCTTCTATCTTTCTTCTGATTGTGTCTCTCTCTGTCTACGTCTGTATGTCCTTGTCTGTCCGGCTGGATGTTTGTCTGTCTCTGCTTCGGTCTGTTCTCTTTCTCTCTTGTTCTTTCCCTGTCGTTCAATCCGCCTCTCTCTCTGCCTCTGTCTCTGTACCTGCCTCTATCTCTGTACCTGTCTCTGTCTCTTTCTCTGTTTCTGCCTCTGTATCTGCCTCTGCCCCTGTCTCTATCTCTGTACCTGTCTCTATCTGTACCTGTCTCTGTCCCTGTCTCTGCCTTTACGCTCTACCTCTACATCTGTCTCTCCCTGTGTACCTGGCTGTAGCTCTGCCTTTGTCTACGTCTCTTAAGCTCTGCAGTTGACCGTTCGAGAGGATAAGACCCATCAAAGGGAGCGAAGTCAGGGTTGGGTTCAGAGGTGAAGCTGCGAGGACCGTGTCAGACTCACACACGTACGCTTTCAACGACACCATTACGTCTAGAGCAAGAGAGAGAAAAATGTAAGCGTACACTTTTTTATATAAGAGGAGAAGGACGACTAGGAGGAGGAGGAAGAGGAGGAGGAGGAGAAGAAGAAGGAGGAGAAGAAGAAGAATGAGGAGGAGGAGAAGGAAGAGGAGTAGGAGAAGAAGAAGGAGAGGATAAGGAGGAGAAGAAGGAGAAGAAGAAGAATGAGGAGGAGGAGAAGGAAGAGGAGGAGGAGAAGAAGAAGAGGAGTAGGAGAAGAAGAAGGAGAGGATGAGGAGAAGAAGGAGAAGAAGAAGAATGAGGAGGAGGAGAAGGAAGAGGAGGAGGAGAAGAAGAAGAGGAGTAGGAGAAGAATAAGGAGAGGAGGAGGAGCAGAAGGAGAAGAAGGAGAATGAGGAGGAGGAGAAGGAAGAGGAGTAGGAGAAGAAGAAGAGGAGTAGGAGAAGAAGGAGAGGATGAAGAGGAGAAGGAGGAGAAGAAGAAGAATGAGGAGGAGAAGGAGGAGGAGGAGAAGGAGGAGGAGAAAAAGAAAAGGAGAAGGAGGTGGAGAAAAAGAAGAGGAGGAGGAGAAGAAGGAGGAAGAGGAGAAGGAGGAGGAGTTGAAAATGGAGGGAAGGGAGAGAGGAAAGAGGTTGAGAGGGATATAGGAAAGAAGGAGAAAAGGGGATAGGGACGAAGAACAAGAGCAATGATGACGATGACGAAGAGGAAGTAAAGCATTCAACTTCAAGTGCTTTTAATATTAAAGCATTCAAGCATTTCAAGCGTTCAATATTCTCGTCCAAAGTACAACGCACCACGTGAACTGGATTGTCGATACGGTTGAATTACCGCCACAGGGCATAAGAGGCTCAATGTACCTGGCTTTAGAGCCACTTCCAGCCTAACGACCGTCTGACCCGGACGATGGGTCGCGCGGCCACATCACCCGACCCCCGGACGCCAGCACACCTTCGGGCTCTAGCGCAAAAAGACGCCCAATAGACGGAGGAGGAGGAGGTGGTCAACAATTAGGTCTTTATTCTTCAACGTACTTCAAGACAGTTCGTCACAGCTCATCTACGCACTCTCTGTCTACGATGGTTAGTCTCTGTATCTCTCGCTCTCTCTCAGTCTGTCTGTCTGTCTATCTCTCTCAGTCTCCGTATCTCTCTCTATCTGTATCCAGTCTTGTTGTCAAGACCTTAAACCTCAAGACCAAGACCAAGACCAAGACCTTGAACCTCGAGACCAAGACCAAGACCAAGACCTTGAACCTCGAGACCAAGACCAAGACCAAGACCTTGAACTTCGAGACCAAGACCAAGACCAAGACCTTGAACCTCGAGACCAAGACCGAGACCAAGACCCAAAAATCACATTCAGCCCAAAACTTCTTTTCCTTACAAAAAAATTGTCAAGTCGGACTACTCGCTATTTTAATGAAAACGTGAGTCTTTTATTCAAGCAAATTAACTGTGAATGCAGACTGCAGAGAATTCCGAATTCGTATTTACAAAAGTCCTTCATGCAAAATGTTATTCCAAATGCCTTTTGTACATATAAAAACCAATTCGCTCAGAATTTTATGACCAAGGCCACCGCCATGTGAAAAAATACGTTCTACAGGTGCTGAAGTCGCTGGCACACACAGTAGCTTTTCAAGCACTGGATGTAAATGTACAAATCTTAAGCTTGTTTTAAATCCTCCCATGGTTTATCAGACCCGTCTGGCTACAGAAAAAGTCTCGGCAAGGCTTCCAGACACAGCATAACTTAGTTGCTGCTGCCAATGGGTTTTCCTGACCAACAAGACTTGCATCCGTCCGTAGGTATTTGTCGTAGGCTACGATGCAAACAGGCTTGATAAATTTTTTATTCTTGAGTTTTGTTAAATGACTGTTCATATTGACAGCCGGTCTTGGTCTTGGTCTTGCGAGACCAAGACCAAGACTTTGAACCTCAAGACCAAGACCAAGACCAAGACCTTGAACCTCAAGACCAAGACCAAGACCAAGACTTTGAACCTCAAGACCAAGACCAAGACCAAGACTTTTAAAAACGAACTCGAGTGCACTCGAGACCAAGACCTTGGTCTCGAGGACAACAAGTCTGTCTGTATCTCTCTCTATCTGTTAATCTCTCGTTCTGGTCGTATGAAAATCATTTTGTGCACGTGCACTCCGATCTGGAATGTCAACGTAGTCGCTCTTCATGTGTGCGGCTATGCGCGCGCGCCCTCGCGTGTGTATGTGTGTGTGTGTGTGTGTGTGTGTGTGTGTGTGTGTGTGTGTGTAGGTATATGTGTGTGTATGTGTGTGTATGTATGCATGTGTGTCAGTGACTGAGTGAGTGAGTGAGTGTGTGAGTGTGTGTGAGTGAGTGAGTGAGTGAGTGAGTGAGTGGGTGAATGAGTGAGTGGGTGGGTGGGTGAGTAAGTGAGTGAGTGAGTGAGTGAGTGAGTGAGTGAGTGAGTGAGTGAGTGAGTGGGTGAGTGGGTGAGTGATCTGTCTATCTGCATGTTTCCATCAAACCATTGGGGCCACAGAAGTCAACCCTAAATACGTATGCTAGTTGATGGGTGTTGGATGTAACGTAGTAGAAAGTATGTAGCATAACCTACAAATAAGACGATGACTTCGTACTTCTGCTTCTTCTCTAACTCGTGACAACTCCTTATATGTTAGGCTCAGTCAAGTCAGTCGGTTCGGTTGGTTGCTGGCTGGCTTACTCACATAGCTACGTATGTACATATCTGTCTGTGTCTTTGTCTGTGATCGTCTTTGTTCGTCTGTGTATTATGTCCATGTGACAACCTGGTCAGTCGGTCTGTGTGGCATTTGAACCTAATGCTCTACGTTTTTGGATGCCTCCTTGGTCGGCGTCTGACCGTGAGTGCATTAATAATAATCTGGCACCAGAAATCAACCGCTACATAATTATGCATGTATGTATGCATGTATGTATGTATGTATGTATGTATATATGTATGTATGTATGTATGCATGTATGTATGTATGTATATATGTATGTATGTATGTATGTATGTATGTATGTATGTATGTATGTATGTATGTATGTATGTATGTATGTATGTATGTATGTATGTATGTATGTATGTATGTATGTATATATGTATGTATGTATGTATGTATGTATGTATGTATGTATGTATGTATGTATGTATGTATGTATGTATGTATGTATGTATGTATGTATGTATGTATTCAGGTATCATGAGGTATGTATGTATGAATGTATGTATGTATGCATGTATGCATGTATGTATGTATGCATGTATGTGTTCATGTATGCATGTGTTTATGTATGCATGTGTTCCTGTATGTATGTATGTATGTATGTGTTTGTGTGCGTGTGTGTTTGTGTGTGTGTGTGCGTGTGTGTGTGTGTGTCTGTGTGTAATACTATGTATGTATGTGAGCTGTGTCTACTGCCTTTTTGGAATCTCTCTAAGGTGATATACGATATCCTACAGTGATCAACGCAACGTCCCTCGTCTGCAATTGATCCGCAGAGTTGCTTCTGTTTGTCGCCAAAGTCGATTCTGGTCTGAATGTTTAGCGGAAGCCTTCTCCATTGTCCAAAGCAGCATCACATCGATTGATGCTGCCTCATGGCTGCGTTGCCACTGGCAACGGCGTCCCGAGTTCTCATACACGCGACGTCCCAGTGGAACGAATACACAAACTGATGCAAACACAAATACGCACGCAGACATACGCACACATACAGAAGTACATGCACAAGTACGAGACACAGATGCACAGATACACCCACACATGCAGATACGCATGTATACAATATGAGAGAAAAACGCATACAGACACAGATACATAGATACACGCACACGTACAGATGCGCATACATACAGCAACAAACAAAAGATACAAAGATACACGCCGACGTACAAAGACAATTACTCAGACATACATAGAGGCCTACGAGTGTCTGTCAGTCAGTCAGTCAGTCAGACCCTGTCAGTCCGTTTGTCAATCAGTGCGTCATTCCGGCGTCAGATGTCAGTCAGTCATGCACAGACAAGCTCAGTCAACGTCTATCTGAAGAGAAGAGATACAGCAGCCTGCGTGGTCGATAATTTCCTGACGGTGGCTGCAACTCATCGCGCACATGCTCCCCGCGCCGCCGCCGCCGCTGATGGTCGTGGACCGCGGCGAAGAATAATAAGCCTACCTACAGTAAGTAGACTGTAGTGCGGCCGGTGGAAATGCCTGAGCAGATTGCTAAGATCGTTGAACTTCGACTACTTCTCTTCACTCAGATAACGGGTAAGTGATGAAAGTGGTGTGTTCAGGAAGATAAGACCCGCAGTTAATGTGTCCGTTGTTAGTGTAACGCTTAGTTAAGGCGGATCTCAGTTGATAAGATGAATAGTATACGTGACTCTTATTTTTGTATGTATGTATGCATGTACGTATGTATGTATTTATGTAGGTAGGTACTTAGGTATGTATTTATGTATGTATGTGTGCATGTATACGCATGTATGTATGTATGTATGTATGCATATATGTATGTACGTAGCTAGGTGGGTTGGTGGGTGGGTAGGTAGGTAGGTGGGAAGGTAGGTAGGTATATGTATCTATGTATGTCGGTATATATATCTGCCTACTTATTAAGTGCCCTTTATGAATCTCAAAAAGGCTCTAAGGTTAGTTAATGTGACTTGTAGTTAGCATTACCCTTAGTTAACATAGCCCAGCGGTTTTCAAGCGGTGGTACGCGTACCACTAATGGTACGTCAGGTATCGCTAAGTGATACGCGAAAAAATTCAAATTTACAAAAAAAATTCTATGAGTATCTGTGTGAAACTGGTTTTTCAGCTATGTTTGCAATTAAAAACAAATACAGAAGAAGGCTAGAACTCAAACCAGATTTGCGTTTCGAATTGACAAATATTAAACCGGATATTGTAAATCTGTGCTTGTCGAAACAAGCCCACAGCTCACATTAACACTTGCTAATAGTGATTTTATTTCTCCCTTTTGTTGGTATGATTACATTCTTAAAATTATATATTAATATTTAAATATGTATACCCACAGTTCTACGCTAACTATTGCTTTTGATCTGACCTTTGCTGCAGCGGTACGCCAACATTCGATTTTTTACCTGGTGGTACAATAAAAATAAAGTTTGAAAACCGCTGATGTAGCCCATAGTTAATGTGACCATTAGTCAATGTGACCCTATAGTTAATGTGCCCCAGTTAATGTAATACTTGAGAAGACGTTGAGTTAATGTGACTCGCAGTTGATGAAACGCTTAATCAACGTGACCATCAGCTAATATGACCGCTTGTTAATGCGATCAACGGCTACGTTGGATTGACTATATTTATTAAGACTTATTACGCATTTACTAAGCGCCATTATATATATATATAATAATAATAATAATATAATAATATATATATATATTATATCGATCAAGCATCCGTCGATGGTGCTGAGCAATTGTGTGTGAAGGACTTGCTCAATGTCTCTACACGGTAACCCCTAGTTAATGATGATGATGACGACGACGATGATGACGACGTTGATGACGATGAAGAGGAGGAGGAGGACGGTGTGGTTTATGTAAGAGAGTATACACTTTCACGTACCGGGTATAAGCCTATAGCACTTAGAAACTCCTTAGGCCTAAGTAGTAATACTCAGTGATGGGCACTAAACTATTTTTTAGTTAAACTACATGTAAAACTATTTTCCAACTAAAAAAAAATAGTTTAAAGTTGGCAACTGATTTTGGAAATTAGTTAACTAAACTAAAAAAAGTAGTTAAAATTTTTCCAACTTTTTCCAACTTTTTACGACAAACATTTTCACAATAAAAGATGTTAAGTGAACTGTAATAATGCAAAGCGTCAATGACAATTTCACCTTCAAACTATGCAATGTGTACTGTTCTGGCATACAGTTACATGTGTACTGTAAGTAGTGTAGGAATTTGAAAACACAGGCTGTTAATGCTAAAAACATGCAGTGTTAAAATGTTTTTTCCTGACAGTGTTCGATGTTCACTGTGGAAAAATAGTTGCATATTGCTGATTTTTTTAGTTAAACTTTTTAGTTAGCAACTAAATTGTTTTAGTTAAACTATGATTTTAACTAAACTATTTTTTTAGTTAAACTTCTTCCTTAACTAAAATTTTTTAGTTAAACTAAAAGTTAGCAACTTTTTAGTTAACTTTTGCCCATCACTGGTAATACTGTTTGCAGTCCCATCGTTTGACGCCTTATCAATAGCTATAGTGGCGCTCAGTAAATAGAGGCAGAAAGTAAACGAGACGATGGTGGAGTAAACTTAAATTTAGTAAACTATATATTGAATGTTCATAAATCGATCAGCTTCAAGTAGTAAGCTGGAGAAATTATAATTATTATTGTTCCTAGCCGAATCTCTCGGAAGCGCAACGAATAGGCCTATGCCAAGACTGTTGTTGCTTTGGTATTAATATTTTCTTAGAACCTGTTATTACTACGTTGACGAA
>OY744607.1:63901251-63981251 GCA_963556255.1 Allolobophora icterica
AATATGTTAAACCTCCATTAACCCGAAGCGGGCAAACTTTGGTACAGAAAGTAGGAAGAAATATCAAGTTCATCCGTTATCCTATCGCTTTTCATATTGGACTAAGAGCGTGAGAGGGGGTACGCAATAGTTTAGGGGTTAGCGTGCTGGACTGTCCACCGAGAGGTCAGGGGTTCAAATCCCCGCCAGGGCAGACATTCATTTCGAGATTTCTCCTCCACCAGCGCCACCTAGCCAACTATGAGTACAGTAACTGCACACTGTCGGAAGGAAGATCAGACGGCGAGAGAGAGGACGGACCACCCGCCCTCATATGCCAAGGCTAAGAAAATGAAGTCGCCAGCACTTCATGCCCATGGCTACCCATCGAGCTGAAGGGTCTGCTAAAGAAATTTATGAAAAGTCAACAGAAGAATGCCAGGCTCAAACTAAGCTTACTGGATGTTGTTCATTCATAGTATGAAAAAGTGGGCACAGTAATCAAAAAGTGGAGGCATGAGTATCAATATACTCCAGAAAATTATGCGCATATATAGTATAGGTCAATGAGTCAACATCCTGTTGCGCTTCGGTCGTGTAAACATTGGCAATTCTCGGAGTAATAAAACTCTTCTTTATCGCCGGAGTTGGGCTGGGAGCGCCTCTGAGTAGGTGTCTTGGAGGGCGATATATATAAGTCCTCTGAATGTATGAATGAATGAATGAATTAATTAAATGAATGAGTTGTGCTATGCTAATGAATATGATGAATATGCTAATTCTCAGGCTTTCCTTTTAAACCGAAACTCCACCTTTCAATAAATCTCACTTTTATTCCAGTCTGACGCGTTTCCATTTATATGTCAAACTAAACACGAACTCTCTCTGTCTCTCTGCCTCTCTATATGTCTGTCTGTCTGTCTGTCTGTCTGTCTGTATGTCTGTCTGTCTGTCTGTCTGTCTGTATGTCTGTCTGTCTGTCTGTCTGTCTGTCTGTCTGTCTGTCTCTTTCTTTGCAGCAGCATGTGAGAAACATCTCCGATGGGCGTGGATCTATGGAAAATTTATCTTCAATTTTTGTGATATAATCTGAACCTCTCTGCCTGGTCTCTCAGCAACAGCATCTTGTATATTCTTGTGCCACTTCTGACTTGACGCAGCGCTTCTGATTAAGCTAGTACCCAGAACATAGCAGCTTTTAAGTGGTACTTTAAAGCATAGCTTTTATGATAGCCATAACTCGAAAGACGACCAATCGTAACAGTTTCTCTGCCTCCTTCTCTGTATGTCTGTCCCTGTCTGTCTATCTGTCTCTGTCTGTCTCTGTCTGTCTCTGTCTGTCTCTGTCTGTCTGTCTGTCTCTGTCTGTCTCTCTCTGTCTGTCTATCTGTCGGTCTGTCTGTCTCTGTCTGTCTCTGTCTGTCTGTCTCTGTCTGTCTGTCTGTCTGTCTCTGTCTGTCTCTGTCTGTCTGTCTCTGTCTGTCTGTCTGTCTGTGTCTGTCTGTCTGTGTCTGTCTGTCTGTCTCTGTCTCTGTCTGTCTCTGTCTGTCTGTTTCTGTCTGTCTATCTGTCTCTGTCTGTCTGTCTGTCTCTGTCTGTCTCTGTCTGTCTCTGTCTGTCTCTGTCTGTCTCTGTCTGTCTGTCTGTCTGTCTCTGTCTGTCTCTGTCTGTCTGTCTCTGTCTGTCTATCTGTCTGTCTGCCTGTCTGTCTGCCTGTCTGCCTGTCTGTCTCTGTCTGTCTATCTGTCTCTGTCTGTCTGTCTATCTGTCTGTCTCTTTCTGTCTGTCTGTCTCTGTCTGTCTATCTGTCTCTGTCTGTCTATCTGTCTCTGTCTGTCTGTCTATCTGTCTGTCTGCCTGGCCTCCTATACGCAATCGGATCTTGTATATTCTTACGGTATCTCTACATAACCCATCTAACTTGACGCAGCGCCCGTTAATTCGCGTCTCGGTCCTTCTCTTTTTCTGCAGCAGTTGTTTCACGCATTTAAACGCTATACCATGAGTACATACCTTGAAGGCTATTGCCGCGCATTTTCGGTTAATGTTGATACATTCTCAAATATAATGTATACATGTAATGTAATGCATGATTTCTACAGCGCAGTTTTCAGTTGTCTGGGTGTTTGGGGGGGGGTCAACCACCTTGCTCTTGTTATAATTCTCTCAGCCAAGTAACTGAAAAGATATTGGGGGATTATTTTTGTAAAGAGTAAGAGTTCTACAGGTGATGTTTTATGCTATTGTTGCACACACCTACTTGGACGTGTGATCATTTTAACTCTAGAGTTGTCAGTTGTTTCTTGTGAAACTTATTAACAATTAATTTAACAACAGTAGATTTTGAGATGCATTTGGGTACTTTGATAATCTGTTAAATTTCGACGCCCCGGCTGTTTTTAACAACTAAAAAACTGACAGCGCCATTACAAGTATAACAGCGACAAAGTATTGGCGAAGTCTACCTGAAAGATGTCTAATGTTGCGTGCAGTTAAGACCGATGTCGTCGTAAGTAGTCCATTTGAAACTGATTACTTATAGTAGTTTGCACGACAGACGCCAGGTGGCGCATCTCCTACGCTGAAAGAAGTAATTAGGAAGATAGACGCTTCTCTGTCTAAATAATTATGCACGCGGATACGGAGGCTGTGCGCTCTATAAGATATCGGATCCAGACATGCGATGTGCAAAGACCCAGATGTTCATCTGTAGGTATGTGTGCGAGTTACGTATACGTATATACGTACGCAGGTTTACGCATGTGCGTATGTGTGCTTGTATGTATGTATGAGTTTATGTTTATATGCACTTAGGTATGCATCTATGTGTATGTATGTAAGTATGTACGTATGTATGCATGTATGCGTCTATGTGTATGTATTTACGCATGTATGTCTGTATGTGTGTATGCATTTATGTATGTATGTCTGTATGTATGTGTGTATGTATGTATGTATGTATGTATGTATGTATGTATGTATGTATGTATGTATGTGTATATGTATGCATGTATGTATATATTTATCTGGATTTTAAACAGTGCATTTGTAAGAATCTCTCAGAAACGACCCCATCTGTGTTCATAATTCTTGTCGAACTGACGTCTCTTTGTTGACCGATGCATTATTAACGTTCACTTGAATCCAATAATTAAGCGTTCGCATCCCCGATTGTAAATGTACACGTTTATGAATGTAGACCATTGTAGGCTTTTTAAAAATTTATACGTTTGTAAACTGTTTTTCTACGCAGACCGATTGCCCTCGACCCTTCTCATTTTTCAATTCATCCGGGTCTGTTGGTTAGAGTGATAGACTTTCAACCCGATGGTCGGTGGTTCAAATCCCCACCAGGGCAGAGAAAATTAGTTAGGGCATTTACGTTCTACTTGCGCCTTGCGCTCCCTTGTCAGCTCTGCAATAAAGCGAATACAATAATTGGCAAATGACTGCATGGTCATCTGCCCTCATGACGGCTTCAGTTTGGAGCGTCATCGGTCGATAGTACAATGTATGTATGTATGTATGTATGTATGTATGTGTGTGTGTATGTATGTATGTGTGTGTGTATGTGTGTGTGTGTGTGTGTGTATGTATGTATGTATGTATGTATGTATGTATGTATGTATGTATGTATGTGTGTGTGTATGTATGTATGTATGTATGTATGTATGTATGTATGTATGTATGTATGTATGTATGTATGTATGTATGTATGTATGTATGTGTGTATGTATGTGTGTGTGTATGTATGTATGTATGTATGTATGTATGTATGTATGTGTGCATGTGTATGTGTGTATGTGTATGTATGTATGTATGTATGTATGTATGTATGTATGTATGTATGTATGTATGTATGTATGTATGTATGTATGTATGTATGTATGTATGTATGTATGTGTGCATGTGTATGTGTGTATGTGTATGTATGTATGTGTGACGTTCGTCGCTCGAGATCAACTAACCCTTCATCAGACGTGGTACCAATTTGTGTCGGTCTTACCCGAGACGCTGCTTCGTCGTCGGGCTGGGTTCGGCTCCAGCCAACTGACCTTCTGGAGTCGCCCGGGTCACTATCCTGTCTACTTCTGCTGTAGACGAGCGGTTCCCTGTCTCCGCTCTCAGTGCCCATTCCTCCAAGAGGAGGTCCCGAGGGTATCGCTTGTTTGCGAACAGTGTCGCTGTCAAGCTCCATCTCACTTTCGGACTCTGCCACTGCCGCGGTCGCCGGGTGGGCAACGTCCTCGTCCTCAGGATGGCCGTCCTTTAGAACAGGGTTCGCTCTCTTGCCGGCAGGAGTCCTCAGCTTCCTGTGAGATCTCTTAGTCAAAGACTTCCTCTTTTTCTCCGCCTTAACCGAACCCTCACGTACCATTCTGCATCTCATGACTCTCGAGTTATCGTCAATAGGGGAAAACTCTGAACGTTCTCCTGTCCGAGAGGACAAGGTGTACATCTGACGAGTCGTCACGTCGTGCCGTCTCAAACACGCGAACATCTTGCGATAATATATACACGTGTAATATTAACGCGGTATACTGGTCTCACGACACTCTCTTCTGATAGGACAGGTTCTAGGTCTAAAACCTCCCTAACCGCACGCAGAACTGTGTTCCGACCGGCGCACGAGGTGGGCCCTACCTCGCACTTCGGTCAGTTCTCGGAGCTACGTGTTTCGATCACCAAGTTATTTGCTCTGAATAACGATTGGTTTGAATACAAGATTTTCCTGACTCTATCGTTTTCCTGGTCTTACCGCACTGTAATCAGTTGTCGGGCGGTCTTTTCCCGTACTGCGGTCTTTCGGTAACAGTGGTCTTTCCCAGTAACTATTTTTAGTTACCGGGCGATGGAGCCCCTCCAACGCTCCACCGGCGTGTCAGCCATCCAAGTGTCACAATCCAAATGTAACGCCGACCCCGTAAGGTTACCAGAATGTCCTGAATTTTGTTCCCAAGAATTTCCGAATTTTGGTTCCCTAACGAAGGTCACGCTTACTCCTACAGGTAACCGGACAAGCTCCGATCGCGGAGTTCTTCAAAACCCAAGAGGGAATTTCCTGCCTGTCGCCAAATTTACCCTTATTATCGTTTTTGTGCTAAATTGGTTTTCTTCAGGTATCCCGACGGTCACTTCACCGAGTGCCGAAGTCGCGTAAAACTCTCCCAGCCGGCGACGCCGAAGTCGCGTAAAATTCTCCCGGCCGAGTACGCCGAAAGCGCGTAGAACTTCCCCTGTGTCGAGTACGCCGAAATCGCGTAAAACTCGTCTCAGTGTATAAAACCAAACACTGTCGGATCTTGGAGTTCTTCGAACTCCAAGAGGGATTTCCTTGCCCGACGCCAAATTTACTCTTGGTTTCAAGGATTTCAGAATTCCAGAAAATGGCTACCTTAAGAAGGTCACACTTACTCTCATGGGTTACCGGACAAGCTCCGATCGCGGAGTTCTTCAAAACCCAAGAGGGACTTTCCTGCCCGTCGCCAAATTCACCCTGGTTTTCGATCTCACACTGAATTGGTTTTCCTGTGTATCAACGGTATCCTTCCCCGAGTATTACTCAGCCGTAGATTTCCCACAATCGGACCTAGACCGCTTCGCGATCAACTGAGGGATCCAACCCGCCGGATCGGCGCTGTCGGCCCGTCTCCCAACAGTGAACTTCTTTAGCTGTACTCGGGATCGCCTGATTATATTATTCGGACGCCCCTTTCGTCCGTAAATATATTGGTACTAACCGGAAACTCGAACTCTAGCTCTGTCGTAACCAAAATCACTCGCCTACCACACTGAGTGCAGTATTTTTGAATCGGTAACTGAATCGCTAACCAACAACGCTGTTTAACAGTATTGCTATGTATGAAGAGTCGAACCAACTCTTCACGTATAAAGCAGCGCACCGTGAGGCAGGCTCTATGCATCCCGAATGAGCGCGTCTGCTCGCTATGCGCTGGCTTCACACCGTCGATCGGGCTTCCCTATCACGGTCGTTGCTGGACAGTCGCCTATTGAAATTAAATAAAAATTAAATGATCGATGCTGGGTCTTCGCATGTAAAATGAAGAGAAACGATGCTGGCCCCTTCGCATGTAAAATTAAAGAAAACGATGCTATTCGCATAAAATAAATCCTCCCACTTACGCACTGTGGCCTTGACCGCCACACTCTCCCCACCTTACTTAGATGCGGAGCATCTCTGCCAAAATCGGGGACCTTAATCAAACGTGACAGGAACATCCCCAACCCAGATCCCCTTAGAGAGCAAGGAACCAAATGCACCTTTGGTTATAGGGCGGTACATCAGCAATCTCGGCACCCTGCACGTACGCCAAACACGATGAGAACCGTGATAGCGACAGCCTATTTAATGATGCTTTCGATCTCTCGGCACCCTGCACGTACGCCAAACAACGATGAGAACCGTGATAGCGACAGCCTATTTAATGATGCTTTCGATCCGAACCACCACCCTACTGGCAACCTGTCGTACCTGACAAATCGCCAACCTTAACAGGCCCTCTATCGTGAACCTGGGCTCTACCGGACCCCAAGGGCCAGGAGAACTAAAGGAGAGAAAAGTCGCCCACTGTCTCCCGATCTGGTAACCATCGTCGATCAGTCACACCCGGTACCACTTCAAAATCGTGAAAGCAAAATAAAAGCGGACAACTAGTACAAGTTATCATATTTACGCACATGATCTAAGTCCTAACATATGCTTCTATCGCATGATGATCTATCCTAAGTAGCGCACTATAGTATCATGAAACGGTAACCAAGGAAATCGCATTGCCCCGAATTTCCTTAACACTCGTTGTTACGAGCATTATACTGTCGAAAAGAAACTCTGTCATCACAAGGAAACGGAAACATGGTTCTCCAATAGTTCGCTTGTAGAACCAACGCAATGAAGCGTTCTAGTACTGGAATCTTTACTCGTTTCAGTACTAACCACTAATCCAATGTTTAACCGAAAACATATCATCAAAAGGAAACTTAAACAGTCATTCACTGACAATCTGTAAAACCAACGCAATTAAGCGTTGGTGGTAGCACAGGTACTGTATGCTCCCAGATACCGCTCAAAAGAAATACTCTCATCAAAAGGGCAACTGAAACATGGGTCTCGAATAGTCAATAAAACCAACGCAATTAAGCGTTTATCTAGTTGGTCCTAGATACACGTCTGCTTCAGAAGGTCACTAACAAGGACTTCTACAGTCGTAGTCATCCATCCAAGCGAGGTCTTCGTCTCGTCCGTCGTCCAGGTGGCAATTCTGGATCAGCGGTCTCTTCTGGATTCTCTGAAGGTTCCTCTGGTTCATGTTCTGCATTAGGATCTTGAGCCAGGACTGGCCAGTCTACTGTAGGTAACTCAAGATTTCTGTCCCTCTCCGGTAACCAGGTACTCGGAGGTTTACCGTAAAACGGCTTCAATTTATCCACGTGCACAACCATTAGCGTGGATTTCGGACTCTTCTGAATCCGGTACAGACACGGACTGAGCACTTGAATAACCAAGAATGGGCCGGTGTAATAGCGAGCCCATTTTGTCTTCCTTCTCAGTTGCCTGTAATCGATACAGAAACGCATACTGCCATCCTTTTTCTTAACCATTACGACATTGGATGCCCATTCCGATATCGAAGGTTCAATGATTCCTTGTCTCAACATGTCTTCTACCTGACGATCAACTTCCGGTAACATGGAAAGCGGTTGACGTCTCAAAGGTTGCCGAACTGGTTTCTCCTGTCCCGTATCGATCTCGTGTTGGATCACCGAAGTGAATCCGTTATCACTTTCGTTAAGGGAAAACGTTGCGCTGTACGTTAGCACAAGTTTTCGTAACCTGATTCGCTCTTCTTCCGAAATGTCTGCTGGCACTTCTTCCCATAGTCGTTTTAGGGTCTGTTCGGCAAGTGGGTTGAGCGTCTGCTCCGCTACTCTGGCCGTTGTACTAATCTTCGATCCAAACCGGTCAATCGTACTTTGCTGCTTTCCTCGGCGTTCCTCCGGATAACCTGGGCCCATAGGCTTCTCCGGATTTTCGCTTCGGTAAGGCTCATCATACGATTCCGTTCTGGCTCGATTAACTGTCACATCGACTACGTTCACTCGCTCCAGCGGACATTCAGTCCGTTTCTTGACTAGCGAATCTCTGTCTCCAACATTCAACATCCTGATCCACACTTCCGTGTCTCTTCCTGTCACCAACGTACGTCCGATTATCAAATCTTTTGATAATTCCATTGGAATGGTCGTCCAATCTTCGTTATCTTTTTGGAAATGCGGGTATACTACCCAAGCTGGAACGTCAACTTCGCTCCTTGGAGGAACTATTATGTCCTCTTGCACAATAACCCTCCGGCACATGGACTCGGTAACGACCTCTTTCAGAGGGATCTTCTCGCTCCCAAGGAAAACGCATCGACTTGCGAAGTCCCATCTTGCCTGATTGGCTTCCAGCCAAGATAACCCCAAGATCACTTCTGTCACTTGGTCTGTAACTAGACAGGGTACAGGGTACACCTGCTTTCCGATCCGAATCTTAAGGTTAGTTTCACCATCCACCTTAATCTGACTTCCATTAGCGGCTAGGAGTCGCTGTTCTGACGGTACTAGCACAGCGTCTAGCACTAAACGTCGTGGCACAAGTGACATTTCACTTCCAGAATCAAGTAGACAGTGTATACGTTTTCCTGCCAGTCTCGCAACCACGTAGGCCACCCTACTGCCTTTGACCAGTCGGTTTTGGGTTTCCTCTTGTATCGGTTCAGCCTTTGTAGGTTCACTGGTACCGGTTGCACCATTCGTCTCAGCGTTTCTCTGAGGACAATATCGCTTTATGTGTCCTTTTCGTTTGCACAAGTAGCATTCGATATCCGGGTTACGCAACCGTGTGGGCGGATAAATCCGTCGCCATCCCACATTCGGTTCGGTTGTCCTCTGATCTCCCACAGCTAGATCAGAACTGTTCTCCCTTTCATGAGGATTTCTCGGAACGATGCCCAAATTCTGATTTATTGTCACTCGATCAAGTTCTCTTGAAAGATTTTTAATCTTTCGCTCGAGATCTTCTAGACGACGAGACTGTTGCCCCTCAGTGCTCGAGTCTTTTCGGTCTTCCATGGTAACTTTAACTCTCGCGTGTCTCCGGTCTAAATCACCACCTTGTGTCGAAGATCGACCATAGGCATCCAACCTCACCGCATGTTTATACGCCGCTTCGAGGTTAACTGGTTCTCGCTCGCGCACCTTCTGCCCCAAATCTTGGTTTGCCAGTGCATCAATGAAAGCGTCACAAGCGACCGTCTCGACGATATCACTTGTTGGTCCTGGGTATGCCAAAGCCATTAGCCTTCGTACTTCCTGCACTACACTACTCAGCGTTTCTCCGTGAGCCTGCCGGTAAGTGCGAAGTTTCATCCGATATAGGCTAGTTTGGTCATCAGACCCGTACCGGGCCTTAAGCCGCTCAACAAGTTCTCGCCAAGACACGTCCCTCTGTGCACCCATGTCCCACAACAGCTGCGAAGCGGGACCCGTTAGGGCACACATTAACTGGTCTGCTTTTTCCTGATCACTCCACCGGTTGCACCGTGCACAAACTTCGAACTTTGCTAGGAAGGCTGCGATCGCTGACTTGCCGTCGTACTTCTCTAGCTTGATTCGTATACCGCGATCCGATCGGTCTTCGCCTCTTGTCCGCGTAACAAGTGATCTTCCGACACTCTTCTTGGGATTTCCTCTCCGGTTGTCCTCATCGTTACTCCTGGAATCGTTTTCCTCGTCTATCCTCACCACTGACCGGTGCCGACTCTGTCCCCTCAGAGTACCCAACGTCTTCCTTGTACGCCGCTTAGAATACATCGTAGTCATCTCTCGGTCGCCTGACGTTGCACTGTCTTCATCAGAGATGTACTCAGCCTGTCTCTGACCTTTTCTACGAAGCTCACCACCTTCGTAGTCTTTGGACTCCGATCGTTTATATTTATTGCGAGAGCTCTGAGAGTTTCCGTTGACGAACGTAACTCTTCTGTCTTCTTCGCGAATATCTCTTTTTCCTGACTCTGGCGGTCTGTCAGATTCGTCGTACCTAAGACAATTACGACTTCTCGAATCTGGTTTGTGCCCTTTAGAGTACCGCTCGTGGGTCTCATCCCAGGCCAAATGATCTCTGTCTCTTCCCATGTTCGATTCTCTCTCGGTTTCTTTATCAAGTGCCTGTTTTAAACCGCGTCTCTCGTACTCTGGTAGACGTTCCTTACCATACGTCTCCCTTTCAGTTTTCTCATAACTCTCGTGTCTTCCTCGTTGGCGGAGGTTTTTCCTGTCAAAGACTCCGGTTCTCATGGCCTCTTCTGGACCAACACTATCGGTGTCTGAATCCGAAGAACTCACTGACGAACGTAATTTCGCCTCAACTCTTCCTCTTGTCAACAGACGTTGTCGACTCGATTGCCTTGCCGTTTTTCCGTGTGACTCTCTCCCGCTGTCCTCGGGAAGATAGCGGCTACGTAACTTTTCCGAAGTTTCCGAAAGCGAAACTTCCTCGCGTGTCTCTGTGTTACCTCGGCTCCGTGCTGGCTCTTCGATCTGCAGCTTCCCTCGGCGATCCATCTGGCAACCTGGGCCCGTAGGTTTCCCCGATGTCTCGCGTCGGTAAGACTTCGCATGCTGAGCAGCAGGAACAGACAGTTCTTCAAGTTTCGAACTCATCATTGCCACACTCTGTCGCAGGTAAGACATCTCCGCTTGCCAATCTACCTCATCTGTCACAGGTCTTGGGCGACCTTCTTCCATGTTGGTAAACGGTACTCGATTACCTTCGTTTCGCTGATGCGCCACGATGTCACCACTCGTTTTCTGCACTACGGCGTCACCCCGCGGTTTCAGGCCTGTCTCAATGTCTCTTGGCCTATCACAAGCCTGTCTCGACTGTACAGGTTGCCTGCCCCGTACAATACTAGGTACTTGAACCTGCACAAGGTTCCCCGATCTATTGTCGACGAGTGGTTTGGACCTGTCAAACCTACTCTCACCAACGGTCTCTCGCCAGTGTGTGAATGTCTCGTTATTCACATCGTTCTGTACTACCTCAGTAGTCTTTGGAACGGTTATCAACCATCCGTTATCCTCATGGAAACCTCTTTCACGCCCACTGCGGGTTCCAGCTTCCGTTTCAAATGCACTGGTTTCGTCAGGTGCACCCGTTTCATCAAGCAACCTTCGTTTGCTTTTCCGTTTACGTAACTTTGGACGCGCGCCTCCGTGCTCACTATGGGGCACTTCATCCGACTCGTCCTCGGTATCTTCCTGACCTTGCCTGGTTCTGTGACAAGAAAACGTTAGAACCCCACTTCTGGTACCAGTTTGTGACGTTCGTCGCTCGAGATCAACTAACCCTTCATCAGACGTGGTACCAATTTGTGTCGGTCTTACCCGAGACGCTGCTTCGTCGTCGGGCTGGGTTCGGCTCCAGCCAACTGACCTTCTGGAGTCGCCCGGGTCACTATCCTGTCTACTTCTGCTGTAGACGAGCGGTTCCCTGTCTCCGCTCTCAGTGCCCATTCCTCCAAGAGGAGGTCCCGAGGGTATCGCTTGTTTGCGAACAGTGTCGCTGTCAAGCTCCATCTCACTTTCGGACTCTGCCACTGCCGCGGTCGCCGGGTGGGCAACGTCCTCGTCCTCAGGATGGCCGTCCTTTAGAACAGGGTTCGCTCTCTTGCCGGCAGGAGTCCTCAGCTTCCTGTGAGATCTCTTAGTCAAAGACTTCCTCTTTTTCTCCGCCTTAACCGAACCCTCACGTACCATTCTGCATCTCATGACTCTCGAGTTATCGTCAATAGGGGAAAACTCTGAACGTTCTCCTGTCCGAGAGGACAAGGTGTACATCTGACGAGTCGTCACGTCGTGCCGTCTCAAACACGCGAACATCTTGCGATAATATATACACGTGTAATATTAACGCGGTATACTGGTCTCACGACACTCTCTTCTGATAGGACAGGTTCTAGGTCTAAAACCTCCCTAACCGCACGCAGAACTGTGTTCCGACCGGCGCACGAGGTGGGCCCTACCTCGCACTTCGGTCAGTTCTCGGAGCTACGTGTTTCGATCACCAAGTTATTTGCTCTGAATAACGATTGGTTTGAATACAAGATTTTCCTGACTCTATCGTTTTCCTGGTCTTACCGCACTGTAATCAGTTGTCGGGCGGTCTTTTCCCGTACTGCGGTCTTTCGGTAACAGTGGTCTTTCCCAGTAACTATTTTTAGTTACCGGGCGATGGAGCCCCTCCAACGCTCCACCGGCGTGTCAGCCATCCAAGTGTCACAATCCAAATGTAACGCCGACCCCGTAAGGTTACCAGAATGTCCTGAATTTTGTTCCCAAGAATTTCCGAATTTTGGTTCCCTAACGAAGGTCACGCTTACTCCTACAGGTAACCGGACAAGCTCCGATCGCGGAGTTCTTCAAAACCCAAGAGGGAATTTCCTGCCTGTCGCCAAATTTACCCTTATTATCGTTTTTGTGCTAAATTGGTTTTCTTCAGGTATCCCGACGGTCACTTCACCGAGTGCCGAAGTCGCGTAAAACTCTCCCAGCCGGCGACGCCGAAGTCGCGTAAAATTCTCCCGGCCGAGTACGCCGAAAGCGCGTAGAACTTCCCCTGTGTCGAGTACGCCGAAATCGCGTAAAACTCGTCTCAGTGTATAAAACCAAACACTGTCGGATCTTGGAGTTCTTCGAACTCCAAGAGGGATTTCCTTGCCCGACGCCAAATTTACTCTTGGTTTCAAGGATTTCAGAATTCCAGAAAATGGCTACCTTAAGAAGGTCACACTTACTCTCATGGGTTACCGGACAAGCTCCGATCGCGGAGTTCTTCAAAACCCAAGAGGGACTTTCCTGCCCGTCGCCAAATTCACCCTGGTTTTCGATCTCACACTGAATTGGTTTTCCTGTGTATCAACGGTATCCTTCCCCGAGTATTACTCAGCCGTAGATTTCCCACAATCGGACCTAGACCGCTTCGCGATCAACTGAGGGATCCAACCCGCCGGATCGGCGCTGTCGGCCCGTCTCCCAACAGTGAACTTCTTTAGCTGTACTCGGGATCGCCTGATTATATTATTCGGACGCCCCTTTCGTCCGTAAATATATTGGTACTAACCGGAAACTCGAACTCTAGCTCTGTCGTAACCAAAATCACTCGCCTACCACACTGAGTGCAGTATTTTTGAATCGGTAACTGAATCGCTAACCAACAACGCTGTTTAACAGTATTGCTATGTATGAAGAGTCGAACCAACTCTTCACGTATAAAGCAGCGCACCGTGAGGCAGGCTCTATGCATCCCGAATGAGCGCGTCTGCTCGCTATGCGCTGGCTTCACACCGTCGATCGGGCTTCCCTATCACGGTCGTTGCTGGACAGTCGCCTATTGAAATTAAATAAAAATTAAATGATCGATGCTGGGTCTTCGCATGTAAAATGAAGAGAAACGATGCTGGCCCCTTCGCATGTAAAATTAAAGAAAACGATGCTATTCGCATAAAATAAATCCTCCCACTTACGCACTGTGGCCTTGACCGCCACATATGTATGTATGTATGTATGTATGTATGTATGTATGTATGTATGTATGTATGTATGTATGTATGTATGTATGTATGTATGTATGTATGTATGTATGTATGTATGTATGTATGTATGTATGTATGTATGTATGTATGAAATGTATCTAGATACTTAATATAGCGCCTTTCAGGTTCCTGACAAAAGCACTGCACGCATGGCTGGATATAAGTGACTGATCTAAATAAGTGCGTATTAAAGACGGTTTGTGAATTTTTGCTGTACTTGGCCTAAATCCCAACAGAGAGTAAATTCAATGGAAGAATGTTCCAGGAAGATATTCCAATACACGAGAAGGCACGATGGACTAGAGTTGAAGTAATTCGGAGGATCAGACGACAGAGGAGAGGATTGGTCACCATCCTTCGCAAACCGTGGTTTGAGAGTATGAGTCCATAGCAATTTCTCAACGGGTCTGCTCACCTCTTCTTCGTAACACCTACTATATATGTAGGCCTACTCAAGCGTGCGCTCCTAGATCATCATGCACGACAAACATAAATGCCGATATACAATACAATACAAACAAAGGGATCGTGGTCATTAGCGCGTAGACTTCGACGAAACAAACCATAGATTAATTATAGTCGCGCCTTGATAGGTAAAAACCAAGACGTCTCAAGCTAAAGGCACCTATATCAACATAATTATAGGCCTCTGCCTAGGCTTTCAAGTGGACGGGCGGTGAGATGCCGTAGTCATCTATAAGCGCTTCAGAAATGTTCGGCTACAAAATACGATACAGTACGACAAGATACAATACGATGCGATACAATACAATACAATACGGTACGTAAACCACGCAATATATTTATGTACTCATCACATATGTATGTATATATATTACTATCTGATGCGATACCTTACAATACAGTAACGCAATACGGTACCATGAGTACGATGTGGACCGATGTTATATAGCGCCGTAGGACAGCCGAGGCCAAAGGAAAGGACGCTGTACAGGAGTTCAAAAAATAAAAATAAAAATTTATGCATGTATTAACGTAAGTAGGCCTATATATGTACATGTATGTAGGTCTGTGTATGTATGTAGACCCCTATATGTACGTATGCACGCATTGATGTATGTAGGCCTATGTTCATAGGCCTGTAAGTGCAAGTTGGCCATTTGCATGTATGTACGTATGCATGTTTCTATATAGGTATGTATGTATATGTAGGACAGGTCTGTGAAATTGTGAGTGTTTATATATAGGCCTTAGTATATTTTATGTATGGTGCGTCCACGTGCAGTGGACACGCCTGGTCCATTTCGTTGGTATACCTTGGAGTTGTAAATTCTCCCATTCATTCACCCGCGTCAAGAGAATGTTCAAGAAATGTAGATCGCGTGTACTATCTGACGTGTGTATATATATATATATATATATATATATATATATCACAGAATGCCTTTTGCATACATCAGCCACAGCTAACGGAAGATCATTAGACATCGGCGAACAAAGACCGAACAAAGGAGAGACTTAGAAACTGAACATCTCTATATAGATGTATTTATGCGGGAAGTATTAATGAATATTTATGACGGAAACATTTTAAGAAACTTTACACGCATGAATGCATGAATGAGTCCAGGTATGCAGAAGTACAGGCGCACTATCGGCGTCATCGTCGTCGTAATCATCCTATTCATCGTCGTCATCGTCATCATCATCGTCGTCATCGTCATCATCATCATCATCATCATCATCATCATCATCATCATCATCATCATCATCATCATCATCATCATCATCATCATCATCATCATCATCATCATCATCATCATCATCATCATCATCATCATCATCATCATCATCATCATCATCATCATCATCATCATCATCATCATCATCATCATCATCATCATCATCATCATCATCATCATCATCATCATCATCATCATCATCATCATCATCATCATCATCATCATCATCATCATCATCATCATCATCATCATCATCATCATCATCATCATCATCATCATCATCATCATCATCATCATCATCATCATCATCATCATCATCATCATCATCATCATCATCATCATCATCATCATCATCATCATCATCATCATCATCATCATCATCATCATCATCATCATCATCATCATCATCATCATCATCATCATCATCATCATCATCATCATCATCATCATCATCATCATCATCATCATCATCATCATCATCATCATCATCATCATCATCATCATCATCATCATCATCATCATCATCATCATCATCATCATCATCATCATCATCATCATCATCATCATCATCATCATCATCATCATCATCATCATCATCATCATCATCATAAATTGGTCTAATCATCGTCGTCATCATCATCATAATCATCAGCAGCAGTAGCATCAGTTCCTAACGCCAGCCACTGCACGTGCGAATAATTAAATATCGATTTCATGTTAGGGCGAGTTCATACATAGGCCTACACACCTGAAATACATAATTTTATATATATTATTATACGTCCAAATACAATATTATATAATAAATGTTTTGCGATATATAGGCATTTTATATTATATGTATTTGGCTATTTATACAATACTAATGCAATGCATGCATATAACATATATAATATTATATACATATATATATAATATATATACATATATATATATATATATATCATTAAGCCTGTGTTTGCGCAATAATTGTATAAAGTACATGATTGTATACAGTATACTTCATAATACTTGCACGTAATTGTATGAAATACGCTGAATTGTGTATGCGACTGTCTAATTTCTTGACATTTCCCATTTTCAATGCCGTGACCGTCTGAAATCCTTCATAACATAAAATATCGATTTAATTTCAGTATGTCCATAAAGAGATCTGTCGCGTCTGGATGATTACACAAGAAATAATTAGACTGTTGGAAGTATTATTGCTTTCCTGACTTTCTATATACACGTTTTTATAATTATAGCACGACCTGATCATTTTTCAGTGAATTGATCGGGTGAGATCCTTGACCACCGCTGCCCGTTTGAATAGGCGCCAACGCCATTTAAGGTCCCCGTATACGGACCGTGCTAGAGTGACTGTATGGCCTCGACCTCTTTTGGGCTACTCTCTGGAAGACTCCTCTGATATGATATGGCCTGCTGGAAACCGGACTCGGACCTCTTCTGGACTACTCTCTGGAACCCCCTTTGATTTGACGTAGCGCTCGTGAATAGGCTGGTGCCCTGCGCTTGGCCTTCGAGTGGCGCTTTAGAAGTTTGGAGATTACGATTACGATTCTTCAATGAATTGATTGGGTGAGATCTTTCACCACCGCTGCCCGTTTGAATGGGCGCCACGGCATTTAAGGTCCCCGTGTACGGACCGTGCTAACCCGAGGTTTAAATCTCTTAATGCCAATAAGAAGCGAGTTGCAGTAGTCGAGACGATTGGAGACCAGGGCGTTAGCCAAACAAACCAGGAACAGACAAAGGAATGCGGCTTCTATAGGTATGGCCTATCTTTTAATACAAATATAACTGTAAACTTTTTCTTATCGGGTGTAGATAGTGTTCAGGACGTGCATGATATATGCACATATATTTTTTGTTCCGCGCGAAAGTTATTTGTATTTATGATTTTCTTATGAAAGCGACCGTATGGCCTGGAACAGTCTTGGGATTTCACGTCTCTGAGCCCGCGTGTGGTTCTTTAACCTTTAACCCTCGGGCTACCAAGGGGGGGGGTGGTTACCACCCCCCCCCTACGTTTTTCTGGAAAGTTTTTTTTAGCACATGGAATATAATTTTGACAGTTTAGGTAGCTGTAGGGGGTCCATTTGCACACATTTTGAGGTAAAAGTCGTGATGATAGCCCACGCCATAAAAAAGTTATACCCGATATAGCCTAGGTACCACTATTGAAATCAGGACTTTCTCTCGTCAGCTGTTAGCTGTTGTCGACTATAAAGGTATTCATTATTCTTTCTGGAAGAGAAACAACTATGCCATTCTTTAGAGGGAATGTAGGGCTATATTTGCATACATATTTACATACATACAATCATACATACATACATACATACATACATACATACATACATACATACATACATACATACATACCTACATACATACATACATACATACATTCATACAATCATACATACATACACACATACATTCATACAATCATGCATACATACATACATACATTCATACATTCATACAATCATACATACATACATACATACCTACATACATACATACATGCATTCATACAATCATACATACATACATACATACATACATACATACATACATACATTCATACAATCATACATACATACATACATACATACATACATTCATACATACATACATACCTACATACATACATACATACATTCATACATACATACATACCTTAGTTATTTGTCTTTTGATAACCGGAAGTGATCATAATAAATAATAATACGCTTTTTCAGTGTGAAAATCACTGATGCAACATCACAACGTAAACCGATATGGTTGGGTATGGGGAAGGGCTATAAACAGTTGAAGCAGAATGCTAACAGAGTAAAGCAGTGCTGTGAAGTGTTCAAGAAGCCGGTTTGCAGGAAGCATTCACACAAAACAATGAAAGTAACTTGCAATAACTGCAAGGACCACTGACGTTTTTGACTGCCGGGAAAAATTACATAATTTCTTGTTTCATGTTGATATAGCTGCACGCCTTTAGGTTTTGCCTGTAACTAAAACAGACTTTGGAATAGTTTGTATTGTTGAAAATTAAGCCTCATTATATTTAGAATATTCTTGGATACATAGTTCATTTTCAAAACCCACATCATTTATATTTTTTATCCAAATAGTACAAATTGTGTGGGATAATATCAGATATCGTTAAATGGACCGGTGCCTTTGTTAAAAACTATATAATTTCGAGATGCATTCATATATTTTACAACTAAATATACCATTCTTTTCAGAAATGAATGCTGAATCAAATGCTGTATTACACGATATGATATTTTAAACCAAACACGAAATTCCGGGGGGGTGGTAACCACCCCCCCCCTTGGTAGCCGATGTCGCAAAAAAACCTTGGTAGCCTGAGGGTTAAACTATAGGTTACTCTATTTTTGGCTGTGGGATATTAATGGTATAGGGCGGGTGCGTTTGGGGCATCTATACATCATCACGACGAGAGAGTCAAGGCGTTTTCAAGGAATTTTGCCGCTGAACTAAACCGTTTGTCCTACATTTTCAGGATCTGAGGCGTGTTTTAAAAATGTTGTTTTATTATACATCATCAGCTGCATTTTTTTAAATTTCTGCTCAGTCGGTCCACAGTGCATAGTCCTAATTTTTTCTTCAAGTTCACTACCCTTCAACACAGACGCCAAAAAAGTGGACGCAAAGTCGCAAACATATTTTAAGACATAAAACAATGCCAGTAATTTTGGTCAATCAGTGGTCATGATCATTCATGTGATAATGAAGCTTTAATGAACATTACACAGGCCTACCACTACATAGACGAAAACTCTTAAAGTCTGTAGAGTGTAATCATAGAGCTACGAACAATAGCATATTATTATTATGTGCACAGTGTGCTTTTACTAATACATTTTTTGCCGTCCATAAATTCTTAAAATTTAATTATTTCAAACATTTAGATTAAGATATTTGCATTACAGGTTAACATTTAGAGGTTCTCATTAGTGTCACTAATATTTCATTGTTTACTGTTTAGCAAAAAAGTAGACGCAACTCGTGTATTGCGTTGGCCTGCCCGAGCCACTGCTTGGACAGGTTCAAACGTCCAAAGGCACCACTCCTCTCGATGCTGGGTTTCCTCTATCAGTTAACTGTATCCATCCACCATCTTCCAGTCCGACAGCACCCGTCGAGGCTTTCCCTTCGTTCTTTCTCTCCACGATATCCTCCATGATGGTTCTCAACAGGGAATCTCCACTCAATCCACTTACTCTGTCCTTCTCTTATTGTAGCCAAAAGAGAATCGCATTAACGAGACATACAAATCTCTTATTTATATAATCAGCAGAGGAAACTACCTGTTGATTTCTATTACATTTCAACGGACGGGCATATAGTTTTATAGGGAAGAAGAAGAGCAGCACTTAAGCTAGCCGTGAGAGGCAGCCATGGGTATGAACTGTAAGCGCCTTCATTTTTCTTAGTCGTGGCATATGAGGGCGGGTGGCCACTGGCCTGTCCTCTCCCTCGCCGTCTCATCCTCCCACTGTCAGCGTACGGTCAGTGTACTCGTTGTAGCTGAGTGGGCTAGGGGCGCAGGTGGAGTACTATAGTAGAGATCTCGAAAAAAAATTCTGCGCTGGCGAGGATTTAAACCCCTAGCCTCTCGGCTGACAGTCAGACTCCCTAAATAGGGGTCAGCCGGGTAGGAATTTTCCACCGAGTACCGAATCCGAGTATTTGGATGTAGGCCTACTATTTGCCGGATATGGGTACGAACCGAGTATCATTTGTTCCATATGCAATGCTTCACATTTTCATGTAATGAAAAATTATCGAAATAAATTTCTGTACTTGTAACACCTGACTAATACATTTTGAATTTTAGAAATAAATAATCAATTAAGTGGACTTGACTTTCGTTGTGGACTTCCGGTGTTGGTATTTTTTTGTACTTTTCTTCTTCAAAATGAATATGCTAGATAAAGCTCAAAGCTGATATAATGAGCCTACAATTTCCGGCATGTGAGGCAGACAAGCAACTAATTGTGTGTACAGTATTTGCCGAGGCGTATAGTGCAAAAAAACGGGATATTCGGTCGAGGCAAATGTCCGAGGCGATTTACGGCTGACCCCTACACCATAACCACAAGACTACCGCGTACGGATAAAGTTGAGAGACTATTAAAGACGTCACCATAATCGTGAGTTATCATTAAAATACCAGAGTGACCAAGTCTGTGCTCATAAACCCACTGTGACAATTGAAGTGTTTTTTCCCCCAACAGCGGTCGTCTCACGTGTCGTCTGAAGATTCTTCTCGTTTTTAAAAATTTGTAAAGCCATTAATTACGCGCATGGGGCCATACTTCAGGGCGATAAGGAAATATTTATGAAGCCATTATTGCGTTAAAGAGCCAGACTTTGAATGCTTAATTCCGCATTTTTCCTTTGTTGTTATTCTTGCGCACTAAGTGTATACTTTAGCCACTACAACTGTAATAGACTAATATAATTTATTACAGGACTCTCGAAGCACCACATAATTTATTCGGATATTCTGGAACCCAGTGAATACTTCTGGCATGTCATGGCAATCATGACACGACATGTCACGTCCTGATTGACATGACATGACATGTCGTGGCAATCAGGAGGCAGCAAAAACTGCAGTCTGCTTCGTGGTCACTCAGCTCGACCGCTGTAACAGCCTACTCGCGGGTACACCTACTGTTAGACAGACTACATACAGTCCGTCTTGAATTCGGCAGCCAGACTAATCTGCAATCGCAAAAAGTACGATCATGTTTCACCGCTGCTTCGCGACGTACTGCACTGGCTGCCGGTGCAGTATCGTCTTGGCCATAAACGCGCCAAGGTGGTGTACAATAGGGTGGAGTGAAAAATTTTTTTCTCGAATTTCTAATTCCAATAGTGATCAAAAGTTGCCTATGGTATCACAGAATTGCTACAAAAAAATTGACATTCCTATGTTGACGTCTTCTGCCCTCTACCGGCGGTAAAATATTTACCATATAAAATTCTTTGAATAACGTCAATGTGGTGCATTATTTTTCTTTTTCTTGAACTGACTGTCTTCGAATGGTTACAATTCATGAAATACACGTTCAAATCAGTTGCGGAAATCGCCTCTGGTGTGTTACATGCTTATATAATTGTAACCAGGGGCGTAACTTTGGTCTAAAAAGTGGGGGGTACCAATTTCTTACATACAGGAAGCAAGGCGTTGACTGCGATCTCTGGGAAGGCAAAATAATAGACATCAGTTTGGAGTGGAAAGCCCGGAGATAGATCTATAGAGGAGCACGAGGAGAAGGATGGAGGACGGGTTGGAATGATGATGGAGGAACCAAGAATCTGCGGAATTCAAGGGGTAGATCGTTCCAGAGGCGTGGTGCTCTGTTGTATTATTGGATATTATCCAGCCCAAGTACCTCCGTGGTCTCTTCACCACTCAGGCAACCCGCTCCACCCGATCCTCCTCCTATTTCAGTATTTCTCGATCTCCGGTCACTACTCATCTCAAGTTCTCCAACCCAGCATATCCAACAGAGCTCCAAACTGAAGTCTCACCTTCCAATTCTCCTCGCCCTAAATAACACCCGCCTTCACAGCTGCTCTGCCTCCTCTCTTGATCTGCCCCCAGCCCCGAAACCAGACTCAGACCTCTTTTGGATTACTCTCTGGAAAACCCCTTCATCAGTCACAGTCGTATGCTGGCGCATCCTGTTTGAACAGAGCTTTGGTACTCTCCTAATTTTCTTCCTTTCAGTAATGTCGCTGCATTCATTAGGCGTTACAATCATAGGCGTAATTTGTCGGGGAACGAGGGGTAACCGTACCCCACCCCACTCTTTGGGCTGGGGAACCGTACCCCCCACTTTATGAACAATGCCAATCAGTATTTTATTATTTTGCCTTCCCAGAGATCGCAGTCAACGCCTTGCTTCCTGTATGTAAGAAATTGGTACCCCCCACTTTTTAGACCAAAGTTACGCCCCTGGTTACAATTATATAAGCATGTAACACACCAGAGGCGATTTCCGCAACTGATTTGAACGTGTATTTCATGAATTGTAACCATTCGAAGACAGTCAGTTCAAGAAAAAGAAAAATAATGCACCACATTGACGTTATTCAAAGAATTTTATATGGTAAATATTTTACCGCCGGTAGAGGGCAGAAGACGTCAACATAGGAATGTCAATTTTTTTGTAGCAATTCTGTGATACCATAGGCAACTTTTGATCACTATTGGAATTAGAAAATCGAGAAAAAAATTTTTTCACTCCACCCTAGTGTACAAGTCACTCCACGGCATGGCTCCCGAGTACCTCAGTAAATACTGCAGTGATGTGGCGTCCAGGGGCGTAACTTTGGTCTAAAAGTTGGGGGTTACAATTCCTACACACACACACACACACACACACACACACACACGCACGCACGCACGCACGCACGCACGCACGCACGCACGCACGCACGCACGCACGCACGCACGCACGCACGCACGCACGCACGCACGCACGCACGCACGCACGCACGCACGCACGCACGCACGCACGCACGCACGCACGCACGCACGCACACGCACACGCACACGCACACATAAACATACGCACACAAAAACACAAACACACGTGATGATGATGAGTTCTGTGCCCTAAGGCAGGTCCGTTGGCTTTATGTCACCATACCGCTACATGTAGAGTTCTGTGCCTTGTAACCGGAGGGTCGCAGGTTCGAATTGCTCACTAACAATTGTCTGTGTGGCGCGTATTTATGCATCATCATCATCATCATCGTCATCGTCACCACCATTACCACCATTACCACCATTACCACCATTACCACCACCACCACCACCACCACCACCACCGCCGCCGCCGCCGCCGCCGCCGCCACCACCACCACCACCGTCCTATCTTGCTATGTCCTGTCTGGGATGCTCGATAGTGTAGTGGTTAGCGTGCTGGACTGTCAATCGAGAGATCGGGTTTCAAATCCCCGCGAGGGCAGAAATTTGGTTCGAGATGTCTGCTCCACCTGCGCCTCCTGGCCAACTCAACTATAATGGGTACACTGACCGTACAATGTCGGTGGGAAGATGAGACGGCGAGGAAGAGGACTTGCCACAGGACCTCATATGCAGAGGCCAAGAAAATGAAGTGGCCAACACTTCATGCCCATAATTGCCTCAGAGCTAGCTTAAGGGACTGCTCTTCTTATTCTTATACTGTCTATTCAACGCAATCTTTGTCCTTGTTACTCACTTTGTTTCTTCACAACACATGGATAATATTTATGGGCAAGCTGCAGCCCATGCATGCAGGCATCATGTATAGCTCGCTCAGTGTCCTACTTCCTGTATATTTGTGTGCATATGTGAATATATATATATATATATACAAATATATATATATATATATATTTATATGGGCGTATACAATTATGTGTATATGTGTATGTGTGTATATCTCGTGTGTGCATGGATGTTGGCCTACGCGAGAATATGCAGTAAACTTTGGACCGGAACAGTAGCGCGAGAGAGGCTGAGCGCGTATGTCAGTTGTACTTTCCGTACAAGCCAGGCTTACTGCGTGCGCGCAAGTCAAATGTGTTGTGGGATCGGCTTTGATTTCACAGGCTGCTTGTGATGCGTATTGGTACAGGAGTCGAAAATGGCGGTTGGGGGCCTGTTGTACACATTTAGGTCGTATACGGAACTTTAGGATCGTTTCGTCTGCCGTCTACAGCCTTCTAGGACAGTCAAATCAAGTATGTCTAGTTTGGAAATTCATGTTTTATGTAGAGATGTTGTGGAACATGGTAACCGGTTGGTTGAGTGAGCGTCTCGCAACGTGGAAGTATATAAGCTGTGAATAAGCTGGTTCCCGCGACTTCGCTTTTTTGAACGCTGTAGAAATCTCGAGATTACGATTACGAGATTGTAAGTACGGGTTCGAACCTCCTCCTCTGAGACGGTTACTGTGTAGGGATCTTGAGCATGTCCTTCACTCACAGTAACACAGTTGCTCAGCGCCATCGATTGATACTTGGTCATTTGGATAGTGACGCTTAATAAATGCATAATAATGATGGTGATGATGACAATGATGATGACAATAATAACGTGAGGTACCGTTTAATGTGCTTTGATGTATTGTAATGCAGTCTATTGTGATGGTGCTGATTAAAAATGTGATCGATGGTGATGTTACATTATGTAACATGTTACACTATGTAACATGTTATATTATGTAGACTGTTACATTATGTGACATGTTATACTATGTAACATGTTATATATGTAATATGTTACACTCTGTAACATGTTATGTTATGTAGCCTGTTACATTATGTGACATGTCATATTATGTAACATGTTGTATTATGTCACATGCTATATATGTAACATGTAGTGCTGTGGTGTGATGTAACGTGGTCTATTGTGATGGTGCTATGATGTTTTGTTACATAATCGGTTCGGCTGTTATGCGTTATGAGTAACCTATTGTGATATAATGTATTATATACTGTGATTTCGTGTGTTGTAATGTAAAATCAATCTGTGTGATTGTGCTACGTTGTGGAATCTATTGTTGTGTGCTGTGGGTAATGTAATGTTTGTGTCGATAGGAATTTCTGCAATAAACAAATATTTTAATTTGATTGAGTATATTATTATAAAGGACATAAGCTTCATGACATATAGTAAGAGGAAAGTTGAAGCTGAATTTGCACCTGCTTAGGTCAGTGTATACTCTATGCAGCGCTTCGAGAGCTTCGTAAACTGCGCTGGAGAAAACGATTTGACACCTGTATAGATGTAGGCCTATATTTAATCTGAAGGTTTAGTTCATACCTGAACCGATTAAATTACGACTCAGATGAATCACTGGGTTCGTCCAACGTCCAACGGAGACGATTAAACATTTCTCAGTATAATTGTATGACACGGAAGTCTATTCACTTAGCATGCCCTGATCTGTGAAGTGTCGCTGATTCGAGCTTGCTGAGGAAATTCCAAGTCACGACCTGGGAATGCTGTTTAGCCGCACGTGCCTCTGCCAACGGGCATTATAATCTGTAATCGTCAACTCATAATTTCGTTAGCGTTATTCCAAAGCTGAGCGAAGGGCACCGGTGTATTCACGAGCGCTGCGTCTTGTCAGAGCGGATATAGGAGTCAGATTGGAAGGTGATACCAGCGACAGCTCGAAACTGAACGGTAAGTCCAGCGACGTTCTGGTCCTTCGTCCAGGATTTAATGTGGGATTCGTCCATTGCCGGCGCAAATGGTTCAGAAAAGAAATGACCACCTTCTCTAAAAAGCCACTAACTTTAAGTAAATTACACAAAACACTTTAATTAACTAATTGAAGAAGATCAGTCCTTTAAGCTAGCCCTGAGGCAGCCATGGGTATGAAGTGTTAGCGACTTCGTTTTTCTTAGCGTCAGCATATGAGGGCGGGTGGCAAGTCCTCTCCCTCGCCGTCTCATCTTCCCAGCGACAGTGTACGGCCAGTGTGCTCATTACAGCTGAGTTGGCTAAGGGGCGTAATTAAATGATTAATAACTCTTAATCGCGCCGCCGGTGTTAATGCACAAGGCATCGACAGATGGCGCACCAAAACGAAGCCGTAATCAGGTTTAACACGTGTTGTTCTTTTGTTTGTAGAAAAGACGACTTGTGATGATCGGATTCAATTTTTTGTCCCTCTGTTGATGCGTTGAGCGCCACGAACTGCGCGTCTACCGGCGGCGCCGGATAATTACATCTAGCGCTATATAACTATTTGTGGTAAAAGATGTGGCTTAAACGCAACGTCCGCCAGTTGCTTCTTCTCATTGTGACGGTGGCCACCTACTGCACGTTCAAGGCCTTCTTCGTAACCACTGGGGTGGTCTACATGACCCCGGAAGTGGTCGAGATCGGTACTGTCGGAGTTGATGACCCAGAAACATTGACTAGGTCGATTCTGCTCGGTAGCTCTTCAAGACCGTTCCACAACCAACTCGTAGTCCCGACGACCGAAAGAGCGCATGCGCGACCGGATGTGGCCGACTTTCGGTCGACTGGAGCGCCGGAAGCTCGCGTATCCGAACGAATGAATCTCTACAACACGAAGAACTGCTCACGTGACTATCTCGGCCTGACGGACTACGCGGCCGAGCTGTGCTCCAACCAATCCAGCGAGGTCTGTGAAAGTCTCACGTGTCGCTCGCTTCTCACCGGAACCGGAAATGATCTGTACTACGGCGTGGCGCGGAATCTGATGGGCGATCGAGCACGACGTACCGAGCCAGATTCGTTCTTCTTAAACGCCGCTCGCGATTGCGATGCCTTCAAGAAGCACCGCGGGTACCACCTGCGACCGATCAGCCAAGAGGAAGCTGATTTTCCACTGGCATTCAACGTGCTCGTCCACACGAAGTTGGAGCAGGTGGAAGACCTGTTGAGGGCCATCTACCGTCCGCAGAACCTCTACTGCATCCACGTCGACGCAAAAGCCTCGAAGGAATTCACTTCCGCCGTCCAGGCGATCTCCGGTTGTTTCGATAACGTGTTTGTGGCCTCCCGGTTGGAGGTGCTGACCTGGGGTGGTTACAATCGACTGCAGGCTGATATCAACTGCATGAACGATCACGTGAACCGCACCGTACCGTGGAAGTACCTCATCAACACGGCTGGACTGGCATATCCTCTGAAGACGATCGAGGAAATGGTTAAGGTTCTGAAGATCTATAACGGGGCCAATGACATCGAGGGCATCTACGGGTCGCGGGTGCTCAAGTCGCGCTTTGAAAAGGAGTGGATCGAGGTCTCTTCGGAGGGTACGGTCAAGGCCACCGGAAAACGAAATCCAAAACCTCCGCACGAGATTGATATCGTTCGCGGCAGCGCTTACGGAATTTTCAGCCGGAAGTTCGTCGAATTTATTCTTGAGGACCAGCGAGCAGTTGATCTACGAGAGTGGTCAAAGAGGACTTGGAGTCCAGATGAATTGTACTGGGCGACGCTGCATCATACTCATTCCAATCCACACCTTCACACACCTGGCGGATTCTCAGGTAAAGCGGATTGCTTAGTTTTGCATTCATATGATATGACGGTATCCAGTGTTTTAGTTGTTTAATTAAAAAGAGCCGGAGGGGTAAGAAATTTCACAGATTACCAAGGTGCGCGAACGCAGATCAAAATTGAATGTTGTTAATATGTTGCACACGAAATAACTGACGACTAGTGAGATAGTTTAGTTTCCCAACTCCCAACATCTTTTCAGTTGCCTATATATAGCTGAGAGGGGGTTTTGAAGAAGAACTAGTACTTCTACCTATTCTACTACCCCCCATCGACAATTTAAATACTGATGGTATCCAGTAGCAGTTCATAAGGGTGTGCCACGACTTCCTTAATCACCGGTAGGTTTCATTTTGTTCCGGTTCACTGGACAGAAATTCGTGCCACTTGAGCAGTCAAGCGCTAAAATTAATAATACTAATACCAGCACTAGTATACTTCTACCTATTCTACTACTACTACTACTAATAATAATACTTATACTAATTCTAGTACTACTTCTAGTACTAATACTAATAATATACTAGTCCTAATTGTTCTACTAATAGTACAATTGTTAGTAGTAGTAGTACTAGTTTTTCGTTTTCTTGGCCGCGTATTCGTCCGGCGCTCGGCCACTGCTTCCTGAAGTAGTACTAGTATTAGTACAAATATTAGTATTCGACTTCTTGCGTTTGCTTAAAGTTGATACTACAAAAGGCGACGTCAAACCAGGAACCCAGTTACAGCATTCGCACGTTCAAAACGCCTGGGAAACTATTCGTAACGATCCAAGACACCCACGTTCCTTACGTTCATAGCTGATCCGCATTATGCCACTGATAGCGTCCAGCTGTGAGACCAGCGTGCATGGGACGACAGATCGTGACTTTCGGGTGCAATTTCGGTCACCGTTTCGCGAAATGACGTCAGTGCGCGTTGTTGGACATCAATATCTTATATTATTTGACTCATTTATTTGTAAGCCAAGGTGCGGTTTGTCATCTGGTGAATCAATAAAACGAATATCATCAATATCACGGTTTCAATCCTTTGAGACAAATCGATGAAAAGTTCGGCAATTAAACACTGCCACCTTGGACGGCCATTAATTTAAATCGCATCTTAGAGATCAGACGCAGTAACTGAAACTCGTTTTCTGTCAAATTTCTGCAGTAAATCTTAAAGAATCGAACGTCCATTAAATTTTAATGTTGCTCATTTATGTTTTCATTCATTCATTCGTTCATTCATTTATTCATCCCATTCCATTCCATTCACTCATTTCCAGTATTCGTTCATTTCTTCCTTTCATTTATCCATTCATTTCATTCAGCCAGAGCATTTATATAGCGCCTTTATTTCAGAGGCGCTCTAAGCCCAATCCCCTTGCGAAAGTGAACAGTTTCATATTGCATCGTCGTCTTCGTCATCATCAACATCGTCATCATCATCGTCGTCGTCATCATCAGTGTCCTTGCAACCGATGGAAAAGACACGATGCCGCATCTTTGATGCCAATGCAAAAGTCTCAGTTTTATCGTTGTTTTGGTGTTTTGGTGTTTTTTATTGCTTTTTTAAGTGGTCGACTGTACCACGAATCTTTGCAAAATCAATTCGAACTGTTCTTATGTTTTGTTCGATTTTTATACTGTGTCTGTCTGTCTTTATGTATTGTCTCTTTGTATGCCTATCTGTCTGTCTGGCTGTCTGTCTATCTTGCTGTCTACTTGTCTGGCTGTCGGTCTGTGTGTGTGTGTGTCTGTCTGCCTGTCTGGCTGTTTGTCTGTATGTATACGTCTGGATGTCTCTCTGTGTCTCTATATTAGTATATATCTTCATGTCTGTGGACTTGGCGTTTCGGATAGAAATTAAAATGACGTATGGGACGCCATTCTCATTTGAGTCCCTGAATAGAATCGTGGGTACTGCTGCCCGCCTTGTAGGCCGCATCCCCAAGTTTGGCAGAGTGTCTGCGTATATGAGGGATGTCCTCCACTGGCTCCCCTACCCACAGCGCATCACTTACCGAATCTCTGCCTTGGTCCGGCGATGCTTTGAAGGTTTGGCCCCTCCATACCTGCGGGAGCTCTGCTGTCCCACCTCATGCTCGCAGCGCCGGTCCTCTCTCCGCTCAGCTGCGCAGGCTGAAATTGTTGTTCCCCGCGTGCGGACAACCATACGGCAGCGCCGTGCCTTCTCTGTGGCTGCCCCCATGACCTGGAATGGGCTTCCTACCAAGCTCCGCCAATTACGGATTGGTCATTTCACCCTGTTTCTTACAGTACTGTCCTCAAAACTGCGTTATTTGACCGTGGTTGGGCTGGGAGTGCTCATGAGTAGGCAATTCTTGAAGGGGCGCTATATAAAACTACTTTAATAATAAACTACTTTAATAATTATTAGTAGTGGTGGTAGTACTAGTAGCATTAGTAGTAGTAGTAGTAGTTGTTGTTGCTGCTGTAGAAGTAGTACAATTAGTATTAATATTAGTAACATTAGTGTTGGAATTAGTTTTAGTGTTAGTATTATTACTTAGTACTAGTACTAGTACTAGTTCTAGTATCTGTACTATTAACAGTACAACTATTAATATTAGTATTAATGTTAGTGTTGGTTATACTACACTGTGTCCCGATGAAAAGTAGACCCCAAGAAAAAGTGTCATCACTCGGTCAAAACGTTTAGCATTTGCCTGAAATTTTTAAAACAACAATTGCCATATTACCACCAAATCGTCACGCCGTTTGGAAATGTTGTTGAATTTGTCAAGCTTATCAACGTTTGAGATGCAGTACTGAAAAGGGGAAATTTCCAACATACAAATTTTTGACAAATGTTTATGGGTCTAATTTTCATCGGGCGGCTACTTCACATTCAAAAAGACAGTGCCCCTGCCCACCGAGCACGTGAGACCATTGTTCTGCTGTCCCGGGAGACACCCGACTTCATATCCCCGCAACTGTGGCCCGCCCAACAATCCAGTTGACTATCAAATCTGGAGTGTATTGGAGGAGCGCGTTTATCGTTCCCGCATTCGTGACGTTGATCACCTGAGGGCGCGTCTGGTTCAAGAGTGGCAGCTGTTTGACTACCTGATCATCGACCGGGCCATCAAACAGTGGCATCCACGTCTACGGTCGTGTGTCCGTGAACAAGGAGGACATTTTGAACACCAGCTGTAGCTGAACTTCACTTCCTTATGGCTCTTGTATGACATGTATGTTGGAAATTTCCCCTTTTCAGTACTGCGTCGCAAACGTTCATAAACTTGACAAACTCAACAACATTTCCAAACGGCGTTACAATTTGGTGGTAATATGGCTACTGTTGTTGTTTTGAAAATTTCAGGCAAACGCTACAAGTTTTGGCCGAGTTATGACACTTTTTCTTGGGGTCTACTTTTCATCGGGACACAGTGTAGTCTTGGCATTAGTATTATTCGCGTCAGTAGCAGTGTCTGTGTTAGATTGGTGCTGATATTAGTATTGGTATTATTATTATTATTATTTTTTTTTTTTGCCCGAGGTATTTATTATTATTATTATTATTATTATTATTATTATTATTATTATTATTATTATTATTAGTTTTTTTATTAGTAGTTAGTATTATATCAGTAGTGCTAGTATTATTACGGATATTGTTGTTGTCGTTCTTGTTCTTGCTCTTGTTGTTTCTCGCCCAACACGTGATCCATGCAGAAGGCCTTCACAACTTCCGAACTCCATAATTTCTCTTGATTGGCTCTGTTGCAAATTTTTTTACGTTGCCATTGCTCGTATGGTTCGTGATCTACTACTACCTCTTAATTGAGGGATGTTGAAACCGTCGAGGATGACTGAGCATATGGATCCGATAAATATAGAAATATGAGTAATAAATAGGTCCCTTAATAAATTAAACCGCAACTCTTTTGTTAGGCGGAGCAGAGTCAACAGCCTCTGGCCAGCTGGTAGGTAGGTAGACACTGACATGTAGTTAGGCAGATAAGTAGGTATGTGGTACCAGGTGGGAGGAAGGCAGGAAGTAGGCAGGGAGGCCGACAGGCATGTAGGTAGGTACTAGGTACGTAGGTAGGGGTGCTATAGGACAATTGGGTGCGGGACAATTGGGCGCGGAACAATTCGGCGCGGTACAATTCGGCGCAACTAATACTACTAAATCGTATATACCTTTACAGATATTTGAACAATTTTGAGACCCTTGTGAGGTATTTAGAAAGCTCAAAATCAACAGTCTTGATGACTAACACAGCGTTTCCGGCCTGTCCAATGCATATCCGGTGAAGAATAGCGCATAACATTCAGTTAATCACCGTTGGAAGTTAGCTATTGAGACTGTCAGATACTATAACAAATTTCTATACTGTAAAAATAATGCCTCTAGAATTCTTAAAGTCAGAGAAAGGTAAAGATTTGTTGCTTCATATGGATATGTGTTTCAATGCGAAAAAAGAACAGCGCAAAAAGAAATCTGGAGATGCAGTGATCGGTCATGCAAAAGTCGGTGTCACACATATACGATGGAGAGCTCGTGAAAAACCTTGACAAAGGCGAAGAGCAAGAACGGCACCTTTGTTTCCCTGTGAAAATAGCTTCTATACCTACTCATAATTACAGTGACAGTGTCAATAAAACTCACAAAAACGGCTTAAAGTTCAACTTCGTGGGTTTTGCACGGCAGCACAGGATAGGCTAAACACCACCTGAGTCTCAGACTCTCAGTCTACAAGTTCAGAAGGGCCCCCAAAATTTTTGCGCCTAGGGCCCCGTTTTCTGTAAATGCGCCTCTGAGACTTAGGCCTATTTTAGCCCGTTAACGGGTCATTTGTTCTTCCAAACGTTGTTTTCGTAAATATATAATGTAATTAAAACTTCAAGAATTTTTACAATTAAAGATATATAGATTACTGTATATTTGAAAGCTTTGACTGATAGATTAACATTTCAAGACCGCACACCGCTTCTGTACTATAAATTGTCAGTGTGCCTAATTCTCCCTGCGCCGAATTGTCCTGTCACCGTATACGTAGGTGGGCAGATAAATAGGTAGGTTGTAGGTAGGCAGGAATGCAGACAGACAGGCAGGTAGGTAGGTCCTGATTTATCTATTCACAAGACCAAAATTCAGTATGATTAGATTTTTGACGTCCGTGTCATAAATGTCACTAAAGATCTTAAGATAAGATAAGCTGAAACTATTTCTACTTGTCCTGAGCCGTTTTGACATTTGACGAGCGCTCGCCTTGTAACAAGGATATAATAATTATATAGTACGAGTTTGATCCTCCTTCCCAGGGCACCAGCTTATTCAAGATGGCTGTGTCATGTCAGAGGGGTTGTCCAGAGATGTGCAGTGGAGAACCGAGTCCGGTTAGCGCTCAGGCCATCCCTATATATAGTGTGTATAGGAATCTTGAGCAAGTCCTTCACTTACAATGTCTCAGAGCCATAAATTTATAAGCTGGGTCAGTACTACTCAGTAGATAGTGGCGCTTAATAAATTCGTTATAATAGTAAAATAATAATAATAATAATGAACATAATAATATTAATAATAATAAACATAATAATAATAATAATAAACATAATAAACATAATAATAATAATAATAATAATAATAATAATAATAATAATAATAATAATAATAATAATAATAATAATAATAATAATAATAATAATAATAATAATAATAATAATAATACCAGCGTTTTAACGCAGTAGCTTTTAGAGGCACGTTCACTTTACACTCCGGGGATGAGGACCACGTACTCCAAGCTTAAATTTCAATCACTGTTAATATCTTAGAGCCTGAGGGATCTTACTTACCTCGGGCGATAAAAAAAATAATAACCACAACAATAATAATAATAACGGTAACGATTACGATAACGATAACAATGACGATGACGACGATGATGATGATGATGATGATGATGATGATGATGATGATGATGATGATGATGATGATGATGATGATGATGATGATGATGATGATGATGATGATGATGATGATGATGATGATGATGATGATGATGACGACCACGACGACCACGACGACCACGACGATGATGATATTTATAATGATGATGACGACGATGATGACGACGACGACGATGATAAATATTTTAAGAAGCTGATTGTTTTCGTTGAACAGGCTACCCGAGCGACAAGCCGTGGCTGGCCGTGTACGCCAACTGGTACCATACCTCCTGTCATGGTAGGATGGTACGCGGTGTCTGCATCTTCGGCGTCGGCGACCTGCCACTCCTCGTTGAACGAAGGGAATTCTTCGCCAACAAGTTCTACCACGACTACGAACCTCTGGCCCTTGACTGTCTGTCTGCCTGGATCCGGCAGAAGGAGGTCTGTCCACCCCCCTTCGACTCAGACTACTACCGATCCCTGCCCTTCGTCAAACCGCCCTCTTAGTTTTCCTAACACCTGCAGAAGTGACATTTCTACTATTCTATCACATTCTGTGTTCTAATGCGATGGGGCATCACATGGGGTGATATAATGTGATATACATTGGAGCGCCGCTGACGAGTCTCTCCTTGAAGTGGCGCTATATAAGTGTGAATTGCGATACAATACAACAATACAGCCCATTAAAGTGCATTGTCACAGAGTACCAGGACCTAAAGCTGCAGATCATTTTATCAGCCGGACTTTCGTTTGGGTCACGAGGTTTGGCAGAGTAAATGAGAGCACGTTCTCTGCTGTAAACCATTTAATGGCACATTTGTTACATGCATTTGTTGGTTAGATCTCAGATAGGGGTGCTCGATAGTGTAGTGGTTAGCGTGCTGGACTGTCGATCGAGAGGTCGAGGGTACAAATCCATCCAGGGCAGAAATTTGGTCCGAGAGTTCTGCTCCCTCTGCGTCCTCTAGCCGACTCGGCTATAATGAGCACACTGACCGTACACCGTCGGTGGGAAGATGGGGCAGTGAGGAAGAGGACTTGTCGCGCCTTCCATGATAATTCGAGGCTTAGAAAAAGAAGTCGCTAACGTCATACCCATGGCTATATGAGGATTAGTTTAAGGGACTGCTCTTCTTAGATTAATGACCATAGTTTGAACGGATCTTCCGACTGTTCCAACAACCCGACAGCCTTGCTTAGGGGACTGCACTTCTAATTCAGCTCTTGTTTTTGCATAGACGTAGAAAAACTACAATTTAGAGCCATTTTGCCCCGATAGCCATACAAGCGTCTCGTACATGCATGGGCATAAGCGTTCGAGCTATACTTTGGCCTCGATATCCCTACAGGTTTTTGTTTCATCATCATCGTCAGTTCCTGACGCCAGCCATTTGGCGGCGATGGGTACGAATAAATCATCTCCCTTGTCCTCGGTCATTTGTCAAGTCCACTCCCCCTTAGTGTTAGTCCAAATATTCATTTATATTATCTATCCAGCGTAGTCTTGGTCTGCCTTTGTTTCTTTTTCATTCGAATCTTGCATGTTGTGCATTGTGTGGAATTCGGTCAACTGCTACATGTCCAAACCATCGGAGTTTTCGTTGAACGACTTTGTCTAGCAGAGTTGTTTGGATACCTAATGATTGTCTTATGTCATCGTTTCTTATTTTCTGTAGTCTTGAAATCCCTGCGATCTTCCGCAGCCAACTCATTTCTGCTCGAACAATTCTGTTTTCATTGTGCTTTCGCAGTGTCCAACAATCAGGTTTTCATTTACATAGGTGTGATTCTTTGGAGATAACTGTTGTCCCAGTTCATGTATCTTCGAGCTATTCCCCACTACATGTACATAATTTTGGGATAGAATCAGGATATCAGCTAATTTTGTTCCGAGAACTTTACAGGGTTTTTGTATGCATATCTGCATATACGTTGGAATCTTTTTATTCCGATAACTGTACAGTCTGTATGTATAATTTGTTAAAGGTTACACTTGAACTACTAAGTATGTATGCACTTGATGCAAATCAAGAAGAATTGCATTTACGCTGCCCATATCTGACTGTTAACGTGCTTATCTAGGATGCTTTATGTTGAATTTCTGATTTGATTTAACTGGAAACGATTTCTGTTTTGGGCATTATTACACGGGCGTTACCTGTATAAAGGGCAGTACAATAGTGGGGCGTGGTGGCTCAGTGGTAAGTTCGGCGCCTTGTGACCGAAGGGTTGCAGATTCGTATCCCACTCTAGCCGCTGCGTACGGACCTTGGGCAAGTCCTTCACTCGCGATTGCTCGTGGCGCTACAGCGTGAAAACTCCGACACAGTATCAAATGCTGTAGTCGGGAGTCTGAGTAGTAGTCGACTTGAGGAGGCGCTATAGAAATATCCGAAATAAATAAAAAAATAAAATAAATAAGGTACGACGTTCTTGGAGTTGACCTTGGATGGGTACGAACGCAAGTTCGGGTTTCAACAAGTGTCCTTTTGTTCGGCTGCTATCTTAATTATTTAGGCAAAGTTCTTGAACATTATTTATTTTTTAAATTGTCACGAGTTCTGTGTCTGCAAATATGTCATTTTGCTCTCCTAAAATATCACCCTAAAAACCTTTTGCCACCCCTACAAAATTCATGCGAACGCCCATGATAACGTTTAGCTTCAGCAGAAAGATCCCTTACTTGCAGAACCAAGCTTCTGAGTAGTTTCCATGGGGATGGACAAATGGGCAGTATTTTGGAGATGATAAACTTGTAAATTCTGTGGAGATGGTAGACGATTTGTTTGTGTGAAGATGTTGAAATGAGTGCATTCTATATATTTATTTATTTATTCCGGATATTTCTATAGCGCCTCTCGAAGTCAACTACTACTCAGAGGCGCTCCCGACTACAGCATTTGATACTGTGCCGGAATTTTCACGCCGAAGCGCTACGAGCAATTGCGAGTGAAGGACTTGCCCAAGGTCCGTACGCATCGGCTAGAGTGGGATTCGAACCTGCAACCCTCCGGTCACAAGGCGCCGAACTTACCACTGAGCCACCACGTCCCACAAATATATATATGGAGACTGTAAACAAGTGTTTTCAATGGAGATAATTATAGAAACAGTTTCAATGAAGAGGTGTAAGTAAGTTTGTTACCTTGTTACCTTTACCTTCGAGTAATTGTTATTAGACATTTATATAGCGCCGCTTAGGAAAACAAAACAGAGGCGCTCTCCTCGCTAGTCTATACGATGTTATAAGTCATATACTACATCCTTTAGCAAAGCAAAGCACACTGAACTAGACCAGTCGCCAGTGGTCGTCCCACGCACACACGTAGAGCCAGCCAACGGGTTTCCGTCAGCAGTTGGTGGATGGCGTGGATGTGTCACACAACAATGACCGGAGGCTTTGTCTTGGACCGTTTGCCTATCTCTTCGACTTTGCTGTATCTTACTTTTGTCCTTGAGACGATCAGGTCTTCGAACCGGCGAACAGACACATCTGGAACTAACTCCATCTTGTCGTTCACCTCCAGATGTTTGTAACGATAGTGGTGCACAAGTCCGAGGTTCGTGTCCACGTTAACGGTTTTTGCCGCCGATCGAGTAATGAAATTGAAGGGAAAATGGATTCCAACCATCAGAAACATCTCCGGCCGCGCAATGTATTTAGTTCTGCTGTTATCAGGGAAGATCCTGGCCTCGCGAACGGTGTCCATAAGGGTCCTCAGACCAAGGACTCGAGTCACGTTATTATTGGTAGAAACTGTAGTGTTGTTCAACCGCAGGGAGCGAAATATTGTACTGCGAAAGATGAAGGTGGCTGGGAGGAGGAGTTCTTTCTTTTTTCCTGCCATCTTTTTGCCGACAACGGCATCTAACATTTCATCCCAAGTTCTGTGCAGGCGCGGTACGATCAACTCGTCAAGGTCAGCGAAGACGAGGAACCTTGAGCGGAACATGCTTCGATAGAGACAATCGTTCAGAGCGGCCACCTGACCAAAGTAGTGGATGTCGACAGGAGGAATATTCCATGGAATGACGATTCTGGCGATTCCTTCTTCCAGGTAGCTGTTTAGGAATGGAACGACGATGCCATCGGCGGATAAGTTGTAGAAGACGAATTCCTGGGCTCCGAAGATTCGATTCACTTCGACGGTTTCGACGAGCTGCTGGTAGTTGTTGTAGGAGTTGATGAGAGGAGAAGCGCAGACGGTGTAGTTCACTTCCGGTGTCTTCTGACCTGAGTGGTTCTGAACGCGAAGGATGTTCCTTGACTGTCGACACCTGTCGACTATCAGAGACACTGCGAACGGTACGGAATCTTTACGCTTCAGTGGGCACGAATGCAGCGATGCCGCATATCTGAAAGTAACAGAAAGCTCAGCCACTTCGAACTGCAGGATAATTTAAATATATGAATGTATGTATGTACGTATGTACGCATGCACGAATGTTTGTATTTATGTATGTATTGTACGTAAGTATGTATGTATGTCAGTGATGGGCAATAGTTAACTAAAAAGTTGCTAACTTTTAGTTTAACTAAAAATGTTTAGTTAAGGAAGAAGTTTAACTAAAAAAATAGTTTAGTTAAAACCATAGTTTAACTAAAAATTTTTAGTTGATAACTAAAAAGTTTAACTAAAAAATCAGCAAAATGCAACTATTTTTCCACAGTGAACATTGAACACTGGCAGCAAAAAAACATTTTAGCACTGCATGGTTTTAGCATTAACAGCCTGTGTTTTCAAATTCATACACTACTTACAGTACACATGTAACTGTATGCCAGAACAGACAGTACACATTGCATAGTTTGAAGGTGAAATTGTCATTGACGCTTTGCATTATTACAGTTCACTTAACGTCTTTTATTGTGAAAATGTTCGTCGTAAAAAGTTGGAAAAAAGTTGGAAAAAGTTTAACTACTTTTTTTAGTTTAGTTAACTAATTTCCAAATTCAGTTGCCAACTTTAGTTAAACTATTTTATTTTAGTTGGAAAATAGTTTTAGTTTAACTAAAAAAATAGTTTAGTGCCCATCACTGATGTATGTACGTATGCACGTAGGCCTATGTACGTATGTATGTATGTATGTATCTAAACTTTTTTAACACGCATTCAAGGAACACCATTAAAGTGCTAAGAAAATCGGATGATTGACAGAGTTGCTCTCTCAAAGGTTTCGATCCTTAGGGCGTTCCTGCAACGACTTCTGCTTATGGTAAGCTGGAAATGGAATTAAGGCAAGGTAAGCTAAATGTAAGTTGGAACAAGGTAGCAGATTGGTTACAGCTCTTGCCTCGTAAAGCGGAAACAACGGGTCGTGCCTCCCAGGAGACGGTTACTGTGCAGGGACCGTGAGCAAGTCCTTCACTCGCAATTGCTCAGTGCCATTGATTGATGCTTGGTCATTAGATTGTGGCGCGTAATAAATAAAATTATAATTATTATTATTACTAGTAGTAATTATAGGGGAATGAAAGGCAAAGTAAGTGGTCAGTTAAGTTAAGTTAAGAAGTTTTCGGATCGGGCAGTCGGATATCCCGACTCTCACGTAATCATATCCGTTTATCTCACCTCGTTTAACCTTGTCTTAAGCTGTGACTTCCTAAGCGCAGTTATTATAATATCATACATGTGTACTGAGAGGTTCTGAAAATGCGCTCTATATATAGGAGGCATAATCAAACAGAGACTAATAATATTTATTCTTTAATTAAGCGCCTGCAAACGCACTGCGCTGTACATGTACATGTTATGCGATAAATCTTAACTACTAACAGAACAGACAGCCTGCAATACACGGCGCAAATTGCAGCCTACAAAGCATGTCCGCCTATGGGACTCGATCTCTGTACCTCTCGCACTCTACGCCAGATGTTATCCAAGGCGCTATCGGTGATCTTCCGGTAAATTATTTATCTGGTTGGGGTTTTGGTGCGCCATCAGTTGATGTCTTGTGCGTTGGACACCGGCAAAAAAGAAGTTACTAATTACAATAACAATCATGGAGACAACGACCAGAGATGTGTCGAAACTAGGTACATACGCAAATACGGAGAAAAAACACACACATAAGCACACACACACATGAGCACACACACACATAAGCACACACATAAGCACACACACACACACACACATAAGCACACACACACAAGCACACATAGGCACACACACATAAGCACACACATAAGCACGCACACATAAGCACAAACACACATGAGCACACACACATAAGCACACACACACATAAGCACACACACACATAAGCACACACACACATAAGCACACACACACAAGCACACATAGGCACACACACATAAGCACACACATAAGCACGCACACATAAGCACAAACACACATGAGCACACACACACATAAGCACACACACACATAAGCACACATAAGCACACACACACATAAGCACACACATAAGCACACACACATAAGCACATACACATAAGCACACACACATAAGCACACACATAAGCACAGACACATAAACACACACACATAGGCACAAACACATAAGCACACACACATAAGCACACACACACACATAAGCACACACACACACATAAGCACACACGCACACGCACACGAACGCATACAAATTCGCACTGTTTCACACTCGTTCTGCAACATTGGGTCGGGAGCGCCTCTGATGAGTTCACCTTGAAGTGGCGCTTTATAAATTTCCAATTAGAATTGCAATTAGGGCTTACAACGACAAAAAGACGCGGACCAAGATCTCTACCTGCGACTGTGAGTTTCCGGAACGAAATTGAACTCCGCGTTTACCACTTCTGACTTGTCCTCTCCTGGAAACCAGATCCGGCAGAACTCCTCGCCCCTAGGGGAAGCCTTCTTCCTAGCTACGTACTGGTCCGACATCCCGATGATCACTAATCTGGCCGGACTCAGTCGATCGTCATGGTAAGCTGAAAACACATAGGTCACGTGGACTCTGCCGCTCACATTCTGCCATGCGAACGAATCGTCGAGAAATTCTTCGGGTCTTCCAGGCAAAACGATTCCCGTGGAGAAGTTGAGACAGTGGGACGTGTCGTTCGGGGGTTCCCTCGTGACGTCATTCGATTTCACGTCATCCGAAACGTTGTTTGATTTAAGACTTTCGCTATATGAAGTTCCACGCAGCTTCAGATTAACTATCACATCCGACACACTGTTGTAGAACCTGTTCCAATGCAAACTGAAACCATGTCTTCTTTCAGGCTTACAGAGTTCGATGACTATGAAGGTGTTGAGAAGGAGTGCCAGGAAACACCACACAAAGATTTTCGTCCATGACATGGACTTATATCGGTTATTTAACCGTTCAAATAAACCGTTCCACATTCCTACAACCACAACAGAACCAACCAAAAATAACAGAACAGTACAGAACGAAATAGAGCTGAACTTTTTGGCGCTCGTGAATATGCCGGTGCCCTGTCCTTAGCTTTAGAGTAGCGCTATAGAATTTGGTGTTTACGATTACGAATACGATTACGATTACGATTACGATTACAGAACCAAACAGAAAGGAGCAGAAACAAAACCAGCAAAAACAGATCAGTGGAGTACAGTAGCCAAACAGAACAGAATCAAACTGGACGAAACATTTAAAACTATTAAAATTTAAATGAAGATAATGAACGACCCTTTCACAGTTGATTAATAATGAAATATCGCGTTATAATTGCCTCGAGGTTGCTGTACGAGAGGTCGGGAGATAAAATATCAAGGAGACAAAACTTAATGAGCAGTTAAATTAAACCTCGGTAATGTGGTGGTTAGCGCGCTGGACTTCCACAGAGAGGTCGGGCTCAAAATCCCCTCCAGGGCAGAAATTCAGTTCCATATTTCTGCTCCACCTGCAGACTTAGCTATAACGAGTACACTGACCGTACACTTTCGGTGGGAAGATGAAACGGCGAGGGAGAGGACTTACCACCCGCCCTCAGATGCCGGGGCTAAGAAAATGAAGTCACTAACATTTCATACCCATGACTCGCGCAGGGCTAGCTTACGGGATTGCTCTTTTCTCTTCTTCTATATTCAAGTAGCGCCCTCCCGTGAGTGCGAATTCAACCATAAATTACTAGGCCTACATAATGGAAATTCAAGATCATAAAGGAGAGGAATGACCGTTTTTTATGGTTTAGTTTTAACTCGGCGTGTATTGCGCGACAAGTGCGCGCAGAAATGGACTGTAAAGACTGGGAGAGATTATGAAGCAAACAGACAGACAGACATGATATAGACAGACAGACAAAGACGTTGGGGCAGAACTAGAGGAACATGAAGAGACAGATGCAGATAAGAATACACAAGCAGAGGGAAAGATATAGTCACAGGCGGAGACGGGGGCAGAGAAAGAGGCATAAACAGAGGGAATGGCAAAGGCGGAGATACAGATAGAGGGAGAGGTAGGGGCAGACAGGCCCGCCGAGAGGGAGGGGCAGCGGGGGGCAAATGCCCAGGGGCCCGGCGACCTTTTAGGGGTTCGGGCCGGGCCCGCAATCAACTTATGAAAAATATTATAATCAGTTATACAAAGTTTATGATTTATGCCTTTTAAAATATATTTTCTGTCTAATTTATCTGAAGCTTAACTACAATCAGTTTAAACTTCAAGCATCTGAATAAAATCATAGTTGTAGCCTATATACTGTATATTTATAAATATAATATCATCCGGTCGTACACGCACGTTCATTATTTCAATTTTTTTTTATTTTTTCGTACGACAGTACGATATTATAATTATATAAAGCCAAAAGATAGTTTAGAGGCCCGTAACTGCTCTGCCTAGGGGCCCGTGACTGTTCTGCTTAGGGGCCCGTGACTGCTCTGCCTAGGGGCCCGGAATTTCTGTCGGCGGCCCTGGGGGCAGAGAGAGAAACACAGGCTAAGGTATAGGTATAAAGGCAAAGACAAAGAAAAATAGACGTAGGAAGAGTGTTGATGAACACAGAGAAACAGAGGTAAAGGCAGAGACAAAGGCACAAACAGAGGCAAATAGACAGAGGGATATGCATGATCAGCGACACAGAGAGCGTTAAGGCGCAAAGGAAAGAGAGAGAGAGAGAGAGAGAGAGAGAGAGAGAGAGAGAGAGAGAGAGAGAGAGAGAGAGAGAGAGAGAGAGAGAGAGAGAGAGAGAGAGAGACAGATGTTGGAGAGAAAGTTAGTGGCACAGGCAGAAGCACAGAAACAACTACAGAGACAAAGATTTATAGATACAAAGATATGCACAAAAATATATACAAAGAAATTTATGGGGCGATAGATAGGTCAGAGGTCACCCTACTAGCTTTGTTAGATGTCAGTGCCGCGTTCGACACTGTCGATCACGACATTCTTCTTGGACGGCTTTCTATCTCATTTGGTCTTTCTGGTGGTTTTCTTGGTTGGCTTAGCTCCTTCCTGCGAGACCGTTCCTTCTCTGTAGTCTATGGGGCCACTAAGTCTGCATGGGTTCCTGCCCCGTATGGCTTGCCCCAGGGTTCCGTCCTGGGTCCACTCTTATACATAATTTATACTGCTGACCTTGGTCCCCTCCTGGCGGCAAGTGCAGTCCTGAGTCAGTCGTACGCGGATGACTTGCAGGCCTATCTGCACTGTCCCGCCTCAGCAGCCATAACCGCGGTCCGTACCATGAGCCGCGCTATCAAGGTCCTGGAGGACTGGATGTCTTCCAACCGTTTGTGTCTGAATCCTGCTAAGACCCAGCTAATCTGGTTCGGCACACGCCAGCAGCTTGCCAAGATTGACTTGGAGGCTCTGGCCCTGGAGTTTCCATTGCTCACTTTCTCATCTTCGGTCCGAGACCTTGGTGTCATACTGGAAAAAGAGCTGACCTTTACGCAACACATAAACCTGCTTTGCCGTAACTGCTACTATCAGCTGCGCCAGCTTAGAGTAGTCTCTCGCTCTCTAACCTCCACTGCTGCTTCCACGCTTGTCCACTCATTTGTTGTATCTCGCCTTGACTATTGCAGTACTCTCTACCTTGGTCTCCCAGCGGCTCGGATTGGGTGCTTGGACCGGGTGTTGCGCGCAGCGGCGCGCCTTATTGGTCGCATCCCGAGATTTGACCATGTCACCGAGTACATGCGGGATGTTTTGCATTGGCTTCCTATCCCGCAGCGTATTGCCTATCGGGTCTCTGCCCTAGTGTGGCGCTGCCTTGTGGGTGAGGCCCCTGTGTATTTGCGAGAGCATTGCCGCTCCACCCTGAACATCCAGCGCCGTGGTACCCTGCGCTCTTCTAAGCAGGCTGAGCTTCTAGTTCCCCGCTCACGGACCGCCCTTAGGCAGCGCCGTGATTTTTCCATCGCTGGCCCTGCAATCTGGAATGGGCTCCCTGTAGCGCTTCGCTTGGTCCCAAGCACCCATTCCGCCACATTTTATTTAAATCTCAAGACTGTGCTCTTCAGCCGGGGTTGGGTCGGGAGTGCTTCTGAGTAGATAGCCTTGAAGAGGCGCTATATAAATTCTCCATATGAATATACAAAGATATACAAAGATACAAAGAGATACAGACAGCGATAGTCAGACAAACACGTGTCTCGTTTCGAACGACGGTGAACTGGTCGATACTAGGTTGATATGTCGTTAAAGAATTGGTTATTCAATTGTTGAAATCAATTACTTGCATCATTCATGCAGCGTATATAAGCAACCATAATCCATATTTTCAACTGTTTCAGTTTTACGGCAGCGGCGGAGCTTCGATCTCCCAAGCGTTTCGTTGAATTCTCTGGGAATTGGCTCGATATTTCGTCGAAAAATCGATAGCTAATCATGTGTTGAATATCAACGGTGGTAGAATAAAAGAGGACTAGTCAATTCATAAGCATGAGAGATTTGAGACGCAATGGGCTTTCGTGCGTTCATTAATTCAGAGCATTTTAGCCTATCGCGCATTTCCAGCTCTCTAGTGCATTCAGCGTTGCTGCACCAAGGAACGGAATCGTAATAACAAACTCCTAATTTCTAAAGTGTTACTCTATAGCTAAACGCGGGTCAACAGCTTATTCACGAGCGCCGCGTTGTGTCAGAGATGTCCAGAGATGTCCAGTGGAGTTCAGAGTCCAGTTGCCAGAGAGACCATAGAGAAGAGGCACACGAGCTGGAGCCGACAGCCAATGTTTCCCCGATGCTCCAACTCTTTCTCCAACTCTTTCCACCGAGAGACGCCTAAAAACTCATTAGTTCTCACCGTCTCAAAAATCTAGGCCTGGATACCTAGCTGCTCGGGACCTGGCAACTGACTAACCGTGCCTGACTCGCATTTCTGTGTGACTTTGATAGTGTAAAATTTTCACAGTATTGATAATAGCCTATCAATTTCGATACTGAGTTTTGAACGATAGCGGCTTGTTTCATATGTGAGCATTAGTTATTCAGGTTGTGGTAAAAATTTTCGCTTGATGACAGAAACATGAAATCTGGCGCATAGTAACAACATGCGATGAGAAAAATTGTTAGCCATCGCAGATTAGCCCTCATGTCAGTTATCAATAACAGGCCTTTGTGTAAATCAACAACATCCATGAAAAACATGGGGCCGTTTCTGTCGTTTCTGTTGGCACACCAGCGGCGGAGCTTCGAGATCGATATGATGAATCGATTCAATAACTTTTCTTTTATTGCTTTTTGAACAATGGCGACTTGGTCTATATAATAGCGAATTGTCTGGAGCGAGCTGACTGTATTCGACTACTGCTATAGAATAAGTACTTTTTATACCTTGCTTTGATGACCCTTAATTCAACAAGGTCATCTGATTGCCTATCTTTGGTCATACTTAAAAATAAGCTGATGGTATTTAAGATATTTGAAGCTCGGGCTACAACGGCCCGTACACGGGGACCTTAAATGGCGTGGCGACCATTAAACGAGCAGCGGTTGTGATGTATCTCACCCGAACATGAAGAAAAAGATGAAGAGGAAACAGAAGAAGAAGATGATGAAGATGAAGAAGCAAAAGAAGAAGAAGGAGAAAGAAGAAAAAGAAGAAGCGCAGTCCCTTAAGCAAGCCCCGAGGAGGCCATGAGTATGGTGTTAGCAACTTCATTTTTCTTAGCCTCGGGATATGAGGGCGAGTGGCCATTCCTCTCCTTCGGCATGTGAGGGCGGGCGACCAGTCTTATCATTCACCGGCTGATCTCCCATCGACCGTGTACAATCTGCTCATTGTACTACAAAATGTACTTCAATCCACTTCAAACGCTGTCGATCGCTCCATTAGCAGCAGTGGCCTCAGCGGAACAGGATCTGGATAATTATATTGATGGATGGATAGATGGATGGACAGGTGAACGGGTGTATTTGTCTATGTATGTATATATCTATGTATATATATGTGTGTATATATACGTGTATGTATGTATGTATGTGTGTGTATGTATGTATGTATGTATGTATGTATGTTGTATGTATGTATGTATGTATGTATGTATGTTTGTGTATGTATGTATGTATGTATGTATGTATGTATGTATGTATGTATGTTTGCATGTATGTATGTATGTATGTATGTATGTATGTATGTATGTATGTTTGTGTATGTATGTATGTGTGTATGTATTTATGTATGTATGTATGTATGTATGTATGTATGTATGTATGTATGTATGTATGTATGTATGTATGTATGTATGTATGTATGTATGTATGCAAGAACGGATGAATGGACGGACGGACGGACGGACGGACGGACGGACGGACGGACGGACGGATGGATGGATGGATGGTTGTATGTACGAACTAAGAACAGATGGCTGGATGGACGGACGGTTAGAAGGGCGATTGGTGCCGACATGATCCCATGACAGCCTGGCTCTTGTTGGCTACGCAGGGCATATGGTGTTGCCTCGCAGTGGCTGCAGACAAGACCTCCTGCTTTACGAGCAGCAGCAGCAGCCCTCCTAAGCGCTGAGTCCTTGCATCTAGTCTGTACGGAGGCCTATTGCGGCCACCATACCAACAGTCATCTTCTGATAAATGATGAAGAGCACAGACCATCGTATAAACCTAAACCAATTGCACATGTTATGAACACACGTCAATTACACACGTACAAACACTGATGTTTGTGCATAAATATATATACATATATATGTGTGTGTATATGTGTGTGTTTGTTTGTATGAGTGTGCGGGTGTGTCTGTGTGTGCTTGTGCATGGAAGAACTGCAGTTCCTTCAGCTAACGCCTAGGGACGGCCATCGGTATGAATGAATGAATGAATGAATGAATGAATGAACGCGAGGATGAATGAACTGGTCCTAAGCACCCGTTCCTTGCATTGGGAGGGGGCAACAGATTGCGATTTTACCCCAACGTAAACTGATGCTGTATTTTTTATTATGTAACTGAAAATGTAATTACATTTGTAATTGTAGTCCTAATAGTAATTTTGATTATTACAGCAAACGCATTTTTCATCTAATGATCAGTTTAGATAAACTACTCAGAAATCTGTGAAAGGAGAAAATTTCAGAGAGAAAAAAGGGTTCAATACAGCTTGCGTTGGTATAGAATGGTCCGTAAAGTGACACCGTAGCCAAACTTGCTTTGGGAAGTGATTATGCCGTCGGCCAGCTCCCATGCCACTTTCCCTCGTAGAGTATTGTTGTTGTTCGGCCTATCTGCATCTGGGTCTGATCGGCCAAAGCCCTTCGGCTAGTTTCAGGCAATAATCGCCCTCGTCGTGGACTCCTCTGTGATAACAGATGGACAGAAACCTAGCTGCCCAACGGCTGTCTGGCAGTGTCTGCTGTTGCGTTGACCTACAATCTTGGTTATCTGCACTCAATATGCTTGGACTTCAGGACAGGCAGTGATAGAATCCCGTACATGCACACATTGATACATGCATGCATGCATACATGCATAATATAAACATACACACATACATACATAAATACATACATACATAAATATATGCATACATATACATACACACATATACATGTCTACATAAATACATAAACATACAAAGAACGCCACGCTTTCTGCCAACCAGGGCCGGATTAACCACTCGGGGGCCCCATGCTAATTACACACGGGGGCCCTTGTACCGATCATGGAATGATGGGGATGCTGTGAAGACATGGCAATCATCTGTAATAAAGAAGTGCTTTGGACGTGCTGCTCAAATTAGTAGTCAATGCATACAACATAACTTTAATGCTCTGCATTTTGGGACTATACCTTGTTTAAAATGTTTGTTTCAGTAGGCCCATTATTGAAAACATACAGTTTGCGAAAAATAATAATCAAAATTCGAATCTGTTCTCTTCATTTTTAACAGCTCAGAAATATCTGCGACTTTTAGCAGCTGCAAAGTGTGTAATAATGTCATTAAATGAAATCAAGCACATCAATTTCAAAGAAAAGAAGTTCCAACGTACCGGGTATTCGACGTTTGTGGGTCATAGAAGTTCTCGGTTTATTTTAACAAGTCCCATCTTACTTAAACAGCGTTCATCTGAACGGTTGGAGATATCAATGTCATGAACATATGTGGAGTGATAGAAACAGAATTTTTCCAGAAGGTTCACGGTGTACAGTAGGATTATAGCTTAAGCGGAAGTGTGTGATTTTTCAAAATCAGCAACTTGAACTATTTCGTCAGGGAACGTGTCAAATTAAAAATCTCTGCTGTGTACAGGGTATGTCAAAATCTCTGCTGTGTATGTCAAAATTCTCAGAATTCTCAGGCTCTAATCTATCTAAATCTGCTACAACTTGGAATACATAACGAACTTCATTGTACGCGTGAATTTCTCTGTCTTAGCGGCGTCAACAACTTGTCTACAATAACCGAATAAGTTTAAGCACGAAACGTGTCTCTACATTTGAAGATCAGCTCACTGCTATGTGTATGCCAGGAAAAAAATCGCGTCGGAATACAAGGACCTACTATGGAAGAAACAAAAGTGACGTCAGTATAGATTATATTTTGACTGACAGAAGTTGAGCCAAAGAAACGCATGCTCACAGCAGTCGATTCCACGGCTGATATTTCACATTTGCAATTTGCATAGTGCAAATTCTTGCGTAAGCTGAAACTGATAAAACTAAGCTCTTCCTTGTGCACAAATAATTATTTGGTGTAATAAATTCTGTGCTTGTCCTGCAGTAATCCGACTCCAGCGGATAAGAGGAGGGGGAGGGGTTCCATGCTAAAGTATACGCGGCATATTGGTTAATCCGGCCCTGCTATCAACTGTACACGGTTGTTAATCCATATATATAACACTCAAACAACGGCTACTTGTGTGTTCTCTGCTTGAACATCAAAGCCCAGGTTTTCGGTTCTATTAGTTTCACAGACGAGTCCGTACCTTGAGCTCCACGCGGCGTTGAAGGCAGCAGCATGGAGACGGCAGTCGTTGCCCGGCTGCCCTTTTCTCTCTTCCCCTTCAGCCCACGCGGTCATACGCGGGTGGAGTAGCTAGAGTACGCAGATGCTGGAATAACAACCAGTTTGCAGTGAACGGTGTGTAAAGCCACGCGTTGTTATATTAAAACGACGAATTTCCAGTTCGTTGTAGGGTTTAAAATACTGAGAAAGGTCAGTTGCACACTCTTCCTCAAACTCTACTTGAACTGGTAAGTAAAATTTCAGATATTAGAATGAAATCGTGTGTAGTTGACTTGAGCAAATCTCTCAAAAATGCATACTACCGCTGCACACTGCAGACAAGTCAAATGCACACTCGACTATGTCAACTGCACATCTCGTGTGAGAAAACACTATTTTAGACCCTGTTTCGTTATCCGATTACCTCGATGTTAAGTTTCATCGTCTGAGCCTTGAGTCTGCTCGTTTCATCTGCAACCTGTTGCTATATGGCGTGCGTTTAGATTGGCATTCAGTTCAGCGAATGAAGGACACTTGCGTTGCTTGCTTTTTACGCTGTCATGTCAAGACGTCACCTGATTTCTATATTGTCACGCATCGTAGAGTAAATACTAAATACATCACTTGATTTGTATAAGTAGCTCGATAGCCGAGTGGTTAGCATGCTAGATTGTCAATCGAGAGATTGTGGGTTCAAATCCCCGCCAGGGAAGAAATTTGGTTCGACATTTCTGCTCCACCTGCGCCCCCTAGCCAAATCAGCTTTAATTAGTATGCTGTCCGTACACTGTCTGTGGTAAGATGAGACGGTGAGGGAGAGGGCTGGCCACCCGCCCTCATAAGCCGAGGCTAAAAAATGAAGTTGCTAGCACTTCATACCCATGGCTGCCTCATGGCTAGCTTAAGAAACTACTCTTCTCCAAACATGGTAATGTAAACACGTCACTTGATTTGTATCCTGTCACATATTGTAACCTAATACGTCACATAGACTTGCGGATTAGTTTATTAAAACTCATGTCATTATCTCTTCAAAATCGTTGTCGTTATTGTCATTGATTACCCCCAAGTAATAACAAATTACAGCAATATTGGACTCATTACACTGGCTGCCATAAAGTAAAAATATAATTACTTTCAGTTAACCATTTATATATACATATATAATATATATATATATATATACAGATATATATTTATTTATATATGACATGTATTGTTATATTGCATATATTTTTATGTATTAATATGTTATACTTATATTTTAAACACAGAATATGAAGATACTAAGACAATATCGCATTCATTACGACCCAGAACTGATGAAGAAGATGAAGGAAGATGATGATGGTGGGAGTGTAATTGTGATGGTGGTGGAAGACAAAGAAGAAGATGGTTTGTGATTGTGATGATGGTGAAAGTATCTGGGGTGGGGTGATGGTGGGATGGTTGGATGGTGGTGGAAGAGGAAGATGGTGGTGGTGAAGAAGAATACGAAGAAGAAGAAGAAGAGAGGTGGTGGTTGTTGTGTTAGTGGTTGGAAGAAGAATGAGAGAGGTGGTGGTGGTGAAGATGAAGACAGGTGCTTGGTGGTGGTGGTGGACGTCGTCGTCTTGGTGGTGTGATTGTACACGTTAGACCGATTGCCCATCGAGCAAAGAATTGAGGTTGAAATCTCGCTTACAAGTCAAAGCCATTGCACTCAAACCAGCCGATCTATGTCAGATCCCCTGCACACCATCATACCAGCAAATAATACAAGTCGGTCAACGCGCACCCTGATTCTTGCTAAGCATCCGTAAAACTGTGTTGGACTCCCGGCCTTTTGCTGTGGCTGATCCAAAGCTTTGGAGTCACTGCCCAGTTTGGCAGTGACTAGCGGACCACCAGACGGCCCTCAAATTTCAAATACTAGCGGGCCGCGAGTCACGTGTCACGTGATTCCAGAACGCCAGGCGGCCTTCCGGTATAATGAACCGACGGGCTCTCTTTGAATTCAGACTAGAGGCCGTCCATTTAGTATGTACGCAGAATTCTGGAGAAATTGGGCCCCTCCTGTTTGCACGTGTACTTTGTTACACACCCACCGGCGTACGTACGCTTGACTCTTCCCACCCTCATCCCGAATCCTATGGAACGGTCTGACCTGCGTGATAGCTTAATAATAACAGTCACCGGTAAGTTGGCATACAAGTGACACCTCTCCCACAGTCCTACTTCACTCGGTAGTACTTACCTGATAACTGAAAAAACCCGAACTGCGGCTCATTTAAGATGCCAATCAATTTGAAGGCCAATAAAGACAAATTATAGGTATTAACCCTCCCCCCCAGTTTCCTATACGTACGTTGCGCATGTGTCAGTAGACATATAGACGCCAACTTTTAGTAAAAGGTACTGGGGCAAGAATTTCATTACCATGATCCCGTGATCGGATGACCCCAGGAACGTAACTGCGTTGGGCTTGTTTGGGGCCTTAAGCCCCCAAACGAAGCTGAAGCCCCCACCCTCAAACAAATCAACCCCGTTGTATGCTTACGGCTAAAAATTCGTATTAACACTGTATAAATGTTGTTGTCCATTAAACATGTACGCGATAATATCAGTGATATCGATCTTTCTAAGCAGGTGTTCTTTTAAAGCATCTTAATGCAAGACGTAAATGAGCTTTTCGTGTCAATGCGTTGTCTCAGCTCACATAATTATTTCACCGCCGATTAAGAGGGATCGGGTCTTGCACTCCGGTACACAGTTTGTGTGTGTCTGTCTATCTGTCTCGTTATCTCTGCTGTTCCTGTACGTCTGTCTACTTTCGTGTGTTTTTCAGTTCAACTCGTTGAACTGCAGTTAACATCCAAAAGCATAGTCGTGAGTCATATCGAGGTCATTGGCGGACCAATTCCAGCCTTCGTTGACTTTGGCTACACTGTATGCTCCAGATTTGCTAAGAGAAGTTGCTTAAGCCCTCCAAACGAAAAGTCCTAGTTACGTACGACTGCTGATGAGCCCATCGCCTATCCTGCCCTGTCTTCCCTCTCCCCGAAAAAACCTTTCCTCAAGCCCTTTGGCGGTTGAGTCAGTCTTACCAGTGGGGTCGCGGTGGTGGTGGTGGTGGTGGACGTCGTCGTCTTGGTGGTGTGATTGCACATGTTAGACCGATTGCCCATAGAGCAAAGAATTGAGGTTGAAATCTCGCTTACAAGGCAAAGCCATTGCACTCAAACCAGCGGATTTATGTCCGATCCCTGCTCACCATCATACCAGCAAATAATAAAGTCGGTCAACGGACACCATGATTCTGGCTGTCCATCCCTAAAACTGTGTTGGGCTCCCTGCATTTTGCGGTGGCAGGTGGCTGATCCAAAGCTTTGGAGTCACTGCCCAGTTTGGCTGTGACTAGCGGACCGCCAGGCGGCCCTCAAATTTCAGATAGTAGCGGGCCGCGAGTCACGTGTCACGTGATTCCAGAACGCCAGGCGGCCTTCCGATACAACGAATCCCCAGGCGGTCTTTGAATGCGGAACAGAGGCCATCCATTTAGCATGTAAGCAGAAATCTGAAAATAATTGGCCCCTCCTGTATGCACGTGTACTTTGTTGCACCCCCACCTGCGTGCGTACGCTTGACTCATCCCGCCCCCACCCCGAATCCTATGGAACGGTCTGAGCTGCGTGATCTACCAACATAATTTAGAATGTCCCGTCCCGTAACTTTTCGGCTATAGACGAAAACCTCTCTATGTCTGTGTGTGTGTGTCTGTCTGTCTGTCCGTCTGTCTCTGTCTGTCTGTCTGTCTGTCTGTGTGTGTGTCTCTCTCTCTCTCTCTCTCTCTCTATCTCTCTCTCTCTCTCTCTCTCTCTCTCTCTCTCTCTCTCTCTCTCTCTCTCTCTCTCTCTCTCTGGCTCTCGGACGTACAGGGTTCCAGACAGTGCTTCCACTCTCCATTTTCAGAAATCCCAAGATCTTGCCACAAAAATCCCAAGTTTGTACTAAAAATCCCAAGTAGGCCTAACTGACATACAGTCAATGGTAGGAGTGGTCGGTTTCTTCAAGAACTTGTTGATACAAATCATGCTCTGTTTTGTTTCGTAGTTTTTAACGTGGTTGGCAGACTCTCCATGTTTCACTAGTGCCGACCTGTTAACGCCAGTCAGTGTTTCGGAACTAACGCTACATTTTGTCTCAAATTTATCTCCTCGCTTTGGTATAAACCAGAGTTTAAATTCGTCGATTTTCAGCCATTCCTCGTTGAACAGTTGTCTATACCATACCTTTGCTTTCTTACGTGGCTCGGCGCCAGTGTCGCCAGACTGAGAGAATCAGACGATGCCATGACAAATTCCGGTTTAAAACTGTTACGACTTCACGACGATTTGTCCAGATTTAGTCCTTTTCCTTTAATAACTGCGTAAAAACTTGGAACGTCCGCATCGGCGGTAAAATTTGTGGAACTATGGATTACGTATCTACGGATGAAGTATGACATCATGTTCTTCACAAGATGAGTTTAAATAAGGTACAGAAGTAAACGACCAGTAGCCGTAGACACATGGCCAACGAGTCACTCAACGACAACAAGTCAGCAACAATAACAATAAGTGCTTATTGTTATAACTCCATATGAAATATTAATATATTATGACTGTAGACCTTAGTAGAAAATATTCCAAGATTGCCATGGATCCCAAGACGATCCGCCAATTCCCAAGATCTTGGGAAAATTCCCAAGGAGTGGAGGCACTGGTTCCAGGTAAGACGGTTTGTAGCCCAGAGAGAGAGAGAGACAGACAGACAGAGAGACAGACAGAGAGAGACACAGACAGAGAGAGACCGGGCGACCGGGCTAAGGCTTTCCCGAGTAATGCCCGCACCCCAGCTCCCGGGCGTAGCAAAGCCCATAGCCGGGTCTGTCTCTGTCTGTCTATCTGTGTCTGTGTCTGTCTGTGTCTGTCTGTCTGTCTGTCTGTCTGTCTGTCTGTCTGTCTGTCTGTCTGTCTGTCTCTCTCTCTCTCCAAGGGAAGTTGTACGCTGACAGTGATACTGTTGTTGTCTTTCAAACGACAATTACTTAGTACTAGCTGTAACCCGTGAAAAATCACGGTATGTACGTTTCTTACATTTTTACTCTCGAGCACATTAAGTTTCTAAAATAACTTTACATCCGTTATTTTTCACGGGCTACAGCTAGTAGTTTAATAATAGCAGAGTAGCAATCACTGGTAAGTTGACATACAAGTGACACCTCTCCCACAGTCCTTACTTCTCCCGGTAGTACGTGTCTGATAGCTGAAAAACTGAACTGTCACTCATTTAAATGCCAATCTATTTGAAGGATAATATAGACAAATTATAGGCTTTAACCCCCTCCATTTCCAATTCGTACATGCATTATCATTTGGGTTACCCCTCCATGCGTAAATACTAAATGGATGGTCCCATACTAGCGGGCCGCTAAGAGCTTGGCCAAATACCGAGCCTGCACCAGACCGCAATTCAGCTGTTCACATGTCCAAAATGTGAGCCATGATTTGAACGTTATTATCTGTATGAAACGTTCACTTTGTATTGTATTGTATTGTATTTATGCATTTATAAAGCGCCTCTCGCAGTACAACTTAATCACAGACACTGTCATGCAGTGTCGGTGCGAAGGTGAGATGCGAGAGAGAAGACTGGCCACCAACCCTCATGTGCCAGGGCTATGAAAAATGAAGTCGCTAACACTTCATACCATGGCCGCCTCTCATGCTAGCTCAAGGGACTACTAAAACGAAAAAAGAAGTGGTCCATACGGACGTCCGCAGAGGAAGGATAGAGAGAGATAGATCACACAAATGCGGACATGTGGGAGGGGTTATACCCAACGAGGACGTCCGCATCAAACTTTATCATGCAATTATTTAACTACAGCCTGTGATTTGTAGGCCAGTTCTGTTAGACGATTGACAGTCGATACTGTGTAATGTTTTAGTGAGCCCCTATGCTTGACACAACAATATCACAATGCCCGCCTCATAGCGCCGACTGCAAAATCGACAGGGAAACTTAATTAATTTAGGCTTTATTATGTTATTGAAGTACCATATGCGGAGAAAAGGAGGTACAGGTCCGAAATAAGAGGCTTTTATAGCCTCTGCTTATGTTTCAAACAGTTTCTTGCAATTTTCTAACTTATTAAAACTAAGAAACTTTTGTCCGACATAAAGTAAACTGTCCATTACGGCCGCCATGTTGGTTATGAAAGTAGTAACGTTCCAGAGTCACGTGATCGTGTCACCTGACTGGCGGCCCGAAAGTATTCGAAACTTGAGGACCGTCTAGCGGTCCGCTAGTCACTTCCTTATTAGATATATCTGTACACCAAAGTGCGATTAGCAATTGATTAATTAAGAATATACGTGCTGCATGCACTTACTTACTGACGACCAATGATGGGCAATAGTTAACTAAAAAGTTGCTAACTTTTAGTTTAACTAATTTTTTTTAGTTAAGGATCCATGAAGTTTAACTTAAAAATATTGTTTAGTTAAAACCATAGTTTAACTAAAAAAATTTAGTTGCTAACTAAAAAGTTTAACTAAAAAATCAGCAATATGCAACTATTTTCCACAATGAACATTGAACACTGTCAACAAAAAACATTTTAACACTGCATGGCTTTAGCATTAACAGCCTGTTTTTTCAAATTCATACACTACTTACTGTACGCCTGTAACTGTATGCCAGAACAGTACACGTTGCATAGTTTGAAGGTGAAATTGTCTTTGACGCTCTGCATTATTGCAGTTCACTTAACCTCTGTTATTGTAAAAATGTTTGTCGTAAAAGTTGGAAAAGAGTTTGGAAAAGTTTAACTACTTTTTTTAGTTTAGTTAACTAATTTCCACAATCAGTTGCCAACTTTAGTTAAACTATTTTATTTTAGTTGGAAAATAGTTTTAGTTTAACTAAAAAAAATTAGTTTAGTGCTCATCACTGCTGACGACCTTGACGACGGCTTAAGCGAGCCCCGATTTATGATGCCTCGTGTATTATAATGATGGCGCTTTCGAAGTCTTTAGATTAGATTATAATGTATTATTATATACAACGCATATATATATACGTTATATATATACACAATATACTGTGTATATTTTACTGGCGGGGATATAGTGGTCTGTGATGGATGTGTAATATTATATCCGGAGTTCCGGACCTAAGTTGTTGTACTGACGTATGCTGTCAAACAGTTGTCCAAGCTGGTCTAACACAACTAAGTATCTCTTATGATCCGTCTCCGGATACGTGTGCATATGTGGCACTATGTGCGCATACATACATAGCATACAAATATACATGCATACATACATGCACACACACATACATGCATGCATACATACAGACATGCATACACACATACATTCAAACACATATACGTGCATATTCATACACACATAATAATAATAATAATAATAATAATAATAATAATAATAATAATAATAATAATAATAATAATAATAATAATAATAATAATAATAATAATAATAATAATAATAATCTTCGTTTAATATTTTCAAACTGACAATTACGCAGTATGATTACAAATCAGTATGAACGGATGATCACAAGTTATTACAGGAGTCGAATTTTAACTGTATACGGCAGCCTTGCAAGGCGCCCATACGGCCCATCACGTCCTTCTGATTGCCGCTGTGTTAGTCGTCTACCTATCTCATTTTCACAAACGTGCCATCTCGCGAATTGATAGGCTGAGTGCACCTTCGGAGGCTTACGGGAGGCGATCCCGCTACCTACTGCACTTCACGCCACGTGATGTTATCACTACTCTATGGACCCCCATACATACATACATTCATTCACACATATATACATGCATATATACATGCATGCATATATCTATGCATACATATTTACACACATACATGCATACATACATACATACATACATACATACACACATACATGCATACATACATACATACATCATATACATTAGGGGTCCACCGGTAAGACATTTTCCGCCGGAAACCGAATCCGAGTATTTGGATGTATTTTTGCCGGAACCGGTAACGAACCGGTAACGAACCGGGTACCATTTCTTCCATATGCGAAGCTTCACATTTTCATGTAATAAGAAATTATCGACATAAATTTGTGTAGGCCTACTGTAATAAGTGACTAATACAATTTGAATTGTAGTCATTTCTGTGCAGTTGTGAAGTTTTCTGTGTAATTGTTTTAAGGTTCAACATTTATAATTTTATATACGTAAGTTTATTGAATAAGTTTTTACAGAAAAAATTTTTTTTAAAGAAATTTGTTTGCAACTATTTGTGTCTACAATATTTGCCGAGCCGAATACTTCCGGAAACGGGATTTCCGGCCGAACCGAGTATCCGAGCCGATTTCCGGTGGACCCCTAATATACATGAATGTATACGTTTCCTTATACATGTACATTTACATACATATAAATATGCACTGAATGCCTTCTGCTTATCTGGGTCACAGAGATGTGCCAGAAATTGTTCTTGCTCAGCAGTAATTGGCCGTACAGACCGATAACCTTCACTCTCGAGGTAATTCGTGTTGTGCCATGCACTGTAAGGCGGCAGACGGTGGCTGGGACTGGGCCCAACCTCAGGCATCCGTAGCAATTATAGCCTGGGCAACATCATCTCAGGTGGCCCGCGAACGGGCGTTAGTGAGGAACACATCTACCGGTCCGTGGATCAGTAGTACTAGGTTCGGAGGAGACGAAAGTAGGCCCCTATACTTAAGACAGAAACTCGGAATTACTGCTCTCGGATTATTTCGTCGAGGCGCCTCATAGTCTTAATCGTATTTCTAAAGTGGAGTCGCGGGAACCAGCTTATTCATAGGCGCTCAGGTAGGCGGTTAGGGTAAACGTGAGCTAAGAAAACGTCTTCTCCCAGTTGCTGTTGTGTTTTAGCACAATCTTTGTCGATGGTATTTTAATGGTCGTTATTGCTTTTACGACGCTGCATAATTATATCGTTTATAATTGGCGCAACAATATCTTTCTTAACGTTTATGTGCTGTTCCTCGGTGCTATTATTTCCACGTTTTGCGCCCGAACCCAAGACAAACTTCAACATTTTTATTGTGGCAACAGCCGATCTTTAGACATCAACTAGTGAGTCGAGATTGTCGAGTTAGTTAGTGAGATTAGTTTGGTGCAGCGGCTGCCAGGCATGAAAGCCGACAGGGCCAGGACGGTGTACTATGATACCCAGTGGAGCCCGCAGATGTGAAGGGGAGTCATGGGACCCACGTTAATATGCTAATACTCAGACTCGATGCACTATAGAATTAATAGAAATAACACAGTAAGCCTGCAATGGAACCTACCAAAAGCCGTCATGCCAGCCCTGACCTTAGGGAAGGGCCAGTAAGCTAAGCGACTGCCAAGAGAATTATGGATATTAGAAACCTTGCTCTTTGGGTCTGAAAGCGACAACAGGTGTTGGCTGTTGAAAGATAGGATTTATCCTTGGTTAACCCAAAGTAATAGGAGAGTTTTTTTAAAGTGGAGTGTTAAAGTAAAGCAGAAAACAGAGATTATATCATCTTACAAGACGGTGAGAAAGTGTTTGGACCTTGGACATAGACATAGCACACAGGACAATTAATTAAGACAGCTGTAATATATACATATATTAATATATATATATATATATATATATATATATATATATAATTATAATATATACATGTATGCTTAGTACTTGGCGCTTATACGTCCGAGGATTAAGAAATGGACGTATGCAACTCACCAATGGAATTTTACTTACGCCTAACCCGAAAATTTTGGACGTTTTGGACATTTGTTACGGACATTTGTAACGGACATGAAAACGGCGATTTTGGCGTTAACGGAAACCCGGGATGACGCCCACTGTTAGGTCCTTCCCTGTTTTCTGCTTGGTTTTAACAAACATGCTTTCATAGGAACCAGACTTAGACGACGACTCCCGTGTACTCAGTTTCTAACGGTCCTAGGACTTTTCGCCCCGGAAGATTCGCCCCCGACATTTCGCCTCCCCCCCGGAAGTTTCGCCCCCGTCGATCCAGCTTCTAGTCTTAGTTACATTTTCATCATAGATCCCGCTTCTAGTCTTGTAGTTACATTTTCATCGCTAATCCAGCTTCTAGTCTTAGTTACATTTGCATCATAGATCCCGGAAGCGAAACTTCCGGGGGGAATCTTCCTGGGGTCGAAATGTCGGGGGCGAATCTTCGGGGGCGATTCTTCCGGGGGCCAAATTTCCGTATCCCGTTTCTAACATGTGAAATTGGCGAAAGGATAAATGAATGGTAACACTCATGGCCAGAAGAGCATTAGATCGCAGTTCGATACTGTAACCCCTCTAGGGCGGCGCCTTGCATGGCTGCCAAACCGTGTTTGATTGTACTGTCATGTTTCAATGTAATCTTACTGTGTACTTGTCAGTTTGAATTAATAAAGATTATTATTATTATTATTATTATTATTATTATTATTATTATTATTATTATTATTATTATTATTATTATTATTATTATTAAATTCAGTACTCGTCCTTACAAAGAAACCCATTCCTCCCCTTCCATCCTTCCTACATTTGTGTACAAAAGTATAACCGGGTATAAAGATAGTTTCAGCTGTGTCTGCTTCCAACCATGCAGATTTCTGTTAAGGCTAGAATTGTTGCCTGGGATTGACCTAGCAACATATTTACCTCATTTCCTCAGTACCTCATTTACCTCAATTCTAGCTTCTGCTGTAGGTTTCTACAGTTAAGGTGCACTGTGGAGAAGGATTGGTCCGTTCCATTGAGCTTAGCGCTGATTTCTTCCAAAAAACGTATCTACTAGTGCATAGCTTTACACTGTTGTAGTAGTTGGTTTCAGGGTCAACATCAGGGTTGGTTAGTATAGCAAAGTTTTTTTAGGTATTCATCCACAGGATGAAAGACCAGATCTCTGGGTGCACGAGGATGGGCTTCACTGCTGGGATTGGGATGAGAAACGGCACTAATAAAGTCCTGGTCATTCTCCAAATGATTAAATGGAAAGACAGGTGCAACACAACTATTACAATACCACGTAGGGTCGATTTGACTCAAAGGAATTGTACAAGAAATAGTTTCACACATTTACACAACGCTGCTGCGAGGCTGCTATGCAACCTGAGGAAATACGATCATGTCACGCCGCTCCTCCGTGATGTTCTGCACTGGCTGCCAGTCTCCCTACGTATTGAGTTTAAAATCTGTCTGCTGGTTTACAAGTCGCTTCATGGGGCCGCGCCCGAGTATTTGCACGACTGCTGCATCGGGACGCATTCTTCCGCCTCCGGGTTGCAACTCCGATCGCTCGAGAAAAGCGATCTTCGCGTAAGACGGATGAGAACCCGCTTTGGCGATCGCGCTTTCTCAGCGGCTGGCCCCAGATGCTGGAACGGTCTTCCTCTTGCCCTGCGAGCGGCTTACACAATTGACTCCTTCAAATCCGGACTCAAGACTTATTTGTTCGCTAAGGCCTACCCTGCTGTTAGTTGACTGTAAGGCGCCCATGTAACGGCATGGCTGTGTTACGGCGCCATATAAATTGTCACTTTTATTATAATTATTATTACACAGGGTGCACCTATAAACATGTGCGCGATGAAACTGGATAGTCCGAGTTGTCCATGACGTCACGCAGATATGCTGGTACCTTAGCTTTAGAGTAGGCCCCTATAGTGCTTAGCGACTGGAGTTTACGATTACGGTCTGTTTTTGCTCTTAGAGTTTACGATTACGGTCTGTTTTTTCTCTTTCAGGGCACACGGAAGTTTTCCACTTAGAACAACATTAACCTTGCTGAGAGCAGGTGCGTCTGGCTCTGGTAATCGGCAGAGGATCCAACGGACATGTTGAACCATCTTCTGTCCCGATGGTCTCATCTGTACATCACCATGACTGCGATACACCTCGTCTGATAAAAAGAATACTGCCTGCTGAGATTGGATAGAATGGAATTCTCCGCTTCCCCATTTTAAATCGATGCTTGCAATGGCACCCTGACATCCGATCACTGATTCATTCTGAGCGCTGAAGTGTCGCTCCCCTTCGAGATGTGAAGAAAACCGTTGTTTTTTCATATACCGTGAACTACCGTCATGACGACAATGACATACAAATCCAGAGAAATTCTCGTCATGTAGGACATTTCATCAATCAATCAAACAGAATTTATATAGCGCCCCATCGAGGTCTTTGCCCAGAGGCTCTCCCGAACAAGGTCAAGCGGAAGAGGTCGCTGACCCGGACTTTGAGCTGTTCCTCCAGCATCGTTTAGTCGTTTCACGCTTTTTCTGGTTTAAAACGTGCTACAGAAATTAAAGGTGTTCCGTAAAGGTTTTTCTGTCAGAATGCGAACCAGCACGATATCGATGCGACTGATATGTCAAGCTGTGTACCGGGAGATGACTGTGTCGTGGAAAAGAATCTTCCTTCTGATTGCCGCTGTGCTAGCCGTCTACCTATTCGTGGTCTTTGACTTTGTATCGTCGACGCTTGGGTCGGGAGTAGACCACCGCTGGAACTGGATCACCGACCGATTGCTAAACGTTCCAAAGCACCTTCGTCAGACCACTGACAACGAAGCCCCATCAACGACAAGCGTTCCGGATCAATCGTCCGATGTTAACGTCATCCGGAAACTCTCGAACGACACGCTTCACTGCACCAACCTCAGAATCGGGGTTCCGTTGAGAGGAGTCGATGCTCTTCGTGAGGAATCGTTCACGTGGCACAGGGTGAGCGGTAGATTCTACGAGACGTACGTGTTCTCCGCGTACTACGACAACCGACTGAGTTCGGCCAGAGTGGTGATTGTGGGGATCTCGGATGAGTATGTACTCAGGGAAAGTGTTAGCCTTGGAAGGGAGTTCTGCCAGATCTGGTATCCAGGTGACGACGATGAGTTCGATGTCGTGGAAGCGGAGTTTAGCTTCGTTCCAGAGCATCATGATCTCAGGTGAGCTTCTTGTATTTCAATGGGTGTCCTGATGATGAGTATATTCGTTTATTGTTTACAGAGTAAACACACGCAGACAAACCGCAGCATGGAACAAAGTTAGAGTTTAGAGAAGTAGATAACGTTGAGTATAATGTTCTGGAAATAAGGTCTGTGTTGTCTTTATCTGGAAGACAGTACTGGTGATTCCGGGGACGCAATGAATATACAGTTTTATGGAATCGTGGTAAAAGAGGTCAAAGGACGTGATCTTGTAGATCTAATGTACCTAATAGATTAAAATATTGGAGCCATTTATTGAACTACAATTGCGGCTTCAGCTCCTCAGCCTTTCTCTTCCTCTGTTCCGGAAACGCCTGAAGACCATTCTATTTCTTAGTGCACTGACTCTGCCACTCTGGTCGGGAGCGCCTCTGAATCTCAACGGTTGAGTGGCCGTTTAATAAGTATTCAATTACAATTGCTATAACTGGTAGTTATAGTAGGCCTACAGAACCATCGGAATCAAATCGATATTCAAACTACTTCTAATCGATCAACGGACATAAAGTTCCACTAATGGGTTTGCCTAATTTCGTGTCACACGAAATATTGAAACATGGTAGCCGATTGGATAGAGCGCTCGGCATGTAACAGGGAGAGTTGTATTAGATATTGCCCTTATTCAAAAGTTCAGGAGTGCACACACGACCATACCAAAGAGCCCCCCCCCCGTGGCTCTGAGCAACTGTGCGGGATGGACTTGCTCAAGGTCCCTATACAGTGGAGCCTCGAACCCGTACTCTCCGCGTTAAAGGGCGAGCACTCCAACCACTAGGCTACAGTACGCCACAGTGCAGGGGGGGGAGAGTTTCAGATTATACGTTCAGTGGGTGTCGATGTGTGATAAAGTCAAAAGTCATGTAGCGCTGATAAAAATGAAACCCACAGCTTAATATTAGTTTGCTTATGTCTTAACGTCTTTCAGGTTTGCTGCTTCGCTGCACATCTGCCCGCTGAAGCGTAACGATTCCGTACCGTTCGCAGTGTCTCTGATAGTTGACAGGTGTCGTCAGTCAAAGAACGTCGTTCGCGTTCAGAACCACTCAGGTCAGAAGACACCGGAAGTGAACTACACCGTCTGCGTTTCTCCTCTCATCAACTCCTATAACAACTACCAGCAGCTCGTCGAAAGCGTCGAAGTGAATCGAATCTTCGGAGCCCAGGAATTCGTCTTCTACAACTTATCCACCGATGGCATCGTCGTTCCATTCCTAAACAGCTACCTGGAAGAAGGAATCGCCAGAGTCGTCATTCCATGGAATATTCCTCCCGTCGACATCCACTACTTTGGTCAGGTGGCCGCTCTGAACGATTGTCTCTATCGAAGCATGTTCCGCTCAAGGTTCCTCGTCTTCGCTGACCTTGACGAGTTGATCGTACCGCGTCTGCACAGAACTTGGGATGAAATGTTAGACGCCGTTGCCGAGAAAATCGGGACGCGTAAGGAGAACGATATTTATTCTCCATCTACTTATATCTTCAGGAACACTTTCTTTCCCAACGATTGGCTGAACAAGAGTCGGCATGCAGCGATCAACCCTGTGGTTCGCCGTTTTGGACTGAAGACCATTCTGCTCAACGTTCGCGAGGACAAGATCTACGAACCGGATATCCGTTCTAAGTACATGGTTCGACCGGCGGTGCTCGAGATGGTTGGCATCCACTTTCCCTTCAGATCTCTTCCGGTGTATAGTCCCAAAGTCCACGTCGACCCTTCGCTTGGACTTTTGCATCACTATCGCGATAAGAGCGCTGAACCTGACGAAGATGTTGCGCCTGTCTTCGATGCGAACATTTACCGTTTTCAGGACCTGATCATCTCACGGACGCTGGACAGGTACACGAGACTCGCAGGAAAGAACAATAGAACGGGATTTCTCGAATGAGGTTCGTAAGCACCATAGAAGTTGTCACAGATAACACGTGCAAGGACCACTTAGAGAAGAGGGTAGTGATCAGAATATAAACAGCTAGTTGCGCTAAACTCAACGCAACGCCTCGTGGCCAGTCGAAGAAGTTTGTGCTGCGTAAAACGGCTGGACAGTTGAGATGCGGTTGTTTCTGCGAGAGATGACGTACTTTTGAAGCGGTCGATGAAAGTACTGGTGATGGTAATTATAAATTTATGTAGCGCCACTTCAAGAGCGACTCATCAGAGTGCCATGGATGCAGCTAGCCTGCCAAATGCTCACGTGCTTTGAACCTTATATGCAGAGATGCTGTGCTGGTTTCTAGACGTTAAAGGCATTTTCTTCAAGATCCTTCTCATGGGTAGAGCTTCGATAGTCGGTTCGGCACCAGACTGCACCATTAAGCTCTGCATTCGTGTTTCTAGACTTCTTGACGATCGTTGCGTTCATTTACCTGTGGAGATCTGTTGGTCCCGAGCTTCCTTACGACGATGCGGGCACATTGTACCTTGTCGTGCACTGTACAATTCTTCTGGAACTGTGTATCATTACTATGTACATGTGTACATGTACATACGTTCTATTGCGTCACATACTGCTCAAGAACATTTTCAAGCTATCGTAAATCTGTTGGATTGTTATGCTTAGCGCCCTTTTAAAGACCTTGAAAGGCGCTCTACAACTAAGCAGATACATGCATACATACATAGTTACATACATATAAGCATGCCTACACATATACACATATAAGCACACACACACACACACACACACACTCACACACACACACACACACACACACACATACACACACACACACACACACAGTCACACACACGTAGCCCCACTGATTGCCTTTACTGAACTGCATGGGGGTGCACGTGGAGCAGGGATCTCGAACCAAATTTCTGCCCTGGCGAGGATGACGCATTATTAAGCGCCCCCATCTAATGAGCGAAGCGTCCATCGATGGCGCTGAGCAGTTGTAAGTGAAGGACTTGCTCAAGGTCCCGACACAGTAACCTTCTTAGTGGAGGAAACTCGAAACCGTACTCTCCGTATTACAAGGGAATGCTTTAACCAACCAGCCATCGGGTCCCACACGGTTGTAGCGTATATTTTCAAAGCTCACACGGAGGAGAAATCTGGCCGAGACTATAAGAACACACGTCATAACTCACTGTCTACTTTAATGCGTTGCAGGTTTGAAAAATTCGTCTTGGTACAATGGTTAGTCCGAAAAGGCTCGACTAGACAAGGGCAGCGTTTTTGTGGGGGTTACTTAAAACGCCGTTTATGAAATGGCTCAATACAGACAAAGGGACATCGTAGCCGAGTGGTTTGAGCGTTTGGCCTGTAACGCGGATGGTAAGGATTCGATCCTCCACTGAGACGGTCACTGAGTAAAAATCTTGAGCAAGTTCTTCATGCACAATTGCTCAGCGCAATCGATGTTCCATCGTATGGTCCTGTGTGACCTTGTGAACTTTGGGAGGAGGGCAATATATGATGTTCATGTAATTGTACATAAAATAAATTTTCGCAGCTGGGGACGTCAGAAGAAGAGTTGGATGGATGGATATGGTTCAGCTTCTCGGCTTGCAAAAGGAGGATGCTGGAGATTGAGAGGGATGGAGACAAAGGATACGAGTGGCTGACCCCTCCCCATGCAGCGAGGGATCAATTCCAACCGGAAGGAAAAGAAGATACAATAAACATACAATATCAGATGTACATGTAATCGTATTGTATTATGCATAGATCTATACAGACTGAAGTTACATGCACATAATTCGTATTTAATGCAATCATATATCTATAATATATATATTTATGAGTGTAAGTCATTTGCCGTCACAGCAGTTGTCTCGTGCTGTGGTTGGTCGTCAGATGACGTGCGTCACTCGATGGCTTCCATGGCAACCGTAGTGTAGTCGTCATCGTCTGTTGTATTGAATGGTATTCGGCATTCGGTACAGTGGTTTACGTAGCAGACCATGCCACAAACATCGCGCGATGCCACTATTCAAGAGAAAGATATATCAGCTGAACGAAGACGAAGAGGAACTTATGCTAAGGACACAGCCTTAGATATTAATGTATCCTTTAAGACTATGAACTTCAATGTATGCATGTATGCATGTGCTGCGTATATATATTTATATGGATGTATGTATGTGTGTATGTATGTATGTGTGCATGTATGTACGCATGTATGTACGTTTGTATGTATGTATGTATGTGCGAATGTACATTTGTATAATTATATGTATGTACGTGCGTATGTACGTTTGTATATATAATATATGTATGTATGTATTCTATGTACGTATGTATGTGCTATAGGTACGTTTGTATGTATGTATATTTGTGTGCATGCGTGTATGTATGTCTGTTTACGAAGTTGCAAAGCGTTTCAAGTTTTAGCAGAACAAAATAATTAAGCTTTTACGTCGTTAATTTCTACAAACAAGTGCAGCCATTTATGCAACGATCTGTTCTAAGAAGCAGACGACTATCATGATGCCTACCCCGAACGATGGGATGGTCATCTTGGAAGGGATAGCTTCCGTTCAACCTCAGAGCCTCCAGTACGTCGCAGCAGGATATACACTCTTCCCTCGTCTTCTTAGCTACAAAACATTCGACAAATATATATATATATATTTTATTACAAAACATACAACATATATATATATATAATATATATACATATTTACTATCTCAGCAGATAATTCAACAGAAAACCTATAAGTACAGGTGTAGCAAACTTGTATGGTACATATGTATGTATGTATGTATGTATGTATGTATGTATGTATGTAAATACTATGTATGTATGTACTATGTATGTATGCATGTGTGTGTATAATAAAGAACCTAATTAGGTAAAGGTAAAGATAACACACTTGATTACACAATGCTCAGAAAGTATACTATGGAAGACACTTTTGACACGTATATATATATAAATATATATTATATATGGTAATCAATTAGCGATCCAAACAGAATGGAGGGCTAAGTAGGCGCCAGGACGGCTATGGCATGGTATAATTCACATATTATCGAGCTTATTCACGTACAAACCTAACGTTGTACATGAGTTCTAAAATCAAAGACAGTCATATGAAAGTAGAAAGATAGGTCTTAAGCTGTGAATGCCTCCACAGATGGCGCATTCTTCACATGGCCGGGATGCTAGTTCCACGCAGTGGGTCCAGCGACAGAGAAGGAACAGTCGCCAAACCGCGTAGAAGACCGGAGGACTTTTAGTTGGCGAGTTAATGTGGGTTAAGGTAAGGGAGGATAAGGTTAGGTATAGGTGAGTATGGGAGAGGAATTAGATAAGGTTAAGTGATGCAAGGTTAGGAAACAAAAGATAAGGTATGGAAGGGTAAAGTTGTTACGAATTGCTATGTGTTACTGTTGGCTTCCGTTAGTCTACTCATCCCTTGGGCCGTTCGTTCACCACGTGTTCCATGTACCACCGATCGTAACACAGGCGATTTGCTTGGTTTAGCAGCTTCTAAGTTTAGTCTAGAAACGTCTATGATTTAATTTAGCTTTCGTGGTTTATGTAATTTAAAAATGATCACAGATGAAAATATACCTGAGCACCCGTACGTTTCCCAGAGCTCGTGGAAGCACCAACCGTTGTCAAAATATTCACCGAGTATCTGCTCGATGTCACCATGGAAACAGATAAACGAAATCATTGCTACTACGAGGACCTTCATCGTCGACGTTGTGGTTGGCTCGTGGTTAACTTTGCGACTGATGAACTCTCTCTGGGAGAAAGCTGCGTCTATAGCCTATCCTTGCACGAATTATAACGCCCGCCACGTCATTCTTTTAGTTAGAAATCATTTGCACCACGTGGTTTCTCCTTATCTCTGCAGCGGCTTCGAAATTAATCGAAGGTTTCGATCACGAAGACGTTTAGCTATCAAAATAGTTAATTTTTCACAGAGAAATCCAAATTTTTACCGCGCATGCACGATAACGTTTTCCGTAATTCATGCGTGAACACCTGTGCTCTTTCAAAGATAAGGTAGGGTATGATAAAGTGAGGTAAGGTAGGGTATGATAAGGTGAGGCAATGTAAGCAAAGGAATGTTATGATGAGCTAAGGTACCTCACCTTTCTTTACCATACCTTACCTTACCTTAAATCCTCTTATCTTCTCTTCCCTCCCTTACCTCATCTCAAACCTAACCTTCCCTTAATTCACCCTATATCCCTTGCTTCTTGCCTTCAACCACTGTTTCCCAACCTGGGTGCTGTGACACCCAAGGATGCCGGTGGACCTCCTCGAGGGATGCCATGGTAGAAAAAGACTGGGGTTGAACATTTTATCCGTATTTTGCAAACTGATGTCAACGAATTTGAAAGCAGCTGATTTCAACGCTAGCAGTTTTGCAAGTCAGACTAGAATCAAACTTAATTCTTTTGTTGAGAAAACTCAAAAATATATACATGATGCACCATGAAAATGTCTTCTCTTTGTCAGAGACTCAGAGTCAAATAATGTTAAATCACACTAGCACAACTGAGGGGGTTGGAAACTATCTCCCTGGGGTGTGCAATGAAGACTTAGCTTTGGTCCTAAAAAAGACTAGAGGTAGAACCCCAAACCTCCAACAATTCCCAACCTGGCCGCGGCTGGATGGCAGAATGGGTTAAACAGTTAAAAACTAGGCCTACTGGTTATCACTACTGTCGTAGTATTATTAAAGTACTATTATTACTATTCTTAAAACATAAACCAATGTAGAAATAGTCGCAACAATGCGGTTGAATACAAGGAACGTAGCTCGTCTTTAAGATAATAATTATATTCTTTATTATTTCAAACCGACAGACGCAGTAATATTACATTGAAACATGAAAGTACAATCAATATCTTAATTAAACACACGGTTTGGCAGCCATGAAAGGCGCCGCCCTAGAGGGGGGTTACGGGAGTCGATCCGCGTACCTTATGCTCTCCTGGCCATGAGTGTTACCACTACTCTATCCCCCCTCCCAAGATAAAGAGCTAACTGGAAGAAAACTAAACGAAAACTAAGGCCAGGGTTGCCGTTGACTGAATGACTTTTAGTAAGGATGCTTTGCTCTGGAAGTCGTTAGGATGCGCTGCTTTAGAGCTTCATCTTTGTTGGCTCGGTAACTGAACCATTCGAATCAGAACGACGTATTCGAAAAGTAATCGTCTACGAACAATGCCAGAACCATAGACAGTTCACGTGGACAAAACAAAACGTCAAAATAACCGATGCATTGTTGTCAGATGCTCACAAGATATGATAACCAGCTGCAACCTGGAGTCTGCCTGATGCGGAAATTCCATCAATCTAAGCACAACCGGTGACAACAGCGGCAAGAGCAACGAGAACAACATCGACAACAGCATGAACAACGCCGAGAGCAACAAGGACAGCAATTCCCAAGTTAACAAGCAACAGATGTATTGAAATAAACTAAACGCTCATTTGACCACGTGTACGACGTTTTACTCTTTTCTCCGTCTCAAGTGTAGTGTGACCAGAAATCCACAATTTATTATAATTATGCATTTGTTAAGCGCCACTATCTAATGACCAAGCATTAGTCGATGGCGCTGAGCAATTGTCAGTGAATGACTTGCTCACGGTCCCTGCACCGTAATCGTCTGATGGGAGGAGGTTTGAACCCGTGCCTTCCCCGTTACAAGGCAACCAATCTGCTATTACAGCCCGTGAAAACTCACACAACCTCAATGCGTTTGGTGATTAGACAAATCCGTCCTGGCATGCAGTCAGACAATTGATCCGATAATGGAAAAACGATTTATCATTGTCATCATCATCATCATCATCATCATCATCATCATCATCATCATCATCATCATCATCATCATCATCATCATCATCATCATCATCCCAGTCGCCTTCGTCGTTGCTTTGTTATTGTCGTCGTTGTTTTGAGAATTTCTTTGCGTTGATAAGTATCTAGTGTTACCAGGCATCAATTCTAACCACACTCTCGAGCCACAATTCGTCATGGAACAGCCTACGACCTCTGCAGTCGCTGAATAAAAGCCGTGGGTCGTACGAGAGTGGCGCGTGCTATTTCACCTGTAGAGTCAGGCATTCCTTCAAAGTAGACAGTTCGCTCTCGTGTCGTTGAATCGCCAATTGTTCTTCCTGATGATGGAGACGTCGTACAAGTGGTTACTGCCGCTCCTCTGCACGTCGGCTGCCTTGGTGCTGTGCCTCGTGATGTCCGGAGAAGCCGGGGAAATGATAGTCGACAACTCCATCTGCTTTGTCGGAGTGCCGACAACACACAACTGCTCCGGTATGCAAATCTATTTTAAATCTGAACGATACTTTCCGGAAATTGTGCACCCGCTTTAGAGGTAGCTTCTTACAGAAAGGGTTCGTTAAAGTAATTATGCCTAGAGCTATACATCCATACAATTATATATATATGATTAGGCCTATATATAATTAGGTATATGTCTAGTTAGGCATTCGTATTATAATTAGGCCTGTTTAAATGCAGAAGGATCCATATATTGTTGTTGACATGTACATGTCTGTGTGGAGATGCTTTCATGTGTAAACCGCTTTAACGTTTGCGTCTACATGACCAATCAGAGGCAGCCATGAAGAAGAAAATAATAATAATAATAATAATAATAATAATAATAATAATAATAATAATAATAATAATAATAATGATAATGATAATAATAATAATGATAATGATAATAATAATGATAATAATAATGATAATAATAATAATATTAATAATAATAATAATAATAATAATAATAATTATAATAATAATAATAATAATAATAATAATAATAATGATAATGATAATAATAATGATAATAATAATGATAATAATAATAATAATAATAATGATAATGATAATGATAATAATAATAATAATAATAATAATAATAATAATAATAATAATAATAATAATAATAATAATAATAATAATAATAATAATAATAATAATAATAATAATAATAATAATAATAATAATAATAATAATAATAATAATAATAATAATAATAATAATAATAATAATAATAATAATAGGAACCTTCGAGCAGCATGATCTTGTCGAGTGATTCGTTCCAGACACCCACCGCACAGTCTTCGGACATAGTTTCTTAGTAGTAAGTTTTAGTGAACAGAACTACCTCGGGTGCAAAAAAATAACAATAATGCAGTAGTGGTGGTGGTTGTGGTGGTTGTGGTGGTGGTGGTGGTGATGGTGGTGGTAGTGGTGATAATAATATATATATATATATATATATATATATATATATATATATATTCGTTTATTATGCCAAGCAGTGGGTTGACACACTGCAAACCCATACACTAATAGAGCCGGTTAACTAAAAGTCAATTGAAATAAGACACATCCATGCAACAAGGGACAACATTGATGCTACTGTTTTTTTTATATAAGTCCCTTGTTAGATAATTGTGTTCATTAGATAAACCACTAATCTTAATAATGATTATGATGATGATGATAATAATAAAATAATAATAATAATAATAATAATAATAATAATAATCACGCACTTCCCATAACAACAGCAGGTTTACGGATGCCAGGGGAAGTACTAAGAATAGCATCCGGCATCCGGCTTGGCACTGCGTTGTGTGAAAAACACACATGTAGATGTGGTGCCATAGTAGAACCCAATGGTCATCACGGATTCTCTTGCGTCAAAGGAGCGGGAAGGCAACAACGACATAGCATGATTAATGACGTGATTTGGAGGGCTTTCACCAGAGCCAAAATACCGGCCATCAAAGAGCCCAATGGCCTCTCCAGATCTGACGGCAAAAGGCCTGATGGGGTCACCATAATACCTTGGTCTAGAGGGCGTTGCCTAGCGTGGGATGTCACGGTGCCAGATACATTTGCGGCATCATATGAACATGTAACGTCGCAAAACGCAGGAGCCGCAGCGGAAAGAGCAGCCCATAATAAGGAAAGCAAATATGCTGCCATCTCACAATCGCACCACTTCATCCCTGTGGCAGTCGAAACCTCAGGAAGCTGGCATGCTGAATCACTGAATTTCGTCCAAGAACTTGGAGCCAAGATAAAAGCAGCGACAGGTGACCAGCGTGAGACCAGCCATCTGCTCCAGCGCCTATCAGTCGCCCTACAAACTGGAAACTCCCTATCTGTTCTAGGCACCTCCGATTTGAACAATAAGGAGACGGTGCAGCCAGGACTATATGGCGGCCTATAGCCTAGATACAGTGACTGGAAACAGTAAATAATTCGTCTGTATATGAGTGTATTGGTTGTATGAAGAAATAAATTCGTATAATAATAATAATAATAATAATAATATAACAATAATAATAATATTAGTTACGTCATCAGCGGTCGTTGTAGGTTGGAACATTTAAACGTCTCGCTATTCTAACCAAAAACCTACGGATTTCTAAATTGTTAGATCTGGATTTTCATACATTCTCAAAGAATTTAGTCTCGTGACTCAGAGGATACTATTTGTTGAGGTTTATCCGCCCAGAACACGACACATTAGGTTTGACAAACTTTATTTTCCATCACCATCGACAGTCAACCGTTTAAAATGTCTATCTGCCATTTTTAAAGGCCGACGACGTCATAGTCGCTAATGGCAACGCATTGTTCTTTAAATGGCGGCGTAACTGTAAACAATCAGAAAACCGATAAATCTCACGCTATCGCGAATGAGTCAAAAACCATGTAAAGGGAAGGGCGTTTGCAGGGTGTGTTGGTCATCCTTTAAGACTCATTCCTCTGACGGATCGATTCACCGGCACGGACCTCGATCCGCCCCGTGTCCGGGCTCTGACCAACCCCCCGCGTTCGGCCCTACAAAACCTGCGTCCGCAACGCAATCCATTTCCACCGCGAGCGGACAGATCGCTCCCTCACCGGGGCTGTCAGCGGACGAACCTAGTCTCACCACTAAGAGAATTCATATAGCTGCAAAACCATCTTGCGCTCCATTGCCTGGTGCACCAGAGGCCACGAGAACAACAGGACATCCTAACCTTCCGAGGAGCTTGCTCAGACATATACCCAGAGGTGCCAGGTCGTGCGTTGGCCGCCTCCTCACCGAAATCATCGAATCCATCCTACTGGACCCACAGAAACTTGATAATTGGCGGCGCCTACTAGTCTTCGGATTTGGGATTTTGGAGGTGCCATTGAGAGGTGGCCGACGCCGCAACCTCACACAGCAGATCAAAAGACGCGTCGACTGCTTCCACGACAGCTGGCTAAGCATAGATGAGACCCTATCCTCGCCGCCCGAGGAAACCTCCAATCAGCGCAAGCCTCCGACTTTAAGCTCGGATGAGGCGTTGGCGGCGGCGGTAGCCGCAAAACTTGAGGACGGAAACATCACTGCGGCGGCCCGCATCCTCTGCTCAGATGACGTTCCGGCACCTATCAACGAGGAAACACTGGAGCTTCTGCGTCAGAAACATCCGGCTCCACCGCTCGACCGCCCAGTCATCCTCTGCCCGACCTCGACGCCTCTCCAGACCACCGAGACGGAAATACGATCCATGCTACGTTCTTTCCCCATGGGTTCATCAGGGGGTCCGGACGGCCTAAGACCCCAACACGTGACGGAACTAACGAGCGACCCGGATGCAGGGCCTGGTTTGCTTGGGGCGCTGACGGCGCTCGTTAATCTCTTACTCGCCGGCACCTGCCCGCAGGAGATGCGCTCCGTCCTGTTCGGTGGGACGTTGTTCGCTCTGCGTAAAAAGTCTGGCGGCCTGAGACCAATAGCCATTGGATACGTTTGGCGCAGATTGGCTTCTAAATGCGCCAACGCACACGCCATTCCGAAGATTACACCGTACCTGTGCCCCAGACAGTTGGGAGTGGGCGTCCCCGGGGGCTGCGAGGCGGCGATCCACGCCACCAGACGTTTTCTGGCCAACATGAGCTCGGAAGCTATAATAGTCAAGTTGGACCTATCAAATGCATTCAACAGCCTACACCGGGACAGCATGTTGGCATCGGTTACCGAGATAATTCCGGAACTGGCCGCGTACTGCAACCTAGCCTACGCCGAGCCCTCGTTCCTCCAATTCGGCCGATTCACCATTCTCTCGCAAGAAGGCGCACAGCAGAGAGATCCCCTCGGGCCCCTGCTTTTCTGCTTACCACTCCAGCCGATTCTGGCCAGGCTAGAATCTCCTCTGGCCTTCGGATATCTGGACGACCTCACCTTGGGCGGCAGTCCTGACGGGGTGGAAGCGGACGTGGATCAAATCGAGAGAGGTTGCTCAGTCCTGGGCCTCTCGCTCAATCGCGCCAAGTGCGAACTTATCACCGCGGGCCCCGAAATCAGCGCCGAGAACGCCCTGATACAGTTCGTCCGCGTGAGCCCAACAACAGCCACACTCCTAGGGGCCCCGCTTTCATCAACGGAGGCCCTCTCCTCTACCCTCGACACCTGCGTGGCCAACCTCAGGAGGGCGCTCGACAAACTCCAACACATCGACAGACAGGGTGCTCTGCTGATACTCAGATGCTCCCGAGGCTCGCCGAGGCTCATGCACATATTGAGAAGCGCCCCCTGCCACGATCAACCGCGCCTGGAGGCATATGATGAGCTGCTACGGACAGGAGTCGGCCGGATGCTTAACGTCTCGATGAACGACGACCAATGGTCTCAAGCCTCTCTTCCGATTAGGATGGGGGAATTGGGAGTAAGGAGGGTGTCCTCGCTGGCACTTCCCGCCTTCTTGGCTTCGGCCGCGGGCACCCTCCAAACCCAGTCCCTCATCTTGGGTACTATTTCGGTGACCCCTGACGCGGCACATGACTCGGCGAAGACTACCTGGCTTCAGCTTTCTGGGGTTCCGATCCCGACGGTCACGCCCGGTCGTGGACAGAGACACTGGGACGGTCCGCTACTACACGCAGCCCTCTCGACGCTCGAGGATAAACTGCTTGATCCCTACGACCAGGCGAGACTGAAGGCGTCGCAGTCACCGCACGCCTCGGACTGGCTACACGCCCTCCCGATCGCTGCTCGCGGCCTCAGAGTGGATGACGAGACAATGAGGGTGGCGGTCGGCCTACGATTGGGTCTGGCAATCTGCGAACCGCACAAATGCGCATGCGGTGCCTACGTCTCGTCCAGAGGCGCGCATGGGCTGTCATGCTCACTGGGGTTCGGCCGACAAGCTCGGCACAGCAACATCAACGACCTCATCCACCGCAGCCTCAACAGAGCCGGCATCCCGGCAGTCAAGGAGCCGTCCGGCCTATCCAGGTCGGATGGAAAGAGACCGGATGGCCAGACCCTAATACCGTGGAGCGGCGGGCTGTCCTTATTGTGGGACGCGACGGTGGTAGACACGGTGGCTGCCTCTTATATCACGGAAACGGCGGCCGCGGCAGGAGGGGCCGCGGAGGTGGCTGCTACGAGAAAGAACATAAAGTACTCTGAACTACAGAGGAGATACATTTTCATACCTGTAGCGGTGGAAACCTTCGGTCCCCTCAACAGAGAAGGCCTTGCCTTTCTATCTGAACTTGGTCGCCGGCTGTCGAAAACCACCGATGACTCCCGCGAATCAAACTTCCTATTCAAGAGTCTTTCAGTGATGGTGCAGCGCTTTAACGCAATGGCCTTCCAAGGCGCTTTGTCAAAGCTGCCCGGAGCCAAAGAACAACAAACCCGTCTTTATACATCGCCTTCTTAACGGAGGTAGCGGCGGGAAACTCGTTTTGAGAGTGAACAGAACCTAGACATGAATTCTCGGATAATAATAATAATAATAATAATAATAATAATAATAATAATAATAATAATAATAATAATAATAATAATAATAATAATAATAATAATATTCAACGTTTCAATGCAGTCACCTTCCACAGCACTTACGTTGTTCCAGATGTTGACAAGGGCGGCCACTCCAGAATCAATATATTTAATTAGTATCTGACACCTGAGGAATCATATATACCTCGGGTAAAAAAAGAAATAATAATAATAATAATAATAATAATAATAATTTAATATAATGATAATATAATATAATAATATAATATTATAATTATAATTATAATATAATATTATAATTATAATTATAATATAATATAATATAATATAATATAATAATATAATATTATAATAATAATAATAATAATAATAATAATAATAATAATAATAATAATAATAATAATAATAATAATAATAATAATAATAATAATAATAATAATAATAATAATAATAATAATAATCTTTGTTCTCCAGGTCAAGCAACCCAGACGTCATGTCTTCGGTGCTGCTGGGATATCTTCAACCAAACAAGTGGTTGGTCTTCCATATTAGTCAACAGCCGTTTCACTATCATACTACACTGCAAACAATGGTTTAACGTTTCCCCATTCCATCCTCCGTTCCCTCCTCTCCCCCTCCATTTCTCCCCCACTCTCCCTTCTCCCTCCCTCTCTCTTTCCTCATACGCGAATTTAATATGCTTTGTCTGCCACTTTTAAGATCACTATAGCAGATAACAAACTGTTCATGTTCTGATGACATTGAAACCACGACAGTGTGATTCTTGTAAACGATAACGGTACCGTAACGAAAATGTTCGTTCACGAGACTAAAATAATTTCGCTAACGGAAACTATAACAGTAACTAAAAATATCATTAACCATAACTATAACGAATATAACATTAACGAAAATTCATCGTTATTTTCGTTAAAAAATAAATAAAAAGTGCAGCATCGACAACTCTCATGAGAAGGTGAATGTGCGCTACAACTAAAAGCATATGTTCGCCTTGGACGTCGATGAATATTGAGCGTCGTGTATTCATGGAACTGAATGCATCCATTCTTCAAAGCCTCTCGAAGTTCTAAGCAAAATTGTGTAACGCGTCTTAACATGCACAGCTGCTGCTGCGACTTTTTGGCAATTTCCCTCAGCCTTACTAAGTACTAACTAAAATAAAAATCCAGTAACTATAACCACAAAATCCGGTAACTATACCGTATCGTATCGTATCGTAATCTCCAAACTTCTAAAGCGCCACTCGAAGGCCAAGCGCAGGAAACCAGCCTATTCATGAGCGCTACGTCAGATCAAAGGGGTTTCCAGGGAGTAGTCCAAAAGAGGTCCGAGTCCGATTTCCAGGAGGCCAAACCAAATCAAAGGGGGTTTTGAGAGAGTAGTCCAAAAGAGGTCCAAGTCCGTTTTCCAGGGTACCAGATCAGAGGGTTTCCACAGAGTAGTCCAAAAGAGGTCCAAGTCCGATTTCCAGGAGGCCAAACCAAATCAAGGGGGTTTCCAAAGAGTAGTCCAAAAGAGGTACAAGTCCGATTTCCAGGGTACCAGATCAGGAGAGGCAGAGCAGCTGTCAAGGCGGGTGTCGTTTACGGTGAGAATAATTGGAAGGCGGAGTATCAGATGAATCAGGGTATGAGTATTTTAAAGGTGAGACTTCAGTTTTGAGTGGAAAGCCCGGGGGTGATAGATAGAAGAACATGACGATGAGGATGAAGGACGGGTTGCAATGATGATGGAGGCACTAAGAAACTGCGGAATTCAGAGAGGAGATCATTCCAGAGGCGTGGTGCTGTGATGGAAATGGCTCGGTTGGAGAACATGAGGTGAGTAGTGAATGGTGGTCGATAAAGACTGAGATAGGACGATGATCGGGTGGAGCGAGTTTGTCTGAATGGTATCTATAGTACTTACTATAACTGTAACCATAACTAAAATGAAAAACCATTAACTATAACTGTAACTGAAACTGAAAAAATCTCTAAAGAGAAGCACACTAACCACGATATAGAACCAGAGTCGTTCGTGAATCATTGGCGTCCAATGAAGCGTGAGAACGTTCCAAACGACACAAGCATGCCATAATTTGGAGTTACAGTTATCTAAGAGTGGACCAAGAAGTGATTGTGACTATCATCACCACTTTTGAAAGGGGTGTTGACTGAACACCGTGCGCCGTCACAATAAAGAGTTACGCCTATATGACTACAAGATATGTGGTAAGGAATGCGGGGAAAAGGAAAGATCAGGCAGGGAAAGAGAAGGAGAACGCAAGAATGTAAAAAAGGCAATAGAGCAAAGAGAAGGCAAAGAAAAGAAAGAGAAGGCTAGAAAAGAAAAGTTAAAAGCAAGGGAAAAATAAATATTAAGAAAAATGCAAGTAATAATAATAATATAAGCTTATTCGTGTTTATTGACAAGCTCGCTGACAAACCGCAGTAAGTAACATTGAAATAATTGAAACATGACGGTTTACAATTATCAAGATCTTATAGAATATACATTTTGGCAGCCCGCTCATTTTACTGCTGTCCCTCGGTAGTGGAAGGTTGAGTCGACTTGCGGGTATTGAACCGCGTCTTTCGAGATCTTATGTTCTTCATGCAAGAGTGTTACCATTCATCTATCCCCCTTCCAAGGAATGTAAAGAAAGGCAGAGGAAAGAGAAGAGAAAATAGAAGAAAAGAAATGGAAGAAAAGAAAAGAAATGATAAGGCAAGGAATCAATCGATGGCTGTTTCTTAGCCAAATCCTTTTCCGATCTAAGAGTCCATTGGCCGGAATCGGTTTAGACCCCTGAGTTTTCCAGAGACCAGAATATGGACAACGGAGGATGAACCAACCTCAAGAGATTCGGTGAGACGTAAAATCAAACTAACTTTACCTTGCTTTACCTTTCTGAACCTTACCACGTGCACGAACACTATAAAGACAACCGACACTACCTTACCACGTGCACGAACACTATAAAGACAACCGACACTATAAATCGCAATGAAGAAAACTATACATCACCTCGAACCATACACCACCTTAACCGATACACTCTCTTGAGTCTTGACCCATACATTACGTCGACCCATACATCATATCGACCCATACACCATATCGACCCATACACCACCTCGACCCACTATAGAACGCTGGTTTTGTAATGCGGGAAGTATGAGTTCGATCCTCCTTCCTTGAGACGGTTACTGTTTAGGGACCTTGAGCAAGTCCTTCACTCACAGTTGCTCAGCGCCATCGATTGATGCTATCATGCTTTGTCAGTAGCTAGTGACGTTTAATAAATGGATGAGACTGCTACTAATAACAATACACACAACCCAACCACCACTTCACCACCACCACTACGGCCACTACCACCAACTGTGCCAACCCCACAGTTTCCACACAACCACCAACATTACAACCACTGATATACCTACTCCACCACCACTATCACAACCATGATCACCACCACTACCACCAGCACCACCATTACAACAGCCACAACCTAAGACAACAAAATTTCACCAGCTCGTTCAGATTATAATGACTGTTGTTTTTGTCGTTGTCAATCAAGCACCCAACCTCTTTGTTTGCTCGTCCGTCTGCCTCGAGCGCTTCGGAAACGAGACGACGACTGCAGCTCCATAGACAACGAACGTACGATCGACTTGCAACGAAACAACGAGCAACAGTCGACAACAGCAACTTAGTCTTCGGCATTTGCTCATGTAGCATCTGTTTATACATTGCATGACATTACAACGCAACACATCGCATTGCTTCACATCACACATCGCATTGCTTCACATCACACATCGCATTACTTCACATCGCACATCGCATTACTTCACATCGCACATCGCATTACTTCGCATACCTGCACCTCGCAACACAAAAAAGAGTTTCCGTTTAAGCAACCATGAAATTATGTAAACGTTAAATTTTGCCCTAGTCATAAAATTGATTTAAATAAGCTAAAGAATTATACCTTGGCATCTCCGTTGTGGCTATCTTCTGCACGTGGAACTAATGAGCTCGTTTGCAGTTCCAATCTACTCTATGTGAATTGCTTCTTAGGTAAATCCACATCATTATCAGTACAACACACCACATCAATTCACATCATTGCAAACAACAATACACCCTAAATAGGCTACGCCATCACGTGATATCCCCACCAACTCGAGCCCCACGTGCCTTCTTTTGTCCTGGACTTTCCTATTGGAACAGTCTTCCGCTACGCCTACGCACTAAGTAAACAAGTAGCCTTTATTTGCATCCTACAAGCGCACATGCATTACACTGCATACAAGGATTACATATATATCTGAAACAGACTAGCAAGAGCTGATTTATAGACAAACATGCACATCTGAATATAAGTGATATAACTATTGATAATCGATTAACAAAACCTAAACAGTCGTCTGATTTGTCGTAATGACGTTGTTGC
>OY744607.1:63986251-64018751 GCA_963556255.1 Allolobophora icterica
TGTCAATATATTCGTTAATTACATTGATCAGTTAAGAGACAGTTCACAAGTGTTATATTCGCAAAAAGAAGAGCCTACAGTAGTTTAGTGACTGAATCTTACCTTAATTAACATGCGTTAATTAACATGCGTTAATTAACATGCGTTAATTAAGGTAAGATGCAATTAAGAACATCGTTAGACAATACTTCGATCTGGTTTCATTGTGTTAGTTCGGGAGCGCCTGTGATGAGTTTCTCTTGCGGTGGCGCTGTATAAATCTGCAATTACCATTACCATGACCAGTGCTTGAACATGTGTCTCGTTTGTCAACAGTGAGCATGCAAGGCTGACAAATACATCGACCAGTCAGTAAGTGTTTGAGGCAGCGGTGGGCAACATACGGCCCGCGGGCCGGATCCGGCCCCCGGGGACTTTTCAACCGGCCCTTGACATGTCTTTTATATTAGCATTGTATCTGGCACTTTTATCCGGCCCTACATGAATATCTGAATCTCTGTACGTAGGCCGACATTAAAACATCTGTTTCTTATTTATTAAGAATCCGGCCTCTTGTCTAGTCAACTAGTTCACTACTCATTCAACAATGTAATTACTCTCTGCATGAAACAATACCACGGAGTGGGTTGGTTCGAAACTTTGGAAGCCATCTTCACTTAGATTTCATGCCCTGCAAATGGTTGCACTGTTTTTAAGCACCTATATTTGTGAACAGTTCTTCTCAAATATGAAACTAAAAAAATACAGAAGCAGATGCAGACTAACAAATGACAATCTTTCTAATGAAATTTGAATTGCCACTTCGAACATTAAATCAACCATGCTAGATAAATTGTCGTGACAAGAAGTGTCAGATTTCACATTAATCATTAAATATAGCACACCAAACAAATGGATACATTGTACACTAACAGTCCTATATATATTTTTTAGACTGAAGAAACTTTTAACATATTTAGCATATTAATGTAGTGTAGGACTGTAGGTAATTAGGATAATTATATTTTCATTATAAAAATTATCTTCATTTATTTTAACATAAATTTAACAGTAACGGTTATATCGCAATAGTTAGTTTGAACAAAATTAATATTGTCTTATTTTCTTGGGCAAATGATTCTGCAAAAATTAGCCCGCGATTGGCATGCGGCCCCTGAGCTGCCCTTAAAATCTTAGGTCGGCCCTCTGTTAAAAGAAGTTGCCCATGCCTGGTTTGAGGTACATGTATATTGTCATGTATGCATGCATGCTTGTTTGCATGTATGCATGTATGTATGTAGTCCTATATATGTATGTACGACATGTGAACACTTGCTATAGTGCCTTTTAAATACCTCACACAAGTGCTGTATATATGTGTGTGTGTGTGTGTGTGTGTGTGTGTGTGTGTGTGTGTGTGTGTGTGTGTGTGTGTGTGTGTGTGTGTGTGTGTGTGTGTGTGTGTGTGTGTGTGTGTGTGTGTGTGTGTGTGTGTGTGTGTGTGTGTGTGTGTGTGTGTGTGTGTGTGTGTGTGTGTGTGTGTGTGTGTGTGTGTGTGTGTGTGTGTGTGTGTGTGTGTGTGTGTGTGTGTGTGTGTGTGTGTGTGTGTTTGTGTTTGTGTGTATGCGTGCGTGCGTGCGTGCGTGCGTGTGTGTGTGTATAAATGATGTCAAACATCATTAAGACAGAAAGGTCATTGGCAAGCAAAACACTGCACAGTAAACTAGGAGAGTCACCAACGGCGTGCCTACGCAAACACTCGTAGCCCACCCATCGGATTTCAATCTATAGTTGACAGATGGCATATTGATCAGGGTCTCTGGACCCAAGCTGCATCGATAGAGGTCTATGCTAAATGTTTACCATTTCTGGCTGACATTTTTTGAGTCATGAGTCATTTCTGTATTTTTTTTATATTGCCCTCCTTTCACAGTTCAGAAGTGCACACGACCATACGACAGAACATCGATGGCGCTGGGTCGGTATACGCAGTGGTCTGAGGTAGACTCGAACCTACGACCCTCCGGTTACAAGGCAGATAACATACCGCTACACCACCGCATCCCCAAATTACAATGCAGTAAAACTGTCGGTGCCGTAGATAGTTTTTCTTGGACCCGGGTGCAGAAGGTTCCGCATGGGCCCCCGTTGGTTCTCTAAGGCCTGTAGTCTTGCGTCCTTACCAATATTGTGGGCCCTGGAGGTCGTGGGCCCGGGTGCCTTGCACCCCCTGCACATATGGTAGCTACGCCACTGATGACTGTATTTGATACAATACAACTTTATATGATACAATACAATACAATATAACTTATACAATACAATACAATACAATATAACCTTACTTGATACAATACAATGCAACTGCATTTAAGTCCAGAGGTGCACATACCACAGAGCATCGGTGGTGTTGAGCAAGTGAGCATGAAGGACTTGCTCAAGATCCTTACTCGGTGACCATCTCGGCCGAGGTTCGAACCAGTAATCTCCTCGTTCCAGGTCGAGCGCACAATCCATTTGGCTACCGTGGGTGAATTACATTAAAAATTACTCAGAACCCATGGCCTTTCTTCCTCATCCATCCATAATGTAACCAAACCCCCGACAGTTGCTAAACTTCTATATGCCTCCCCATCCTGGTGGGGTCTTACCCTGGCTTCCGATAAAGAACGCCTGGAAAAACTTTTAAAAAGAGCCAAACGCCTAGGTTACCTAGAACAATCCTTCCCAACAGTCTCTGAACTTGCAAATATAGCCGATGCGAAACTCCTTTTCTCCATATTACACAACCCTAAGCATGTACTTCACCAACTCCTACCTCCACTCCGACCCCTCTCCTCTCACGAACTTAGACCAAGAGCACACAACCATACTCTCCCACCCAAGGACAACTCTCAATCTATTACCAGATCATTATATAAAAATATTTACTAGTTTATTCTAAAATATTCTAATGAACTTTAATTATCCATTATCACTTATGTAAGCATTTCTGCGTTTTTGTCAGATTGTCTTTTCTTCTCAATAAACGAATATATATATATATATATATATATATATATATATTACTAACGTTTTTGTGTGAACGAAACCGTACGCATTGTTACCACAACGACAGACAGTGTTGTCGTTTTTTTAGGACTACAGTTCACTTCAGTTTCTTTATTGTGACATTTATGACTTCCATGCAAAGTTTTATGCAGGACATTCGCTTGTTATGTAGCTGAACTGATTATTTCTCTGTCGCTTTTTAACCCTCTGTATTTGTGTTTATTTATATTTGTGCTTCCCGTTTGTGGTGAAGCAAAGTATATTATTAATGTAATAAATGAAATCCTGCCGCTGAGATAAGGTCAGCGTCAGTGGCCTTGACAACCACTTGATCTCCGCGTACTGGATATTACTATTAGTTTAGACAGACAGACAGACAGACAGACAGACAGACAGGCAGACAGGCAGACAGACAGACACACAGACACACAGACACACAGACACACAGACACACAGACAGGCAGACATACAGACAGACAGACAGACACACGAAGAGCCTTTGCCCTCAGTTGTTGTGGAAATCTATGAGTTAGCGACAGATAGACACGCAACACAAAGGCAGACAAACAGGCATACACAGGCAGACAGACACAATTAGGGACACAGAGGCAGACACACAGCAGACATACACAAAGACACACAGGTAGCCATACTGACAGGCAGGCAGACAGACAGGCACAGACATACACACAGATAGACAAAAAGGCAACCAGACAGACACACGGACAGGGAGACTGACTGACAGACAGACAGAGGAAGCCAGCCGATAGCAATTGAAATCCTAGTCCTTGACTTTTGCGCAAGCGTTAATGTTGTCAAGAAGCGACGAAGGCTTACTTGATTGTGTCTGGAGTGGTTGGTCTCCTATAGACGGACCACGCACTTCTTCGTATCTTCTGCTACCTGTCCGAGTGTCCGTCTCTCATGATCGACTCTAACTGACGGTTGATTGAAGACTTGGCCGACGACTCACGTATGTCTTATTCAGGTAAAGGTAATCCTTCGTCTGTCAAGCGCGCACGCTGTATGTGGATAACCGGTGGTTTATTTAGATCTCCACTCGTCGTCTGCATGGGGGGTGTATGTTAGCGCTGTCGTTTCTGTTGACGCTATGTCGCTAGAATACACACAGTGTGAGTATTGGACTTGTGAGGTTTTCTCTAGCAAAGCCTTCGAAAGCTAATGACCTTAATCGCGAGAGCCTGATGGTAGGCGTGACGGAATGTATATTTACTCGAGGTGGGGGTTCAAATCCCCGCCCGGGTAGAAAAAGAAGACGGGCCACCATCCACTGATCACGTACGGCTGAGTACATACACAGATCGATTGGAACTCCGGTATGATTGAATGACTCACATCCCTCTGTTATATGATATTTAGTCACGTAACGGAACGTATCACATAGCAAGTGCAGGAAGCACCCGAAATTGAAACTCGCAATCCGTTGTTGAAGACCAAGTATTTAAGTACTCGAGTAAGTACTAAAGTGACTCAAGTACTTGGCATGTACTTAAATACTCAAGTAAGAGCTTAAGTCGCTCGAGTGCTTAGCGATTATGTAAGTACTCACGTACGTACTAAAGTGACTCTACTAGTTGACAAGTATTTTAACTACCGGAGTAAGAACTTAACAATTGTTTAAGTACTTAAGTAAGTACTGAATTGACGTAGGTACTTAGCAAGTATTTAAATACTCGAGGAAGTATTCGAATGAAAAATATGTCACAATCAAGTTTGTGCAGAATTACAGCCTAGGCAGCCAAAAAGACACACATGACTGCTTTTATATGGTTCTATACAGGTATTCTCAAATGCTTAACTACTTAAGGAGGTAAGTACTTGAGTAACTACTGGAACAGGTACTTGTATATTAGTAGTACATGTATTTATGTATTACTGTATTGTGACGGGTACTTGTATATTACTGTTCTGTAACAGGTAGTTGCATATTATTGTACCGGAACAGGTACTTGTATATTACTAGTGCATGTATTTATGTATTACTGTAATTGTAATTGTAATTGTAATCGAGGATTTATATAGCGCCACTCATAAACAGAGGCGCTCCCGACCCGTGTCAGTGTCTTCACTGACAAAGAGAAATGTTTTCAGGCGCTTGCGAGACTGGGCAGGAGACAGAGAAAGGAGGACAAGTCTAAAGCCCTGAGGGAGGCTGTTCCAACTGGAAGGGCCCACAACCGCAAAACTACGGGACTGGGCAGTAGCAGTGCGCATCCAAGGGACTAACAAGAGGCCACGGGCAGATGACCGGAGAGAGGCCCGACCAGGCAAACTGGAAACTGGGGTGCAGTAAGCCCTGAGATACAGCGGAGCTGAGCCAACAAGACAGTTACGCATGAGGGAAAGGACCTTAAATTGAATGCGTTGGTGAATGGGAAGCCAGTGAAGGGAGTCCCGGATGTAGGAAGAGATATGGGCAAACTTCATGATGCCCCCTATAAGGCGAGCAGCAGCATTAAGGATGGACTGAAGTTTAGATGTGTTAGTAGAGGACAGGCCAATATAGGCAGCATTTCCGTAGTCAATCCTAGTACAGATCAGAGCATGAACCAAGGTCACAATTGCATGCAGCGGAAGAGACTGGCGAATGGCACGAAGTTGGCGTAAATAGTAAAAACACGAGCGAGAGACACTATTGACATGATCAGATAGAGAAAGAGTAGGATCTAGGACAAATCCAAGATCTCGGACAGAGGAGGAGAAGTACACATTGGGAAACCTGAGGCGCAGAGAGTCAGCATCAATCCTGGCAAGCTGGACACGATTGCCAAGCCAAATGTACTTGGTTTTATCATAGTTAAGACGAAGGCGATTTGAGGACAACCAGAGATCAAGAGCAGAGGAAGCCTCCAGGATGCGTTCAACCATAAGAGCAGCTGAGTTGGCTGGACCATGGAGGTATGCCTGTGTGTCATCAGCGTATTGGTGAGACAAAACACCCATTGGACCAAGAACCCCAGCTAGATCCGAGGTATACAAAATGAACAGAAGGGGGGCGAGGACAGAGCCCTGAGGTAGTCCATACGGGATGTGGGTCCAAGGAGAGCGGGTAGGTCCAAAAACAACAGAAACAGAGCGATCAGTAAGGAATGAGCGAAACCAAAGAAGAGCAGAGTCAGCAATGCCAAAAGATTTAGATAAACGGTCTAAGAGGATGGTATGGTCTACAGTATCAAAGGCAGCGCTGATATCATAAAGAGCAAGTAAAGTGACCTGGCCACGATCAAAGGCTTGAAATACTTCAGCTAGAAGGCGCAGTATAAGCGATTCTGTCGAGTAGAATTTCCTGAACCCAGACTGAAGAGTAGGCATAAGAGAGTTAGAGTCAAGGTAATAGATCAGTTGACAAGAGACACATTTTTCCAGAAGCTTTGAAAGAAAAGAGAGGTTTGAGATAGGACGATAGTTTGAAGGAGAGTTAGGATCAAGGCCTTGGCGCTTAATGGAAGGGAAAACCACAGCCCTTTTGTGTAGTGTCGGGACATAACCTTGAGCTAGAGAAGAATTACACAGTAAAGCCAAAAATATATTACTAGTGCATGTATTTATGTATTACTGTACTGTAACGGGTACTTGTATATTACTGTACTGTAACAGTAATTTCATATATATTATTGTGAGTTATTTGGTTACTATTTAACTATGCTGTGTCATAACAGAGGCTCCCTCCTCCTTTATCCGGGCTTGGTACTGGCACTACCCAAACACGACAGGGGCGTAGTTCTCCCGCCTAATGATTTCTTGGGACCAGAGTATATTAAGTTTTTGAGATGGTTTGTGGACGCCATGCTGTCTCTTCTTCTCCATTGAGCGTTGCAGACAGGTGATAACAATAGCGCATCCTTCCATTGTTTAGACGTCTTCGTCCGAGACGAGAGTTCTGGCGGCTGCTGCCTGGAGTTGAATGCAGTGATATCGATGAAAACAACGATCCGTTATGCATGCGTGTAATGTATGCAGGCGTGTAGGTATGTGTGTACGTATATATGTATGTAATGTATGTGTACTATGTTTGTGTGTGTATGTATGTATGTATGTACGTATGTATGTATGTATGTATGCATGCATTTATGTATGTATGAATGCATGTATGTTTATGTATGTAATGTATGTATGTATGTATGTATGTATGCATGCATGCATGCATGCATTTATGTATGTATGTATGAATGCATATATGTTTATGCATGTAATGTATGTATGTATGTATGTATGTATGTACGTATGTATGTATGCATGCATTTATGTATGTATGAATGCATGTATGTTTATGTATGTAATGTATGTATGTATGTATGTATGTACATATGTATGTATGTATGTATGTATGTATGTATGTATGTATGTATGTATGTATGTATGTATGTACGTATGTATGTATATATGCATGCATTTATGTATGTATGAATGCATGTATGTTTATGTATGTAATGTATGTATGTATGTATGTATGTATGCATGCATGCATGCATGCATTTATGTATGTATGTATGAATGCATATATGTTTATGCATGTAATGTATGTATGTATGTATGTATGTATGTACGTATGTATGTATGCATGCATTTATGTATGTATGAATGCATGTATGTTTATGTATGTAATGTATGTATGTATGTATGTATGTACATATGTATGTATGTATGTATGTATGTATGTATGTATGTATGTATGTATGTATGTATGTATGTACGTATGTATGTATATATGCATGCATTTATGTATGTATGAATGCATGTATGTTTATGTATGTAATGTATGTATGTATGTATGTATGTATGCATGCATGCATGCATGCATTTATGTATGTATGTATGAATGCATATATGTTTATGCATGTATGTATGTATGTATGTACATATGTATGTATGTATGTATGTATGTATGTATGTATGTATGTATGTATGTATGTATGTATGTATGTATGTATGTATTTATGTATGTATGTATGTATGTATGTATGTATGTATGTATGTATGTATGTATGTATGTATGTATGTATGTATGTATGTATGTATGTATGTATGTATGTATGTATGTATGTATGTATGTACGTATGTATGTATATATGCATGCATTTATGTATGCATGAATGCTTGTATGTTTATGTATGTATGTATGTATATATGCATGCATTTATGTATGTATGAATGCTTGCATGTTTATGTATGTATGTACTATGTACGCATGTATATATATATGTATGTATGCATGCATGCACTTATGTATGTATGTGTGAATGCATATTCATTCATGTATGTACGTATGTATATATGTAATGTGTGTGCATTTATCTATATCCTGTAGCATGTATGAATGTTTAGTGTGCATGTTTTTATGTATGTATGCATGTTTGCCTGTATGTATGTCTGCGTGTGCATGTATGTTTGTACGAATATAAGCAATATTTATCTGAACACTTGTATACACGTTCTAATATCCTCACAGTGACGCTATAACACTAATAAATGATCTAACATCTAAAATTAGAATAATATATGCATGCAAATATAATATATAGCCTATGTGTATGTAAATATGTATATATGTATGTATATATATGATGTTTATGGGTGTGGCTAAGATGGTCGCATGTTTTTCTGACGTGTCAATTGTATGGTCACATGCGAATTGGACACAATAATAATTCCCATTGTTCGCTATTCTCACATGGCCAGCATGCGTTGGCGGAGTTATGTTCTCTCGGTTTTGCTTCCGAGTGCTTTGGGCGTTGTGTCACCACGCTTCGCTATCAAGGTCTCTCGCACCAGAATGGACTCGTCCATCAGGGGTTTGAGGTTACTTCCAGTAGTAGTCCCTATTGTTTTATCAACATCGGATGGCTGACAGAGCCGTTGACGTCGACCTCCTCCTTTTTTCAGGCTTGGACTGGCACTACTAGTGGCGGATTTGTTTTTTCAACCTCGATGTTCTATTACAGTAACACCGTGCTGGTCGGCTGTAGGTATTATGTATATGTATGAGAAAACTTAATAAAATTATAACGCACTTTAAGTAACTCGCAAAGGCGATGTACCAACGACTATCTAACTGTAACAGATCTAAACAAAGTACGTTTTATGACAGTTAGCGAATGTATGACATCCGGTGTAAACACGACACCTGGCGCCACCTATATCTGTTTATATGTTCATAATATCTTGAATATCATTTAGGCAGCGCTTCCGTAAGGTACTTAAAAAGTGCTATAGAGGCTTCTATAGAATCTAGATACATGCATAAATATATGTATAATTATATGTATGCATGTTTTATGTTATTATAAACTAGCTGGTTTACCCGGCGTTGCCCGGGTTTCGGAAATAGTTGAGTGAAAGTTTCAATCCCTCTAACGAATCCGTACCTGTAGCACCACCACCACCACCACCACCACCACCACCACCACCACCACCACCACCACCACCACCACCACTTTAGTTGAGTGAAAGTTTCAATCCCTCTAGCGAATCCGTACTGTATACAGCTGCGGTTTAGTTGAGTGAAAGGTTCAATCCCTCTAGCGAATCCGTACCTGTAGCACCACCACCACCACCACGCCCGGTTTAGTTGAGTGAAACTTTCAATCCCTCTAGCGAATCCCTACCTGTAGCACCACCACCACCACCACCACCACCACCACGCCCGGTTTAGTTGAGTGAAAGTATCAATCCCTCTAGCGAATCCGTACCTGTAGCACCACCACCACCACCACCACCAGTTAAAGTGAAGTGAAATCCCTACGGCTGCGCCATCTGGCGAATCTTTAGAAATCCGTCCTGGTGACAGAGAATAATCTTCTCGGGTGGCGCTATCTGGTGACTGAAAATAGGTCGACTCGAATGTGTAAAAAGTCGGATTTTGGAGAGTTTTTTGCCCGGGACACCATAGAAGCGGTCAAAAGGGGGACGCGAAGCCTCACACTGGGTGTGTAATGCCCACCCCGAGACAGCAGTGAAGGTTTTAAGTGAAAAGCTCGAAAGCTGTCGAAATGCATTCCGGTCTAAGATCGCGTGCTACAGAGGGACAGACAGAGTTTCTTCTTTATATATATATAGATGTATGTATTTATGTATGCATGTATGTGTTTGATAGGTATGTTTGCTTGTATATACGTAGGTAGGTGACTATTTATGTAAGTGCAGTAGTTGTATTCATAGACTCTAATTGTAACTGTAATGGTAATTGTAAATTTATATAGAACCACTTCAAGAGAGACCCATCAGAGGCGCTCCCGTAATAACGATCGTGGTTTCATTCTGGTCCTTGGAAGAAGAAAAGAGGCAAAGACTATAAATAACGCATCTATTATTGTGGGTTATTTATAGTTTGATGTAATGGGGAGCCCAATGATGATGAGACTGGGGAGAGGCGTCGCATCGGTGTGAGGCGGAATGGTCCAGTCTTGTCAGTGTTAACATAGTTTCGCTTTTCTCGGCGCACATGTGTCTCTGTGTAATGATTGGATGCGTAGGTATTATAACTGCTTTCCAATTGACTTATTGAACGGAGACATCATCTGGAGGAGTCTTGAATTGCTATCGCAGCATCAGGAATCTCTTACCAAGTCGAGTGACTTTTTAACAGGTGCTTGCTATGGTTTTTGTTGTAACAGGTGGTTGTAAATGGGCTTGTCCGTTTTGTAAGGGCTTCTGTCTGTCTGTCTGTTTCTGTCTGTCTGTTTCTGTCTGTCTGTCTGTCTGTCTGTTTCTGTCTATCTGTGTCTGTCTGTCTGTTTCTGTCTGTCTGTCTGTCTGTCTGTGTGTGTGTCTGTTTCTGTCTGTCTGTTTCTGTCTGTGTGTCTGTCTGTGTGTGTGTCTGTGTGTCTGTTTCTGTCTGTCTGTTTCTGTCTGTCTGTGTGTCTGTCTGAGTGTCTGTCTGTTTCTGTCTGTCTGTTTCTGTCTGTCTGTCTGTCTGTTTCTGTCTGTCTGTTTCTGTCTGTCTGTCTGTCTGTGTGTCTGTCTGTTTCTGTCTGTCTGTTTCTGTCTGTCTGTCTGTGTGTGTGTCTGTCTGTTCCTGTCTGTCTGTCTGTCTGTCTGTGCTTTTGTGAGTCTTGATGCGTATGGCTATTTGTCTACCTGTGAGTCTGCCTGTATGACTATGTGCATATGTGATTCTCTGTCATTGTTTATGCCTTTATGGTCTGCATGTCTGTCTGTATGTATGTGTCTGTCAAGTTATCTAGCTGTATGCCTGTATGTATGACTATGCATCTCTGAGTCTTTCACATGTCTGTATGTCTTTCTCGTCTGTGATGTGATTGTGTTTGTCCGTCTATTTTGCTACCTGTATATCTGTCTGTATGACTATACATCTGTGAGTCTCTGTCTCTGTCTCTCTCTGTCTTTGTGTGTCTCTGTCTGTATGCCTCTGTCTTTCTGTGTGTTCGTGTATTTATCAGTGTCTGTATGTTTGTGTTTCTGTTTCTATGTCCATATGTCTGTCCGTATCGTTTTCTGCCATTTAGTATCTCTATGTGTCTTTTGCAAGTCGATCCTAGTGTCCGTGTCTGTATGTATGATTGCGTTTGTCTATCTGTCTGTCTGCCTGCCTCTATCTGTCTGTCTGCCTGCCTCTATCTGTCTGTCTGCCTGCCTCTATCTGTCTGTCTGCCTGCCTCTATCTGTCTGTCTGCCTGCCTCTATCTGTCTGTCTGCCTGCCTCTATCTGTCTGTCTGCCTGCCTCTATCTGTCTGTCTGCCTGCCTCTATCTGTCTGTCTGCCTGCCTCTATCTGTATGTCTGCCTGCCTATACCTGTCTGTCTGCCTGCCTCTATCTGTCTGTCTGCCTGCCTCTATCTGTATGTCTGCCTGCCTATACCTGTCTGTCTGCCTGCCTATGCCTGTCTGTCTACCTGTCTGTTCAGTGTGATTGAGAAATTGTTTCCAGGTGTGCGACTTCTGTTACAGAGATGTACTTAACCGAACGAAATTCACCTTTGTTGAGACTTTCTAATTAATTATTTTCATCAAAACAGTCGAAAAATGCACTAAAAATTATACAGAACTGTCCTTGTAGTTGTTCCAACATTGTGGACGTGCGGTTCGTTTCATATGGTGCTCGATAGTGTAGTGGTAAACGTGCTGGACTGTCAACTGAGAAGTCTGGGGTTCAAATCCCCACCAGGGCAAAAATTTGGTTCGACATTTCTGCTTCACCTGCATCCCCCTAACCAACTCAGCTATAATGAGTACGCTGACCGTACACTGTCGGTGGGAAGATGAGACTGCGAGGGAGAGGTCTGGCCACCCGCCATCATATGCTGAGGCTAAGAAAATGAAGTCGTTAGCCCTTCATAGCCATGGCTGCCTCTCAGGCTAGCTTAAGGGACTGCTCTTCTTCTCCTAACAAAGTCCGGAAGTGCAGAAAAGACACGTTAAAAACTGCCTTTGACAGGTATTCAGTTGGGTTGGGCGATTAAAGCGGGACAAACATTGAGAGCTACGAGTAGGCAGAAAGAGGAAAGTTCTGAGCGTAGAGTGAAAGACGGTGTCTGTAGGAGAGATAAGGACACGAGGAGGTATACATTGAGCATGACCTGTTGACTGTCGGGGCGTTGTTATAAAGGTAATCTCGGCTTCTGAGGTTAAAAGATCGCTTCTCGCAAAGAGTTTTTCAAGCATTGTTGTCGGCAAAAGAACCGGAACCTGATTTCTGCTGAGTGTATTACATAACGGATTAATGAAATATTTGTGACAGATATTCGAATGGGTTGTGGGGTGAGTTCTGTGCACTGTATCTTTGGCATTTTTTGGGTACGGATTTCGCATGTGGCGCATGGCACCAAAATAGTTTGCAAGCAGAGACAGAACGTGATATTTATCAATTACAAATGATAATTGCTGATATATATTATGTACGCTTGCATGTGTGTATGTGTGCACGTATGTATGTACGTAGAGATGCACACACGCATGTGTGGCATTGTATGTATGTGTGTTTGTGTGTGTGTATGTATGTATATATGTGCATAGTCTGTAAGTATGTATGCGTGTATATATGTTTACCACCAAGCATGTATAGTTAGATGTTGATGCAAGATGGTAATCCTGCAAAGCGGTGACTCCGTGTTAAGGACCTTGGGATTGGTCTGTTGCCGACTCAAGAGCCAAAGAGCAGGAAATGAGCAACTCCCCCACGTTCCACTGTGGGATATGGAAGCTTTACTATATCACCACCATCATCATCATTATCAACACCACCACCATGACCACCACCATCAACAGCATCATTCAACTCATCATCATCATCATCATCATCATCATCATCATCATCATCATCATCATCATCATCATCATCATCATCATCATCATCTTCCCTCATTGGCCTCCTACTCATTACATCATCAGCACCACTACCACCACCACTATACAGCACCACAATCATCATCATCATCATCCTCATCCTCATGAAGATCATCATATCATGATCTGATCATCATCATCTTCTTCATCTTCACCATCCTTATCATCAGATCATCATTGTCATCATCATCATCAGTCATCATCATCGTTGTTGTTGTTGTTGTCGTCGTCATCATCATCATCGGCATTAGTTCCTGACGCTAATAGCGTTGAATTGAGCATTTTATCACTCCGTCCGGAAGCACATTGTATGATGACCTTGTCAACTCGTTCATATTTCAACGTAGCAGCAAATTGCTTCTTCATACGATGATAAATGCTGCACTGGCGTGTATGACGACCATTGTGATGAACGAATTACTTAATTGGGTGCGCTAATTACTTTTTGCTGCGGTGGGCTGTGGTAGGTCGACAGGTAGACCTCTACCGTATACGAGTCGTGCGTCATCTCGAAGGGCCATTAGTCTGCCATTGAAACGTGTTTGCAGACAGACAACCAGACACCGTCAATGTTTACTTAGACGCAACAGCTGGTCATGGGAACTGGGATCTGTATTTTAGACACGATTGTATGCACAAACCTTCGTCCGTCTGTATACGCTAATCGGTTTAGTGCAGACTATAGATTCGTCGAGGCAAGTTGAAGCCTGGTGAAGAGGCAGACGGCTCATCGATTAGAGAGTGGGTAGTCGAAGTCACTGCTACTCACTCGCCTTTAATATAGAAATAGCTGTCGTGTTCATGGATGGAATGCCCAAACAATTTGGGTGTCTTGAGAAAGGCGTTCAGGCAGATTCGAAGTGATGTCGTCATAGAGGGGTAAAGCTTTGCTCGGATAGGTTTTTTTACGAAGGACGAATTTCCGTAAGACCGGCAGTGATGGCAGATAGGTTGGGAGCAGTGTTGTTGAGGTAATGCGGATGGACACATGAAGAGGGACATCATACCAACGCCATACTGGGGCACAACATTCCGTTTGCTAAACAATATTGACTGATGTTCTTAATGTCTCGACACTGACGCTCCAATTCAAGTCAATGTCGTTGATCGTGGCTGCAGTCCGTGACCTAAAATAGCGTGCTTATGAAACGAAGTGTGCAGTTGATATTGTCGAGTTGACTTGTCTGGAGTGTGCAGCGTGCATACTGTGAGGTTTGACAGATTAGCTCAAGGCAACTACACACGATTTCATTCTAAAAGCTTGAATAAATTTTACTTACCAGTTCAGCTACATTTGACAGTTTGATTGCTGTTTACTCGTGTGTATATATGCGTACATAGGGCCTATACTCATACGTGCATGGGTACATACAAAGTCATATTATATACTGCTTATGTATCAGCTATTTATACTTGCATAGGTACATAGATATATATTACATGAATATCAGCTGATATATATCGCGACATCTTTAATGCATACATTTCATTTTCCTTACTAGATATTACTTGAGTGTGTTTTAATTTACTTTCTTTAGAGCAATACTGCAGTAGGTCACGTGACTTCCTTTCAGACTTCTCCAACCAAGTCATGATGACACTAATCAACAGCAAGATAGTTGCCATGCAACGAGACTGGTAACCATTCAGTGTCACGGTTGGTCGAGCAATGGTCGTCATCATCGTCAAGCAATGCAGTAGGCCCTATATAAATCGTTATGGTCAACCGGAGTATTAGTAACCATCGTCACGCATAGGTAGACTATCAGTAATCGACACGGTTGAATAAATTACTCAAAGTCATCGTCACATGGGAGTAAAATCACTGACGGTTCACCAAAGTTTCCCTGGTAGACTTGGTCGCAGTTGATGAGATTTAGAGTGGCATGCAGCTGTCACGGATGATTGGTTAGTTAATCCACTACGTTTTTCCAGATGACTAGTTATAGTTAATCGATTACTGTTCACTTGCAGTGACAATTTATTGTAAAGACGGCGCTTTAGTAGTTATTGGATTAGATAACCGTCAACGTCACGCTTGAGCTAACCGATGATGTCTGTGTGACCGTTGGACCTTGACGTAGATTCAGGATGCCAGGGATCGGAACCAAAGTGGTTCACGTATTTACGAACAACCTCCGTCGGCATCGTTACCGACTCGCAGGTGGCGCCAGTGTGCTTACCGTTGTCGTCTGCCTGACGCTTCTTCTGGGTCCGATGTTCGACGAGAGGATCTTGCAAGGAAGAGGAGAAGAAGGAGGATTAGTAGGGGATGAAGATACGGAGGAAGAGATTCAGCTGCAGCTACCTGGCAGCGTAGTAGCTGCGTCGTTGAGGGGAGAACTTCCCGCTGAGGGCCTGGGTGCGTCGAAGCGCGTTACAGGTCCCCAGGGCCAACCTAGTGGAAGATCCAGTTACAACGACACACTTTCACCAAAAGTCCAACGAGAGTCTCCTTCGGCGATTCTCAGCTCCGGCCGGTTAGATCCGAGGCAGACTCCGTCGCGGCAGAAAGGCACCCAATCGCCGTATAACCCCTGCATCGCAGATACGTTCCCGAAGCGACCGCCTGATGACCTGGTGGAGTCGTTCGAGTGGCAGAGAGTCTCCGGAGATACGACGAACACGTACGTCTTCTCTGCCCATTACGATCCGAGGGACGATCGAAGGACTGTTTTCATCGTCGGCATCTCGAGCGACTACATGAGCGCCAGCGTCAACTACGCCTGCCAGATCTGGTTTGCCAAGACGGAGACGGCTGAAGTGACAAAGGCGGAGATCTACACACATTCCGAAACTCACGGACGAAAGTAAGAACAGCTCACTCTCTCTCTCTCTCTCTCTCTCTCTCTCTCTCTCTCTCTCTCTCTCTCTCTCTCTCTCTCTCTCTCTCTCTCTCTCTCTCTCTCTCTCTCTCTCTCTCTCTCTCTCTCTCTCTCTGTGTCTCTGTCTCTGTCTCTGTCTCTGTCTCTGTCTCTCTGTCTCTGTGTCTCTGTGTCTCTCTGTCTCTGTCTCTCCGTCTCTCTTTCTCTCTCTCTCTTTCTCTCTCTCTCTCTCTCTCTGTATCTCTCTCTGTCTCTGTCTGTCTGTCTGTCTGTCTGTCTGTCTGTCTGTCTGTCTGTCTCTCTCTCTCTCTCTCTCTCTCTCTCTCTCTCTCTCTCTCTCTCTCTCTGTCTCTCTGTCAGAGAGACAGAGAGACAGTATATCTCTCTGTATATATCTGTTTGTTCTGCTAACTCTCTCCCTGTATCTGTCCGTTCTGCTAACTCTCTCCCTGTATCTGTCCGTTCTGCTAACTCTCTCCCTGTATCTGTTTGTTCAGCTGTATCTCTCCTCGTATCTGTTTGTTCAGCTATCTCTCTCCCTGTATATATCTGCAGAGATGCTTAACGTCATTTGGCTCTCAACTTAAAACTTAACCTCTTTCAAAATGCTTATCAAGTTATCCACCACAGGACTGGTCTTCTTGATATTGACCTGGAAATGACTGGATTTTTCCATCGGTTGATGCTTTGTGCAATGTACATCGGCGCTACAGAAGCTACTGATTGCAAGTACAATTGCACTGTCGGTGGGAAGATGAAGAGGTGGTGGAGAGTACTGGCCCCCAACCCGAGTATGCAGAGGCTGAGCTAATAAAATCCGCTAACACTTGATATGCGTGGCTGCTTCCTATGGTTAGCTGGTTGGACTGCTCTTCTCCATCCGCTGTTTATACTCAAGTAATCATATGATATATAGTTCCACAGCACTACATCACTAAGAGAAAGGGTGGTGGAGGAGCAGGAGGGGAGGAGGAGGAGAAGGAGGCAGAGGAGGAGTAGAAGGTAGAGAAAGAGGAGAAGAAGCAGAAGTATGAGGATAATGAAGAGGAATGTAGGGGAGGAGTAGGAGGAGCAGAAAGAAAAGAATAAGAGGAAGAGGAGGATGTGGAGGAAAGGTAGAAGAGCAGAAGGAAGAGGAGAAGGAGGTGGTGAAAGAGGAGTGGAGGAAGAGGTGGTGAAGAAGGAGGAGGACGAGGAGGAAGAGCAGGTGTCTATCGTCGTGGGGGCGGTGTGTGTTTAAGGTGATCCGCCATATGCTGCTTCTGTGTTTCTGTGGACTGAATATTCAGTGATTATTCACCTGATCTGTTGATGCGTTTTGCATTAGACCAGGCGCGATAGAAGTTACTAATGATTAATATTGTATTGTATTGTATTGTATTGTATTGTATATGGGCATTTATAAAGCGCCTCTCGCGGTATAGACCATTCAGAGGCGCTCCCAGTGCGCGAGACCCCGAGACAAAAAGCAGGATTTAAGGTGAGAAAAGGAAGCAGCAACGCTACCAGAGAGATGGTGGTGCGGACAGAAGGAGGAAGTCGGTTCCAAAGTGAGGGACCTATGCAGGCAAAGGACCTGGACTGAGCATAATTGATTAGAAGGCAGAGTATTGGATATTGACCCGATTACAGCTTTGGTCTTCAGGTGCCATCGATTGGTGCCGTGTGCCTTAGACATCTGCCCGATCGCAGCTGCTAATTAATATTTTTTAGGTAACATCCGTCGGCGACTGTAAAATGAGCAGTAGGACAGATGGGCGCCTTGCAGGCTGCCATATACAGTTAAATTCGACTCCTGTTAAACTTGTTTTCATCTTTTACTACCATATCATATAATCTTAAAATGTACTCATGGTGAGAATTGTCTTGGAGGTTGGGGGTTCGGCCCCTTGTCTTTCTTAGGACCCCTCTGTTAAGACTTAATTGCACACCCCAGGGGTCGTTTCCAGTGTGATTATAGTGTGCAAATATTTTAGCATTATCTTTCACAATTCACTTTATGGGTTACTAGTAAAGTAATGCTCTCTGTTTTGTTGTGAGATTTCTGACCATGCAAATTATATACTATTAAATTTGGTGATGTCATCACGTTAAGGAGTTTAAGCTTTCTATTGCATTTGTGAACTTTCTCAGTTTGCAAAATATGGATAAAATCATAGTTAGAGAATTCGCATTTTACGAATTTTAAGAATTTTAAAAATTCACAAATTTTAACGGCAGTTTTAAAATTCGTTAAAATTCGTTAAATAATAAAATAATATAATTCTTTGCCATGGCAACGAATTTTATTATTTTTTTACTTTTCAACTTTATAAGCAAGTAAATGTCAATGTCATAGGCAATCAATCAATCAGCCGTAAAAGATAGCTGACTAGCCACACAATAATCCTGATATTCAGTTACTGCTCTACTTGGAGTCTTGAACTTCGATTTCTATCATAGTTGGGGTGTGTGACTATGAGTGTCAGTCAGCAGAACGAAACACCACCAGAGCCCCAGCTCCAGGATGACGAGTTACATAATGACAGCTTGCAACAAAACAACGTTCACCGAGCTGTGTCTTCTACTTCATCGTCCTCTGATTCTGAGTCAGGAACAGCCCACTGCTGCCACTCGACTCTGGTTTCTGCATTTTCGCCAGGCAAATGCACCCGATTTTGGGCAGAACAACCAATAAATATCTTGTCACAAAAACAACACTGTATTTTTGGATTACCCTTTCCTTCTCCTCCAAAATTAGCCTACTACCTACTTCCACTCCGATCCATGTTCTTTCGTCTTTAAGAAATTAGATTTAAACTAACTTAACTCGTTACGTAATAAACTTTTTTTAACGAATGTTACATTAAATTCTAAGCAGAAGCTTAACACAGCAAATAATGACATCATCGCATTTGTTGCTATTGTTGCTTACGCTGTGTTTGCAAAATGCCACTGTCAATGTAAACAGGCCCAACAATGGTCCAACGAATTTTTACGAAATTTTACGAATTTTTAAAAAGACCAAAAATTCGCGAATTTTTTACGAATTTTAAAACCGAAAGTCACGAATTCTCGAACTATGGATAAAATATTCAAAGCCACATGGATAAACTCTTCAAATTCTAGCCCCCCTCCCCCAGTCTTTTTTTCTAAAATTCTCACACTGAATATACTGCAAACTTGTCAGTTTGAATTTAATAAATGATTATTATTATTTTTATTATTATTAAATTATTACCGAAAAGTTCAATTAAGAAAACACTGAGACAAAAAAAAATCAAAAGTATACAAAACAATCGTACTCTCGACTGCATTACATTCTTGTGACACTGAATGGCCTATATATAGTATAATAGGTGTTGTGAGAACAGGCGTTATTATATAATAGGTAAAGGTGTTGTGATATTTGTGCTACTTATAGGAAAGAATGTATTAACACGTGCTGCTATGGTTGGGTAGTAGCCCGTAACCACCATCGAAACATGATCGAGGTCATAATATGTGTGGGGGGTGAAAACTAGTGTATTCACATTTGAAATATTGCATTGCCTGTTGACAGAATCCCACGCAATGCACTGCAGGAAAGACTGGAAGGGAAAAGACACAAAGGCAGACCAGGACCACGCTGGATAGATAATATAAATGAGGACATAACATCACTTGGACTAACACTAAAGGGAGCAATGGACTTGACAATTGACCGAGGACTATGGAGATAATTTATTCGTACCCATCGCAGCCAAATGGCTGGCATCAGGAACTGATGATGTCGATGATGATTGTGGAATTAGTGAACCGGGAAGCATCCAGAATACCTTACCCATCAGGGAAGGATACCTACAATGTACTCACTGCAAAGATGCTGGAAGAAGAAGAATTGAGAAGAAGGAGGAGTAGGAGGAGGAGGACGAGGAGGAGGAGAAGGAGGAGGAGGAGGAGGAGGAGAGGAGGAGGAGGGGGACGGGTGGTGAACCATCTCCCTCGCTGCCTGATCAATCTTCTCACCGACAGTGTACGGTCGGTGTGCTCACTGCAGCCGAGTCAGATAGCTAGATAGTATAGGTGAAGGAAAGAAAATCTGGTGACACTCTATATGTCTGTAGGATAATAGTTGTTGTGGTAACAGGTGCAACAATATAATAGGTGTACAGTATAATAGTTGTTGTGATATCTGCGTGATATGAAATACTGCAGTGACACGTGCTGTTATTGATCTTACTACCTGGCCTTACCTTCCCCTATCCTGCATTACCTTATCATACCTTCCTTACCGCACCATACCTTACCATACTTGACCTTATCTCGCCTTCCCTTACCTTACCTTATCCAGCCTTATACCTTACCATACCTTACCTTAACATACCTTACCTTATCTTACCTTACATTGCGTTTCTTTACCTTACATTATTTTTGTCTTGCTGTATCCTACCTTACAATGCCTAATCCTGCCTTACCTTACCAGTTATCTTACCTTACCATATCTTATCTTGCCTAACTTCTATCGGAGGTACTTGAACAAGGTGAGCATCCGACAAGTTTCGAACCGACCTTTTACAAATCAACAAGGCCCTTTTTGATACTTGCCTCCGTCCATTCCTTATGTTGTTCCGATGTCGATTATGACAGGTTGGTAAACTGCATTGCAATATTGTACTCTACTGACATGGGGTTGAATGGTCCAAAAGGCTATCTGCTCTTAAGACATTCCATTTCCACGTGTCAGACCTCCAGAGGTCTTCAACGACTTCTCAATGTCTGCTCAATAACAGGATCTGATTGCCCTGTGTTCATTGCACCTGGGATGCTGATGTAGACTTAGTAAAAGCTGCAGTAGAGACATCTCTTCTACAACTACGCTACACACAGCTACGCTAATCGGAGAAGATAATCGCACTTTAGCTGTGGCTGGGCTGGGAGCGCCTCTGAATGGTCTCGTGAAGAGGCGCTATGTAAATTATCAGAATGAATGAATGTACAATTACAATTACAGTTGTCAGTTACAATAATTACAATTACCATACTCTTGTATTGCTTTTCAAGGTATGCACCGACCTTCTATACCTGTAACTACCACAGCAACGAGAGTCTCCCATTCGCCGTGTCCCTGGTCATCTTCGAATCTCGCTGTCGTTCACCGTCCAACGTCCTCCGAATTTCACCCTTCGACCGTTCCAATGGCCCGGAAGTGAACTTCACCGTGTGCGTGACCCCGCTGAACTACGACTTCGACGACTTCCGTCTGCTCGTCGAGATGGTCGAACTGAACCGGATGTTTGGCGCTCAACGCGTCGTCTTCTATAACTTCACAACCGGAAGTCACGTGGTACCGTATCTGCGAAGCTACGCGCAGGACGGTGTGGTGACCGTCGTGCCGTGGAAGCTTCCGGTCGTAACGGACGTCCAGGGGGGGTCGGCAACGGAACCGGAAATCCACTATTTCGGTCAGGTTGCGGCGCTGAACGACTGCATCTATCGGAACATGTTCCGGTCGCGTTTTGTGGTTCTAACCGACCTGGACGAGATCGTGGTTCCACGCCGTCACGGAACCTGGATCGAGATGATGGAACGCGAAGGTAGGGGTCGTCAAAACGGTATTGCCAGTTTCCACGTACGGAACGTGTTCTTCCGAACGGACTATGGTCAGGACGAGCTGTACTCTGGGAATGCGTCGGTTCGCGGTCTCCAGCTGAGGTCGCTTCTGTTCACCACTCGAGAGGCTACTACGTTCCCGCACGGGTGGCGATCCAAGCACATCGTCAACCCCGAGGCGGTTCTCCTTGTAGGCGTCCACCACATCGAGAGCATGCTGGACTTCAACCGGTTCTCCGTGTTGGACGTTGACGAGAGCGCGGCGATCCTTCACCACTACCGCAGCTGGGCCGACGTGGAGACCAGCCGACAGATCTCAAGGCCTGACCGCTACATGCACAGCTTCAACCAATCGATCCTGTCACGTGTTGTCGGTGTACACCAAACGGTGGCTTCCAGGTTCAAGGGTGTGGCGACGCTGGAGGAACTCAAAACAAATCGGACGCAGTCGTCGCCAAAGCTTTAAAACACACATCAATACTACATTACTATCATGGGCGTAGGGGGCAAGGGGTACATTTGCCCCTGGATTTTGAAAATTGTCTCGTTTTCTGTGTTCATGAATTCCATGGAAAAACCTCATTTTTCCCCTTAGAAATATTTTGCCGCCCCCTAGAAAAATTCCTGCAGACGCCCATGATTACTATATTCCACTCAGTGCCAAAGATTGCTGGGTCATGTGCTCCAGCAGATTTCCGCCCAATTTCTCTGTCACCCCAGTCCTCTCAAGGATGGTTGAGAGAGAACTTGTGCATCGCCATCTTTACCAAACTTTTATCCCATCGCCTATGGCCGATCTCCTTGATGACCCGTACGCCTTTAGACCGACGGGGTCATCCACTGCTGCCGTGAGATCTGTCCTCCACCATATAATGACACTCCTAAAGACCAACAATTATGTGACACTTGTGTCACTTGACTTCTCCAGGGCTTTTCACACGGTTCGTCATTCCACTTTGGCCGAAAAGTTGTCACGTCTTGATCTTCCAGATAACATCTTCAACTGGCTGGTCAACTTCCTCCATGATCGTCGCCATGAATCCTAATGTTCAAGGCCTCAACGACCTTGGAAGACATTACAATATGACCCTATGTGCATCCTAATGTTCAAGGTCCAGCGAAAATACGACACTCGAACAATCCAAACATCTAAGGCCCTTACCGTGCAAAATGCCAACCGCTGGGTATCACTGCAGTCGACAAAGTAGTGCATCCAATCGGCGTCGTTGTTTACTTAAAATGGATCAAATGGACGTTCACTGAACTCTTCTACCATTCGCCAGACGGCGTGGTTGTTTAGTTTCGTACTGAACTCTTTTCGTACCATTCGCTAGGTGGCGTGGTTTTGTTTCATTGACCACCAGTCGATGACAAAGGCGAGCTGCAGTTGCAAAGGAAACGGTATATAAGCTTATAATGTAGTCACTGAAATACTTCTACATGTGTATAATATGTTCTTGTATGTATGTGCGACAGTATGCAACGTCCCATTCAACATGTTGTGTTTTTGTATACGGTAATGAGTCTACGTATCGTAACAAATGTTCATTTATGGGAATGAAGATGTTTGTTTGTAATGGAAGATGTTTGTGATGAAGATGTTTGTAATGAAGATGTTTGTAATGAAGATGTTGGTTATAATGAATCTGTATATGGGAATGAAGATGTTTGTTTTTAATGAAGATGTAATGAAAATGTTTGTGACGAAGATGCTTGTGATGAAGATGTTTGCAATGAAGATGTTTGTAATGAAGATGTTGTTAGTGCAGATGCTTGTAATTAAAATGTTTGTAATGAGATGTTTGTGATAACGAATCTGTAAGCCTGTATGGCAATGCTTTTGCATTTGGACTAGGAAGGTATGTAACTATGTTTGTTTATGTACAAATGAATAGTCAGTTAGTTTTGTACATGTGTTGACGATATGGTACTATTATGTCGCCTTAAATGAATGTGCATTTAGAATTGTTTAAGCTGGCTATGTGAAAGTCATGTAACTCCGCTTATTGTAATATGTAAGAACAGATGTATATAGGTTCTCGTATATGATCTTTGCCATTGAACGTATACTATGGATATGTAATGAGATGTATTGTAACAAGAAGTGCTTACGCTATGTAAGTATCTTTCAGGTGCCAAAGATTTTCTGCACTCAGGGTTTGAAAATTGCCGAAACTGCCAACCCCATTGTGAAAACGCCGCTTTGAGGTTTCATGTTTTCGTTGCGTCTGTTGTAACTGTTACTTCTTTATGTTTCGAGATTTGTTTTAGTGAGAAAAACACTGTTCAATAGTCAAAGCAGTGAGCCACATGGGGAGGGTCTCGATTACGTAGTGGTCAGCGTGCTGGAGTGTCAATCGAGGGATCGGGGGTTAAAATCCCTGCCAGGGCAGGATTTGGTTCGAGATTTCTGCTCCATCTGCACCCCTAGGCAACTCGGATATAATGAGTACACCGACCTAAAGGCTAGCCTAAAGGACTGCTCTTCTTCTACTTCAATGCGGTTTGCTACCAAATGTATACCCGAAGTCCTATTCGACATTCGAGGACATTATGAGCTTCTGTGGCTTCTGTGATCAATATGCAGGACAATTTTGGAGGAGAGATAGAGCGACAGAGAGAGAGAGAGAGAGAGAGAGAGAGAGAGAGAGAGAGAGAGAGAGAGAGAGAGAGAGAGAGAGAGAGAGAGAGAGAGAGAGTCGCCTGTTAAGTCATTAACTAACTAGGTGTCTTATTGACTTCGCTAAGTAATGTAGGAGTCCTCTTGTTAGATTTCTCCCTTAATATTTGAACATAAAAGACTATGCTACCTTACATCGCTACCTTTACGATGATAGTCTGCAGCGTAAAGCAAAACCGGTGTTAGTGTGTAACGTCTCGCATCAAAGTGATGTTAGCCTACAGACTTGAGAACATCTTCTTAGCCAGCTGCATAACGCAGTACACGTGATTCTAATAATCGATCGTTTTAACGCGGTATAACTTCAGGACGTCTTCTACTAACATTATTTGTCTAGAACGTCATTGAATGAAATATTACTCTTCACCAGACATTGTATAGCGATTTGTGTAAAGACTTGCTCAACAAGAAACTGCATAATGTTATAGGTCTCGTTGACATGGTGTGTGCTCCATATTACACTGGAATCGAGCGAGTCCTATAATTAAGTAAAGTGACATCATCTACAACGTCATATAGTTAAGTGACGTCATATTGGCGTCAGATTATCAGTCGATGGTCTGCGACAAAAGTTTTGTATGTATCTATGTAAGTACGTAAGTACTTGAACAGTTATATAGCGCCAGTGTTTTAGTTGTCCAAAAACAACTGGGGGGGTCAAAAATTTGCAGATTACCAAATCACATAATCACATAGACCAAACACCAGTTTTTTGTAGTAAAGTAACCCCCCCAACATATTTTCAGTTACTTAGCTGAGGGGGTTAGAAAGAGAACTAGGGGGTTGAACCCCCCAACCCCCCGACAACTAAAACACTGTATAGCGCTCTAAGATGTAACAAAGACGTTGAAACAGAAGAGAAGCTACGTACAGTAAGGTGATTCTTTGTTACTAATTGATTTGCGTTGTAGTGGTATTTTGGAACAAACTTGTATTAAATTGTTAAGTTGGTAAAAGTGTTGAGATATTCTTCTAATTGTTGCATAGCTTATGATATGCCTAAGACTCTTAAGTCATCCCTGCCAGGGCATATACGATTCTAAGTTGACCCCAACGGTTCATAAGACTCGTTTAAGTTAACCTAAATAGGGGATAAGGTTGGAGTTACCCTGGCCAGGGCACAAGACTCGAAAGTTAGCCCCAATAGGCATAGGACTCTAAGCCATCCATGATAGGGCATAGGATTCTAAGTTAACCTCAACAGGGCATAAAACTCCAGTTATCCTATATAAGACTCTTTAAGTTAACCCCAAATTCTCAGTAGGGCATAAGACTCCATTTATCCTGGCAAGGGCATAAGACTAAGTCTGTTATCCTCGCATCCTCGCGAGGATATGCAGAAAGATGAGGTTTCCATTTTCTTTCCCTAGAGAACCCTGTATTACTATAAGAAGAAGTAGGGTCCGTTGCATGATTAGCCTCGAGAGACAGCCACGGTTATGGAGCGTGAGCTATTTCGTTTATTTAACCTCGACTTGTGAAGTTGTGAGGGCGGGTCGCCGCATGACCGCACTCTATCGATGGGACTAACGAACCGCGCAAATGAAGTTGCAAACGCTCCACAATTGTAGCTGTAATTGTAATTGCAAATTTATATAGCACCAGTTGAAGAGAGACTCGTCAGAGGCGCTCCCTACCTAACACAATGAAACCACGATGGAACAAAATGGTCTTCAGGCATTTTCGGAAAGGAGGCAAAGAAAGGCTGAAGAGTTCATGTCGCAGGTTGTTAGGCGGATTGTTCTAGGAGGATGGGCCAACTACAGCAGAACTGCTGGACCGTGGAAGTTCGGGCCTTTGGAACCTGGCTGCTTTGGTTGTGTTGGTTCAAGGGACCTTTCTTCTAGTAAGGACTTGTGGTAGTTTGTAGGTTAGCGCCAAACACTTAAATATTAAGTAATCATTCAAAATCAATCAATCAAATCATTTTATTGCAACCCAAAACAGAAAACATAGCAATGATACGATACATCGAGTAACATCGAAAGAAAAAAATATAAACGTGGGCAGCAAAGGGAAACCCAGAAGTGATGTGTATCCCGCTAGAATAGGGCACTCAAACCTTTTTATTTAACCTAAAATAGTACTGGCCTCAATAAAACATATCCTAGGGGTACAACTGGGTGGCAATAACTCATTTCTCATAACTTAACCTACTAATATTCAATGTTAGTCTCCCGACTTTATTTACTTACACGACTTTTCATTTATAACTCTGCAGTATGCAGTCAACATCAATTAAACTGTTAAATGTGTAATATGGGCATTAAGGGGTGTGCGATAGTGTAGTGGTAAGCGTGCTGGACAGTCAATTGAGAGGTCGGGGGTTGAAATCTCCGCCAGGGTCGAAATTTCTTTCGAGATTTCTGCTTCGCTTGCGCACCTATCCAAGTCATCTATAATGAGAACACTGACCGCACACTGTCAATGGGAAAACGAGACGGCGAGGGAGTGGACTGGCCACCCGACTTCAAATATACGTACATGCATACATACATACATAGATAAGAGATACATATGCATGTACACAATGTATGTGTACACAAGTACCTGTGTATATACATGTATGTATGTATGTATGTACGTATGTATGTATGTATGTATGTATGTATGTATGCATGTATGTATGTATGTATGTATGTATGTATGTATGTATGTATGTATGTATGTATGTATGTATGTATGTATGTATGTGTGTATGTGTGTATGTGTGTATGTGTGTATGTATGTATGTATGTATGTATGTGTGTGTATGTATGTATGTATGTATGTATGTATGTATGTATGTATGTATGTATGTATGTATGTATGTATGTATGTATGTATGTATGTATGTATGTATGTATGTATGTATGTATGTATGTATGTATGTATGTATGTATGTATGTGTGTATGTGTGTGTATATATGTATGTATATAATATACATGTATGTATATTTGTATGTATGTATGTATGTATATGTGTGGATGTATGTATGCATGTGTTTGTGGATGTATGGATATGTATGGATGTATTGGTGGAGCAGGGAGCAATTCGTCGTCCATCGAGAGAGGGATCGTTGAGGGATCGTTGGGTGTCAAGCGTTATTGAATCACTGAGACATCTAATCGTGTTTCAGCGATGCTTCCGAATTCCATTAGACGAACAACGACGTCGCATCCGTCGGTCGCCAGAGTGCGCTACAGTCGTCGTTTGATTGACTTAGAGGCCTTCCGCTAGGTGGCGCTCTAATGACACCGAATGCGCAGGCGCTCAATCGAAACAGGTAAATCGCACCTGGTGCATGCTGACGGCTTAGGAAATCTTGAAGGTAAATGTTTGTATATGTGTGTATGTATGTATGTATGTATGTATGTATGTATGTATGTATGTATGTATGTATGTATGTATGTATGTATGTATGTATGTATGTATGTATGTATGTATGTATGTATGTATGTATGTATGTATGTATGTATGTATGTATGTATGTATGTATGTATGTATGTATGTATGTATGTATGTATGTATGTATGTATGTATGTATGTATGTATGTATGTATGTATGTATGTATGTATGTATGTATGTATACTGTATATGTGAATGTACGTGCAAATATATGTATGTATGCATATATGTATGTATGTATATACGTATGTATGTACGTATGTATGCATGCATATACTTATACAGGGCTCAAATCTAGGACCACTTCTCTTTCTATTATACATTAACGACTTGGCCAAAGTATCTTCTGTGCTTCATTTTATCTTATTCGCTGACGATACAAATATTTTTTACTCCAATCAATCCTGGACAACCCTTATGGAAACAGTAAATCGTGAGTTAGCTCAAGTTAATAAGTGGTTTATTGCTAACAGACTCACTCTAAACATTGATAAAACAAATTTTATTATCTTCAAATCTCACAGGAAAATTAAACCAGTAGATTGGTCCTTCTCATTTGATGATGTTCCTATCTCTCAAGTTGAATCTGCTAAATTCCTAGGAGTAATTGTAGATCAGCACCTAACCTGGAAATCACACATAAATTACATCTCATTAAAAATAGCGAAGAATATTGGCATAATATCCAGAATCGCACATCTGCTACCCAAAGAAATTAAACTGAGTTTATATTATACATTAATCCACCCATATCTCAATTACTGTAACCTAATTTGGGCGTCCAATTACGATTCCCGACTTAAAAAATTAATTATCTTACAAAAGAAAGCTGTTAAAATGATCGAAGGCGCTAGAAGGACTGCCCACTCTAGACCCATTTTTAAAGACCTAAAGCTACTAGATATCAAACAGATTCGAACATCACAAGTTGGTGACCTTCTTTACCGCTACGAACATGGCCAGTTACCTCCTGCCTTTACAGGGTATTTTAAACTTGGTTCAATGATGCACGAACATAATACGAGAGGAGCGTCACTCTATAGACCTATTAAAGCCCGTACTAACTTAAGATTATTTAGCATCAAATCGATGGGACCGGCAATTTGGAATTCAATACCTTCTGATATTCGCACTGCAGTAAGTCGATATGACTTCAAGAAAAGAATGAAAACATTCCTTATCAACGCATGAGACTCCACTATTACTATTTGACCGTATACCCTAATACTCTCGAACCGGGGGGCGGGGTCACACCGGAGACTGGCCCTGGAGTTCTGTAGTTAAGTTATTAGTTAAGGATTGTTTTGATAACTCTGGTTTGGATTACCCCCGCTTGAGTGTACCTTATATTTCTTTTCAATGACTTTTATATAGACAAGTACTCGTGGGGGAGACCTCCTATGCAGCCACTAATGTGAAAAGATAACTGACTTTTATGGGTTTCCCTGCCCAGCGGGACTCTCATCCCTTTGGGGACGCCCATTGCAACCAGCGACTATAACGACGTTACTCTTGTATCTATCCTCTTTCTTACTTATTGTGATCTGATCGTTAACTGTATTTAGTTGATACCTGATTGTTATTGTTACTGGGTGCAATAAAGACGATTGATTGATTGATTGATGTATGTATATCTCTATATATATGTGCTTATGTACTTATGTATGTATGTATCTGTCTATGTATGTGTATATATATATACATGAGTGTGTTTCGTACGCGTGTAGACGTGTGTGTGTTTGGACTTATGTATGTATGCATGTGTATGTTATTGCGAGCACATGACCTGCATAGTAAAAGGTATGGATGGGTAGACAGGTGTGTCGCACCAACTATTGGCGCGAAATGGCGTACACTCTCTGGCCTGAGGGAGTATAAGAACAGAAAATAATAGACTGCTCATGATGGTGTACGGTCCGATAAGGCGAGGGAAGGTCAAGGTCCTTACTTTGCCCACCCAAAGGTGGTGGTGACCAATCCCCTCCTCTTCTTTCCCCTCTTTCCTAATTCTCCATCCCCTTTGCCTCCCTCCTTTCTCCCCTCCTCTTCTCCCTCCCTTTCCCTATCCCTCCATCTCCTTCCCTTCCCTAAACACTGTATACGAATTCTAGCATGCTTTGTATGCCACTCTAAGGTTAACTAAGTATACGTGTTTACATTTTGTTTAACAACGTTTAGTATGTCAACAACACTGAGACCACGAAACTGTGACGAAAGATCTAAACAACAGCCACTTGTAAATCATTGACATCCCAAGAAACCTGCTTCAAATCAAAACAAAGTAGCCAACAAATTGGCGGTCACTGTTACCAACACTTTTGAAAGTGGTGCCGGACAGCACCGTCACAATAAAAAAAATTCGCATACAAGTACAGCTTCGTAAATGAGATTTCTGCACCGATTTTAAGGGCGTCGGTATCTTAGCGCTCGTGAATAGGCTGGTGTCCTGCGCTTGGCTTTCGAGTGGCGCTTTAGAAGTTTAGAGATTACGATTACGATTATCTTCATGAAACACGAGAAGCTCGATCAGAGAGCGACGAACTGGCAGACGACGTTGTGGAATTTGGAGGGGAAAAAGCAGAGGTGAATCTTCGGTGAGTAACAGCGAGTTTATTATAACATGTACAGGTTCAGTATACACGCGCTAATAAAAAAAGAAAGCTGTTCTTTATCGCCGGAGCTGGGCTGGGAGCGCCTCTGAGTAGGAATCTTGGAGGGGCGCTATATAAGTCATCTGAATGAAGTCATCTGAATGAATGAATGAATGAATGAAGTTGACATCACATCAAATCTAGTTTTGCAACCTAACTAACAAGCTTTAGAGCCATCCGTCGATGGTACATCTTTGCGGTTAAAGATTTATCTATCTATATAAAATCCATATAGTCTGTGTCTGTCGTAGGACGCTACGTCACACACGGCTTCTGTTCTATTGTGAAACATAAACCGTTTGTCTTGACGACGGTGGTCTTGACGACGGCGATGACCAACGATACATATAGGCCTATAATATGACGTCATAATATGACGGGCAAATTTATTTATTTATTTTATTTATTTATTCGGATATTTCTATAGCGCCTCTCGAAGTCAACTACTACTCAGAGGCGCTCCCGACTGCAGCATTTGATACTGTGCCGGAATTTTCACGCCGAAGCGCCACGAGCAATTGCGAGTGAAGGACTTGCCCAAGGTCCGTACGCAGCGGCTAGAGTGGGATTCGAACCTGCAACCCTCCGGTCACAAGGCGCCGAACTTACCACTGAGCCACCACGCCCCACTAAATACATTAGTTGTAAAAAATAAAGTTGTCGTTAAATGAAGAGCAATAATATCTATGTATGCTATGCATTGATATAGCTCGAGTAAGTGTTAAACATGCTAACAGAGCTGAGGAGGGCAGTTTAATGTGAGTGGAAATGTTGCTTGAACTTTCGCTCATGGAAAAGTGCGATTTTTCGGAGGAAGATAACTCCAGGAGGTCGGTCCATGCAGTGCAGGAGAAGAGGAATGAGCCAGCTTCTTTGTACACTGGCGCACAGATCCAGCAGATTATAATCTAATCTTATCTAATCCAATTCAATCTAATCTAATCTTGCCTAATCTAATTTTACCTTACCTAACCGAACCTAATCTAACATAATGTAATCTATCATTAGAGGTATAAAGAGCGTCACACTTGCTGAAGATTTACTCTGCTTTGAAAGATACCTACACAACCATGAGTGATTTCACTATGCGTTCCGTTACATTAGCTCAGCAGCGGAACTGAACTTACTGCACCCGATGCAATTTTCCTGGGTCATGTAGTCCGATGACACCCTTTGACGACATCCGGAGGTCGAGGCGACCGTGGGTCTACCCTTTGTAAACGAAACCTGGCATTATTTGGCGATGATCGCAGGCATAGGGACGCAAGGGAGTCGTCCATCAGTCGCCAGGGGGAGACGCCACTTTTCATCACGTGGTATTAGGAGTAAATAATCCTCTGCTGGGCAGGTGCTCTTGCATCGAGCGGGAACCACTGAGGCGAGTATTCATAGCAGTAGACATACAAAGTGTCTAAGCACACACACATATACACATACTTACATCCACACATACATACACAAGTACATACATACATGCAAACATTAATATGTACATACGTTACATATATGTATACATAGATGCACATATAGATACATGCACACATGAATACACACATCATACATACACACACATACATACATACATACACGCACATACATACAGTACATATGTGCACATGTACACATAAACATATTGATACATACATGCAAGGATGCATATATAATAGTGTATGTATACGTCTTATGCCTGTGTTATACATACATAGATACACACATATATGTATTTATGTCAGTATATACGCATGCAGCTATGCATGCATGTATGAAATCATGAATTCGTGTGTGTGTAGGTGTGTGTGTATGTGTATGTATGTGTGTGAGTATGTATGGTGTGTATGTGTATGTGCATGTGTGTGTGTGTGTGTATGTGTGTGAATGTATGTGTATGTGTGTGTAGGTGTGTGTGTATGTGTATGTGTTTGTGTATGTGTAGGCCTATGTGTTTGTGTATGTGTATGTGTTTGTTTGTATGTGTATGTGTGTGCATGTGTATGTGTGTGTGTGTGTGTATGGTGTGTGTGTGTATGTGT
>OY744607.1:64023751-64043751 GCA_963556255.1 Allolobophora icterica
CCCTCGCCGTCTGATCTTACCATTGACTATACAAGGGAACCAGCGCAACATAGAGCTCATCCACTGGACCCTGCCATGTTCCACTTGTTCTCCATCGAGACACAATTATTGGCGGGAAGCGACGCGCACGACTGACACGCGCTTCCTCATCCGCGCTTCCTCCTCCCTCCGCTTGAGCTATCGGATGACACAGCTCATGCTGCCTTCCACTGAGCTACATTTAAACCCGCTTCAGTTATCATTATCGTAATCTCGAAATTTCTACAGCTCCAAAAAATGCGAAGTCGCGGGAACAAGCTTAGTCACAGGCGCTTAGTCAAAACATAAACGATAGGCGGGGGTGAAATCGGTTCCAGGTCAAGATCTAAAAGGGTCAGGCAGGTATACACAGTCAGACGGCTGAGGTGGTTGAAGTTTTAGAGTTATGTTAACAGTTCGTCGCCTGAGAATTATCTTGTCGTATCTCCACTTTTTTTCGAAAAGTAGTTAAGAGTTGATTTGTAGCAGAGTTTTTTTGATCTTTCTTCAGTTTCAATGGCTAGGAGATACGATAGGTCGTTTTAAAGATATTCAGCAAACTATACTGTCGTATGTCCTGTTTTCAGAAACATTTTATCGTATCTCCATACAGCATTCATAGTGAAGCAGTGTCGCGGTCTACGCGGGTGCATGCATCAAGGGAAGAAAACCGACGCGTCAACAAGCTTGTTTACAACGCACGGAAAATTCTGCAACAAGCTGTCAACATTAATTCGGTGCATGCAACAAGGATATACGTGTTCAGTAGGACTTTCCAGGGAAAAGTACAGTGACGTCACAGAACGTTCTGGAATCCGGGAGAACTCTATATAAGATAGACCTGATGTACATTGGGGGCCTTTTGACGAAGATTTGTAAACGTTGAAACATTGATCGTATAACGTTCAATCGAGACCAGCCAACCTGTGTGCTGTCTACGATTGTGATATTTGATAGACGAGTTGACTTACTCTACACTTAATCGACTTTATTTTTAAATAAAGATCTTTTAATAGTTCCTTCGTTGGTTCGTCGTTGCGATCGAAGGAGTCGACCGCGACATTATTGGTGTCAGAAGTGGGATCATCGGTGTTGGATCCGGTGAAGAAGACGCGAGCCGGCGGAGGAAGGAGTCAACCCGGAGGATCAAGAGACGGTCTGTTCCAGACAGCGAGCGGATCGAGACGCCTTTCTACCGTGGGAGACGGGTGAATCGGCATACGACAGTCGGACGGACGAAGTGCGTCGTTCGGCTGAGACAGCAGAAGACAGCAGTCAACATACGGGTAAGATCCTAGGTGTTGTCGTGGCTGAGAAGGAGAAAAGAGAGTGGAGTTGTAGCCGAGTGGGAGGCAGCCATTATTTCTCTTTCAATATCTGCTGATTATTTCTTTGAAATTTGATCCATTGTTGTGATCGAGGCCAGACTTGCGTGAGCTTGTATAGTTTTTACGTACTTGGCGAGTGTACTTCTTTGGATACTGCATAGTTGCACTTTGGGTTGTGGAATTTTCCTTTTGTGTGGCGGGTTTGCCGCGTGGTGTCTGTTTTTTTTGTTGATTGTTGTTGACTGACTGTTTGTAAAAATGGAAGCGTTGACAACAGAGATGCAAGCGAATATTCGCAAAATGTCGTCTGAGCGCCTTAGGGTGTATCTTATGAAGGCAGGAAGGGACGAAGATGATGTTATGTCATGGGATCGAAATCAATTAATGGAAGAATGGGCCACGGAGATTGGAAAAGAGGAAGAGGAATTTAAGGGTAGTCCAATATCTCCAACAGGAGTGGATTACGAGCTGTAGAAGCGCCGTCTGGAGTTCGAAATCCGTAAATATGAAGAACAAAAGAAAGAACAAAGGGAGAAGGAAGAAAGAGAAAGGGAGGAACGGAAGGAGAAGGAAGAAAGAGAAAGGGAGGAACGGAAGGAGAAGGAAGAAAGAGAGAGGGAGGAACGGAAGGAGAAAGAAGAAAGGGAGGAAAAGAGGAGAGAGGAAGAAAAGAAGGAACGGAAAGAGAAAGAAGAAAGAGAAAAGAAGGAACGGAAAGAGAAAGAAGAAAGGGAGAGGAAGGAAAAGCAGGAAGAACGAAATGTTAGAGATTCTTTAGCAAGTCGTACTAAGCGTTATAGTGATGCCCTCAAGAATATTCTTTGGAAATTTCCTTCCGACCCTATAGAAATTCCAGGTTTCTTTGATCACTTGGATGGTTTGTTTAATGTGTATGAGGTGGATGAAGATGTTAGAGCAAAATTATTGCTAGCCATTTTAAGTGAAAGAGCTAAGGCATTAACCATGCGCCTTACTGAGGCACAGCTCCATGACTACAAATTCCTGAAGGAGTTTTTGCTACGGGAGTTTAAGATAAGCCCTTCAAATCTTAGAGCCCGATTTTGGTCGTTGCACAAAGCATCGGACGAATCATTTACGATCTATTCATCCAAATTGCGTGTGGCTCTTATGTATTATTTGAAAAGTAGAAAGATAACTGATGAGTTTGATAAACTTGTAAGTTTATTGGTTGCGGATCGGCTTAAGGAGTCCTTGTCGAAGGCTTGTTTAGATTATATCTTGGCCCAAGAAAAAGAGGAGTGGTTGAGCTGTGAAGACATAGCTAATGCGGCTGACATTTATGTAGCGTCGCATGATGGTGGGAATGACTTAGTATGCCGTAGTCATCCGACACCGAAGTATAACAATTGGACGAGAGGTCAACCACATGTTCAAGTCAATAACCAGACAGCTCAACCCAAGTCTCCCAAACCGGAATTAAGGGGTGAAGCCAAGATAGGTGCGAGGGTGTCTCAGGAGGAGGCCAAGGTAAAGGGTCTCTGTTTCCTATGTCATCAGAAGGGTCATAGGGCAAGGGAGTGCCAGACCAAACCAAGTTCTAAAAAGGTGAGTACTTGTATATTTGGGAACCCAACTGAAGAAGTGATCGACTTAGTTGTTGAGAAGGTCAACGTGTTGCATGAGATACCTGAACAGGTAAAGCAAGGGAATTTATTGGATAATTCTAAACCAATAGGGTTGGAAACTGCTGTAAGGGTATACGAGAATAGTATTGATGGATTACACGAGAGGTCGTATATCAATGTACAGATTGAAGATCTCCCTTCTCAGCCAGCATTATCTGATTCAGGAGCAGAAATTTGTTGTATTGATAAGAAATTAATTGAGTCACTAAACTTACCCGTGATTAAACGGATTAATATAATTGGTTTTCATGGAGAAGGATGTAAGGCAGATGTAGTATACCTACAAATGAAATTAGCTAATTCAATGGAAGGAACGACAAACATTGCGCCATCTTTGTGCGTCATGTTCGCTGCAGTCCCTGAACTAAATGAACGGGTTATTCTGACACCCCATGTTGTGGACCTATTAAGGGATAGTTCGCAATATGTAGTGATGGTAGCTGGCGTAGATCGATGTGTACAAATAAATAAAGGGGCAGAAGAAGATAACTTAGAAGTTAATATCGAGAAAAGTAACAGCAACGAATCCTTGCCGTCAGAAGTGAATGAATATTCTCAGGAGCAACTAGTTGATGATTCAGATAATTTTCTTGATGTTGAGTCAACAGAGTTCAAGTCTGATGAGGGAGTAGCGAATAATGATACTTTATTGCGTGAGCAACAGAATTGTCACAATCTTATATCTTGCTGGCAACAAGCGAGACAGAATAAAAATAATTTCTTTATAGATAATAACCTCCTGTACCACAAAGGGGAAATTATGGGACATAAGGTTAATCAATTATGTTTACCGGAAGATAGAATCGAGGTTGTCTTGCGAGTAGCACACGATGCCCCATGTGCTGGGCACATGGCTTTTAAGGCAACGAGAGCCAGGATCAAATTAAACTTTTGGTTTCCAAGAATGGATGAGAGGATTCGCGAATATTGTGCGTCTTGTCAAATTTGTCAACTAAGAACTCCAGTTAAAGTGGCAGATCGAGTCCCGATCACTCCTATTCCGAGGGCGGATGAACTCTGTTTTAACCATCTAAATATGGATTGTATTGGCCCTATGGTAGTGACTGGAGAATCCAACAAATCGAAACCCCAGTACAATTATGCTTTGGTTCTGGTGGACAAATTTTCTCGTTGGCCGATGGCGTATCCTCTTAGATCGCTGAATGCAAAGGGAGTTTGTGAAGCTCTGTTGCAAGTTTTTACAACTTTTTCTATTCCAAGGATCATCAGTTCTGATTGTGGTACCGACTTTACCAGTCGTTTGACGAAAGAATTCTTGCGGCGAATGGGTTGTAGTCCCAGATTTAATACCCCTGGGCATCCTGAGGCAGCTGGATTGGTTGAAAGATGCAACCAAAGCTTGAAAACCATGATCTTTAAGCTTGCTCAATCTGATCCTCGTGGATGGCACCAATTGTTACCGTTTGTTCTGTGGAGCCTTAGAGAAAAACCTTCAGGCACGACTCATATTTCGCCATTCACTATGGTTTATGGAACTCTTCCTCGGGGTCCACTTAGTGTGTTGAAGGAATCGTGGGCTGGCGAACGAAAAGTACCTCTTAACTTAGGTAAATCACCCGAAGAGTATCTCCAATCACTGAAGGAAAACCTCGAATTCGCGAAAGTTTATGCAGATTACTATAGTGATATAGAAACAAAGCGGTATGCAGATTATTATAACTTGCGTAGTACTGACAGAAAATACGAAGTTGGAGATAAAGTAGCAGTATTAGCACCAGATTTTGGTAGTTCTAAATTTTATAGTCGATGGCAAGGACCTGCTACCGTAGTCAAGGTTAAATCCCCATATTCTTATATAGTAGAAATAGAGGGAAAACAAAGACATTTACACGCAAATAAGATCAAGCGATACCATGAACGACTCGAACAAGCGATGATCAATAGCTGTTCAGTAATTGTTGATCAAGATGAAGAATTTGGTATAGTAGAGGTTGTAGATCAGGAAGAACGTGAACAAATAAGCCCGAGTAAGCGAATTGATCCTCTGATTATAGCGCATCTTTCGCAAGAGGAACAGAAGCAACTTTTTAAAGTTTTGGATCGGCACACGGCAGTATTTGTGGATAAACCTGGGTATTGTCCAGTATTAGAACATGAAATTAAGATAACTCATGATTTCACTCCTAAGCGTTTAAGGGCATATAAAGTACCTGAGCTACTTAAACCTGAAGTACAGCGCCAGATAGAAGAAATGTTGGCATTAGACATCATTCGACCATCGAAAAGTGAAATGGCCAGTCCGGTAGTTTGCGTTTTAAAGGGACCCAAAGGTCAAAATGGCGTTCGATTGGCAATTGATTATCGCCATGTTAACAAATATTCTCTAGGTGATTGTTACCCGACCCCAGACATTGCTGACATCTTACAAAAGGTGGGACGGGCAAAGTTTATTAGTGTTTTCGACGCGAAATCGGGGTATTGGCAAATTCCAGTTCGGAAAGAACATCGATGGCTTACGGCATTCGTATGTGATGCAGGACTTTTTGAGTTCACAAGGATGCCGTTTGGACTCAAGTCCGCTAGCAATACCTTTATTCGTGCTATGACCCAAGTTTTACATCCAGTGCGAAGTTTTACCGAACCATTCGTCGATGATATGGCAGTGGTTTCAATGAATTGGAATGACCATTTAGAACATCTAGAGAAATTCTTGCAAACTATTGAGGAAGCAGGACTCACTTTGAATTTAAGAAAATGTAATTTTGCACAAAACAAAATAAAGTTTGTTGGCCATATAGTAGGGTCAGGTTGTATTGAACCTGATCCAGGTAAGATCGCTACGATCAATGATATCCATCCTCCAACAACAAAGAAAGAAGTTAGAAAGGTTATGGGTTTTTTCAGTTACTTTCGAAGTTTTATACCTGCTTTAGCTGAAAAAGCACGGATAATAACTGATTTGACACGAGATAACATACCTACGAAGGTGCCTTGGGAGCAAAAGCATCAAGAAGCACTAGATAAGTTAAAGGATGATCTCAGTAAAGCTACACAGTTGCATACCATTGATTTCACTAAGGAATTTGGTTTAAGTGTTGACGCAAGTGCCACCGCGGTTGGGTGTTGCTTGTTTCAGTGGACCGAAGAAGGTCAGGAAAAACCAATTGCTTTTGCTAGCCTTAAACTTACAGATACACAGATGCATTGGTCTACAATTGAGAGAGAGGCTTTCGCAGTAATTTGGGCACTTAAACGATTCAAGTCATGGATATTCTTATCAAAGATAATCATTTATTCAGATCATAATCCTTTGTCTTATCTCACAGATGCAAGCCCTAAGAGTGCGAAACTGACTCGTTGGGCGTTAGCATTGCAAGAGTTTAACGTGGACTTTCGATATCGTCCTGGACGTCAGAACACGGTGGCTGATTTCCTCTCTCGGTTGTGACTCGGAGGGTGAAGGGGGGGAATGGCCCGACACACAAGGATCGAGCCCGCAAATTGTATAGATAAGTTGACTAACTGTTGTGTTTTGTTTTGGTTGTATATGCTGTGTCGAGATGGAGTCTGGAGGCCCGGCTTGATCGTGATGACCCGTTCGAGATGGTGCTGAAGACGTGTCATCATCTGAGGGCGGAGGGAATGTCGCGGTCTACGCGGGTGCATGCATCAAGGGAAGAAAACCGACGCGTCAACAAGCTTGTTTACATCGCACGGAAAATTCTGCAACAAGCTGTCAACATTAATTCGGTGCATGCAACAAGGATATACGTGTTCAGTAGGACTTTCCAGGGAAAAGTACAGTGACGTCACAGAACGTTCTGGAATCCGGGAGAACTCTATATAAGATAGACCTGATGTACATTGGGGGCCTTTTGACGAAGATTTGTAAACGTTGAAACATTGATCGTATAACGTTCAATCGAGACCAGCCAACCTGTGTGCTGTCTACGATTGTGATATTTGATAGACGAGTTGACTTACTCTACACTTAATCGACTTTATTTTTAAATAAAGATCTTTTAATAGTTCCTTCGTTGGTTCGTCGTTGCGATCGAAGGAGTCGACCGCGACAAGCAGTCTCTGTTGTTGTATGTCCACAGAAAGCTCGTCGCTGATTGGACGCGCAGGAGATACAGCAGTATAAACCTGTGCGCTTAGCTGGACTGTAGTGTCGCATATCCAGACAATTAAAAGTTTTTCTTTTAAAAATCCGGACTATGTAAATGAATATTTTAACGAAAACACTCTGTAATAATTGGTCGTTGCTTAATTTAATCATTTCATGTCTTTGTTTTCAGAAAGATGGTTTGTAATATTTGTAAATCCAGTTTATACAAAATTTTCACAAATTTCAGAATAACAACTATATTTGTTAATTTTTTAAATGCAAAATCTTTATGCAATGTTGATGTTTTAATATGACGTCTGTGTGTGAACTGTAATTTGACAATGCCCTACTTATTGCATTGAATTTCTCATTTTTCCGCAAAATGCGGCCCAAACTTCTACCTCGTTTATCTCGGAATTTTGGGAAATGGAGATACGCCAAGATAATTCTCAGGCGACGAGTTACTGTTAAGCTGCAGCTCCACACGTTTCAGATTCGCATTTCTGTGTGATCTTGCTCGCGTTAAAAGTTTTTGTAATAATAGAAATAATAATAGAGCTACTTTCCTCTTTCAACGCTTATCTATCCAGTGTTGCAATGCATCGCGTTTTGTAGCACCGTTTTCACCGATAAAATGATCTGCGAAAACTCGCTATTCCAGAGCAATGCTCCGTGATGTCTAAAATCCTGAGGCATAATAATAATAATAATAATAATAATAATAATAATAATAATAATAATAATAATAATAATAATAATAATAATAATAATAAGCGGAGGACGAGGCCTGATTTTCCAGAAATAACAATAAATAGTCTAATATCTAAGTCCCCGAGGGATCATATGTACCTTGGGGCAAAAAAAAAATAATAATAATAATAATAACAATAAAAATAACAATAACAATAACAATAATAATAATAATAATAATAATAATAATAATAATAATGATAATAATAATAATAATAATAATAATAACAATAATGGATCACCTCAATCACACTAGACCTTTCTAGTCTATTGCGAAGCATAATATGACCATAGCAGTAATAATAATAATACCTCTTTTTAAATTAATAATTGCATTGTGACTTCATAGAATAAAACTGTTGGCATGGCAACGTCTTTCATTAAAATAATAATAATTGCATTGTGATTTCATAGAATAAAACTGTTGGCAGAGCAACCTCTTTCATTAAAATAATAATAATTGCATTGTGATTTCATAGAATAAAACTGTTGGCATGGCAACGTCTTTCATTAAAATAATAATGATTGCATTGTGATTTCATAGAATGAAACTGTTGGCAGAGCAACCTCTTTCATTAAAATAATAATAATTGCATTGTGATTTCATAGAATAAAACTGTTGGCAGAGCAACCTCTTTCATTAAAATAATAATAATTGCATTGTGATTTCATAGAATAAAACTGTTGGCAGAGCAACCTCTTTCATTAAAATAATAATGATTGCATTGTGATTTCATAGAATGAAACTGTTGGCAGAGCAACCTCTTTCATTAAAATAATAATGATTGCATTGTGATTTCATAGAATAAAACTATTGGCATAGCAACCTCTTTCATTAAAATAATAATAATTGCATTGTGATTTCATAGAATGAAACTGTTGGCAGAGCAACCTCTTTCATTAAAATAATAATGATTGCATTGTGATTTCATAGAATGAAACAGTTGGCATGGCAACCTCTTTTTAAAAAACAATTGCATTGTGATTTCATAGAATAAAACTATTGGCATAGCAACCTCTTTCATTAAAATAATAATAATTGCATTGTGATTTCATAGAATAAAACTACTGGCATAGCAACCTTTTTCATAAAAAAATAATGATTGCATTGTGATTTCATAGAATAAAACTATTGGCATAGCAACCTCTTTCATTAAAATAATAATAATTGCATTGTGATTTCATAGAATAAAACTATTGGCATAGCAACCTTTTTCATAAAAAATAATGATTGCATTGTGATTTCATAGAATAAAACTGTTGGCATAGCAACCTCTTTTGATTAAAATAATAATAATTGCATTGTGATTTCATAGAATGAAATTGTTGGCATAGGAACCTCTTTCATAAAACATAATAATTGCATTGTGATTTCATAGAATAAAACTGTTGGCATAGCAACGTCTTTCATAAAAAAATGATAATTGCATTGTGATTTCATAGAATAAAACTGTTGGCATAGCAACGTCTTTCATAAAAAAATGATAATTGCATTGTGATTTCATAGAATAAAACTGTTGGCATAGCAACCTCTTTCATATAGCATAATAATCACATTGTGATTTCATAGAATAAAACTGTTGTCATAGCAATCTCTTTCATAAATAATAATAATAATAATAATAATAATAATAATAATAATAATAATAATAATAATAATAATAATAATAATAATACGATTTAGGCCTATATTGCGCCGGAAGTGACCGAGGGCGTTGTACAAGAGCTTATAAAATAAGTGATAAAAAAGATTATTATGATGATAGTTTTAAAATATAGGTCTTGAACTGTGAGATGGCGCATTCTTCACATGGCCGGGAAGACTGTTCCACGCAGTGGGTCCAGCGACAGAGAAGGAACATTCGCCAAAACTCGTAGAAGACTGCGGGACTTAATTTTTACTGAGTTCGTTAGTGGAGCAGAAAATTTTCGGAACATCGTCCAATATGGTGAAGTAACATTTGACTGGTAAATGCTCAGTCTCTTTGGAAGGCAGCACTGACTTTTACTGAACGTCGGACCCCATTGTCCACCACGGTCCGTTGTCAGCAGAGATGGAACCAATAAACGGAACAGGAGGGTATGGTAAAGAACACGGACGGATTGCCCCCTCCATAATCACCCGTCTGTGCATCGTTGGAGCGGGTTGCGTAATCCCTGAAATCCTAACCAACCCAACAGATTTTCTCTGCACGCAAAGTGGCCGTAATCAACCGATGTACCCACAGGACAGCACTACAACCCCCTTCGCAGCCCCACTCCACCCCAAATTTAATAACCCCCTGGTATCCACCCCATATGACGAACTCCTGAAAGAAAATACGTCTGGTATACCTCCTTCGCTTTTTCCTTCTATCCTTCCTTCTTTCCTTTTTTCATTCCCTCCTCTCCCCTTCCTTCCTTCCTTCCTTCCTTCCTTCCTTCCTTCCTTCCTTCCTTCCTTCCTTCCTTCCTTCCTTCCTTCCTTCCTTCCTTCCTTCCTTCCTTCCTTCCTTCCTTCCTTCCTTCCTTCCTTCCTTCCTTCTCTCCTTTATTTTTTTTCTTTCCCTTTTTTCCCTTCAATGCAAACATGAGTGCCTCCGTAGATCCAAACCATCTAATCGTATTCGTAAGCTCCAAATTTCTAAAGCGCTACTCTAATAAAGCTAAGCGCAGGGCATCAGCTTATTCACGAGCGCTACGTCTTGTCAGACGGGTTGTCCAGAGATGTTGATCGAAGATCCGAGCCCGATTACGAGAGATTCCAGAGAGAGGAGGTAGGAGAGGTATAAGGCGGGTTTCGTTGAGGACGAGAAAGCTTGGAAGGCAGGGAATCGGATGGAAGAGGTGACACTTCAATTAGAAGTGGAAGGCCCCGTGCACCGGGTTATAAGCAGAGGAACCTGAAGCAGATGACGGTGAGTGAGTGGCGGTATTGGTGGAGGAACTGCGAACATGCGGATAGTATGCCGTCATACCTGTCTACACACAACACACACACACACACACACACACACACACACACACACACACACACACACACACACACACACACACACACACACGCATACGTGAAGCCCAACCAGCGGACTCCCGTCCAATGACAGGTGTATGCATGCGATATATATATATATATGCTACCTGATGGTAGAAAGTACCTGACACTTCCCATACGTGGCACTTGGTAGATGGAAAGGCGATATGGAGTTGTGCAACGTCGTGACGCCGTACCTTATACAGATCCCGGTCGCTCTCCTCCAATAAATTGCCGCAATTAAGACTGTCGTTCCGGTGCCACGTTACAAGATTAGACCCCGTTCTATTCGGACAACAAGATCTCAGCGAAACTTAAGATATCTGCTGAACGTCTAAATGAAGTGTCTATGTAGACGATGGGTTTAAATCAAATTTCATTGTGTCAGAGTTTGACCGACAGACTGACTGACGGACTGACTGAAGGACTGACTGACTGACTGACTGACTGGCTGGCCAACTGACTGGCTGGCTGGCTGGTAGGCTGGCTGGCTTGCTGGCTGACTGACTGACTGGCTGGCTGACTGGCTGGCTGACTGGCTGATTGACTGACTGACTGGCTGACTGACTGACTGGCTGGCTGACTGACTGGCTGGCTGACTGACTGGCTGACTGACTGACTGGCTGACTGACTGACTGACTGACTGACTGACTGACTGACTGACTGACTGACTGACTGGCTGACTGACTGGCTGGCTGGCTGACTGACTGGCTGACTGGCTGACTGACTGACTGGCTGACTGACTGGCTGACTGACTGGCTGGCTGTCTGACTGACTGGCTGGCTGACTGGCTGGCTGGCTGGTAGGCTGGCTGACTGATACTCTGCCTGATACTGACTGACTGATGTATGCGCTATATCGTACAGCGCCTTAGAAATGTGAAGACTAGTGTACGATTACAATTACATTTGAAAAAGGCCCACGAGATATATGGTATAAAGTGTTAGCAACTTCATTTTCTTTAACCTCAGCGTATGAAGGCGGATAGCCAGTCCTTTCCCTCACCGTCTCATCTTCTAACCGACAGTGTACGGTCAGTGTACTCATTACAGCTTAATTGGCTAGAGGCCGCAGATGGAGCACAAATCTCGAAACAAATTTCTGCCCTGGCGGGGATTTGAACTCCCGACCTCTAGATCAACGGACCAGCACGCTAATCACTACACTATCGAGCAGCAACCTCTGACAAGACAAAGCCATTGTTTGTCATCAAGTAGAATGACTTAAAAGCGTTTACAAAAAGAGGGCAAGAAATACAGTCTCCGAAGTCGTAGGTTGTAAAGCAACTTATTCCAGTACGTTGGACCAACCACAGAAAAGGTTCTACATTTAGGCTGCACTGTGGAAGTTGAGGGTCAGTGGGACAACCTATAATCTTAGTCGTAAACTCAAAATTTCTAAAGCTAAGGGCAGGGCCCCAGCTTATTCACGAGCGCTGCGTCGTACCTGCTCACCTTGCGCAGCAGAACAAAAGGAACTATACACATGATATATATACAATCCTATAATCTGGATGCATAACACTTTTTGGCAAATGTATTCTTATTTTTGAAGTACTTTTGTCGATAAACTTGAGAAAACCAATTGTTCTCAATGTAACTTTCTCTTTACTGCTGACATCACATATATATAACATTGCCGATCACAAAAATACACGCCTTTGATAACCTTCTTTTGTCGTGCTAAAACTTTTATAGCGTCCGACAAAGCAGAAAGCAATGTACGTACATTGCTTTCTGCTTTGTCGGACATGTTATAACAGTTTTAGCACGACAAAATACTGGTCATTGTGAAGCGTTAATAGATGTTGGATAATTAACATCTGTTGGTCTTATTGCGTGTAAATCGTTACATTATCAGCGTCAACAGTAACGTTAACACAGGCCTATTACTATTGTTGTTACATATTCATTATAGGCGCCACTATCTGATGACGAAGCATCAATCGATGGCGCTGAGCAATTGTGGGTGAAGGACTCATTCAAGGTCCCTACACAGTAACCGTCTAAGGGGAGGAGGATCGAACCCGTACTCTCCGCGTTACAAGGCGAGCGCTCTAACCAATCGGCTACCGTGTCCCAAATGACCTAATCCTTGTCATAATTGACATTAACGCTGAACATGCATTAGGATTCATATTTAACATTACGTCAATTTTTACCAAAACTAAACGGTTCCCATTGGACGACGCAATTACGAAGACACTAAATATACAAAGAGTTACGAAGAATAAGTAAGAACACCAAATCGTAAAGTAATAATCTGTAAAACTGCGCTCCATAACTTCTTTGTTGCTCATTTTCTTACATCATTCAAGCTATCAACTTTGTGTTTATAAATGCATGTATTTTATTGTTATTTATTTAAGGATCTCTTTTTTCTGTTCATCGTGTATAGAAAAAACATATCGTAATCTGATAGCCTAAGCGTTGCAAACGACTTAAATTTCCTAAGACTTGTCAGGCTTCAAATCCTGGGCTTTTTCTGTAGTTGCGTGTACCATATTCAAATCGGCTACTCGCCTGGATACTCATCGCTTTCATCTACACTCGTGTAATGTACATTGAACATGTTACAAAGGCGCTTAATAAATTATATATACACGAAGTGAACTAATACTGAAGAAGTAAGCCTTTCAATACAAACGATCCTACAATGCCAAAGATTTCTATTCTCTCAATTAACACAAAAAATAAAGGGGCCTACGTTACCAAGACGACAGACAGAATAATACAATTGGGAGGTTTCCACGACAACAACCGACGCGTCCAATTGCCATGACGCCCGAGAGGAAACTTGAAAAAACCGTGGCTTCTATGACGCGTTCGTTTCGAGTTGCCTTGACGACCGTAAATTACGTCATCCATTATCTGTGGTTGCTATGGGAGACAATCTAATTTCTTGTCGAAACAATGGCGAGTGTTTCCGTGACAACTGAATAATAAGATGAAGTACTCTGTTTTAAGTATTCCCATGGCAACCGTGTATGACGTCATCCATTCAACAGGAATTTCCCATCGCAACAAGATTTGAATTTCCAATAACTTATAATAATGTATATAAATTTGTAATTTTGTATATAAGTTAATAGCATTTATATGTAAATATATATTGTGGCGTCATAATTGACAGCAGTAGGCAGCTGTGTATAGAGAACTCGTCCAATGTTGTCATCCGTTCCTGTGAACGAGGCTTGAAACCGTAAACACCGCGTTACAAGTCGACCCCTCACCAGTCAGCCACGGCGTCGTTCATATTTGACGTAGTTTCCATGGCAACCAGAAATGACCAGCAGAGGAAAGACATTAAAGCACGCGAAGGTTCCTTTGACTGGACCAGACTTGACCCCTCGGAACCACACTGGACCCAGCGGAACCACACTGGATCCCGCGGAACCACACTGGACCATGGAGGCTGGATTCGGCTATCATTGTCCACCATCGGCGGTGGTCACGTAAGATCGTCCAAGTGCCAGGTGGAACTGGTGCTGCACGGAATGTTCTGGACGATGTAGGTGGATCGGGTGGCGGTGGTGATGGTGTTGATGGTGGTGGGACGACGGCTGCAGGCCTTGCCGGACGTTCGGCTGACCATGCCCAGTCCTTGACCTTGACATTGGTTCGTCCATGCTTACGACGGTGTCATCGTCGTCCTCGGCCCCTGAGGACTCGGCGAACGAGCTGATCAGTTGTTGGAATGGCGGCTGGTCTAGCTCGCTCTGCAGGGTGAACTCCGTCAGGGCCTTCCAGGGAGCAGCCGGGTACTGGTGGACCTCGATCGAGGCCAGCTGGAGGTTCGAAGGAGCTTCGTGGCGAACTGGACTTGTAGCAACCATTGGCACTCCCTGTGTGGAGAAAGACAATTGAAACACTGTATAAAGGTGTAACACAGGTAGCAGAAGGGTTGCCTGTAATGTCATGTAACGTAGCTGCATAAAACCCTAAACAGGAATCTGATTCTACTGACGTTTGCAACCTTTACAGGTATACTTATAATATACATGGTGACCGTAGCCGCAACTCCATCGCTGTGTTTGCGTGATACGGTAGCCGATTGGTTAAAGCGTTCGCCTTGTAACGCGGCGCGTACGGTTCGAGGTCCCTACACTTCGGGGGGACTCGAACTCATACTCTTCGCGGTACAAACGAGCGCTCTAACCAATCGGCTGCGTGATAGGATACCCCATACCCCAAAAATTACACCAATGTCCATAAGATCACATAGGGATGTTGGTCATTTCGGCTGGAAACGCCCGAGGGAATTACCCCTAAAGGGCGAATCCCAGGTTGTTTACACGCCGGCTAATTGAAGGGTTTATTTCGCGAAGGATGAGCCACGTGGGGTGGAGTGGGGTGATTAAGAGCCGACGGGGTAACAACGCCGCATCTGTCGACACATACTTCACCCCCGATTCCGATCGCCTGCTCCAGCAACATGTTAGCTACGTCAGAGGGCACGTGCCGCCCTCTGGTGCCCCGGTCAACGGGGCGTAGCTAATCGAGCTTTGTTCAATCGACGCGGCTGCGGCGAAGCACCCCCGCCGCGGGGTAGTCATCCGTGACGGGAGGGAAGAAGTGGTGTGTTGTGCAGGCTTATCGGATACTGCTGCTGGGGAAGAGGATGCTTCAGGGTTACAGATTGGTCGCTGCTCGCTGGCGACACCTGGCGGCTGGTGTGTCACTTGAAGGTGATGATGTCTCGTCGCTTGGTGTCGCCACTTGCTGCTGGTGAAGAGGAGAGCGGATGAACATTGAACAATGCGAGGAACATCGTTCTATTAAGCCATGTCGGTTACAACTGTCACCTGCAGCTTATGACACCTCTTCGCTCACGTACACACAAACATACACACACAAATAAACACACATACACAAACACACAGAAACACACAAATGCACAGATACACACACGCACATATTGTGGTGTATTCGGGCATTCATAAAGCGCTTCTAGCGGGAGGGCCATACAGAAGCGCTCCCAGTGTGAGAGACCCCGAGAGAAAAAGCAAGTTTTAAGAATGGTAAAAGAGGAAGAGACGTTACCTGAGAGAATAGAAGAACGAACGAACGGAGGAAGCTCATTCCAAAGAGCAGGGCCAATGGAGGCAAAAGACCTAGATTGAGCCAGAGAAGTCCTGAGTGAGGGCGATGAATTAAGTCACAAATATTTCGGAGCAAAACCAAGTTGAGCCTTAGAGACAAGGACGAGGACCTTGAATTGGATGCATATATATGCTCGATGGTCTGTTAGTAACATACAAACAGACAGACAGACAGACAGACACAGACAAACACAGACAGACACAGACATATAAACACAAACACAAACATACAGAGACACATACAGACAGACAGACTGTGTAAAGCGCCACTGTCTATATGCGCGCGTTTCATAAAACAATCAACGTAGGGTATTCTGTCCAGATGTTGGATGGCTGCAGTTGTCTCAAGTTCGATTGGCGCAACAGAAATCATTGGTCAGTGAACGAGTAAATCATCGAAGGTGACTCCCCCCTACCTTTTGACAGATCCACAGGTCCTCCATGTCACTCACGTCACCCTGCAGATACAAAGACAATACATCTGTACAAAACCATACAGAGGCAAGCATTTATACCAGAGACTGTGGACGAGAAAGAAAAGAACAGACAGACAGAAAGACAGACAGACAGACAGACAGACAGTCAGACAGACAGACAGACAGACAGACAGACACAGACAAACACAGACAGACACAGACATATAAACACAAACACACACACATACAGAGACACATACAGACAGACAGGCAGATAGGCAGAAAGACGAAAATCTATATACGCAGACACAACTGACATGTTACTCAAAATACGCCATAGTAATTATTACTAATTAGTAACTTCTATCGCGCCGACGTCTAGTGTACGAGACACAAAATCTGTAAACGCGCCATACATCCCAACGTTTTAATTGAGTATACTGATGTATATATACATATACACATGTGCATATATATATATACATACATAGATACACACACATACACAAACATATACACATACATATATACACACATACACACATACATGCATGCATACATACAAGCATACATGCAGGCATACATACACAAGACTATACATGCATACAACATACACACATACATATACACACATACATACATACATACATACACACATACACAAACATATACACATACATATATACACACATACATACACAACACACACATACACACATACATGCATGCATACATACAAGCATACAAGCATGCATACATACACACACACATGCACTTATACATAAATACAACTACAATATGAACACATGCATACAAGTGCATTATATATATACGCACACACACACACATATATAAATATATATGATCTAAATATAACTAAATATAATAATGTAAATGTAGAGTAGTCGTTTTGTCAATATGGTTTACATTCAGTGATTTAAGTCCCATTTTTTATTTGGAATATGTACAGATACATGGATGTCAGCCTCATCAACATCCTCCTAATCATCATCAGGTGCCTCATCAGCCGCCTTTACCATGGCTGCCACTGATGACGAAGAGTCTTTGCTGATTTCTTTTTGTTACGTTTTGTTTTGTCGCGAGGTGGAGCCACTCATCGCCGGTCATTAAATCGTCGTCTGCTTCGAAAGACGATAGGTGGCGTCGGTGACTTTGGCGATTTCTCTCTGTGTGTCTCTCTCCGAGGCGGCTTCCGGGTAAGAAGAGTAAGAAGCCAGATAAGAGTGGAGCTGTAGCGCTACAGAATTGTTTTTCTATAGGTCGTTTTCAAGAATGACGGTAGGAGAAGGAGGAGGAGGAGGGGAGGGGAGGAAGAGGAGGAGGAGGATCACCTTCTCCTCATTCTCCTCTTCCTCATACTGCTCCTTCTCTACTTCTTCCTCCTTCTCCTCTTCATAGTACTGCTCAAATTCCTCTCCCTCGTCCGCTTCCTAATCTTTCCTCCTTCTCCTCCTTTCCCTCCTCCTATTCCACTTCCTCTTACTACATCTCTTCATCCTCTTTCTCTTACTACAGTTCCTCACCTTCCTCCTCCTCCGCTTCCTCTCCTCCCTCGTCCTCCTACTACTGTCCATCTTCTTTCATCCTCCTCCACGCTTCCGCCTCCTTCTTCCTGACCCCACTTGTCACTTAACGCAGACAAAAGGAAGGATGCACGACCTCAACCCCCTCTCCCACCCCCAATCCCCCACCCTCCATCCTTCACCCCACCGCCTCTATTCTCCGCTTCCCTCAATCTGAGCAGCTGCTGCGTCAAAGACCAGATCCACGCGATACCCCATCCTCCTTCGTCACCTCCACCATCTTCAGCAGCCACAGTTTACATTGATGCTCTTGCGTCTCTATCACGCGACCTCCACATATCGATATAAACGGCGTGGCGTACATCCCAAACACATATACTGTACATATATATGTGTGTAAATAAAATGTAAAAACATGTATATATAACTGTCCTTTAGTGTGTATATACATACTAAATATACATGTACACGTCACATATATATATATATAAACGCACGGATATACAGCAAATTCTATATATACATGATATTACGTATACATGTACATATCATATATATATAAATATATATGTAACTGAATATATATATACTCACGTATATATTAATTATATAAAAAGAGATGTATACGCCGTGTTGTATATATGATATATACTGAGCTATAGCTATAAACACGTGTCCATATATATATGTATATATACATATACACACAGATATATATGTACTCATATATATACATATATATGTATATATATATACATATATAGACACACATATATATATTTAAACGGCGTTGTTGAACAGTGGCGTCCCCTAGGACGACGCAATTTCCACGTGCTGCCCTCTGTAGGAAATTGAATTATCTTATCTCGGAAGGGTCGCAATCGACTTCCGTTCTGCGCTTCCTACCGACTGCGCAGCGCATGCGCGCGTGTGCCCGTCTCAATTGCGCCTCGCCTGCGCATGCGCGCGTGTGTGCGTGTGCGCGCGCGTGTGTGTTCCTGTGTAATCGTCGCTAGAGATCGGATGAAATCGAGACGTATGTATTATCTGGCGCTAAATGAATTTCTGGAAATGTGTTCATGTAGCGCCTTTTAAAGATTTCTCCAAACAGCGCCTCTGATTCTGTTCATTGTTGAAAGGTCACGACTACAAATGTTAAAGACTCCTCCTTATAAGTCCTTACATGCTCCCCAACAGGGCTGGAATTTGTGTCGAGATTAGAATTATACAATACATACATACAATACATACAGACATCTATGTGTGTAATACTATGTATCTGAACACTTTTGTAGTGCGTTTGAAGATCCTCAGAAAGGCTGCTAATTGCAAAAATAAATACATACATACACATACACACAAACAGACACATACATACATACAGACACACATACACACACATACAGACACATATCAGCCACATAGAATTCGAGAGGAGAGCTGATATCTGACCTTCTCCTGGTGTTGTTGCTGCATCTGCTTCATCAGAATGCTCCTCTTCTTGTCCTTGCATCGTTTGTTCTGGAACCAGACCCTGATGACCCTCGGGTTCAGTCCGGTCATCTCGACCAGCTGCTCCTTCATCAGAGCATCCGGTCGAGGATTGGCCGCGTAGCAGGTCCTCAGGGTGTGCAGCTGCTTCTCGTTGAGGACCGTCCTCACCCGCGTCGTCTTCTGGTCGGACTTGTGTGACCTTGAACCGTGTCGACCTTGACCTGTGTGGGTCGAGGTCACGGCCCCGTTCGGTCGCACAGGGGCGACGACTGTCGACGACGAATCGACGGACGCTGTAAGAATATGATTATGGTGTTGTTGCTGTCGTCGTCGTCGTCATCATCATATAAGCATCACTAACATCATCATCGTTGTCGTTGTTGTTACACCTTTTCCTCATTGTCGGCGTTATAGTCGACGTATATTTATGATCGTCATGGTCATCATCATCACTGCCATCGTCATCATCATCATCATCATCATCATCATCATCATCATCATCATCATCATCATCATCATCATCATCATCATCGTCATCATCATCATCGTCATCATCATCATCGTCATCATCAATTACAACAACAACATCGTCATCATCATCATCATCGTCATCATCGT
>OY744607.1:64048751-64056251 GCA_963556255.1 Allolobophora icterica
TATAAACATATATTTACTGACATATACATACATGCATACCTACATACATCTCAGGCTAACACACATACATACTTATGCACGCATACCTACACTCATACATACATGGATTCATACATGCACATGCATGCATACATGTATGCATACATACATACATACATACACGTGCATACATACATGCATACATACATGCACGCATACATACATACATACATACATACATACATACATACATACATACATACATACATACATACATACATACATACATACATACATACATACATACATACATACATACATACATACATACATACATACATACATACATACATACACATTCATATGCAACATATACATGCATTGTTTCGGCTATAGCGCAGTGGGTTCTGGGTCTCAGTTAGAAAGATATTATATAACACCAAATTACAATTACACACAAGCGCAACACCATAATGAGTAACCATTATTAACCGAGTGCTTACTTACTTTGGTTGAATTTCACGTCCACAGTTTCTTCAAAGTCGGTCATCACTATCGACTGACCGACTCAGTGACCCTGCCGTGACCCGGTGACCTTTCGGTCAATCACAGTGGAGTTGAAACGGCACTGCTCTTTCACCCTAAATACAGAGATCCAGGTTCGAGGAAGCCCTGGAAGAATGACGACGAACGAGGGTTAGTATCCACAGGGTAAAAGGAGTGGCTCGTTGGTCCAGGCCTAGGTCCGATGGGTCATCGTTAGGACGTTGACCAGGCGATGCTTTGAAACAATTTTCTAGTAACTATGTGCCTTAGAAATATTAACACAGTATGCTTCCAATCAGAGCAAAGAATCTGGATCAAGCAGTGGACATCTTTCCGTAACCGATCTCAAATAACTGATTCCAATCCCGTTACGTTGTGTCCACCGATGGACAATAATTCCTCGCTGACCGCTGTACGCGCCCTGCTTGACCAATCGCCGATTGGCCAGACACCTGTCACTCAACGGCGAAGAGGCGGGGCTTATCCGCCGACGGGGCGTGGCCTAGCCGGCTTGTTTGCATAGCGACGGCGACGCAGGGAAAATAGTCTGTTGCCAGGCCGTCGGTGAAGCTGCTCTAAGTAGCGACGCCGGTAAATAGATTAATTGACGTAGGAATAACCGTCGCCGGCGATCGCGCCTTCGATTAGGAGGCATCCACTGCCCAGAATGCACCCGTCGTACGCCGCCGAAACGATTGGAAAGGTAAATCGCACTCGATGGGGTAATCAATGACGATGAAGGGGAGGAGGAAAGCAGAATTCGTTGAAAAATGAGCAGGGTCGAGACCATACTCAATTCGTCATGCCCCTAGCTGTATCCACAGGTAGTGCAAAGAGATCTATAAGCTTAGGTGTAAGGTGAGGTAAGGTAAGATTGGTGAAGTTAGGTAAATGAAGGTATGGTATGACAGGGAAGTGTAGGATTGGATAGGGTGAAGTAGGGTTGGGTAGGATATGCGGTAATCGGTAAGGTGGGGTAATGTAAAGCGGTGAGGAGGGGTAATGTGAAGTAGGGTTGGGTAGGTTTGGGTGGGGAAGGTGAGGTAATGTAAGGTAGGGTTGGGGTATACATTTGGGTAGTGTAGAATCAGGTAGAGTAGGGTATGGTTCGGTGGGGTATGATGGGTAGGGTATATTATGATACGGTACGGTAGGTAAGGTTAGATAGAGTAAAGTAAGATACGATAAGTAAAAGAGTGTATACCCTTATAGGCAGGTATAAGGTGTCATGAGGCAGTTAGTTAAAATGAGCAACTGAATGTTCCATCAGATAAGAAGATGTAGTAATCGGCACAGTGTTTGTACATAGGAACGTGTCAGTCTCCATTGCGGAAATTATATCAGATTTCTGGGGGTGAAAACAAGATGCAGTCACACCGTCACCCCATTTGCCCCAATGTATACGATACCTCATGACATGATCAAATATGCTTCTAAAGCATTCTCCGAAATCACTCTAAACCACTCTAACCGAAGACCCGCATCGCAAACAACCTCTGCTTGCAACAACTGCTAACTTATCTAACTGTAAATGTGAATGTGAATGTAAATGCAGTGCTTTTTCCATAGAAAAAAGGTTCCGGAACTGAACAATAGGTTCCGGAACTGAACAATTATGGAAGGGCTAAAATCCCGAGAAAAACGGGACTGGGGGTTGGGAGGGGTCTCAATAAACACTGAAAAAAGTTCACAACACTGAAATCAAATTAAAATAACTAAAATATTGTTTTTATTATTAAAATAAACAAATTATTTTTAGTAGCTGAAAAAAGGCTGTTCAGTCGCGTTCCGGCTGAAAACAGCACTGTGTTAATGTAAATGTGCACATTTTTATATAGCGACCGTATATTATGGCCTCGATCGTGCACATTTTAAAAGAATTGATTTGGTGAGATCCTTCACCACCGCTGCTCGTTTGAATGCATGGTGCAAACGCCTTTTAAGGTCCCTCTGTACGGATCGTGCTATAGCCCGATATTTAAATCTCTAAAACAAGCCACCATCAGTATATGCGACCCTGCCAACTTCAGGCATGGGACGTAAGCTTTAACCAATTTCGCTAACGGGGCATGCAGTGCCTAACGTACTTATCGATTTGCTTCGATATCTAAGTGCTTCTCCTTCGGACCTATCAATATGATCTGTACAGTTATGAGCTTCCTAGCTGTAGGCATATAGGTCCTATAGGCCTATAATGTCCTCTGACGCCTATATGTTGACTGAGGATCCGATGTAGCCATTAGGCCTAATAGCCTATCTGCGCAGGTCTACGTATACCTATTTATAGGCCTAATTGAGTTTCGTTAAAAACGGCCGAAGGCGATATAAAATCCAATTCACATAAATAATTTCCTGTAATAGGCCTAACAGCGATCGGTTATCGGCCTATTGTCTGTGGTGCTTTACCTGAGTGCAGCTGCATGGCACTGCAGACAATGACGATGGCATTCTGTTAACTAAACAAACCTCAGGTAAATCACTATCGTAACTGATCAGCACCTGGAGTGGAACATCAGACTGGAACGAATTTCTTCTGTACATTTAGTTTATTTATTTTCTTAATGACATTTAATATCATGTATACGCCCTAAGGCATAGAGCAGAAAGCGCCTCTGCATGATTGTTGCAATAGCGCTATATAAATGTTCAATTATTGTATACACAGGGAGCGCCTCAGGTAAATCGTATATCTTCTGTTTCATACGTTGTATTGTATTGTATTTTTATTTCGGTAACCAAACATTGCAAGGTTAAAAAACATAATGCTCATAGACCTATAATCGTTAACATAATCTGGCTATAAACTAACCGTAATGCATTGCAACCTATAACTAACCGTAATGCATTGCAACCAATAAACTAACCATAATGCATTGCGGTGTATACAAACTAACCGTAATGCATTGCAACCTATAAACTAACCGTAATGCATTGCAACCAATAAACTAACCGTAATGCATTGCGGCCTACAAACTAACCGTAATTGTAATTTGCAATTGTAATTAGTAACTTCTATTGCGCCGGTCTCTAATGCACAAGGCATCAACTGATGATGCACCAAAACCAATCCGTAATCAGGTTAATTAATATCCAGAAGATCAGTCTGTAAGCAGCCTATGGTGGATAAGCAATTTGAAAGAGATAAGTTTTAAGTTGACAATGAAATGAAACAAGCGACTGAGCAGAGTGCACAGACAGAGAGAGGGAGGGGAGTTCCAAAAAGGAGATCCAGCAACCGAAAAAACTCATTGTTGATTTAGGTATGAACAGACAAAGAAAATCAGATGACCTCGTTGAATAATGATAAGTCTGGGAAATAAGAACTGACTTTAAGTGTTAAAAGCATTTAAAGATAAGAGCAGCCTGACACAAACGAAAGTTGATTTTATATATAAATAAATACCGTAATGCATTGCGGCCTATATATAGTAACCGTAATGCATTGCAAACTAAAAACTGACTGCTATGCATTGCCGCCATCGATATCTATATTTATGATAATTGCCGCCTACAAACTAACCGTAATGCTTTTCGGCCGGTCCGTTATGATAAAATCTGACGTCATGCCAACCTTCTGTTATGCCAACTTGGCAATGTCAAGAACCAAACGTTGTCACTTCGTTTTAACCGTTCGCAGGATCCATTCCGTAAACTTTCGTTCATGCATGCCAGCTCTTATCTTTAAAATCATCTGATAAACAATCATTATGTCTATTATAATAGTCCTATCTGGCTATCAGTATATACATATATGCCTAAAATCAGTCTAGTTATATTGTTGCTTTTATTATTAATGTTAATAATTTTTTGTCGTAGAGTATACAGCCGTCGATCTCTTCAACGGGGTAAGTAAATTGTTTTCAGTTAATCTATAACCTGTCATATAATTTTGGGACCATTGTTATTATTGTTGTTGCTGTTGTTGTTGTCATTGTTGTTTGTTTTGTTCTTGTTGCTTTTGTTTGATGCCAAGGAACTTCCCGAGCATTGAGGGATATTATTAATTAATCATATTAATAATAATTATTAGTAAAGTCCATCACGTACAAGGCATCAAACATGGCGCACCAAAACCAAACTGCAAAAGATTTGTTACTCTCTTGATTACATTACGTTAGTTACGTGACGGTATGTTATGTTAAGCTATGTTACGTTCCCTTAAGATATATGTTACGCAATGTTACATTACGGTATGCTATGTTACGCTATGTTACGTTCTCTTAGGCTATGTTACGCAATGTTACGTTGTGGTATGTTACACTATGTTACGTCATGGTATGTTACGCTATGTTACGTTATGGTAAGCTATGTTACGCAATGTTACCTTATGGTATACGCTATGTTACGTTCCGTTAAGCTATGTTACTCTATGGTATTTTACGCTATGTTACGTTATGGTAGGTTATGCTATGTTACGTTACGGTATGTTACACTATGTTACGTTACAGTTTGTCATATAACAGTATGTTACTTTATGGCATGTTACTGTATGTTACGTTACGGTATGTTAAGTTACGGCATGCTATGTGATCGCAATTAAATGTCTGATATGCAGCTTTATTCAACGAAGAAGCGATATAGGTAAGAAAATGAAATCATCATCATCATCATCATCATCATCATCATCAGTTCCTGACGACAGCCATTTGGCGGTTATATTATCTATCCAGCGTAGTATTGGTCTGCAATGTTTCTTTCCGTTACGTTAATGTCATATAACGTAACATTGAGTAACATGCCATAACGTAACATTGCGTAACATAGCTTAAGAGAACGTAACATAGCGTAACATAACATACCGTAACGTAACTAACGTAACCTTGTTAATTTTCGAATCTTGCATACATGTATAGCATTGTTTGGGATGCGATCACCTGGCATTCGTTAAAATACATACTTGTCTATAATATCGTCATATATATTTAATATTAACCGTCTATTTAAAACCTAAAACACGTGTAAATTTATATTGCGCTCAATTCGTTTTACCGCCCAAAGTGCGACCGTACGTTACCTACCGGAATAACGTACGCGTACCGTACGTATGTTATCGAAAAAAATAACGTACGCGTACGTTAAAAACGCCACAAGTTTATCTGATCATTCACAAAGAACCTCAATATAACTATAGCCTTATAACGTACGCGTACCGTACGCTTACGCAAAAAATGATCAGTTTAGCTCTACAGTAGGCTATTAGTCTATGTATCCGTAGTCCGTACGCAGGCCTAGTTATTTACGAACGGTACCGAAATTTAGTATTGCCAATAAAATGGCCACTAGCACTGACCATCCTATAAAGTGCGCCGTAAAATCTTAATTGTCTTCATAATTTATACATTAGACAGAATATCAGCAATTTGGAATTAAAAAGTTTGAAAGTAGAGATCATTGAACAGCTGACTGCTGTAATGGTTAAAATTGTTTACGACCGTCAATCACCAACTATTATTGACTTTTGTTGTGCATAATGTTATGTATTTCAATTTCGTCATGAACTGATATGAACCTTCGGTAACGTACGGCATAATAACGTACGCGTACCGTACGTACGTTATAGAAAAAAATAACGTACGTTCGCACCTTGTTACCGCCTAGTTTAATTTTCAGTTCAATCACTAGAGGTCCTACACCAGACGGCGCGATCTGCAAGTTAGCGGTCAGCCTTTGAACCTGGCGTACGGCAGGCAAGCGCAAAGCGGTCAAGTCCTTTGAAGTCTAGACTCAAAAGACGCCGACTATCTGCCAAAATTTGAGTTCCATACGACGCCTTTTACACGATTCCGCAATCTGCTAACGAAACATCAAAGTCAAATCGAAGCGTGCCAGTTATTGCCTATATTGTCCTCTCATTAAAGACCTATGACTAGTCCTGCGTATAGGCCTATATAGGCACTTAGCACCTACTGACTAGTGCGGACTTTAGGCCTGTATAGACACTTAGCGCCTAAATCCACTATAGCGTGTGCGGCGTCAGAGTTCCCTTTTTCCAGGAATCCCTCGACAGATCAGGAAGAATATACCTCGTTCTCGGGTCCGTTCTTTGTGAGGAATTCCCGGCTGTTATAGTTCGAGACCAGTGATATTTTACTTCTAAAAATAATTCCTAATTCAGTTCTAATTCAGTTCTGAGCTCTTGAATTTTACTTCTAATTCTAATTTTACTTCACAAATAATTTTACTTCTCATTCCTATTTTAGTTCTCAAATAATTTTACTTCTTATTTTAGTTTTCCAAATAATTACTAATTTTCGCGCTGTAAAAGTATGCATTGCTTGCATGCAGAAACGCGCCAAACTTGTCTCGAGAAAAAAAAAACTGAAGCAAAACAAGGGGTGGAACGTTAGTCTAACAATGCAGCATCTATTCCCCTCCCAAGACTTGTAATGCTTTTATTTTTTCTAGCAAGTGCTGTTCCACTAAGTCCGGCATTTTCTCAGTTGGTTCTTGGCATGTAGATCTGCTTGTAGTTTCGTCAAAATGAAAAATCCCAAACCGGCCTATCTCGCTTCCTTCCAGCCAACATTCTCGATTAACTCATAATGTTGCAATTTAACGATCGAACCCTAAATTTAAAAAAAAATGGCGTACGAAACTGAGGTCGTTAGTACGCAAGCAAGGATTCTATATAAGTGCTCATTCCCTACATGTATAAAAGGTCCTTGGTACGCAAGTGAGACAATTAGGCCTATTAGACAACGAAGACCAAAGACAGTATATTACATCGAGAAAAATAAATGGTATGCGCCTCTGATCAACCAAAGTTTTCCAATGGATTATGTGTTTGGATCGCGTGCAATTTTACTCCCCTTCATAATCTCAACTTAAGTTAGGTAGCCTACCACAAGAAGTAAAATGATTTTACTTCTTAAAATAATTGTTAATTTCGTTCTTAATTTTAGTTCGGCAAATAATTTCTAATTGAATTCCTAATTTCGTTTTTTCTGCTGAAATAATTCCTACTTTTACTTCTAG
>OY744607.1:64063751-64115957 GCA_963556255.1 Allolobophora icterica
GACTGCTGTTCCTCACTTTACTGTGGCCTACCTTCTAGTCTGGCATGCCTCGATCGAGTGCAACGCTCTGCGGCGAGCCATACTGGCCAATTATAAAATTTGGTCAGGTTATATGTTGGAGGGCCTACATTGGCTTCCTGTCAGCCACCGTGTAGTATACAGGGTTGTTTTCCTGGTCTGGCGATGCCAACTGGGCTGCGCTCCAGCTTCTCTGCGGGTCCTTTGCCGTCACGTGCTGGGTGTTCTAGGGTAGCCGCCACTTCCGCTCTTCGAGGAAGACGGTGCGCATTGTGCCTTTTGCCCGCACAGCCACCATGGGGACCCGTGCTTTTTCAGTGGTAGGCCCGACGGCATGGAGCTGCTCCTGCTCCCCAGAACTCCCACTGATACGTTCTGCACCAGATTGAAAACTGTTTATTTGGCCGTGCTGTAGTCGGGAACACCTCTGAGTAGCCCCCTTGAAGATACGCTATATAAATATTCTAATGAATGAATGAATATAATAGCAAGGCCTATTATGCCTAGCAAGTGTAATTAAGAAATTGGGCTAAGCATTATGGTAAGCAATATTATGCTTGACTCAATTCCAGCCACTCTTGTCTCAATTCCGGCCACCGGCTGGAATTTGGTTCAGGCACGGCTGGAATTTGGTCATATCGCACGGGCAGTAACAAACTAAATATATACGGACCGTAGACAATAGTAACACACAAAGTGTGCATTCAGATATCTAGTTATTAGTACTATTTTTCACAAAAAATATGATATATTATGGTACTTTGTGTATGATTTACCAAGCGTACCTTGAAATTTGTTGAAATTGTGAAAAATCTTCTCAGAATTTGCGATTTTTTAGGTAAATATTTACTTTCAATTTGCAACGCCCAGGGGTAAAACTCTAAAGGAAGTACGCGATCTGTTGATGGCCGTGTTCATACTGATTTGGAAAATAGTCGTCTTCGAAAATTCGGCCGGTAAAACTAAAAGTTAGAGCGAAACGAAAAGGTGGCTGGAATTACCCTATCGTGGATGCCAGGTTAGGACCAATATTGGAGAAATAATTGTTGAAGGCCTCAGCAATTTGTCTAGGGTTGTCAATTTCATGATCATCCACCAAAACGGAGTCAGGCAGGATAGGTTTATGATTAGAATTAAGAATCAGCTTGATTACTTTCCATGTTTTCCGCAGGTTATTATTACATTGCGATAGTCGCTCTGCGTAATATAATCTTTCACTTTGGTTTCTGAGTTGCTTAAACAAATTGCGATAAGAACAGAATTTTAATTTATTAGCAGGGGTAGGGCGTTTTAGATATGTCTTATAGAGAGAACATTTTTTATTGCAGGATTTCAGAGGGCTTTACATGGGCGCCCGCAGGAATTTTTGCAGGGGGGCACATCCATGTAGTAAAAAAAAATTTTGAAGGGAGCGAAAAGCTTGTTGGCATGCCCATATTTCAATGTGGGACCCACGAGGCCATATGGAACTATGGACGAACGTTAATGGGCATACTTTGTAAGAAGTCTTAATGGCACCTATATTTCATTTTAGCAACCCGCCATCTCGCGAATGATAGGCTGAGTGGACCTTTGAGAGGGTTGCGGGAGGCGATCCCGCTACCTACTGCTCTTCACGCCAGTGATGTTACCACTACTCTATGGACCCTCCCCCCGAATGTATAGATGAGCACTTACAATGACAATTACATGTACTTGTCACACACAACCTAGGTCCCACATAATCCGTACTTGGTTCTATATATATAACTGCAACCATGAAGAGGTTAGAACTGTAAACGTGAGTGTAGGCTCGTTTCAAAAATCAATTCATTTAGATAGGCCCCTGTCTTACTCAACATTTGCGCAGACTACTCCATTTCCAATTAGGCTGTATTTTGATCTCGGCCATTGCAATTAAGTTCTTGACATTCTACAGATATTAATTTAAGCAATTGTCGGGAAATTTGAATTCTTTCTTTGAATTTCTGACACAAATTCGTCAAACAAACAAAGAGCTATAAACCTAAGAATAAATCTAAACAAAATTTACTCGAGTTTTTTAAAACTAAATTTCAGTGGTGAATAGAGGATGTGCATTATTCAAAATTGTAACTCACCATTAGAAACGTTGCTGTTGCAGGTAGCCTAAATGTACTGGTAATATCACAAAGCATGGTGCCCACAAATTATGTCTGTGAACGGGTGTTGAGACTTCCAGCAAAGATTAATGACTTTCGCTGTTACAGAATACTTTTACAATAAATGTAACAAGTCAACGGTATGGTGAATATAGTGTATCGCCTACATTCAACTGTCCTTCCAATAGCACGTCACTACAGGCACGCTAAGTGCCATGGTTCTGTGTTCACGTTGTAATTGGCCCAGTGTAATCACTTGGAAAGAACGGAGAACAAAGAAAGGAGCCACCACACTGTCTCCCTCCCCACTTGTCCTATCTTATCAGCATATTAATGCCAAGTCTGTTGAAGTGTCAAAATATCCGACTGGATTTCAACCCAAAATGTGTATGTCATTGATGTACCATATATACATGTATACACATGTGCAAATATTCTCCTGAGTCCTTCCCAACAGCTTAAACACGCATACCCTTATGCTCTCAGTCACTCCCCGTAACCTATGAACCCCTGATATTAGGACCAGATGTCGAGTTGGCTTTCCCCGCTATATGGTCAGCCTTTATGCCCCGGTTTCTCGGGTCAGCAGTGTCAAACCCCAGCCTTCTAAATACAGCCATCTAGAAGGCCGTGGTAAACCGGCAGTCACTACACGCTGTAATTAATCAATGTCATGTTGTTTAACTTATGATCCGATGTCTTTACTTCAATGTATAAGAGCACCTTTGTATAAATCACCAAGCAAGCACACAAAATGTCAGAATAACTATACTTCTTTATTTAAAATTAATAATATTCCTAATTTTACATATTTTGATTCAAAATCCAGGGGGGGGGCAAGTGCCCCCTTGCCCCAACGTGCGGGCGCCCATGGGGCTTTAGTCATCCAGGGTTGTTTTATTTTGGGGCTATGATACTCCCTAGGACGTACTACGCTTAGGGAAGGCCATGTCATATATATTTTTGAATATGTCTACGAAATTTGTGTAGGCTGCATTTGGATTATCCAGGGAACATAATTTTTCGACAGGTGACCAGTCCGTGTTATTTAGAAGAGAGATAAAAGTAGCTTAAATTTGGATTCAGAGTCAAAAATTCTTTTAGGTCGGAGGGTATGGGTTTATGTCGAACGAGCTGAAGGTCAAGGTATATTGGTCGGATAAGTCAGAGACACAAATACGTGAGTCCTGCGGGGTTGCAAGCGCATTAGTAGGCCTATAGGGCCTATATGTTGTCGATCAGGGTTGCAGTAGCCTAAATTCAGTGACTCTGGTAGGTCTCAAAATGGTGGGAAGTAATTTATAAGAAGTCATCAGGTCATCTAGGCCTATGGTAATTAGAGATCGATACCGTCGATTGTAGATCACCGCATCGCAATAAGTTTATGTTAAAGTCACCTGCAAGGTAGAGTCTGTTTCTGGTAGAGGCCAAATTGTCAAGTGTAAGTTGCAGGTCGGTAGGCCTAATAAAGTTTGGTATGGATGTTCCTGGAGGTCTGTAGATGGAACCCAGTATAATGTCGCCTTCCTTATCTCGGTAAATTTTTATAAATATATATGGACTCAAAAGTATCGAAGTGTGATTCAAGGTTCCTGTTGCCCAGTAGGCCTATTTCAAATTTGTAGCCTGACTTGATAAGAAATCCCCCCCCACCACCCACCCCGCTGGCCCTAGACTTGTGGACAAAGTTATAACCCGGAATGTTAATCAGTTCCTCGCGATCGTGATCCAACCACGTTTCTGAGAGGGCCAGTATATCAATACAAGCTTGGGCCAGGAACAGCTGGATGTCTGGTAGTTTGTAAATCATGCTGCGACAGTTTATATGAGCGAGTCCAAACGGGCTACGATAATTTAAGTCATATATAAAACTATATATTGATTACTTACATCAAGTACCTTTATACCACTCATCTAATCTTTTTATAACTCTTGCTGTAACCATTTTGTGTATTCAAGTTGCGTTCTAACAGCTTGTATTAGTAATAAACGAAAATTGATTGATTGATTGATTTGAGCGCTATTTCATTTGATTTATAAATAGGCCTACCGATCCTCAAATGCAGGCGCCAGAGTACTTTTCGTAATGCGAGCGGTTTCTCTGAGTAATCTAAAGTCTAGGATGGTACGCTGAGCGATAAAACGGTGAGGTATCTATTGATAATTGAAGTGGATGGATTAGTGCTAGTTTTTCAAACACTGAATTCGTTCTTTAATTATTTTTAATTGAGCTAGTAGACTTGGATTGCTGTGCGTTTATTTATGATCTAAGCTGAGTATAGTGTCAAGAAACATCTTAGACAACTCGTCGCCTGGGACGCGTCTGAACAAGCTCTCGAATGGAAAACCAACGTTCATGAAATTCTTTGCATGTAATTCTTGTTAAATTACTTAAGAAGATCAAGATCTTTGTGTTGCGGTGCTATAATAGATATTAGTAATTATTGACATGCCTGGTTTCCTTGGATTTTTAACGAATAATAGTTGCGAGTGCTGGCTGTGTTTCACTTCTTCGTGATTTAAATCCTAGTCCGAAAATATCCAGGCTTTTGTGCAGACTTTGAAATAGAATCGTGTCGAATTGAAATATTGCAGCTCTTAGTGGCGGAATTTATGTAGCGCCCCTTCGACGTGAAAAGTCTAAAATTGTGATCACAACTTTGTGATGTCCGTTAGTTCAAAATAAATTGGTAAGTTAACTGATGTTTGATATACTTTACGACGTGAACTATAATTCTGGAATACTGTTTTCAGTATATATGTGCATGTGTATTATGTATATGCGTATATTTATGTATATATGTACGTTGGTATGTATGTACATGTATATGTGTATGTACTCTCCACTTATATGTACAAGTAATCGTCAGTAATACTCTTCACATGTATGAATGAGTAATCTTTGAGCCCAGGATCGATGGATGGTTTCCGAGGGTACTTTTAATAAGAATGCCCAGACTGATGTTGAAGTAGAGCACTGAATCGTGAGGCATACTAACGCCGTAAGTAAGGTGTATGTATTTATGTATCTAAGCAGTGTTATAGTAAAAAATTTGCAACTGAGTTAAATGAACAGAGTGGGAGAGGGAAGGGAGGAGAGTTGGAAGTTTAAATGGACCAGTTCATTAATTGAAATAAGTTAAGTTAACAATAGTAAATGATCAGTGATGATTTTACCTTGTCTTTCGTCTGTAGTTCGAGTCCGATCCAGATGAGCTGATGCCGAGAAAAAGATGTCGACCACAGAAATGGTCATCAAGAGGTTAGACGAAGAACTGGAGGAGCTGGTGGCTCAGATGAACATCTACTTCCGGCAGATTAAATCTGGTAAGTGTAAATCTGATCTAATCACTTCTATGACACCTTAATCACTGAGAACAAGACATTGCTCGATGGTTGATTCAGGTGGAATTGTAGTGAGGTTCTGTTTCCGGCAAGATTAATCTTATCAGAAGAAAGCTGTGGATGAGTCTTGAGGAAGAGACCGCAGCTCAGGAGGAAGCCCATTCCAAATTGTGGGTCCAACGACGGAAGCACGCTGCTGCATAGTAGCGGTGCATGCGCTACTTAGAATGGAATCTATCGAAGGTCGCTTCAAGTGGTGGTTGAGGTGGTGGTTGTGGTGGTGGTGTAAAATGGTGATGATTATTATTATTATATGAACATAAAGCTCGAGTATATATTACTAATACATCACAAATGTACTAGTAACCTGCATAATTGAGATTACATGAACAAGTAAGTCTTTAATTTCTTCCTGAGGCTTTCGATAGAAAGTTCTGGAACATGGAGTTCTATGGGTAGTGCATTCCAGACCGTTGGGCCAGATGCACCAACTGTTCTACACATCACCTTGGCCTCTCCGGACCACACTACTAACACCGCTACTGGTGCAACACACCATGTCGATGTGACACCTCTCTAGATGATATCTTTGATGCTGATAAAAATGATGATAGGGCAACAGTAACGATACAGTAATGTTCACAACTATGATGGTGATTATGTTGACAACAATGACAGTGTTTTGGTTATGAAAATGATTACGGAGAAGTATGTTGACAACTGTGTTGATGATCGGTAATGACGATGTCTATAATCATGGTGTTCTTTTGTGTAACAGATTGGCAGACACTTTGTGGAGAGTGGATTACAAAACTGTGTATGGAAACTGGAACAACAGTTACAGAGAAGTATGGCTTAGCTAGCAGCAGATTATCATTTTCATTTTTATTATTATTATTGTTCTTGTTTTGTTATTGTTATTGTTGTTGTTGAGCCATTTATTGAATCATTAGGATTTGTACAGTTGAGACTTGTATCCTACTGTTGAAGTGTTAAATGGATCAAACTGGAAGGGTCATTAGACCCGCTTCAATCAGGTTTGTCCCTTTCCCATTGATTGTGTTACGTATTCTAAAGTAGTTTGTACCGATCACTGTTATGCACTTGGCTGTTCTGTGTTGCATCATGTTGTAAGCTTCAGCTTTTATTTGTAGGAAGAATTGTACTATGTGTGCAAAGCTTTTGTTTTTTTGTAGGAAGAATCGTGCTATGTATGCAAAGCTTCGGCTTTTTTGTAGGGAGAGTTATACTATGTATGCAAAGCTTTGGCTTTTATTTAGAGGAAGAATTGTACTATGTATGTAAAGCTTTGGCTTTTTTGTAGGAAGAATCGTACTATGTATGCAAAGCTTCGGCTTTTTTGTAGGGAGAGTTATACTATGTATGCAAAGCTTTGGCTTTTATTTAGAGGAAGAATTGTACTATGTATGTAAAGCTTTGGCTTTTTTGTAGGAAGAATCGTACTATGTATGCAAAGCTGCTACTTCACATGCTAAAGCAAGGAACGATAGATGGTCCGTTTCTAGGTCGACCTCCTCTGGGTCCTTTACCATCGCTACCGTCAGACATGGTAAGAACTGTAACAAGATACTGACCTCAAAACATCACCATCTCTGCCGTGAAATGTGGTGAAAAGCTTGATAAGGTATAAACCTACAGCTTAATGGTATTTTATTTTACCATCACACATGGTAAGAACACAATCAGGTAATAACATAATACAGAATTTACCTTACCATCACTGCCTTCATACACGGTAACTAGCTTGATAAGATGTTAATACGATGTTCTTTTTACCATTGGTGCCATTAGAGAGAGATTTGAATGAACACCAGGTGTTGTAGTGGTAACGAAGTACTGAATTCCCAGTGTCACCCCATCATTTGATCCATGGAACAACTGATTAATGACTAATTAATGATTTCATGATTGATTAATTATTATTATTATTATAAGTCAGTTTGTAAAGCAGAAGATATTGTAACTATGCCTTAAGCAGTTGCTAATAATGTGGCAAAAACAAATGATTCTTCAACATCTTTAAAAAGCCATCGAATATATATCTCAAGATATCTCAAAATCCCGAAGCACAATAGGCAGGGCATTCCATATGGTTGGGCCAGATATGGTGAATATCCTTACTCTAGACCCACTGACTTTCCCCGTCCATACTAAGTTGTAATTCACTGCAGATCGCAGTTTAGACTGCCCCAGAAAACCAATGATGCCAGCACACAACATCCTCCAGCTTTGGTCATTTGATTGAGAAATTAATACTTTTAATTGCTTTATGTTCAAACAGCTGAAGTATTTCAATGGCGGTCTCGTCAGCCCAGTCCAGTCGCCAAAAGAAGTAAGGATTATTAAGACAAAAACACTGTTTGCTGACTTCTAAGAGCTTCCGTTACTGATTAAAATTGCAATTGCAAACTGCAAATTTATATAGCACCACGTAGAAAATGGAACTCCTCAGGTAGGTGTGCACCAGACCTGAGAACACAAAACGACAATCGAATGGTCTTCAAGCGCTTGCATAAAAGAATAGATACCTCAGCATAGTACTGAGTGCTTCTTGGCATTCTGTTTGATTCATTCTCTAGTGGGAAACCTTACACTGGGTCCATTTCCTGGATCTTGGGATTCATCTACTGCTGGCTTATGGAAACGAGTATCTCCCATAATTTCCAATATGAGACCTTAACCTTGACTCTACTTGTGTTGTCCTTGACTCTACCTCGACCTCAACTACTTGCCTTGACTCTACTAACCTTGACTCTACTTACCTTGGCCGTGACTTTACTTACCTTGACCTTGACTTTGACACTGCTTACCTTGATTTTGACATTACTTACCTTGACCTTGACTCTACTTACTGCAAAGTTATGTTGAGATGATCAGCTTATTCTTTGATGCTATTATTGTCTGATTCCTTGAGTATTTTGTGAGGAACAAATTCATATTTTGTTGAAGGGTAAACTTCCTGATTGGCTGATTTCTGCTCTTCCGAACGAATCCACAGCCAATCCGAATTCTAGGTCGAACGCACTTAGGGACCCGGTTCTTGGTCATATCGGACATGACGACAGAAGGTGAGTTGATTGGTTAGAGTATTTACCTTGTAAGACGAAGAGTACGGGTTTAATCCTCCTCCCCTGAGACAGTTACCGTGTAGGGAATTTGAGCAAGTCCTTTGCTCACAATTGCTCAGTGCCATCAACTGAGGCTTGGTGATTAGATAGTTGCGTTTAATAAACATGCTTAGTGTGCTGGACTGTCTGCCCAGAGTTCAGGGGTTCAAATCCCAGCCAGGGCAGAAAGATGTTTTGATATTTCTGCTTCACTTGTGCATCGTAGAGAAAAGCTATCAGATGAGTACAGTGGCTGTACACTGTCAGGTGGAGGATCAGGTGGCGAGTGCTCAAACCATTTCGCTACCATGTTGTGCACACAGATTTTATGAGAGGCACTTTATAAATGTTAAATACATAAATGCAAACAGCTATAATGATTAGCGCAGGTGTCTAAAGGTCTAATGCACAAGGTATCCACCGATGGCACACCAAAAACAAGCTGTAATCAGGTAAATATCCAGAAGATTAGTTCGTGAGACAGAGAGGCAGACTTTGGTGGATAAGAAAGATGTAAGCTTTAAGTTGAGAACGAAATGACACAAGCGACTGAGCAGAGCGCACAGACACAGGGAGAGAGGCTGTTCATTATTTAAAGTCATTGATGAACTTTTATATGTCATTGTTTATGTCCAGAACAATTTTGAGTTCACCAGGTTCTCCGTGTTCCTAGTTCAGAGTTTGAAATTCAATTCCTGTGTTCTATCCGTCCTTTAAGACTCGTCTTGCAGTTTGCTTACCCACCTTGGCCTGACTGTAGGTTTTCTGACCCATTAGGTTTTGACTTCAAGGCTTCAAGTCGAGATTTCTGCACTCCCTGTGCAACCCAGCTATAATGAATACACTGACATCGATGGAGAGGACTGGCCACTGGCCACTCACCCTCATATGACAAGGCTAAGAAAATGAAGTCGCTAACACCATACCCATGGCTACCTGTGTGTGTGGGAAGTTGAGACGGTGAGGAAGAGGACCGGCCACCCGCCCTCATGTATCGAGGCTAAGAAAATGAAGTTGGTAACACTTCATACCCATGGCTGCCTCAGGGCTAGCTTAAGGGAATGCTCTTCTCTTCTAGGTTTTGATTGGGTTCCTGCAGCTGTTAATGATTTTAACCTATGGCTTCACTTGAAGTGACCATAGACTTGTGGCTTATGGCTTGTGATAGCGGCTTTGTTAATGTCATTAGATTAGATTACTTTTAAGTAATGTTGTTACGGTAGGCTTATTTTGGAAAAATAATTGTATTTTGTATTTTTAAAAACCTTTTTGTAGGACAAGTTTTGAGACCGATCGACACGACAGACTTAACTCAGATGGACTTCGATTGGTGAGTTGTAGTTGGATCGAGACTCTGTCAAAGTTTGTTTTATACACTACAGTACAACTGTAATTACAATTTGGAATTCCCTCTCTGTATCTACTCGAACTGCGCAGTCGCTCATGTCAGTTTGTACTAGGCTTTAACATCAACCGTTTCAGATTGCTTATCCACCATAGGCTGTTTCCTTTTCTCAACAGCTGATCTTCTGGATGTTGACCTGATTACGACTTGGTTTTGGTGTGCCCTAGGTTGATGCCTTGTGCATTAGATATTGGTTCAGTAGAAGTTACTAATTAATAATAATAATAATAATAATAATAATAATAGCAAAGTTTAGAAGTTTACATTGAAGCCGGGAAATGGAAAATGTTAGGAATCAGAAACAGACATAAGAGATCAGTTCAGAGCGAAAGATAGTATTGTCCACTGTAATATCACACAATCATAGAGGCTCTTAGGGATACCTGAAGGAGCCGTATTTGAAATAATTTGGTTTGTCGCAACCATTTTAAATTAAGTAGGTAAAGGAGCTTAGAAGAAGCACTGATTTCTTTTCTTAAGCCCTTGACCCAGTCATAGACAGATCTCAAGGTCAGGTGCATTGCAGTACTTTTCCACCTAATATCTGTGCCAAATTCCACTGGTTTGTGACCGACACTAGTTCAGGATTGTTACACAGTTTCTGGTAAACTGTTATGTTGCCATTTCTGCCAGGTTGTCCATAAGGAAAGATTGCCATGTCATGTTGACCAAGTAAACAAAAATTACGCTTTTTGTTGCATTTTTAGGACTCTGATAGAAACCGTGCCAGAGCCTCGATGAAGTTGTCATCAACAGACGATTGGCCGCATTCCATGGATGGTAATGACAGGCCCAAAATTTCAGTAGAGATCATAAGATTTTTTATGATGCCATACAGTACAACTGCATTTTACACTATACAATACAACTAATTGATACGATACAACTGTATTTGATATTGTCCTTCAAAAGTTCAGAAGTGCACACACGACCATATGGCAGATCATGGACAATGCTGAGCATGAAATTAGGTTAAGATATTTTTGAAAATCTATTCCATGGCCATCATGTGTGAATGGTTAGTTTGATAGTTTTTAAGGTTTTTACGATGATGACACTATGCGTGCCTGTCTGTCTGTCTGTCTGTCTGTCTGTCTCTGTCTGTCTGTGGTTATTCTGAATACTTTTGTCAGTTTTTGTGTCCTTAAGCTCTGGATTTCAATTTATAAATGAATTGAAATAACTGTTTCAGATTTCACGAAATTTCCGAAAAGCACTTCACCGTATGCACAATTTCAGGCCAGTTAACAAATTTCATTCTTACATTCCTTTGCAAATATGTCTTGTTTTTCTAAGTTTCTAATCAATGATTCAAAAGAAAACCGTTTGAATTAACATCCTTGTGTATGTGGGAAAAGAAGACGTTGAGTAAATGGGAGGTTTTTAGGCCAGAGGTAGCCAAGGGTCTAAACTGTTAGCGACCTTCATTTCTTGGCCTCAGCATATGAAGACAGGATGTTCCAAAGAGTATACCGAAAAGCTGATTTTACTTATTTCGCGACAGTTTTCCTAAATTATGCTCATGTTTTTATTTCAATTGTAGGAATCTGATTTTCGAAAGCATGATACCTTTTCACTCGATACCTCATTTTTAACAACCTTTCACGATGATATCGCTTTGCCGAGAGCGCTCAAGGAAGAGGTAACTCATGTCGTTTGCTCAATTTCTTTGTTTTGCTAATATGACTCTGGCAGGTGCAGGAACTCGAACTGCATTAGTTTGTGGTTTGTGTGCACTGCACTTCTATTTGACCACTTGGCTTTTTCTAATACGATGCTGGCAGGTGCAGTTAAGACATATCATTGGTACTTGGTTAAGTTACCATCTCAGGAATATCATGTCATGAGGTGCTCACTCATTTCTCCAACCTTTGTTGGTCGGTGAATGAATACCAGGTTACCTCTCTCACATGTTGTCATTGCCTCATGTCTTGGCGGACTGATCTTCTGGATACTGACTTGATTATGGCTTGGTTTTGGTGCACCATCGGTTGGTGGCATCAGACACTGGCACAATAAAAGTTACTAATTACGATGATGGTGATGATGATAACAGTGATGATTGATTGATAATAGTGAAGGATGATAATGATGGTGAGGCATATATTAAATGCTGCTGATCAAGCATCAAGCGATATCAATGAGCAATTGTGGGTGAAGGACTTGCTCAAAGTCCCTGCACAGTAACTGCCTCAGAGGAAACTCGAACCCCGTACTCTCCACGCTACAAGGCAAGCGCTCTAACCAATCAGCCACCATGTCCCATGTATTCTCCTGTGTAAAACCAGTAATCAAGTAATGACATAGATGTTTATTTGTCCAGATGAAGATTAGAGAACGGATCCTGGAGGAAAGATATCGCGATCTGATGCTGAAACAACAGTGCAGACATGGTGATGAAATGCAGAAGGTTAGCTTCATCATCATCATACACAAGGTTAAAAGCACCTTTTACAGGTATGAAGCACCATTCTTCTCCATTGTGTATCATTTCCTTAACTTCTGTGAGGCCCCATCTGCTTCGTTTGTCCATTATCCAGTCCACCATAACAGTTCTTTGCCTTCCGTGTCTTTTATCCTTCACTAGCAGCTCTATGTCTTAAGAAGGAAATTCCCATGAACTGTGTAAATGACCGTATGGCCTCAACCCTGGTCAGTTTCAATTAATTGATCGGGTGAGAGCCTTCACCACCACAGCCGGTTTGAATGGTCACCATGCTATTTAAGGTCCCCATATACGGACCGTGCTAGAGCGACCGTATGGCTTCGACCCTCCTCAGTTTTCAATGAATTTATCGGGTGATAGCCTTCACACCGCTGCCCATTTGAATAGGTGCTTGGCCATTTAAGGTCCCCATGTATGGACCGCGCTAGCCCGAAATCAAATCTCTGAAATTATGCACCATCTGAGTGACCATTCCAGACTTTTGATCCCACGTGGTCAACAATCTCTTGGAAGTACTTACCATTGCATTTCTTGTCTGTCCATTCAAAGACGTTGGAGCGTAAGAATGCCGAAATCACGACAATCGTTCAGCAGCACAAGAAGAAGTGCGATGAATACGACTTAGCCCTCAAGCAGTCTCAGATGAAAGGTAAGTCACTCATTCAGTCATTCATTTATTTAACTTTATTTATTTATTTATTTGTTTGTTTATTTTTTTGTTTATCCAAGTTCAGTCTTAGTTGCTGGCAGGAATACGTTGACAGACTTTGATGCGCTGCGATCATCAATGTTCACTGATGTTAAGTGGACTTGCTACTTGTCAGATAGCAGCATGATATATAAATTCTCTAACGAATGAATGGTTTACATCAGTTTCGCAAGCACCTGAAGTCTGTATTATTCGGCAGCAATTTCACTATTTTAGGTCGGGAGTTCCACTGATGAGTTTCGTCTTGTATTAGTGTTTTATAAATGTCAAATTACAATTACAATTAGAAGGTGCATTACTTTACGGACCCAGGTAATTTGCCATTGTTTGTGTTTCGTTTTGTTTAGCATTACATCTGCAGCAGGACCTGCTGAAAGCGGAGGATGCTTGCAATGCTCAGCTGACAAAGTTCCAGCGGATGGCGGAAGAGATTACGCGAACAAGGGAGAGGGAAGTGGAGAAGAAGGTTCGTCTTTAGATTACTTTATAACAGAAGTGGTCTCTGATGACTATAGATTGTGGTTGTTGATAGTAGGATTGGGTGTAAAATGAATGACCCCTTTGCTTTTGTTGCCTCACACCTTACCTTACCTTATGCTATGCTACCTCAGCCCACACCTTACCTCACGTTTTACCTTATGTGACGTTACCTTCCCCATACCTTACCCCGCATCTTTTGTTATGTGACATTACCTCACCCCATACCTTACCTCGCATCTTACCTTATGTGACGTTACCTCACCCATACCTTACCTCACATTTTACCTTAGGTGATGTTGCCTCACCCCTTACCTTAACCTCACGTCTTATTATTGCAGCCACAATTGTTGATTACCTTGTGATACCTTATAATTACCTTATGATACATCATAATTACCTTTTGATACGTCACAATTACCTTATGATACCTCATATTTACTTTATGGTGTGTTATCTCACCTCATACCTTACCTCATATCTTATCTAAAACTAATAATGATAATTACCTTAGTTTGGCATACATTTGCCTAGAAAGTGATGTGTGTGTTTTCCAGCTGCGAGATGAGTTTGAACATGAGAAAGTGGAGCTGGAAAGGAGTCACATGAGCGACCTTCAGAAGAACAGTGAAGAACTTGACGAAAAACTCACGAGAATAAGAGGAGAAAACGACTGCAGAAGAGACGCTGATGTAAGTGGCATTCATCAACTGCAATAGCATTAGGACAGATGTAAAACATTGATAATAATGAGTTATTTATAATAATAATTATGAGTAATAATAATAATAATAATTATGAGTAATAATAATAATAATAATGAGTAGTAATAATAATAATAATTATGAGTAATAATAATAATAATAATGAGTAATAATAATAATAGCCATGTAAAAATAATAATAGTTATGAATAATAATAATCAATAAAAATAATAGTAGTAGTAGTAGTAGTAGTAATAATAATAATAATATAGATACTATCCCTATGCTATCCCTGATTTGTGAAATCCTCAGGTAAAAAATACAGAATAATAATAACAAGCATGAATAAAAATAATTAGTAGTAATAATAATAATAATAATGAACAATAATAGTATAGTTGTTGTAGTCATGGTTGTAAATGTAGTAGTTGTATGCAGTGGTTGTAATTGTTTGCTTTAGTTGTTGCATTGGTTGTTTCTTGTAGTTGGCAAAGATCCGTGACCTGGAACTGCGGCTCCAGCAGTTGTTGGCAGAATTGGAGAAGAATCGGGAGGATTGTGGCCGACTGCTGACGGCCAACCGCGAAGCCGAAAATCTGAACAAAAAACGTGGAGCAGAACTACAGGAATTGACATCCAGGTTATTCACGTTTGAACACCTGGGTTATCTAATCTTGAGTAATCTAATTTAGTCTCACTTGTTTTTGTCTAATTAGAATTAATCAAATCTCATTTCTATTATATAATTTGAATTAATCAAATCTCATTTGTATTATCTGATTTGAATTAATCAGATCTCACTTGTATTATCTAATCTCAACTAATCACCTCCCAAAAAGCACTTAACAATGATGGTGATGATGAAGATGATGATGGCAGAATTATGTTAATGATTAACTTCGTCTGTTGATTCAGGTGCTCTGCTAAAGATGTAGAAATAAAAACTCTTCGAGAAGAACACGCATCCGAGTTGAAATCGCAGAAAAGCAAATCAGAGTCTGCCTTAGAACAGTTGCACCAGGAGTACAACCAGAAGTTAAATCAGGTCAGAAATTTAATGCAACTGTAATTGCAAATTTATACGGAGAGACTCAACATAGGTGCTCCAAGTTTAAATCTTGACTTCTTCACAGTCTTTATCTGGTTGCGCTCCTTACATAACTTCGAGTGCACCATGGTATTCGATGGTTTGGATGCCCTTCTGAAATGGGTGAGAGTTGGTTAGTTGCTGTTTAATGACACTGTGGGGGACGTTGTGGTGTAGCGGTATGTTCTGTGCCTTGTAACCTGAGGGTCGCTGGTTCAAATCTACGTCAAGCCATTGCGTAGCAGCTCAGAGCCAGCAATGTTCTGTCATGTGGTCGTGTGCACTTTTGAACTTTGCAAGAAGGGCAGTATCAAAATACAATTGTATTGTATAACAAAGATGATTAGCTTCACCTTCCTTCTTTCTCCAGGCTTGGGACTGGCACTACCACAGGTAGGGCAGTGGTGGAGTTTAAATGTTGGCGAGTATGGTTACCATGACCTGTGATTGATGCCTTGTGCATTGTGATTATGGCGCTATAGAAGTCATTATATGGTACATTGGCGACCCTAATTAAGAGGGACCCTGGTTCCTGTTGGGTCTCCTGTGGTATCCCTTCACATCTGCGTATCGTGTTACTGCTTGATTTCTTGTCTTTGTTGTGCATGGGATCAATAAATTGAAATTGAATTTAATATTAGATCAATCCAGTGTTATAAATGTATTTATGTATTTCTGGAATTTATATAGCTGCTTTTATATGTCTTGGAAATGTTTATCTTGTCAGACCACTGTTATGGCGTCAGTCTGAATATGAAATTGTCTCTTGCAGGCATCCAAGACAATTGAAGGCCATGAAAGTGAACTGCAGCAACTGAGAAAGGACTTAGAAAATATGGATGCGCAGAGGCTGCTCGAACTCAAGGTCAGTACTTGAGGCCAAGGTCAGTACTTGAGGTCAGGGTCAGTACTTGCAGTCGATGTCATAATGTCGAGGACATCAGTCGATGTCATAACGTCTAAGATGACAATTGACGAATGCTTCATGTAAAATCGCATTTAAAAATCATGCTCCCTTGGAGAAGCCGTCATCCAATGGATCATGGAAATCAGAAGCCAGGCTGCTGTGGATATACGCGACTAGAAAGAGATGAGTCTTAAGTTTGAACTGGAATGACATCAAGGAATTGACAATGCCATATGGACCTGGACGGTGGAGGTGGTATTGGTAGTGGTAATTGCGAATTTATATAGCGCCACTTCAAGAGAGACTCATCAGAGGCGCTCCTGACCTAACACAATAAAACCACGATCGAACAGAATGGCCTTCAAGTGTTTGTGGAAAAGAGGAAACCAGAGGCTGAGAAGCTCATGGTGCAGGTTGTTAGGCAGCTTGTTCTAGGTCTTTCTAGGAGGATGGGCCAACCCACGATCTTGACCCACTGAACTTTGGGCAACACACTGCTGGAGATGAGGGCAAGACGTAGATAGTTGGCAGCGAGTGGTGGAAATGGCAACGCTCTGGAGAGGGGATGACAATGTTGGTTTGGTTGCCGAATGATGACAGTGACTAATGACTTTCTGATTTCTCTTGGTAGGCTAAAGAAAATGAAAATAGACTTATCATACAACGCACGGAGAATGAATATCAGCTGAAGGTTGGTCATATATGTATTTATGTGTGTGTATGTCTATATGCATGTGTGTGTGTATGTATGTTTGCATGTGTGTGTGTATGTATGTTTGCATGTGTGTACGTATGTATTTATGTATGTGTATGTCTGTATGTATGCGTCTGGGTATTTATGTGTATGTATATATGTGTGTATGTATGTGTGTGTGTTTGCATGGATGTATATATGTATGCATACAAATGTATGTATGGATGCATGCATGAATGAAGGTATGTAGTTATATAATAGAGGCCTATATGTTTGTACAGTGTCATAAGCCGAGATTAAGAAAAATGGAATCAATAACACTTCTTACCATAAGTGCATCTCATAATGAGCTTGGGGGACTGTTCAGTTTCTTTTTCTTACTTACTTACTGCTGTTGTTCATGGCATTTCTAGATAAAGTTTCTACAGCAGCAGCTTCAAGACCAGGAACAAGAAGCTGCAGAAGAAATAAGAAAAACCAGAGAACTTCTCAAGTTTGTTTTGTCGTGAAGTGTTTTTTGTTTAAAAACATAATTATCAGCCTCTAAGGCACTAATACTTTCCAAGAGCATTCAAGACTTTTAGTGTCTTTTATTGACATATCAAAAAGATACTAAATCGAGTATCTGTTTTGTTATTTCCTGACTTTAGGATTATGCGTGTTTCATATAGCTGTGCACTATATAAGTTATCTTTGTTACATTGCAGTTCATCTTTTCCCTGTCTTGCCTCTTTTCCGCAAACGCTTGAAGACCATTCTGTTCGATCATGGTTTCATTGTGTTAGGTCGGGAGCTCCTGTGATGAGCCTCTCTTGAATTGGTGCTATATAAATTTGCAGTGACCATTACCATTACCAACTATACTATCTAGGTCACACACTGACAGTAACCACGGCTACATGTGTCTTTGCTTTTGATACATGGAGATATTTATTTCACAGCTTTTGAGGACTAATAAGGAATATAATAGATGAGCAGATATCATACCTTTCACTGGGTTACCTGTGCTTTGTTCATCTTTGCCAGAGACAGTGAGCAAGAGCAGAGTCATCGACTGGAGGAATTCGCCGAGAATGCTCGTCAGATGCAGAAGAACTTTGAAGACTTAGAAATGAACTCAAAAAATATTTGTCAAGACCAGGAATCACAGGTGATATATCAGAGATCGAATCAAATCGTTTTAATCATTTTCACACCCCTTTGCTGTTGGTATCAAGCCTTGACATCGACGCAGTTTCATTGCCACCGATTGATACTTGCATCTATTCTGCAAGGGCCTGAAAACCATTTTATTTGATCCTGGCTAGTATAAACAGTGCTTTCGTGAGATACTTAAATGATATTGTTTCTAGATTTATACTTGCACAGACCTGTATATACATACCTACATACTTGCATACATACAGACATACTTGCATGAGATGCATACTGGCTTTAACAGTACATATGCTAAAATTGGAATGACAGATTCGTGAAGCATTCCATTTTTGCAGAACTTTTCCACTGCCGTACTCCGTACTCGCGTGGTGCCAGCCTCAAGCCTGGATGAAGGAGGAGGGTGATGCTAATCATCAGTAAATAGCATCTAGCATGCATACGTATACAATGCATACATACGAATATACATGCATGCATGTTTAGAAGCATGTATACTATATGCAATGATTGTTTGACGATTAGCTCTAATCTTCTCTATAGCTCTGTTGTTGGGCAACGTTTATATAGCACCTATTAAATGTGTTGCTGCCCAGAGATGAACATGAATCTGTGGTTTTGCAGATCAAAAAGAAAGAATCGCAGCTGAGAGATGCGAAGAAGAAGTGGCAGAAGCAGGAGGAAGAGCTGCGACGTCAAGTCGACGAAGCGCGACGTCAGAGCCAACAGGAAGCGGCCGAGCTAAACATACGCATCGAGCAGGAGAAGTCGCGACTGCTGCAGGACTTCCGGTTGCAGAAGGAACAGATGCGAGCAGATGCGGAGGCAGAACTTGTTCGGCTGAGGCAGGCACATCAGAAGGAAATGAATGAGGCTGAGGCACGGCTGAGAGAAACGGCAGATGCATATGCTAAGGTAAAATTGGTATTATTATAATTACTATTGTTATTATTATTATCTATATTATTGTTTGATCTTGATAATTGTACTGTCATATGTTTCAATGTTACTTACTGCAGTTTGTCAGTGAGCTTGTCATTAACACAGATATATTATTATTATTATTAAAAGTTGTTATTTTAAGTAAGCAAGTAAGTATATTATTCATTGGTGTACAGACATCTAATAAACACAGTTAAAAAGTATATATCATCCTAACAAATAAATGTTTTAAATGTCTAGAAAACTAACTAACTAATGGTAATGAAATTATAATAATATACAAACCATTACCTGTGTTGTTATATATAAGTGATGAAAAATATTTTAGAAATTTTGACTGAGCTTCTGCTCTTTGTTTTAGACAATATCAGCCAAAGATGATAAGTTGCGGCAGATGTACGAGGAGATCGTACAACTGGGCCTTGCTCGGGATGAGGAGAGGCAGAAGCTGGAACACGAGCAGAGTCTTAAGGTCAAAGTTCACTTCAATTTATTGGTCCTCTTATTCACTGCACTGATGGTGTTAAAAGCTCACTTGAGGTCGTTAAATGGAACGGTAGCCGATTGGTTAGGGCAGTGGTTCTCAACCGGTGTGTCGCGACACACTAGTGTGTCGCGAATCGACCGGCAGTGTGTCGCGTAAACATGGTGTGTCGCTGGTGTGTCGCGAAAAATTGGTGTGTCGCGAATTCTCACAGACTACGTCCGTCATTTCTACATTACACTTACTTACTTGAAGCTTAGCGGACGTAGGCTGTGAGAATTCCTAGCAATCCATTTATAATATCTATTCTATTATATCGTAATCTACATTGTAAGGCGGCCATGATGTTTATCTTATACACTATAGACCCCTACACGTTTGCGATGGCGCCGATGTTAACTTGTACCCATTACTGCAACATTTGAAATGGATAAATTGATCAGTACAAAGCGAAAATTTTGCGAATCTTCTACTGGTCATGCGAAATCAAATTTTGGTAGCAATGAGACGGGTTCTAGCACCAACAATAGTGAATACGCAAACAACGCAGCTGCCACTGCTAGTTTTAGTAAACCAATCAAGAAAAACACGAGAAAGAAGAAATCTAGCAAGTTATGAACAAGCAATCCTCCAGAACTCAGTTCTGGGCTAAGACATACAAAGGAGAACATTGCAAAACACTGGAGAGGTGGGCGTCCGGAGGAGGGCAAGGGGGCAAATAATGTTACAAAAAAAAATCATTTTATTACTATGATTATTATAACAGTCCCAACACGATTTTCAATGCAAAAAACCTCTTAATTATTTAGGTAAGTCCTTGACCGTTATTTATTTGTAATGTTGTCACGTGTTCTATGTTCATGAATATGCAAACACGTCACTTTGCTCCCCCTACAAAATTTTGTGCCATCTAAAAAAATTTTGCCCCCTGTAAAAATTCCTGCGGACGCCCATGCTGGCGAGCAAAGCAATCAAAGAGTTCGTTTCATTTCATAGTTCCGACTTATCTGAGCAAGGGTTTTCTCGGATGATCAACATAAAGAACAAAAAAAGGAATAAACTGGCCAAAGATCTCTCTCAGCCTGCTTACGTGATGCACTTAGAAAAACTGTGGATCCTCATTTTCAAATGATCCACAGAAAATCCAGGACCAAAATGTCAGTAACTGCATGCTACTAAGTTAACGTAGAAACTAGAAAGGATCCAACATTTTCATTCATTAAAAATGTTAACAATTTAAAATATTAAATAGGCCTAGATAACTAGTTTAACTTTAACATTTTAAACAATGTTCACATACGACGATTGCATGGTGTGTCGCCAAATTTGGTGGCAAGTTTAGGTGTGTCGCGTGCCAAAAAAGGTTGAGAACCACTGGGTTAGGGCACTGAGCTTGTTATGTGAAGAGCAGGGGTTCCAGCTTCCACTGATATGTTCAAGGACCTTGAACAAGTCCATTGCTCACAATTACTCATCATTACTATTATTATGGTTATTCTTAATATATGTTTCTAGTCATCTTTATTTTCATTATTGTCACCACCATCTGATCTATTGATTTATTGTTTGTGTTATAATTTGATTGAGTGGTTGAGCAATGATCATTAATTTTTGTTTTGTTTAACAGATCAGCCATGTTCAATCTGTCACGGATAATGAGGTGAAGGAATTACGAAAGAAGCATTCACTGGAGATGGAAAAATTGCTTGATAAGGCATCCAAGAATTACTTCATTTCAGCTTCTTTAATTTCTTAGTACTTAGATCGGTGGAACGTGGTCGCCAGTTGGTTAGAGCGGTCGCCTTGTAACGCAGAGAGCATGGGTTCAAACCTCCTCCTCTCTGATGGTTACTGTGTAGGGACCTTGAACGAGTCCTTCACTCACAATTGTTTAGCGCCATTAATAAATTCAGAAATAATGCTAATGATGATAACAAAAATAATAGTAATAATCTGTGGGGAACTTGAGCAAGTCCTTTATTAAGAATTGCTCATTGTCTTCGATTCATGCTTGCTCATTAGATAGTGGCGCTTGATAAATGCACAGTAATAAGAATAATAATAATATCGGTGCTGATCCTCAGAACTTGAACTTGGCCACCCCTTGGATCGTCCATCACTGTTGCTTCCTGCACATTGCCATAACAATTCTCGACTTTCAACTTCTGCAGCCACTTGTGTTTTGCCAGATCTGGACAAGTTATAGCTGTTTCAGAACTTTCTTATTGCCTTGGTAAATTGCGTCCTGAATTTAACCGTTAACACTTTAATAATGAGAGTGTACTAAAGGTGTTTGGGAAACCAATGCAGCTCGTCAATAAAATGTTAGACTTAGAAATATAGCCAATAAATAAATAAATAGCAAATAGTTGTGTTCCATGTCTGATAAATGTTTGTTTTGATTTATTTGCAGAGCAACCGAAGGCTTAAAGATCTGGAAACCGAATGCAATGCAAAGATTACGAAATCGAATCAGGTTTGAAGCGCTTGATTTAGCCAGTTCTGCAATCTCCGTCTCTCTCGCTGTTCATTATTACCAAGATTTAACACTACATCTCTGTCACTGCGTCTTTCTGCCCGTCTCTGCTTCTGTCCCTCTCTGTCTTTCTCTCTCTGTGCAGTGCTGAGAAATTCTATTATTTACTTACATTTCCATCCTTGTGATTATAATCTCTTATCGTCACTGGACGAATGATAATGGTAAGGATCATCTTAATGGCAAGAGTAATGAGAACGAGGATGACAATTTTCACATCATCTTAATGGCAAGAGTAATGAGAACGAGGATGACAATTTTCACATCAGTTATTGGAAATTCTATTGTTTGCTATCTTGTCCTACACGAGAACATGTGGATAATAATCTTGGAAAATATCCCTTCTGGGAAAAATCCACTGGCTTCTCGTAATCTACGGGCCATGACAGCGGTTGCCAGAAATTACCCCAAATTTCAAACTGGCCCCATCATACTGCCCTTTCTAAACAGCTGTTTTTGTTCCCATATTATTCTGCAGATAGTGCCAGCTTTCACCATCACATATGAAAGGTCCAGCCACATGTGCGTATGTTTAAAACTACGCCAATGCGCGTACTGTGGACGAGGCAGTCCCGAGCCTGGATAAAGGAGGAATGCACCAATAATCATCTTCGTTATGGCAATGTGTCATTCAACGGTAACTACGCATTTGTCCAAGGCTGTTGTTTTATCGATCTTCTGAACTTCAACACTTTATTGATTTTATAATGTTTAATTTTGTAGATAATTGAAGAACTGAGGGCCACTGCGGACCAGCTGAAAGAGGAACTGAGCAGGTACAGAGAATCAGATGTTGCGCATTTTTAAAATCAAAGACCGTTTTACAACAGCTGACTTCAATATAGCAGTACCATTAGTGGTACTGTCAGGGCTGCATTAAGGCTAGTGTGGGCCCGGGTGCTGTGATTACCTATAGAGCCATCAGCACGGGGTCCAATTACAACTACAATACAAAATGTTAATGTACTTCCGAAAATGCGGGCCCTCAAAACTGCGGGCCTGGGTGCTGCAGCACCCTTAGCATCCCCGTTATTGCGGGCCTGGCTAATGTACCAAGTGTTCATAATGCATAGCATGCTCTTTTTTGTATACATATTTATTTGCCACTTGTAGGCTATGCATACGTGTTGAGTATGCATACATATGCATACAAATAAACATACATACATACATAAATACCTGCATAAATACATGCATACATACTTGTATACACACGTACATACATAAATTAATACATACATATATACACACATTCATACTTATATACACATATTTATTTATTTATATGTACCCTAGTTGCATTTGTCCATATGGTTATTTATGTAGAGCATTTTAGGAACCTTCTAAAGGTGTCAAAGGAAATGACTTATTGCTATTTACAAACAATAGAATTTACCCTACCATTTGAGTTTTGTGTATCACTGTTTCACAGGCAGAAAGCGGATTACGAAAATCAGTTGACGCAAGTTTCGGACAGATTCGAGATTGAACAGAAACGTTTTGTTCAGCAGCAATCATCTCACGTGACGGTAGATTTTATGCCTAACCATTTATTTTGTAAAGTAAAACGATTTATGAATTATGTAGCTCTTTTTCCAAGAGGTCTTTTTGGGGGATGAAACCAACCAGTGAAAATGGTGCAGTCTTCAGAGGATTTGGGTAAAGAGTTAATCGAAATGCAAGAACTGGAAAGGCACGTGGTTGGCTATAGTCTTATAAAATTGGCTTATGTATACGTGTTATCCATATGGCTCTATCTCTGACTATCTGTTTGTGTGTCTGTCTCTTTCTGCTCTTTCTGTTTCTCTGCCCATCTGTATAGTAATTGTATTAACAACAATTGATGTAAGATCCTAGTAGGCATAGTAGCAATCTACTGCTGGGTTGCTTTGCAATGTAAATCAAGGGTCACAGTTTAGTACAAATAAGTATATATAGTACTAGTAATTATATATATATATATATATATATATATATATATAATTATATATAGTACCAGTAAGTATCTATTATTTATATACGGTAGTAGTACCAGTAAGTTTTAATATATATTATGTATATGGTACCAGTAAACAGTATAATATGGTACCAGCAGGCAATCAGCAGACAGCAACATTGTTGAGGTTGTTTAATAATGTGCTGTAGAATAGGTGCTATATAAATGTTCATATTGCATTGCACTCGATGTGTATTTGTTAGGAGCTGAAGAAGGAAATAGATGAATTGCGAACGACGCTCAAACAAATGGACCGTCAGCTGACCCAGCAGCAGTTGGACGAAGAACAAAAGGTTTCTCATTGTTATATATAATTATGATCAAAGAATTGTAATCAGTAGCTTCTATTGCGCCAGTGTGTAATGCACGAGACATCAACCTTGTAAATATGTATATGTATTTATGCATGTACATCCCCACAGATATTTGTTTATATAGACATCAACGGCTCAGTGGTTAGCGTGCAGGACTGTCAACCCAGAGGTTGAGCTTTTGATCCTCTCCAAGGCAGAAAGAGTGTTTCGCAACCATCGATTGTGCATTATGATTACGGCACTATAGAAGTCATTAGGTTAGATTAGATTTGAATTGCTGTGGTTGGATGCTTCAGCCAAAAATCGGTCAACCATGGTTATTTGTAAACAAGCATGTAAACGTTTTCCTCTTTTCATATTTTATTTTGATACAGATCACGAGAATTCGCAGCAACTGCGAGGAGAAGCTGAAAGGCAGATTGCCTGTTTCTGTTCAAAAAGTAAGAAATGGTTGAATTTTCTTCTGGAATTTCTCATACTGGAAAGCTGGCAGCTTTTGGAGTCTGTGTGAAATTATATACATATATATATATATATATATATACATATATATATACATATATATAATCTCTACATATATAAGTATTTCATGTGTCTATAAATACATACATGTATGTGAAAAAGCAATAGGATGCCAGTACTAAAATATACATGGTGCATCTCACATGCTGTACTATGGGCACAGTATCTGAATGGATAGAGCTCTCGGGCCTGTAAAGTGTGGAGAGTATGGGTTCGATCCTCCTCCCCTGAGATGGTTACTGTGTAGGGACCTTGAGAAAGTTCTTCACTCACAGCTGCTTGGTCATTACATAGTGGCATGTTATAAATAAAATGCATAATAATAATCCAGTGCAATATGCCATACCATTCAAGGCACATTCACTGACGTGGAGGACAAGGCCCGAGTTTCCAGGCTACCCAAAACATCTCGTAGCATAATTTTTTACTTCCAGAGAGACTGATTACACTTTCCAATCATATAGTAAAATTATTACGGTACGTTCCCGGGTTGTGAAACGTTTTACATAGTTGGATTTATTTTATTATTTTCTTAGGAATTGGAGGATACTATAGCATCTTTGAAGTCGCAGATTGCTTCACAGAAGCAGATCCTACACCTGCACGGCGAAATGGGTTTCAGTTCACGTCCGTCTCCAACGCACACGAGCAACGGCCCCGGTCCAGCGAATTCAAATGCATCTATGGCTCCAGTTAAAAGCAACTTCTAGCCAATGTTCCGCTTTTGACAGTTTTAAGGTTCAAAATAAAATACACCTGCTGTTTAGCTCAGTATTTTCATGAAGCTGTGTTGAGATTTAAACAGTTTACTGGCAAAGAGATTACAAAAGCAACCATGTCGGTGCTGGTGAATAAGCGTATCTCCCTGATGTGGCTTTTGTGTGGCGCTGAGAAATTTTGGAGATTCGCATTACACGTTCTGTTATTTTTATAGAACTTTGTTGAGATTTTAGTAGTTTACTCATAGAGAGATTATGAATGCGTTTGTTTTGGCAATTATGTCAAAAATGCAACGTAAACGGCGCACAAGAACTGCAGTATTTGGGCAATAATTTCAAGACTGATTGTGAACGAAAGTGTCATTTTGAGTCGTAGTTTTTGTCAGTTACATTATGCAATGTGTTATTGAATAGTCTTTGAGTAATTGTTATGCATTGCTAGAAGATATTGCTAACTTGGAAATTGCTTTTGTATGTTTAAAAACTAACATATAACAGTATTTTATAAAATGTACTAGATACATTTCCATATGTTTTTATATCACATTTTGCGTGATGTAATTTTCAAGTAGAGTAATCTGTGGATTCAGGTGTAACTGCGCTCGATTAATGCGATGGCAAATGTAATTTATTTTTTAGCGAATTTAAAGTGTAATTTAAATTGACTGTGATTATGATTATCGATAGCATAATTTCTCAGTTAGTTGTAATGATTGTAGACAAAATTTCATTGTTTTTACCTGTAATTAATTTGTTGTGGTACGTCACAGCCTTGCAATGTTACGTAATGTGATGTAAACTTACATTTATTTAGCACCTTTTTAAAGCCTGTTAAAATCAGTAGACATTGCAGTTAAAAATGTGAAGACTGACTGTATGTATCTAAATGTTAGAATATGTGTAATGGAATGCCTATGTCACATAACAACACATAACAGTTTAGATATGTGTTATTGTTTGAAGCCTGCATGTTTATGAACTTTCAAGGTTATTATATAACCATTAAGTGGGAAAGCTTATTGCTTTCTGCCCGAGATCAGCCATGGGTGTAAAGTGTTAGCGACTTCATTTTCTTAGCCCTGGCATATGAGGGTGGATGGTCAGTCCTCTCCCTTGCCGTCTCATTTTCCCACTGACCGTCAGCATACTCATTATACCTGAGTTGGCTAGGGGGTGTGGAAGTGGAGACGAAATCTCGAAAAATTTCTGCCCTGGCGGTGATTTGAACCCCTGACCTCTTGGTAGACTGTCCAGCATGCTAACCAGTAGAATATCCTGTACTTCTGCAATGTAAATAGGTAACTTAGAAATCTGTAGCCAATGTTATACGTGAATGTTTGTTTTACCAATAGTGCCTCAGCCTGACCTTGTCCTCAAAAAGATGAGGACAGCTCAGGAAAGGCCAAACCTACCTTCTGTACATCAACCTGTTTTCGTTTGGAACATTTGCGCTAAAATTTGTTGTTTTAGGATGTCTTTGTAATTTATGCATAATCAATTTACCCACAATCATAATTCATGCAGATTGTCATTTTAATAGTAATTTATTTGTATTTTGTGTGTAAAGCCAGAAAACTCGGAGTTCAGATACCTCAGCGATCCAGTTGTATGTCTATCAAGTCGGAATATACTTATTGTAATTGTAGTAACGGATTTATATAGCACCTGTTCAAGAGGGACTCATCACAGGAACATATCATGAAACATCATACTCGATTTGACGGACATTTCAGTTTTTGTGATGGCAGGTAGTGCAAAATTGTGTGGCTTTGTTAATATTAATTTTCTGTTTGGCCAGTAGTCGTAAGCACTTTATTTGCAATACGGACAGATGTTGCAAGGAGCTAAAGTATTTGTTAACTGCATCAATTGCTGGATTGTCGCATATACTTGGAATTCATGTAACACAATTCAGATCTGTAAAGTAAGTGAATGTATTGTAGTCCTAAATTTATATAGCGTCTTTTTAGAAGCATCTTGAAAGCGTTATTGACAGCGATTTCAAATATATTGGATGAGCTGCAACTTGGTAAAAGTTTACATTTATAATGATGGCGTGGATCACGCAGAACTGTTGCGTTTGCACGGTGTTCTGGATATTTAGAATGCTGTATCTATCTGGATTCATTCAGCACATTTATATAGCACCAGGCAAGATACCTGGATATTTATATAGTGCTATATTGAACTCGCTACACCCAAACGAGTAAGTATATATGTCGGACATGCATGATCTCGTGATCTAATGTTGTAGGTTTTGACTGTCTTCCAGTGTTATCTATATCTGTGCATGCTTCTCATAGGCCTAACTGTATTGTGCCATATGAACGCCGAGAACTGTTCAAAATAATTAATTTCTGCTGACGTTAACGGCCTTTGTTGCCGTCAGATGTCGTTGAACTCTTGTTCCATCCATATAGGTTTAGCTTAAAATGAAATGCATTACTGATTTTGTGATTTGTAGCCATAGATATTCTACTGCACTGTTTTGTTTCACGTGATTATGTTTCAATGCTTTCTGTAATCTTAGGCCATAATTTACTGCACTTTCTGCTGTTACATGTTGAATAAAGACTGAGATGACCTCATATGACCTTAGACCTTAGCTGATATGACGCTGAGATGACCTTAGGTGACCTGAGCTGAGATGACCTTATACGACCTGCAAACTTCACATTTCCCCTCAAGTGCTCAAGCTGACCATAAGATGATAAAAAAAATAAATATAAAAAACGAAATTCTTTGAATTCATTGTAATTCCCCAATTAATTTAAAATCTGTGTTGTATACTTTTGAAAGCTATGTACAAGTACTTCTAAATTCTTCAAACGTCGGTGCTGCACTGTGGTTCAAACAATCTCCTTACTGGATATCTTTGTAATTCAAACAACATTCTTAATGGACGTCTCTGCTGTCTGTAACCATCGAGGCACAACTGGCAATGTCTGGGGTAATGAAGCAAAATCACTTTACAATAAACTGCAATCAAACAACACATAACCTGTTGCCTTCCATATATTCACAAGTCACATCGCACCACATCGTGACAAAGTTGATCTCGTCTCTAAGGCTAAAAGAAATTTTCCAATGCCTATGAGAGGTTTATAAAAAGGTGCTAGATAAAAATCTCGATGCATACTTTCGGTATAGTTCCAGTAGAGTTTGCTTAAGCAACTGCCCAGCACAACATACACCTAAGCAGTTCCTTAAAGATGATCCACTGACCCACAAAATCCAGCATTAGCTGCAACCTCCACCGTGAGATTCCCTATTGCTCTACTCTGCTGACAAGGAACTAACTGTGGGCTGCTGACTTTCATCAGTACTCTCGGAATAAAATGAGTCCATAGTGGAACTTGGATCTTCTGCGGTTTCCAAAGATAGCTCTTCTGCTTGCGACGCAGCCACTGAAGTCAATCCAGACGCCAAAGCATCATCTGTCTCCGTTTTCCCCTGTTCTCCATCGCCCGAGTTCACAACTTCCATGGCGGCGCTCATCTCCGTTTGACGAGTCATGTCGGCTGCAGGTTCTGATTGTGATACAGGATTGGATGTTCCTGCATCGCCAGTTGCCTCATTCGAATCTGCCGCTGGCTGTGGTTCTGGGGGAGTTGGAGATGGAGGCAGGAGGTGACGAAACGCTTCTTCCACAGCTGCAACGTCGATTGAACCAACCTTCGCCTGTAAAGTAACAAATGCGTCAGTCTCGTAAATGGATGCAACGTTGAAACGTTGGCCTCTATACATCGCTGTTTTGGGGTTGAAATCTCATCCAGACACTCCTTCAGTTCTGAAATCGATTCCTGACAACTTCTACAGCAACATCAGTAGCGAGCTGCTTCTTGGGTGCTTTACAATGTCCGTGGTCAAGCATTAAGAGTTACATACTAATTAGAATTTCAATTGTTTTGTGACGCTGTAAACAGTAGATAAGCCAACTGGAAGGCATCATGATGATGATGATGATGATGATGATGATGATGATGATGATGATGATGATGATGATGATGATGATGATGATGATGATGATGATAGTGACTATGATGCTTGTAGTGGTGATGATGATAGCTATTACAACGGTGATTATGATGATGTCGATGGAGATACCGATGATAATATCGATGACTACAAAGATATTGATGGTGATGATACTGATAACAAAAATGATACTGATAATGATGATGACTCCTACCACCAGTACTCTGACACCTATTCCTGTACTATTTTCTTATTAGTATCATCATCAGATAAACCCTGTTCCTTACTTTGGCGAGATCTGACACAGGAACTCCGAGAATCGTCGCAAGCTGTGCCTGTGGAAAAAGAATCTGAAGACCTCGGTTCAGGAATGGAACTAGTTCGTGCACAAAAACGCGACACAACTGGCCGAATCGTTCAAGCTCCTGTGGGCTGAAGGACGTCTCGTCCACTCTGAAATGACCACATAGACAGTGACCCACAGGTTACATATTAGCATATTTGGACAATCATACAGCACATCCTAAGTACATCACAAAGGAGTTGAAGCATGGATATCTCCTAGCAGATCTAGACCGATGCATCTCAAGGTAACTTGAAAATGTTTCTTGAGCAGTTTAGTCTGGCCTTTAAACAATGCTGAGGCCAAATCTGAAATAACCACAAGAGAATATCTTCAGAATGGCCTCAAAGCGTCATCAAGGCCAAGCTGAAATGACAGTATAGAGGAATACATGGTCATCTTTCAGATTGGCCTTGAAGCCCATCTGAAATGACCACGGAGAAGAATAGGTGGTCATATTTCAGAATGACCTTGAGGTCAATATGAAACGATCATGCAGAAGAAATCAGTCATTGTAAAGCCATCATTGAAACAATTCAATTCAATTAACCAAACCAATCAACTAACCTAATAATGAACTACTGCTAACCAATAACCACAAACCAGTTAACAAACCAATTAACAAACCAACCTTGTCCTTTCTCTGCTTTTTTTCCATAATATGCGCTTGAAAACCATTCTATCATTTTGTTGGGCACATCTCTAATGAATTTTTCTCCAAGTGACACTAAACAAATTTCCAATCACGATAACAACCCAACCATCCAACCAACCTGTGATAAGCAAGGATGCATTCCGTAGCTTTTCGCAGAGATTCATCGAGCCTCATTGTAACATCACAGGCCAGCGACACGGGTGCACACAGTCGCAGGTCATTGAATGCGCTGAGGACATTATTACAGTAAACGGCCAATGGCTGAAAATCGAGTAGGGCAGACGGTGGCTGGACGTTGGTACCAACCTAAGCAACATATAAATACAATAATAAATAATTATAGAGATATAATATAACGTTATTATTATTATTATGATTATATTTTGGCTACTTTTTACCTGATCTAAGTGTAATCCCTTGTTATTATTATTAATTAATTAATTAATTAGTAAATAGTAACAAATTTGAGATAGTAGCCACAACTGCCTAACTCACAACTGTGCCTAAACGACGTCACGATGAACTGATAACATACTGAAAGAAATCCTCTATGAAACCTATAAATAACCTTGCCTGAACGGACAGTCCATAAGCCGAACTGGAGCCAAGTGAATGAGTACCAAGCAATGTGTAAGACTGAAGCATTTCATCAAACCTACATTGATCAACACAGGACAATGTAATCAATAATTCAATTAACAATAACAATGACAAAATTAACAACAGTAAAGGCAGTAATCATTAGACAAAAAAATAAAAAAAATAATGAAATGAGTTAATTCCTTACCTTTACATGGGACTGAGCAACGTTTTGGGAAAGTGCAATGACCTTTTGGGAATGTGCAATGACCTTTTGGGAATGTGCAATGACCTTTGGGAATGTGCAATGACCTTTTGGGAATGTGCAATGACCTTTTGGGACTGTGCAACAACATTTTGCAAATGCTTCATTGAAATATTGCTGTCATTGCCTGATGTCTATTTACACGAGCTGCATAACCAAATGCAAGTGTGTATGTTTGTATGCATGTATCTAGACTTTATTTAGCACCTTTTCTGCACCTCTCAAAAGCACTGAACACAAAATCATTGTAAGAAATTAACTGCTCAGATAACCAGAAGTCACCACCAGTGGGCCCTCATGCACACATACAGCCCAACCACATATGAAAATAAATAGTAACAAATAACTAAATAACTAAAATAAATACCTAAAACTATTTATGAATTCCTACTTCTCGGTTCTTCGTTGCAGCAATGGTGATTAACACTTTAACGATGAGCTGCATTGGTTCCCAGTCACTTTTAGTACACTCGTCGTTTATGCGTTACCAAAAAGGTAAGATGGCTTTCCAATGAACCATGAGCTTTGATTCTGATACCAGTCTAAGCGACCATTGACACTGTAGAAGTCATGAAATTAGATTAGATTCGAAACGACATTAGATAAAATGCGCAAGACTTAGAGAACCTGTTGTCTGCTTCATCAATTGCTTTCATGAAGCCAGTAAACGTTGCTCTCTGGAATATCGGAGCAATAAGCCCACGAAAGTCGGCGCCAATGCGACTGAAGGAAAGTCCGAAGTACATGCACTGGCCAAGAAGAGAGTCGAGACGACCACCAATGCCACGACTTAAATCGCTTTCCAGGGTGCGCAGAAACTGAGACACCTTCAATCAAAATGAAAACTAGTTTCACTTTCGGTTTCATAAGAAGTTTCAGTTTCAAAACAGCTTTCACTTTTAGTTTAAGAGGTTTCACCTTTTGTGTTGGCGGAGTTTTGCTTTCAATCTGAGTTGATGTTTCACTTTCGGTTGTATACGAAGGTTCACTTTCAGTTTGTGAAGTTTCAAATTTAAGACATTTCACTTTCAGTTTCCTAAATAATTTTGCTCTCAGCTTCAGTACCAGTTTTGCTTTCATTCAGAGGAGAGGTTTTACTTTCAGTTTAGGAAAAAGAATACAACATTAGTTATAAATACACAGACAGAGCAGACGAGAGCAGAGTTTTAAGAAATGAGACAAAGGAATACAAAGTCTGATAACAAAACCAGAAACAGGTTTGTACATAGACAGAGGGCAGATGAGACCTTTTGGATGACCCATCCGTGGAAGAGAGCACCTTCGTTCAGTCGATCTTCTTTGCTAGAGACGAGGCTCATCTCATCGTCGGAGAAGATGGCTCTGTACTGCGTGATGATGTCAAAGAGATGGACACGACTCAATTCGATCGTCTTTGAGATGTGGTGATAGGCTGCAACGGCAAATCAGAAACTCCATAACAGATGCCACCTTCGAAAACTGGTCAGTCGATTAATTATTATTATTCCATCGTTAGGTCAGGACTGCCTTTGACGAGTCTCTCTTGAAGGAGTTATATAAATCAATTATTATTATTATAATCATCATTATTATAATTATTATTACCTATTAGTAACTTCTATAGTGCCGATGTCTGCACAAGGCATCAACTGATGGCACACCAACAACAAGCTGTAATGAGGTGATTCAATATTCAGAAGGTCAGTCTGTTAAGTCGATGGCACTGAGAAATTGTGTGAAGGACTGGCTCACGCTCAAGGTCCTTACAGATTAATCATCGCATGAGACTAAGAAATTTACTGTTTGTTTGCCCATTGAACAAAGTCCAAGATTAAAGCGTAACAACAAAAATGCAAGCCAACCACACAGCTAGTTACCCAACCAGTCAGTCAGCAATCCAACCGGTTACTTATCCAGTCAGTCAGCACGTCATCCATTCAGTCAGCCAGCAAACCAGCCAGTTATCCTTCAGTTAGCCAACAAGCCAGCCAGTTACCCATGTATTCAGCCAGCAGGCTGGCCAGTTACCTATCCAGTCAGCCATCAATCTAGCCAGCTAGTCAGAGTGCAAGCCAGCCAGTCACCCAAACAATAAGCCATCCTCCTAGCCAGTTAGCCAACCAGTCACCCAGCCACTTGAAAACCGAGGTGCTGGTCCTATGGACCCTTACGTTCTTCAGTCGGTATGGCGTGCAGAACACTCTGGAACCAAGCGTCTCGAGCCTGGAACAAAAACAAAACTCTTCTCAGACATTTACTCTTTTTCAAAGGCCACCAACAATCAACCACAAAAGAATTTCCAACATCTCCAAATTCAGAATCCATTCTATTCCAAAGAGTCAGTCTCATGAGACATCACTGAGACATCATAAGATGGATTACCTCAATCCATCAAATGATGAATGTCTCAGTGCCCTGTTTAGCAGACGTTAAAACACACCTGCAAGAACTTGATACGAAGTTCTGCTTCGCTGAACACGTCCATTCGCCTGAGGTATCCGATGACGCGCAGACATGCCGGAAGCTGAACATTGGTCCGTAGCTGATGGATCAGCTGATTCAGCATCAGCTGTGCACTCTTCTTCACCTCATTGACAATATTCTGCACACAGGTAGCACAGGTGACTATCATTACAGGTTTTATTATTAATGCTATTATTATGGTTATTATTGTTGTTATTGATGTCATTATCATTATCATTAGTTATTATTATTATTATTGTTGTTATTATTATTATCAAACTGATATTTTATATCGCACTAATTTATTACAAACACTGTTAAGTTTGCTAACTGATGTAGTAGTCTAGGTTTAAATGACATTTCACATTATAGAGAATGCTTCTGATTTGTTTTGTTCTTTGAGCGGCGCCATATAAGCGTTCGATTACAATTCCAATTCTGCTAGTTTAATCTAATCTAATGACTTCTATAGCACCATTATCATAATGTCTAAGACACGGGTCATAATAGCCGAATAGAACGCTCAGCCTGTAACGCGAAGAGTACGGGTTCGAGACTCCACTTGGGTGGTCATCATGTAAGGACCTTGAGCAAGTCCTTCACTCACAATTGCTCAGTGTCATCAATGTTCTGCCATATGGTCGATTGGTCGTGTGTGTAATTCTGAACTTTAGAAGGAGGGCAATATCAGATACGGTTGTACTGTATATTGTATTGTATTGTGTCAGTCAATGGTCGCTTAGAGTGAATCAAAATCACAGTTGCAATCAAAACTCCTAAAGTCGCAATCAAAAATCACAATCAAAACTCCAAACATTGCCATCAAAACTCCAAACATTGCCGCCAAAACGCCAAAGGCTGTCTCACCAGAATGACTGGTACATTGGCATACTTCTTCTCAAGGCGCTTGACGTAAGACGTGAGTTCAAGAGCCTCCTCGTAGTAACCGTTGCGGACACAGGTGTCCATCAGCTGCGGAATCTCTAAGAACTCCAACAACTGAGGATGCTTCACGAGTGTCAGGTTGTTCGTTTTACGGCTGCAACGATAACAGCAATCATAATAGTAACAACAATAACAGGAGGATTCATATTGTTGCGCCATGCGGCCCATGGAGTTATGCGGGTGCCACGCTGTCACAGTTTAACTTGACTTTTCGTGTGTTGGACCGTCCTGCTGGAATATCCTCCCACTGCTCTTACGCACTGTTGCCTTTGACTCTGTGCAGCATTCATTTGCTAACTGACTTAAAATACAATTGTTTAGATTTCCTAGGTACATCTCTTATAATAATGACCACGATCATAAAAATAGCAGCAACCTTTACAACCTCTGAAGTGTGCCAGTATTACATCCCACTCAACAATCGAATGAAAAAGGCAGAATAAATGGAAGGAAAGGCATCTGGAACACACACGTGTATTTCATGGCTGTTTGGCTGGATGAATGGGTTATAATTAGCCAACAGTAACCATACTTATTAATTAATTAATTACTCGTACCCAGCATTGACTTCCTGAGCCCTTTTCATGAACTCTTCGCAGCTACGATTCAATTCAGGAAGTTTAGTCAGCATCGAATCCACGTGCTTTTCAATCACTTGAAACTGCAGTCAACAACAAAAAAGCAAATGTAACATGTGGGCACACTATGGGTTCCATATGGGCACAATATGGGTTCCACGTGGGAATAAGGATATCACATTAGAAATTGGGTCCCATGTGGGCATGCTATCAGGGCAGTTGGGAGTTGAAAATCTTGGAAGATAGATTACTGTCAATATGTCTTGTGAGTTACAGTTGCCGATTGGTTAGAGCACTTGCCTTGTATAAAAAGAGTATGGGGTTTAAACCTCCTTCCCTGAGACGGTTACTAAGCATGGACCTTGAGCAACTTCTTCACTCACAGTTGTGCCATCGATTGATGCTTGGTTATTAGAGCACTTAATTAATGTGTAATAATAAAAATGCAAAATAAATTAGTCATAAAATTTCACGACCTTATCTGAACTGGTCTGATGATAGGAAAGTACTGTAGGGCTTACATCTTGGAAGATCTCTTTGCCGCATTCTGCAGTCTGAATGAAGGTCTTGTAGTTGTGAAATGCCAGATCCTGCGTCTGCTCCAGGATTTGTGCGCTCTCCTCGGCCAAGCGATCTGGCTCTCGACCTATACACACCATACACTGATATCAAAGATGATACATCAATTATTTTCAAACTAGCCTGTCCCTCCTCGAGACAAATTCTCTACCTCTCGTTAGCTACAAACAACCTTATTTCCTGGTCACTGCCATAGGCGTTCGCATGAATTTTCTGAGGAGGGGGGCAAAAATTTTCTAGGGGGGCTAAATTTTTAAAGAGGGGACAAAGTTTTTGTAAGGGGAGCAAAATGACATGTTTGCATAAAATGCATGAACACAAAACACGTGTATTTTTGCATTGAAAATCGTGTTGGGACTGTTGTAATAATCATAATAATGAAAAGATTCTTTTTAAAATGTTTGCAAAATGCCCATGTTCACTGCATTTACAAGATTATAAGTTGCCTTTTCTAAATGTACTAAATGGCAATGGATCACGCAGCAAAGGGTGTAATACAGGAAGACAGATATCACGTGGATAAGTAAGATCTCTGATTAAGAATATGTTTGTCGAGTATGGAGTTTGACTCCCATTAACAATCTTATAAAACCATGGACAACCATTTCTTATAAAACCAAGTCTAGTTGTTGGATTGAAGTTGTGATGTTGTCAAGTAAGTCAAAACATCATGAAACCGTACGTCGACGCCAGTAATGCCTGACATCAAAAGAAACCAGTAATATTTTAGCAATTATTTCAGCTAGCCTTATCTTGCCTTACACGGCAAAATACGGTAACTCACCCAGTCATTGCCTTCTAGATGCCGACACTATCTAGAACGCAATGACCCAGTGATGTAATTACAATACATTTATATACCTCTATTGCAAAGAGACTCTCTAGCAGGACCTATCTGACAATTTTCCCCTGCTAAGAAACAGCAACTAAAAAGATGAGATAGATCTGTACATACTGAGTTTGCTGATACCATACGAACTGAGTTCTGCAAGATACTGAGCGAATTCTGCATTGTCCTTACAACTGTCTGCAAAAACCAAAACAATAGCACGAATACATTTCGTTGTGTTAACGTCTTACGCACCAGTAGATGTTACCCAATAACGCTCAGTGGGACTGAGCCTATCAATAGGCAGTGACTAACATATGCAACTGGACAAAAAAATTCAAGTACATTCGAGGTGGATGAGATTTGCACGGAGAGGGGAACTTCGGTTCTGGCCACCGCTATTGTCCTGCCCTCCACTGATGCCAGATGGGTTGGTATGGTACGATTTGACGGCCTACGTACACCAAAATTTCTACGATGGAGTCCGATCTTCGCCTACCTGCGCATAACCCTGCGCTTGGCCTTCGAGTGGCTCTTTAGAAGTTTGGAGATTAAGAATACCTGCCCGGCTTCACGTATACAGCCTTGCAATCCTCAACGCGCAAATGGGATACAGTAACGCTACAAAAAGAGAAAGTCAACGATGATAACAATAATGGTTAATGTTTTGACCAAAACATACTAGCCGATTTTTTTTACCTGGAAAAGCCTCCTTAAATATTGTAGCTAAAATGCTTTCGTCTTCCACGTCCACAACAACCGCCGACATGTTGACAGCATACCAAAACAGAAATATCGCACCATCACAACCAACAAGCGCTTGCAAACCGTTATCACTATTATGTATTCACGTATTCCTTTCGTATCATCGTAGCCTATCGCATTTGGAGAATTGTGGCCATTCAGCAGCGCTCCCCGTGCGAAGGCCCCAGAGGAGAAAAGGTTTTAAGTAGGGTTGTACCGAATAGGTGATTATCACTATTCAGCCGAATACGAATTATTGGACCAACTATTCGGCCGAATACGAATATGAATAGTGTGCAAAATAGGTCTACCGACAACGTTAAAAATTTCAAATGTAAGCAAAAGTTTCAGTTCAGTAAATTTAAAACATAAACTTAAAGCAAACAGTTAACTACATGTAATATTTGCATCCTTCTGCCAGTCTGTGTGAACTATATTGAAATAGGCCTAGGCCTACTGCTTAGGCTACATAGTTGGCCGTATTTACTATTTAAATAGTAGCCTACCCAACATTGAAAACGCTGTACAAAAGCGGGCTACATTAACCGAGTGTTTAGCTAGAGCATCCTTTTGTTACAAAGGTTGGAGATGCATGTAAACGTACAGCAGATATAGGCGTAATTTGTGGGTGTGGGGGGGGTACGAGCCTATACACGAGGGGTACCGTACCTGAAATGAAATTTACTTATTACTTAAACATTTTTGACATGAACAATAAACGCGACACCTGCGTCAAAGGTTATGACTATTAATGAGATAAATCAGGTGCTAGCCTATAATGCTTCTCTGAGCCCTTGACTATTCGACCCTACTTTTTGGCAACATGCGACACGTTCAAAATCTCACATGTCAGAGAAACGAGAAGACAGGTTACAACGGATAATGAAGTTGAAACAGACGAATCTTAAATATAGTTCGACCTGTATGAAGTTAAGAAGAGACAGAATGCACATAGGGGCCTAAATGTTCAGTGAAGTCCAGACGCCTGCCTGAGAACCCAACACGGCTCTGGTGCTAAGCGTAACAGTTGACATCGCTTGTCGGTATGAGGAGCAGGCCCGGATTTAGGCATGTGCACCATGTGCCAGTGCACAGGGGCCCCCACCACATAGGGGCCTCCACCACAAAGGTGCAATAAATTTTTGACTTGTATTTCATAACTGATTATGAAATATTTCAGTAATGTGCATTGTGTGCAGACACAATTTAACACAAATATCTAAAACAAAGAAAGAGTTAAAAGGTCAGAAGATAGTTTGTCTCGGGCATGAAGTAATGTCAAATAAGCGAAACTTTGGGACTGTTGGAATAATCATAAAATTCAAGATTTTATTTTTTTTAAATATTTTCAAAATCCAGAGGGAAATGCCCCCTTACCCCCTCCGGACGTCCATATGGTCCTATGGGCCTCCACCACGGCGGTGCACTGGGGCCTCCACTCAGGTTAATACGGCCCTGATGAGGAGTGAGCAAGGAACAGAGATTATCATCATCTTCATCGCCATTATCATCATCAGCAGGAGCAACAGCATCATCATCAGCAGCAACAGCATCATTATTATCATCATCGTCGTCGTCGTCATCATCGGTATCGTCATCGTGTATTGCAGGCTGTCTGTTCTGTTAGTAGTTAAGAGTTATCGCATAACATGTACTGATTTGTAATCATACTGCGTTGTTGTCAGTTTGAAGATAATTATTAAACGAAGATTATTATTATCACCGTCATCTTCATCATCATCACCATCGTCATCATTATCACCATTAACATCAACATCACCATCATCACCCCACCACCACCATCATCGTCATCATCATCATTACCATTATCACCTCATCATTATCATCATCATCATCATCATCATCATCATCATCATCATCATCATCATCATCATCATCATCATCATCATCATCATCATCATCATCACCACCACCACCACCACCACCACCATCATCATCATCATCATCATCATCATCATCATCATCATCATCATCATCATCATCATCATCATCACCACCATCTTAATCAATCATCGTCATTGGTCGGCGTCATACCATTACCGTCATAATGTCATCATAGCTCTACCTCCTCGTGTTTATAACTCTCCTATATCTAGATTGTTTTTCGTTCTACACTGAAAACTTTTCCCTTCCGGTCGTTTATGGTTCTTTAAGCCAATGTTGCCGGCTTCAAAATGCACCTCTGAACTTTGTAACGAGAGCATTGTCAAACTATAATAGGCGTATTGTATAATCGTCGTAGGCCCTAATAACCATATTAATTAAGCACAATCATCTCAATCGTCTCTATCCACCTTCGCAGTGGTAATTAGCTTAAATTAATTAAAACTATGATCACGCTGCAAATGAGATGGAGAGGAAGGGCTTAGGCCTACTTACAAATGCAATCGTAATCTCCAAACTTCTAAAGCGCCACTCGAAAGCCAAGCGCGGGGCACCAGTCTATTCACGAGCGCTGACTAATGTAGCAATCCAGTGCCAGATTTAGATTTGGTCAGGCCCTAAGCTATATAAAGCTTGCAGGCCCCTTGTTAAAAAATTACACCAGAAGTTCTGACAAAATTAGCTTGGAAACATACATGTATGAGTCATTTTCCGGTAATATGTCACATTCACTAATTGAAGCAAAAAAATTTGTTTGGCGAATTACATTGATTTTTGTTTGGAGCAAATCTTTAATATTTCTATTTCACTAATATATATTTGGTTTTGCACTAATATGTAAAATTATGAAGTTTTTAGCAGAAAAATTAAGAACATAGCCCTACGAAAATGTTTGTCCACTCCGTTACTCCGTTACCAAAACACATATGAGCTATTTACATATAGTAGACAGCTTCCTACTGCGTAGTTTGACATGCCAATATGTTTTTAGTACCGGTATTAATGTTAATAAAAGAAATATAAAAGAAATTACAATACAAATGATTATTTAATTCCATCACATTTTAAATTTTGTTAAGAAAGTCCACTCCGTTACCGAAAGAAAAATAGAAAATCTAATCAATGTAAAGTTGACTGTATTTTTTTTGGCCAACTAACAAAATAAAAATCACTTGAGCCAATCATTACCAGTGATCAAATGAACAAAAAAACATTAAAATATTTATGATGGGACGTGTCTTAAAAATCTGCTCATAACATCAAAATTACATTAAAAATTACCATAAAAAGGTCCGCTCCGTTACCATCTGTCGAGAATTGAGCACAGAATGTGAAAAGTGAACTTTTTAAAAAACAGTCTGCCGAAATAAAAAATTTATTAAAAATGTCATATTTTGTTAGATAAGTTGTATTAGAAATGATAATTTAAGTAGACGACTTATCCTGACAGCGGAATAAATTTTAGTACCTCAAGGGTCACATTTATGGTAACGGAGTGGACAGTTAACGGAGTGGACAATTTGTGTATCAGCACGGTAAATATCATATTATCTCTCATGCGTCCACATTAATCGTCGGTACACTCATTATATAGCTTATAAATGTTATATTAAAAATATTATTTAAATTAAATTTATTCATAATCATTGCAAAGATGCAGTAACGGAGTGGATGTATTATGAAAAAACACATGAGGTACGTAATAAATGAAAATTTGTAAAAAATTTGTCTTAGCATTCAGATCCTGTATTAAGACATACTTACTTACATAGATCTTCACAGAAGAGATGTGTTAAGTTGCGAGACCAAAGAACTGAAAGGGTTGTGAGATACGAGATAATTTTTACATGTTAACGGAGCGGACATAATTTTCCGGGGACAAGTTAAAATATATTTTTAAAAATTATACTGAAGTTGTAAGTTTCTAAGTTGTATTTAGAAATATGCAATTATGTTTATTATAAAAGAAACAGTCACATTTTTTGGTTTAATGCACATCATTTTGAAATTGTAGACGAAAGCAATATGTACTATAGCCTAGGGACGGTAACGGAGTGGACCATTTTAAATTCAAAATAAATTTTAATAAATTATTTTATTGCTCTGAATTACTTTCAAAGGTCTTAAATTGTTGACTGATCAATAACGTTTTAATCTAATCACTAATTAGCATGATCAGACTAGGTATTGTTTTCTGAGAAATGACCGGGGACAGATGAATTGTCAATTTATGCATTTACCGGAAAATGACTCGTATATGCCTTTTAATTATTTAATAGCAAGGCATTTAAAGTAAAAAATTTCAATTATTTCCAAATGAATGCATTTACGGATTACATATTTATGATTAAAAAAGTCCCCCGCAAAAAATTCTGAATTTTTGCGAGACCCCTGCGGATTGTTAGGCCATATAATTATAAGCTATACCTTTTTTGCTTATGCTTAAATCGGGCACTGGTCAATAGTGAGCTTTCATATAGCTGATAGTATATTTACAGTAGGCCTACAGTTGCATCATATTTCGCGATGCTCGATAGAAAATTGTCTTAAAAGCTTTACCTGGGACTTTACATTGCATTTTAAGGCCAAAAGTAGTGGGAGGGGTCATCGAAATGCGGACAAAGGGGAGGGAGGGTTATGACCAATGCGGATGTTCGCATCTAAAATTTTAAATTTGATAGTTTTTTAAACATCACCTTGTTTCAACCTCCCTGAAAGACGAAAAGGTCAGTGAAGTGATTGCCTAAAGCCTCATGCATGGTATAACCTGGGACTAAGATTAGCAATCTTAATCCCAGGTATAACCTTTAGGGCCTACTGCGTCTTTAAAGAGGCTTTTATTACTGCACATCCTGTTATGTGATATGAAACCTGAACTGTCACTTAAACGTGCACGGGAACTGTGGAATAATTGTAAAAATAATGATGACGACATTAAAAATTTGCTTAGGCGTGCGGACGTCCGCAAGGGGGAGGGGTAAGGTCAAATGTGGACAAATGCGGACAAGTGGAGGGATGGGTCCAAAGTGGGTCATATAATTATTTTGCGGACGCCCTTTATGGACGACCCCAACTTCCGGTTGGCCAGTTGTTTCTTGTTGACATTTCCTATATTGGTAATCGTAGTCATAATCGTAATCTCAAAACTTCTTAAGCGTCACTCGAAGGCCAAGCGCAGGGCACCAGCCTATTCACGAGCGCTGCGTCAAATCGGAAGGGTTTTTCAAAAGTGTAGTCCAGCGTCCGGTTCCATGGGGGCAAGTCGAGAAGAGGCAGAGCACCTGTTAAGGCGGGTGTCGTTTAGGGTAAGAATTGAAAGGCGGAGGAGTCTGGGTAGGAGTTCTTGAAAAGGCGAGACTTCAGTTTTGAGTGGAAAGCCCGAGTGGTGATAGATAGAGTAGCATGAAGAGGATGATAGAGGACGGGTGGCAATGATGAAAGAACCGAGAATGTGCGGAACACGGGAGAGAGTTTCTTCGTGTTTCCCAGTGTTTCCCAATACTCCTTAATGTTTCTTGGTGTTTTCCAATGTTTCTTTGTGTTTCTTGAATGAATGAGTTAACGAATGGACGGAAGAAAGGAAAGACGAATCGACAGTTAAAAGAATGAACGCATGATTGAACGAATGTAGTGAAGGGATGAATAGATAGATGGATGAATGACTGGATGGATGGAGGAATACGTGGATAAATAAATGAATAACTGCTTTTCGTTTCTGTTTGTTGTACACGAAGAATGAAAACAATTGCAAAATTTAATGCACAATCTTTATTAGATGAACATCACTCATTCTGTTTTCGTCAGCCTCCATTAACGTCTCGACAAAGTAGACCAGTCTGCATTTTCATAACGCTAAGAACTTCTGTCAGCGTCTGTTCGTTGATGCTATGATTCCACACTGACTCTTCCCGTCTGTCCTACTCTTCTATGCGCCTCCTTCTAATCCCTCGCCAAGACCTTGAACCTCAACAAACGACCAAAAAAAACCACGACCAAATAAACAGCACATGACACCAAAAAAAACACAAACACACGACAAATAAAAACAAACTAACAGTACAAAGCATTTAGATTTTGCATTTGTATTTAGTTTAACAACAAAACAAACCAACTCGAACAACAAACAACAAAGCAAACAACATAAAAGTAAACAACAAAACAGACACGAAAGCAAACAACAAACGGCAAAGTAACAAAACAAACAACAAAACAAACAAGACAAAAACACAAAAACTACACAAAGGGCTTACGGGAGATTAAGCCGCGCCAGGGGCCCCCCTGCCTTCACGAGCTTACGGGAGATTAAGCCGCGCCAGAGGCTCGGCAGGGGTGTAGGTTTTGATTATTTTGTCTTGATTATTTTGTCGTCTATTTTGTTACTTTGTCGTTAGTTATTTGCTCTCGCATCCATTTTGTCACATACTTTTGCGTTTACTTTGTCATTCATTGTTAGAGTTGTTGCTTGTTTTGTCGCTAAACTAAACACAAATACAAAATCTAAATACTTATAAAAAAATATACAAATACACTACAAAAAACTAAAGACAAATAAAAAAATAAATACAAACACAAAACGACCACCACACCCTACACACACCACACCCTAAACACAATCCGACAATACGACACTGAGCAGCCATCCTAATGCCATCCTCTTCAAAACGACCACCACACCTACACAAACAACACCCTAAACACAATCCGACAATACGACACTGAGCAGCCATCCTAATGCCCATCCTCCTCAAGCAGGAAACACGTCCAGAACATCCAACGGCACCTATCGAAACACAGTAAAATAAAGAAGGTTATTATTATTACACATTATGACAAAATAGTAACATGAAATGAAAGAAACAGTGAACATGGAATTGGAGGAGCTGTGCAGCAGGTAAACACAATTCCTGTGTAGAGATTTTCGATCATTATTATTCTACACTTAGCTACGTCATACACGGCCTGCTTCTGTCAATCTTCACTCACATCAGATAATAATAATAATAATAATAATAATAATAATAATAATAATAATAATAATAATAATAATAATAATAATAATAATAATAATAATAAGTGGATGCGCACGCCTGGGCCTCACGCTTAACCGCGCAAAATGCGAACTGATCACTACCGATTTCGAGAGCGCCAGCAGGGGCCCTCTGGGACAGTTCGCCCGGGTTGACCCTCCATCGGCCATGCTCCTGGGCGCTCCGCTTTCGCCAGCTGACGCCCTCGCCTCGGCCCTGGACACCTGCGTGGCCGACCTCCGCAACGCAGTGGACAAACTACAGCTCATCGCCAGACAAGACGCTCTCCTGATCCTCAGATGTTCCCTCGGCTCACCTAAACTCATGTATTTACTGAGATGCACCCCTTGTCACGGCCACCCAAGGCTGACGGACTTTGACGAGCTGATGCGGGATGGGATCGGGCGGATCCTGAATTTGTCGCTGACCGACGAACAATGGACGCAGGCTACCCTCCCAATCAGGATGGGGGGGCTGGGCATTAGGAAGGTGACTTCGCTGGCACTACCCGCCTTTTTGGCTTCAGCCGCAAGCACTCTCTCAGTCCAGTCCCTCATCTTGGGCGTAGCCTCGAACACCGATGACGCTGCCAACACGTCTGCACTATCTGACTGGCTGCAGATCGTTGGAACTTGGGACCCAACGAACCTCCCTGGCAACAAACAGTCACAATGGGACAAGCCGCTGCTCCTCGGGGTGACATCGTCTGTCGACGCGAATCTGCACAGCCCCTACGATCAGGCACGCCTAAAGGCCATAACGACCTCACACGCCTCTGACTGGTTACATGCTCTCCCGCTCACCGCATTCGGCCTCAGGCTGAGCGACGAGGCCGTGCGCGTGGCGGTCGGCCTGCGGTTGGGCGCAGTCATTTGTGAACCACACACTTGCGCATGCGGCGCCCCCGTCTCAGCAAGGGGATCGCATGGCCTCTCGTGTTCGCTCGGTTTCGGTCGACAAGCCAGACACAGCGCCATCAATGACCTTATTCATCGCACTCTTAATAGAGCGGGTACCCCGGCGATCAAAGAACCATCAGGACTTACCAGATCCGACGGAAAAAGGCCGGACGGCCAGACTCTGATCCCTTGGAGTGGCGGACGCCCTCTGATATGGGACGCGACCGTGGTGGATACGGTAGCCGCTTCATATCTTCCCGAGACAGCGATCACGGCCGGAGGAGCAGCAGAAAGGGCGGCCACAAGGAAGCACGCCAAATATTTAGAACTAGAAACGAGATACACCTTCGTGCCGATCGCCGTGGAGACATTGGGCCCTACCAACAAAGAAGGTCTCGCCTTTGTTTCTGAAATCGGCCGCCGATTGACGGCAATCACTGGCGAGGCCCGCGAGACAACCTTTCTCTTCCAGAACATTTCAATAACAATTCAACGATTCAATGCCGTTGCATTCCAGGGCACCTTGTCAGGACTACCCGGGATCGAGGACCAGCGGGCCCATCCAAGCTGGATCTAACTATACAATCTTGAAGAAAACGTTGCAAATTCGAGACAATAATAATAATAATAATAATAATAATAATAATAATAATATTCTTTATTATTTCAAATTGACAGATGCGGTAAGATTAAATTGTAACATGAAAGTACAATCAAGATCTTAATTAAACACACGGTTTGGCAGCCATGCAAGGCGCCGCCCTAGAGGGGGTTTACGGGAATCGATCCACGAACCTAATGCTCTCCTGGCCATGAGCGTTACCATTACTCTATCCCCCTCCCCAAGTATCTCATTCCAGTGGTTTGATTTTGGGGTGCAGACACAATTCCCGGTCAGATAAAAATAAATCCATATGTTTTCTAAGTTCAGTATATTCATTATGTATTGAAAGACCTCAGGGATGTATTGAAAGACCTCAGGAAATTTTACTCAACTGGTACTGCGACACGTGTCTTGTACACAACGTGAATATCAGCTTTCACAATCCCAATAATAAAGAATATTATTATTATAAAATTATAAGGTAGCATGATATAATTCAAATTTGTATAGAGCCATAGACAAGTTCAGAGTAGATTAGTTTTTACAAGATATATTCATCTTAATGATCTTTAATCAAAATTTTAGATAAATATTAAGAAGTAAATGACAATTAAAATACATATCAAATGTACATCAATAACTCCCCATAATTTGCATTATCAAAGTTATATTATAACAAGGTCAGGCAAAGATTCTAAATTTAATCAGCTATAGATCAAGTCTTGGATTCCATCCCTACACCAGAGCACTGTTTACACAACACATCTGCAGAATTTAAATTGTATTTGAAAATTTATACAGTGCCACTTAAAGAGTAAAACTAATCGCTGCTAGCTTATATGATGTAAAATGTCATTCAGAACTGGAATTACAATAGTTAGCAAATATCAGAAACCTACCATCTATGGCATGGCTCTCCTTGCCCTTTATCGTTCTTCTTATCTTCCAACTGATCTCTCTGCCTCTGGAGGTCCGAGCTCGCCGCCTCCAGTCCTGCCAATCGTGAGCTGAGATCGCTGATTTGCAGTCGGCATGTTTGCAACGCACAATGAATGACGGTGGAGGTGCTATGGACAAAGGACAACGAAGGCGACCTTCCATGGCTTTCTGATCTAGATGCAGAACGGGCGCGACGTGTAGACTTCGAAGTCGAGCGTCTGGTTTTGAGTGTACTCATATGTCCCTCCTTGACAGTAAAATCCTCCATCCGGTCGCAGTGGTCAATCACTTCCTGGGCAGTTCTTCTCAGGCCTTCGAGCATTGACTCAGTGTGCTCGAGCTGGCATTTAACGAACTATCCATGTTGAGGATCAAGTCAGACTTTGACGGGTGACAGCTTGTAGCCTTGTGGATCAAGACTCTTGTGAGCAGTTGCCAACTTCAAAAGTTCTGACAGAAGGAAGCCTTGTGGATTAAGACTCTTGTGAGCAGTTGCCAACTTCAAAAGTTCTGACAGAAGGAAGCCTTGTGGATTAAGACTCTTGTGAGCAGTTGCCAACTTCAAAAGTTCTGACAGAAGGAAGCCTTGTGGATTAAGACTCTTGTGAGCAGTTGCCAACTTCAAAAGTTCTGACAGAAGGAAGCCTTGTGGATTAAGACTCTTGTGAGCAGTTGCCAACTTCAAAAGTTCTGACAGAAGGAAGCCTTGTGGATTAAGACTCTTGTGAGCAGTTGCCAACTTGAAAAGTTCTGACAGAAGGAATCATGCATTTCTGATTGTTCGGCAGACTGACAGTCGCTGAGTAATCTAAGATAAAATACAACATTACGATTTTGGTTTGAAAAAGAAAGTTCTCTGTGACGGACAACAGACGCACAGATGAATTCCAAATTCATATTCATCTTCCTTAGGCAGACACTTCAACAAATGAAGTAGAATCCTACTTTTCTGGTCATCTACCAGACATAGCCTCCCTCAAGATGTTCTTATGGTTAGGGATACTACTCTTAATCAACGCTTAAAACTCTTTTGCCTGTGGGGATGGCCTGCAAGTGAATGCATATGAGGAGACAATTGAAGAAGTGCTACATGAATGCCCTGAATGAATTAAGGAATTCCATATTGAGAAGCATTTTAACTGTAGTCTTGTGGACTTCCTAGATGCACTGTAAGTTAATCTTCTCACAGACTCAAGTTAAAATTTTACCGATATATTAAGCACTTGCTGGTTGCATAAAAGCTGTTGCCTGTTACAAATTTAATTCATGTTTTTAATTTATAAACTCATCTTGAACTTGGTAAAGAAGAATTCAGACTTCATAAAGTGGAAAACCAAATCTACTGAAATGAAACGGCTGTTTTCTTACCTCAAATGGCTGCTGGGTCGACGACTTGAGTTTGTCTGTCTCAGACTTTTTCTTTTCACTAGCTCAGTTGAGCTGGCTCCAGGTCAATTAACTGGCTCCGATCAACAAATGTCTCCCGAACTTTTTTTTTAACCAGGTCAATATAACTGGCTCCGATCGACAAATGTCTCTCCTGGACTTTTTTTTTAACCAGCTAGTTGAGCGGGCTTCAAGCATCTTTCTCCTCATTCCCAAGGTCAGATGAATTCTGCTCCATCAGAGGTGGTATTTGTTTAGTATGATGACTCGAAGAACCACTGGTGGTATGTCCTCTGCCGCCGCGATGTGGGCTGCTATCTCCAACTGTACCCTGTGATCGACTTCCAGGGTAAGACTGTATTCCTCCATGATCCAGTCTCCCAAACCTTCGTTGGCAGCAAAATAAAATGCAGCCTTTCAGTTGAAGAAATTACACAGTTTGTGTTACCATGTGAAATATTATAAAGAACTTCACAAAAAAGACCCAGAACAGTTTCGTATTTTCCATAAAAAATCCGATATCCAGGAAGCCAAACCAAATCAAAGGGGGTTTCCAGAGTGTAGTCCAAAAGAGGTCCAAGTCCGATATCCAGGAAGCCAAACCAAATCAAAGGGGGTTTCCAGAGAGTAGTCCAAAAGAGGTCCAAGTCCGATATCCAGGAAGCCAAACCAAATCAAAGGGGGTTTCCAGAGAGTAGTCCAAAAGAGGTCCAAGTCCGATATCCAGGAAGCCAAACCAAATTAAAGGGGGTTTCCAGAGAGTAGTCTAAAATAGGTCCAAGTCCGATTTCCAGGGTACCAGATCTCACTGTTTTGAGACAAACAGGGACAGAGACTGACAGAAGACTTTCTAAATTTTACTGTGATTAGGAGGCAATTAGACTTTATGTAGAACGGTCCTGAATGCAGGGCTCGAAGTGGGACGGTGTGAAACGGTATGCCATACCGGCACCTCTCCTGGCCGGCCGAAAGCATACCGGAACTTCTCCAGGCGAAAAATCCATACCGGTATGGCCCAAAAACATATCGGTATCGACGGTATGCCAAGTCAAACAGTGCCTAGTCATAGTGGCGTACCGATCCGTTAACGATGGTAGGCCTATGTACCACTAATGACTTCATGGCCACCAGGGACGTAGCCATAAAAGGTTCGTACACACCTCTGTCAGATTCTGCTTTCGGACCCTATTCTATGATTTCTCTTGCGCACAAACTAGAGATTTGGCCAACTGTTCCATCTAATGATATATTTAGCCTACGGTGTTCAAAAGTGCCGCAACCAGGCCCTTGTAGGACTCAGTCTCTCTGCAGTCTGAAGTATAGCTGGATGCTTCATGTCACCTTCGTGAAAAATGAAACACAGGGCCACAGACGTATGTCCAGGTCACCCTAATGTGTCGGGGTACCGTACTTGACCCTGATCGACCCCACACTAGAACCGACACCAATTTGTACACGAAGATAAGTTCATTCGCTGCAGTCAGATTCTCCCATTCAGGCGTACATCCACTGCATACACTTTAACGATACTCACTGAGCCCAGCGCTAAGAAATTCCTGAAATAATATCTGCCTTGTTCGTCTCTCTCTCTCTCTCTCTCTCTCTCTCTCTCTCTCTCTCTCTCTCTCTCTCTCTCTCTCTCTCTCTCTCTCTCTCTCTCTCTCTCTCTCTCTCTCTCTCTCTCTCTCTCTCTCTCTCTCTCTCTCTCTCTCATGTCAGTCAGTCTCCTGAATTCTAAATAGTTTCTCACGACGAAACCCTTGACAAGAAACCAGTTTCTTTCTCCGAAAATTCGCTAAAACTCACCTATGGCAATGTAGAATTCACAAATTTTTCCGGTGGAGGAACCCCCCACTTCAAGGGGTGGGAAGGGAAGGGGCTGGGAGGGGAAGGGAGGGAGGGAAGGGAGGGACAGGGAGGGAGGGGGAAGATGGATAGGCATGGAGAGGAAGGGGCAGGGGAGGGACAAGGGAAGGGAAGGCTGAGGAAGGGGAAGGGGAGGGGAGGTAAGGGGAGCGGAATGGTTCTTGTAGCCATATCGGCACCTCTTGTTTCCCACTTCGAGCCCTGCCTGAATGGTACTATTAAACGCGCTATATAAATTTCTAGCAAAGCAAAATTATGAACAGAAGAAGAACGCATACCATAAAATTTTCTTACTTTTACGTAAAACTTCATTTTCTTATTTTCTTTCATACTCACTTGCATCAAATTACTTTTTCATTTAATAATTTCGTGTTTTAGGCTACCACACTTCCTTGCTTACTGACCGATTATTTTCGGTCGTTGAAATGACGATGATAAAATTTATGTCATACCCTACGAGTGATGACTTTTTCACTTCGATGATCGACTGCCGCTCAGTTCGGGAATTGTTCTTCGTCATTTTCTTAAATGGAGTATTTCGTCATTTTTTAATCGTTTTCAATGTTTAAATGTCGATGTTCTTCGACGTCTTTCGTCCGCAACGTTTGACAGCAATGAATCGACTAATCCAGACAGAAACTGATGGGACAATAGAGGAAAATTACGTCATTCTTGCGATGATGTCATATTTGGGGACAAACGACTTCTATAAAAAAGACAATCGCAAGGGGTGAAGTAATATCTGAAGTGACAAATCTCAATATCGCTATTCTACTGATATCTAAACCGCGTATTTCAAGTTACAATGTAAGTTTCAGGCCTACATCAAATTACATTGTAGTATGGAGTACGCAGTAGTTAAATTATTAGCTGAGAAACACGAATCGTAAACTGTCGTTTAGCTCGGTTTATTACATTTTGTTTCGAACTGAGTTCCGTTTTGAGTTGCATGCCCCTGTTACGAAACGGTGTACTTTGACAGAATCAACCCAGGCTCGATGTTCTTAGATAACATCGACTCAGAATAGTGGCGCTACAAAAATTCTGGGTTCGCTCAGAGACTTCTATTCCCTCTAAACAAGCGAGCTCAATCCCTCTCCTCCCCTCTTTCACAGAACTGTGAGCGAAGACTCAGTAACTTGCATACAGTGTGATAAAAGCCGAAAAGAACGTTCCCACCCCACCCCGTTTTTCACTGGGCTCAGCTTGCGCCCACCCTGAATAGGGATAGGATCCCCTGAATGGAGCTAGGCAGTGGGGAGGGAGATTTGCGATGAACGAGATAACACGTGTTAACAGCTTTCCCTCTGGAAAAGGGTTTGAGGCGCTGGAATGAATGAGTATGGGATAATATTTCTGAAAACCGGATGAAAGGCACAAGGGACCCGTCTGGGCGTGTTTGCTGGGCGGTCTCTAGATCTCGAGGTGAGTATAACCTCGACTACAGCCCTGTTAGTGATAGGACTTTGAAGTGGATTCGCTCTGGGATATTTAGCCAATGGAGTGATTTGATCACCATCATCGTCTTCGTCGTAATCACTACCAACACCATCGTCGTCGTCATCATCATCATCATTGATTCAGTTGCATATCTCTCCTTCGGATATCATTGTGTGGCCTGCAATCTTAAGGCATGCGCATGCTTCGAACTACTAACACTCCAAACGGGCATTTCAACCGGCTATTGCTGCGCCTGTGAGCCGTGACCATTGCAACGACCAACAGCGCCTTCACAGACTCGCACGACTGTCGATCTTGGTATGTATGATGCCAGTATAATAATATGTCATTCGCTAGGTGTCGCTCCTTCAGGATGAAAAGGAGAAAGGCATTGGCTTATCGCTGTCAAATGGCTGGCGCCAAAAACTGTTGTTGTTGTTGTGGATGATGATGACGATGATGATGACGTCCAATGATGAAGAGGAAGAAGAGAAT
>OY744607.1:64116157-64371157 GCA_963556255.1 Allolobophora icterica
TCCCTTTGTATGTCCGCGTCGATGTGCCGTTGTGTGTACGTGTGCGTGATCGTGTGATCTTTGGTGTCATCGTTTACAAGCGGCAGATGGCGACCCCATCGCTGCTTCCGACCCCACTCTCCGGTCTCCACGGCCAGCCTGTTGCTATAAATAGCTCGGACAATACATTAGGCAGGATGGTGGCGTCAGAGGGAGACACGCAACAGCCGCCACTAGAGAGGGCGGGGCACAGCGCAGCCGTAGACTAATTTTTTATTTATCCTTGGCTCTTCTGCGCCTCATTTACGCAACGAGCCTCCGGGTCTTCGCAACCTGTGTAGGCCTACAGCTGTGACGAGAGCCGGTAGGCCCTACCTCGGCCTAGGATTCGGCTCGATAGAGCGGCCGCTGTGGTAGACCTCTTGGTACAACCAACGTCAGCACGAGGTTCATAACAATGACTATGGTTAGGCAGAGGGCCTCGCTCCGCCAGTTTAATGTATATGCAGTACGCACACAAGGCTCCATTGCCGAGCATTCAGCAGAAAATTCCGTAATGGTCAGGGTAAATGTTGCTGCAAATGTGTACGTTTTTTATAATAGCGACCACATGGCCTAGACCCTGTTCACTTGCATGGACCCTGATAACGTTTCAATGAATTGATGGGGGTGAGTTCCTTTGCCGCCAGATGTACTCCGACCACGTCGTGACGGAACAGGACCTGGAGTGGTTGGGAGGAGAAATTCTGACACCGATCCAACAGTTTATGGAATGCTTTTGTTTGCTTTTCCCTTGCCCTCCACCTGAGCCAACAAAACACTGGCAAGCGTGCCTTTGGTTATCGATTTGTCACACGTAGGCCTACGATAAGTCTCTCTCTCCCTCTCTCTCTCTCTCTCTCTCTCTCTCTCTCTCTCTCTCTCTCTCTCTCTCTCTCTCTCTCTCTCTCTCATCTCTCTCTCTCTCTCTCTCTCTCTCTCTCTCTCTCTCTCTCTCTGTCTCTCTCTCTCCTCGTCTCTCTCTCTGTCTCTGTCTCTGTCTCTGTCTCTCTGTCTCTGTCCTCTGTCTCTGTCTCTCTGTCTCTGTCTGTCTGTCTGTCTCTGTCTGTCTCTGTCTGTCTCTGTCTCTGTCTCTGTCTCTGTCTCTGTCTCTGTCTCTGTCTCTGTCTCTGTCCTCTGTCTCTGTCTCCTCTCTCTCTCTGTCTCTCTCTCTCTCTCTCTCTCTCTCTCTCTCTCTCTCTCTCTCTCTCTCTCTCTCTCTCTCTCTCTCTCTCTCTCTCTCTCTCTCTCTCTCTCTCTCTCTCTCTCTCTCTCTCTCTCCTCTCTCTCTCTCTCTCTCTTCTGTATGTGTCTGTGACAGCATATGCTATAGGTTCTATTATTGTTTGATCTGCCCTTCAACAACAAAGTTTTCCCTGCAGTTTGTTTATCTTACTCTGGCGATTATGTTTAAGTGACCTTATTCGCGTGCGATAGCTCAGCTGAGAGTAAAAGGCAGCAATTCATTTATGAATCTAGCATTTGCATCGATTGGAGCTCAATGATCCGTGCTGATAATCTCCATCCAAAGTGAATCGGTTTCTCTAATGATTGTGCAGTCCATTCATTTGCTCAGGGATTACCTATCCCAAGAGAAGCCGTATCTCCTCATATCTCCAACCTTTGACGTCGCTGTTGTAATCGTAAACTCCAAACGTCTAAAGCGTCACTGGAAAGTCAAGCGGGCGCTGCATCAAGCCAGAGGGTTTTCCAAACGGTAGTCAACAGGGGGCCCGAGTCCGGTTTCCAGAGGGTCCAGGTCACAAGTTTTACATATTTATTAGCTATGAACTACTTTACTGACCAAAATATAGCGAGAATCAACTCAGCTATGATGAGTACACTCACCGTACACTGTGTGTGGGAAGATAAGACGGCGAGGGAGAGCACTGGCCGCCCGCTCTCGTATGCCGAGGCTAAGAAAATGAAGTCGATAACACTTCACACTCGGCTGGTAGTGGTGCCTGTTGCTGGAAGTAGTAGTAGTAGAAGTAGCAGCAGCAGCAGTAATAGTAGTAGTAGCAGTAGTAGTAGAAGTAATAGCAGCAGCAGCAGCAGCAGCAGCAGTTGTCTCTGTTTAATGACACGGTGTGATAACAAAGATCAATAGCGTCGCCATCCTTCTTCATCCAGACTTGGGACTGGCACTGCCTGGCACTATAATGGTAGGGACGTGCAGTGGCGGAGTTAAAGACTAGTGCAAGTGCTTATAGACGTCCTGAGCCGAGATCTAGAACGTACATGATCTAGACAAAGAGAACGAAGGAACCTCAGAACGAGATTTGCACAAACACATATGACAAGGACGGCCCCTCAATTGTAGAAAGAGGCAGCCCAGGGATGGATAAATCCGAAGAATTAGCATTGAGCGGAGTAGTCTGACTCGGCAATGGCGGCCGCGCGCCGTTCTCCCTGTAGTAAACAACACTCGAGTCGTCTTTGTACACACGAGCGAGATCCGGACGCCATCGATAATTGCCGGCTTCCACTGGACTCGTAACATCGTGATGCCGACAACGCGTTGAGTCGCTCCACAAACGACACAGCTATCATCATTTGAGGTAATCTAAAATGATAACGGTATTTGTTGCCACTAATGTATTGTCTGAACTGGCGAGGAAACAATGTCTGGAATAAACAAGATCAACAAGCAAGATAGTCAGAAACAAATGTATGTATATATGTTTGTTTGTATGTATGTACGTATGTATGCATGTATGTATGCATGTATGTATGTATGTATGTATGTATGTATGTATGTATGCGTGTATTTATGTATGTATGTATGCATGCATGCATGTATGTATGAATGTATATATACGTGAATATATGTATGTATGTATGTATGTATATGTAGGCATATATTTGTATGTATGTACATACGTGCATACATATGTATTATGTATGTAAGTATGTATGTATGTATTATGTATGCATGCATGCATTGCATGTAGGTGTATATGTATGTGTGTATGTATGCATGCTTGTATGTATGTATGTATGTATGTATGTATGTATGTATGTAGGTATGTAGGTAGGTAGGTATGTATGTATGTATGTATCCATGCATGCATGTATGCATATATGCATGTATATATGTATATGTATGTCGGCCTATATTTGTATGTATATACGTACGTATATACGCACATGTGTATGTAAGTATATATGTATGTATGCATGCATGCATGTATGTATGTATGTGTGCATGTGTATGTATGTACGTATGGATGTATAATGCATGTTTGTAAGTATAAACTATATCTGCATCTATAGACACTCAAAATGGCGCCGTTTACTTCCTTGCAAGACACACTGCGTTTTCTATGCCCATGTACAAGTCACCAAATCTGTGCCTCCATGTCCAAAGTTTAAATTAAACTATATATATATATATATATATATATATATACACTTAAGAAATTGGATAAACTATTATTTTACTCCCACAGTTTTCGCCCCTTCAGTCCGCCGTCATAAAAAAACAGTTGAAGGGGTCGACATTTTTACAGATTACCAAAGTACATGACTGCAGGTCAAAATCTAAAGTTGTTTATATGCCTACGTTGCGCACAAAACACGCATGACTCATGAGATATTTTAGTTTCCTGACACTCCACCTTCTTGTCAGTTACCGTACTTAGTTAGGGGAGATAAAGAGCTAGGGGTTTATCACCTTCCCCCCAACAACTAAAAAGTGATCCCAGGCTGTCCACTTTCTTGCACTTTGTAATGAACATATTTTATTCTGGGATGAGGCTCCAAACTGTTAATTCTAATTACAAGACTTATTTTTAATATATTATTTTTACATAAATATTATTACTTTTGAAAAATTTTAAATACTCAGATAATTAGAATAGTAAACTATCTATCAAATGATATATAAAAAATTTAAAACATGGTAGTATCGACGATCTCAGATAATACTATTATGGGCCAGCTATAATTTTGGTATCGCGATCACACTGTTAGAAAACGTCAAGTCATGTGGCCAAAGGAATGCAGCATTAGCCGTAATGCGCCTAGCATTCCTCCGACGACTGCCTGTTGTTCGGTCGTCCTAGATTCTAAGCCGTGCTGTTCGCGCCCGTTCGGGTTGTTTAAGCCTGCTTGCGTGGTGTAGTAGGTAAGTCGTTTTCGCTCTCTTTCGTGCTCATTTTGTACGTTTTTCGTCAGAAATTCGCGTATCGGCGCCGTTTCCACTTTCGTGTAGCTAAGGTTGTCTGTTTTGATTTTAAATGTCGATTTCTTGCGGTTTTCTTCGACCGCAAAGACAACTATCGGCAGACGGCTTTTAAGAAATCGCCATTATAGCCCACTTCCGACTCGTATACTGCGGTCGATTCGTATACTGCTCGTTATACGGGAAATTGGGGGACGGACGGGGAAAACCGGGATCTGGTGATGATTTGATCTGGTGGAAATTGCGGACCTAGTGCCTTCGAAGCATTAGAGGTAAGTATCCGCTATATTGCCTGAACATTGAATCCAGCGGGCAACGTTTATGTGTAGATTTGTGACTTACGGACTGAATTATGTGTAGGCTATTTTAGCTGACGGGAGAGGTGCGTTTGTAGTGGGGGTAACAGTTTAGGGACCTGTTGTGACCCTTCGGCCAACAAGATTTTAATGGAAGGCTGGAAGATTCTGTCAAATTGCCCCATGCATGCTAAGATAATTGTTCGATAAAAATGACCTTTAATACATGTCTGATAATGACAATAATAATAAAATAGCTCTGGGTGGGTTGGTGTCTGGGTTGTAGAAATAAATGTAGGATGACCTTTTAGTGTCAACAATCAATGGGCGTTGGCTTTTTATGGTGCTTTTGTGTGCCCTTGACAGTTCACTTCTTGTCAACTACAAAACGGCAGTGCTTTGCAACCAAGCATTTTATAGAGCCTTTATTGACTCTTGTGTAGTGTAGAAAAATGTCTTTAGGATGTCACAGTTTGATATGTAATACATTTACGAGTGGAAAGACTTTTTTAATGTTTTTTTATTATTCTGTATTTACTAATCTGCTTGAAGGACTTCCTTACACTATAACCGTCTCAGGGGAGACTTAAACCCACACATTACAAGGCAAGCATCAGACTAACACACAAAAATCATGTTACTTAAGAAATAGCTTAAGAAATAACAAAATAACAAACCAATAAGAAATTGATTTATGTATTGCCTTGACGATCATGTTACATGATGATCGTATTACATTTTGATCATATTACATGACGATCGTGTTACAAGATGTCATGTTACATGATGATCATGTTACACAACGATCGCATTACATGATGATGATGTGACATGATGATCTCTGGCCACACTGTGTTGCTTTACTTGATCTTGCCCTTCTGTTATACATTATCATACTTCGCCTAGGTTTAAAAGTACCTTACTAGGAGCAAAGCGAAGAAGATGTAAGTTTGATAAATGTTTCCATTGTAGTTCAGTGCCCACTGCTCTTCACCTTTGCTCACACTACTATGGCAGGATGCTGTGTCTGCTCACCCTTGGCACCATCTTGCTGTAGTTGATCCCACTTGATATCCGTTGGTGGTGTAGTGGCGTCTTCGGTCTCAACTTCAAGACTGATCTGTTGTGGGGGTGGGCTGTGTGGAGATATCTTTAAGAGGGGCCGTTTAATGTGTTATCTAGACAGAATTTAACATAGGCTAGGTCCATGTTAGAGATCAAACTGATGGTCTAGGAAGCACCATGCCATAGCCAACAGCAGAACCTTCCGAAATGGTACTAGAGAAGTTTTCCAGATTAGATTACAGTTCTTGGATTACAGAACTGATGTGGATGTGCATTCGAGTTTGTTCTTGTTGTCATTGTTATTGACTTCAGACCCACCTATATTTCAAAGACTTGTCTGCCATACACTGGCTTCTGCCCCAGTAGACTCGCCCCTTGGGAGTTACCCTTTTTTTCCGACTTGATTGATACTGTTTACTATAGGAGATGTAAATTATTATTATTATTATTTATGCCCTGAGGTAAATAAGATCCCTTGGAGACTTATACTTTAATTAAAAAGAGTGAAATAACATCTGGAACTGCACCTATTCATCGAAGTCCAGTGCAAAATGTACTGCTGCATTTTTTTTACCAAGTAAGAAAGTATGTATTTTCTGTATTGAGAAGCATTAGCAAACACAGAGTGCTGTGCATGGTAAACATATTACATTCAAAAATATAACCAATTGTATACGGAGATAAGTTAGTGCAAATAAAGTGAGACATAAGGAGGAGTGGCAAGTGTAATGGCTCAGGGACGTAAAACTTGTTCTAGGAGCTGTTTCAGGTAATTATTATTTTTACATGACACCGTATTATAACTATCTATGTATGTTACACTGAGTGTGTGTGTGTGTGTGTGTGTGTGTTTTATTTGCATTTTAGGTAACCTTACTTACCAAGAGCTTGTTTGTAGTGGTTTGTGTCTGTGATGTGTGTGTGTGTGTTTGTATGCATGTGTGCAACAATGTTGACCCGAGGTTATTTGCAAAAACAAGAACATATATATTGATTGAGTGATGTATTGACTGATTAAATAATTGATTGAAAGATTGATTACTTTGAACCAGTTGGAAGTGTAGCAATTGACCCATTTGCTAATGATTGATGACCCTTAAAACGTGATAGCTGGTGTTTCTATATTCAAACCTCCTATAAAACTGAACCTTAATTATTTTATAATCCCTCCATTTTGAGAAATTTTATAATCCCTCCAGGTTAAGAATGTTTTTGTCACTCATTTGTTTACATTCTAAAAGCAAATTTTCTTGTCACTATTAATGATAAGACTCCTTTCTTTGTTGTTAATTAGTTCACTGTGTTCTGCTCGTTATTTTTAATTTTACAACATTGTATTGCCCCAGGCTGTCTTAATCTGCTGCAGGATTCTTAAATTGGCTTGCTATTGATTGACCTCTGAACTCTGACCCCTGGTCCCGTTGAACTGCATCGTTGACATCGTTTAATTGTCGCAGTAAACTGCCAAGTTCTTATCTAATCTTTGGCATGTCAAAATTTGTAATCTCGTTGACTAGCAACTTTAACAGGACCTTTAAACAGAGTTAAGGCAGGTGTTTGATGCTGACCTTTTGACCTTCTGCTGCCTTGTCTGTTAGGAACTGAGTGTTGTAGAATCATGTGCTAACTGTTGTAGAATCACATGCTCACTCTGGTAGAATCATGTGCTCGCTGCTGTAGAATCATATGCTCACTGTTGTAGAATCATGTTCTCACTCTGGTAGGATCATGTTCTCACTCTGGTAGAATCATGTTCTCACTCTGGTAGAATCATGTTCTCACTCTGGTAGAATCATGTGCTCACTCTGGTAGAATCATGTGCTCACTCTGGTAGAATCATGTGCTCATTCACTGATATGCTTGCACTTTCTGCTTGCACATTCAGTTTCAGTTACATTAGGCACTGTTGGCACTTGGCCACATTTTGAGGCACACTCTTGCTGCCAGGCAATGGTACCTGGTTGCTTCAAGGGCAAAGTACAATATCTTGTGGTAGACTAAATTGTGAATACCCTTTATGAGTATGGTATCAGACAGTTGTAAATTACCATTTTGGTCACATTAACATTAGCGCCTGTTTGTCATTATTTTATTACTTGTAAATTTATTTAGCGCCACTACCTAACGACCAAGCATCAGTCGATGGTGCTGAGCAGTTGTGAGTGAATGACTTGTTCATAGTCCCTACTGAGTCAGTTATCATCTCAGGGGAGGCTCGAACCCATACTCTCCATGTAACAAATGGAGCACTTAATCAGTCATATATTTGCCTGGTTTCATTGCACACTCATTTGCCTCATTCTGTTTACACACATATGCTGGCTCATTCATTGCTCATATGCTGGCTCATTCATTGCTCAACATAGACTGTTTTGGCCTTGAGATCGACTAAGAACGCATCTCCTCCTAGACTTGCTTCTTCTTCTTCAGTAGACTGTTTCCCTGTCTTCTTGAATTCCCTTGTCTTCCAACCGGACTCACTCAGCAATTTTGATATGTAAGGCAATTTTGCGTAATACAATCCGTCGACTTATTATTTCAACGGCGCCATAGAAGTTCTCAGACGATTATTATTATTATTATTTATTGCCAAGTCTCGTATTTGCTTATGATCTGCTTACTCGCTTGCGTGTTTGCTTGCACTCGTTTGCGTGCTCGCTTATTTGCTTGCTCGCCCATTTACTCTTGCACACTCATTATCTCCGGGTTCTGCTTTTGTGCAATGTGGTTGAGAGAGAGGCATGGAGCTACAGAGCACTTCTTGTTTCCATGTTACTACAGACGAGAGATACTTTATGGACCTCGTAAGCTGTTTAAGGTTGCTGAGTGATCAGCGTCTGGGCGGCTCTGTCTCCTCTGCCTACTGTTCACCCAGTGGATGAAAGGTTACCGAAATGGGGCTATATAAATGATCAGATACATTCACAAATTAGATACATACTTACGTACATACACATACATACATACATATACGTGCATGCATGTAAATATAACGAGACTTCTTTTGGGCTCTTGTGGGTAGTCCAGGATATTTTACTTCAGGAAATAATTTTCACTTCTATTTCAGTTCAGATGTCCTCAATTTCCGTTCTATTTCGGTTTTCGTTCTTAAAATAATTTCAGTTATCGTTACAGTTATACTTAACATAAATCAATATTTTCCGTTCTAAATTTTACTTGATGTTAACGAAAATATCACTGGTGGTACTTGTTTTGGGCCCTTGTTTTCCGTTCACTTGAAATGGATACAAGTCATGATAGTCTAATGGTTAGGGTGCTGGGCTGTCAAACGAGAGGTCCTGATTCAAATCCCGGCAGAGCAGAAATTTGTTCAAGGTTTCTGCTACACCCGTGCCTTCCAATCAGTTCAGCTGTAATTAGTACACTAACCGTACACTGTCGGGTGGGGGGAGGGGGATAGACGGCAGCGGGCGGGGAAGATTAGCCCACGCCCTCTAATGCCGAGACGTGAAGACCGTAATTAGATATTTTGAGCTCCACGGCCGAGGCCAAGAAAATGAAGTCGCTAACACTTCATAACCTTGGCTGCGTCTCGGGGTTAGCTTAAGGGATTGTTCTTCATCTTCTTTATTTGACGTGGCCGGGTGAAGAGAGCTTGGTGGTAATCTGCTTTCAACGACATTGCCTGACCTTGGATTGGCCGTTGATCATGGGAGGGCCCGAAGCGTAGATGGAATTCTGGTTTCTGTAAGTCTGGAACTGCTCAACATCAGGCCTAGTCATAGTCTCATAGTCAGTCCGTAAGAGCATCGAGTTGGTGAGGTTGGAGGGTGACGTTTTTGGGATATGGGGTGAGACACGGACCCCTGTTTGGGTGAGGATAGATGAGCTCGTATGTGGCGGCTGCACTGTGCAAGGGCGGATTAAGCAATCTGCCACACCTTGGCCAAGAATTTGTCTGCCCATAATATTTATGTTTCAAGGTTTTAAAATTTAAATGTAACTAATTTGCAAATGGCTGGCGGCTCAAACTGATAATGACAGTGATGAATGCTATTATTATACACTTATTTATTTATTTTTGTTGTCTAGCTCACAGTTTTAAATTAGATTAATGCGCAATTTTTAAGTTTATCGCCCTCTGGAAGGTTCCACCCTGGTCTATGGACTTGTTTTTTCCTGTACGGTGAGGTGAAGCAGAGCTGTGGTGAGGCCAGTTGAACAATTCTACAACTCTTTATGTGTGTCCTTGAGTATACTAAGGTAGTATAGAAAGTAAGTGTGGCTTTTGGGTGGACAATTAATGTGGGGTTTGAACCAGTCACGAAACAGTTTGACTTGACAAATGACTGAGGACAATGGGGATCATTTATTCTTACCCATCACCGCCAAATGGCTGGCGTCAGGAACTGATGATGATATGACGATGAATATAAGCAGGTAAAGGTGACAAGCTTGTTGGGACGTGCTTGAAAGACGCGATATAAATGTTTTGTTACATTACATTGTTTTCTCAGCTCTACAGAAACTCGTCTGAAGCGTGGGTGTTCCTGAGGTTTGAAGGGGATCAAGCACGGTGAGGGAGAGACAGGGAGAGAGCGCACTTTTGAACCTCTCGTCTTATGTTGGTATTGCTGTCTAGGATTTTGATCACCTGTCGGAGTTTGACCGGGCCAGTCCACTGGATTGTTGACACGGCGATTTCACTTGGCTTCGATAGCTCAGCTAGTCGCCTTGTTCGCTACAATAGCCGCATGACGAATGCGTCACTAGATGATATTATGTTGCCAATGTGGCGTGCATAAACTTCTCCAAAGCCGTGTCTATTCTCGGCAGACATTGATAAGTTTTAGTGATATCAGTGAAGTACACACACTGTCTTGATATGTGTGTATGTATGTGTGGGTAACTGGGTATGTATGTTTGTGTGAGTGTTATGGCTTAATACTATAGACTACTTGTATCACATCACAATAGCAAGCTATTTCAGGATTCTCTCTGACTGATCTCTGACAGCAGTCATGCATGGCACAATTGTCAGTATGTGCATTTTAATCCTCAAGAAGCGGAAGATGAAGAGGACTTGAGGAAGTTGCTATGTTTAAAATTGTAGTACATTTTTGTGTACATGTATTGTTGAGCTGATTTTCATACACTACCCTGCCAACTTTCCCACTTGGAGCCAATGCGGGACCCATATTTCCGTATTGGTACCTGTGTAGAACCTATATGGGTCCCACATGATGCCCTTCAAAACACTGAAAGGGTAATGTGGATGTTTTTGCATAAAGTTTTCTAAAACTTTTGTTGCAGTAAAGGCTACACTTTACCGATGAGCCAGACATTAACTGTAAGTTTTGAACCTACAGAAGTCCAGACTTTTAGACCAATTTCAGACTTTTTATCAAGCGCCAAGGAGACAATTATCACTGGATGATTCACCAACCATGTCGTCTTTTAATTTTTGCAGTGCCATTGCTGCATTTTTTCCTTTTAATTGTTGTGGTGCCACTGATGTGTTTTTTCCTCTACTTCCAATTTCTTCCACTTTTTTTATGAAGCATTGAGGGAGACAATATCACTGATGATTTCACCAACATTGGCATCTTTTAATCATTGCAGTGCCAGTGCTGCGTTTTTCCCTTTTACTTGTTGCGGCAATTCCAATTTTTCCAAACATTTTTTATGAAGCATCGAGGGAGACAATATCACAGCGGCGTCTTTTAATCGTAGCGGCGCCATGGCTTCGTTTTTTTCCTCTGCGTCTTCCAATTTCCCTTTCAACCGATCCGCTGTCTTTGTGCGTCACGTGCCGCGTTGTTTATCGGTCCGTCGCATTCTGGACGTGATTCCTTCGTCCTCTATCCGTTCGTTGCCATTACTACCCCCTCTCACCCCATCAAAACGCCCTCCCAACCTCACCGATCTTCCCATAAGCATACCTCTGACTGTTTCCTCTTCTGCTTCCGATTGATTTGGCGAACGGAAAGAAGCGGCTAGCCGCTAAAAGAAATGCTTCCGGTACGGTCAGTTAGCGGCTGCGTGCAGTCATTTCCAGAACCTTCTCGGCTTACACGAACTGCCAACGCTGGCCAGCTCGTCAGAGGCGGCGGTTCGTGTGCATTTCCTTCGGCGAGTTTTGGATGCAAACGAGGCACTCCGGGTAGCCAGACCTTGGCGTAGATTGCCCGTCATCCTGTTTGTGATGAATCGTGATGGTAAGTCGAAAGTGAAACTCCACATGTAACGGGTAACTAAATATTTTAAGCCTGGTCATATGACCCTCATGCCCATTAGGTCCGTGATTGCATGAGGTCTGGTTCAATTCCTGATTTTAGGTTGCCTTGGCGGCCTTGAGTGTGGTTAGAATGAATTTTGGAAATGATGCAGTGTTTAACGACATACTAAGGCTGCCAGTGCCGTTGCGTCACTCTTCTTCTTTCTCCCGGCTTGGGGCTGACAGTGGCGGCACTACCTGACACTTTAGCGGCACTACGGGGAGTGGAGGGGTTGCCTTAGAGAATCACTGTAGCTTTTAAGGTGGGGTTACTGTTTCCACACAATTTATGCCTAGGAACGGTTTGCACAGGCTATTGTTAATTAATGATTTTTATTCAGTCTAACTGGGTCCTCCCGATAGCCAGTGGGTATGGCCGCAAACCACAGCTGTTGCAGAGCATTGTGTGGCCTTCCACTCCAGTTTTAGGGTGAGAAAATTAAGGGAACTTCAAAGTGAAGCCGTAAATAGCAGGACGTTTGGGGTGATAATAATTGTCCATTGGGCGTTGTTAGGGTTTAACACTTTAACGAGGAGCTGCATTGGTTTCCCAGTCACTTTTAGTACACGATCGTCGTTAAAGTGTTAATCACCCTTCCTCCCCACTTGCAACCACCTGTCATCGGGCTCTTGGGCGAGGCAGTACCTAATCAAATCAGCTGAACTCGGTGACCTCACAACAATGCTCCCCTACCCAGAATCTCGATACTGTTTAGAGGTTGTTTCCTGGGGAATACGGACATGATTGGTCTGCATGGCAGACATCTAACGGTCGTTGTTAGGCTATCCTGAGTTGCGGAGTGCTAGTGACTCCCCTAGTGAGGACATGGTTGGTGAGTTTACAGCTGATAGACACTTTGATCGCAATGGGACGGTTGGAGGACAGGTTTCTTTTCTGGCGATATCAGACACAGATGTGTGTTGAACGCTCTGGAAATTGGTTGATGTATTTAGGTATATATGTATCTGGCAATTTGCAAAATGCTTGTTAATAACCTCACAATGGAACTGGCCAGAAGTTAGTAATAATAATGGCAATGAGAACAAGAATTGCATAATGAGAATAAGAATATAGTGATTATAATAAGCGTAATACCAGTCTTCAACTTAAGGCTTATCTTTTCAGTTGGCTTGTTCACAGTAGGCTGCCTCTGTGTTTGAGTGGACTGACTTTCATGGTGTTTATCTGACTGTGGCATAGTTTTGGTGCACCGTCGGTCGATTCTATAGAAGTCATTAATTAACAATGATAATAACAGTAATAATGATAATAATAATTACGGAAGTCAGTGTAACCTGCAGCAAGCCAATCCCCATAGTACTTTTAGGGTATTCAGTGTCAATGGCTTCCTCAAATACGGCGGAGACAACTTAGTCTAGATGGAGGAGTATCCACTATCCTTCAGTCTGTCAATAGTGCACTCGGCCACCTGTGATCCATTACATACTCTTTGGTCTGAATCGAAGTTAGGTGAGCAGTCACCTTACCCACGAAGCCAGCATATGTTTCAAGCCGCCATTACGAACCATGGACTCCAAGGCAATTTAATTTTTACATACACCAAAGCAATTTACTTTTTATATACATGTGCTTCGTTGATGAGTGAAAACCACCTGTTCCAATTTTGCACAGACCACACAAGACAACTCGGCAGACTGAATTTTTGTTTCAGACGAAAGTATACGTCATTGTAAATTGTATTTCCAGTTGTTTTTTTCGTCAGTGTTGCTAATCATAATCTATTGTGGACTTCTTTATGAGATAATTGCCATAATGACGATTGCCTTGCCTGGGTATTCATGAATAACATGATGTGATTACTCAACTGTTTATAGCAAGTTTGATGACGTGTGTACAGTGAGCGGAATTGCTGTTGACTCTGGTTAACGCTCGGGGCTTTTCTGTTCTGTATGGATTGGTTGTTGTTTCTGCCTCTTTGACGTAATAAATGTGTTCATTATTAAGTGGTGAGTCCGTGAAAAATACAGAAATCTGTGTAAAATAATCACTACTTCTTTGACCGAGGGTGCCACCCTCTGGGTGGGTAACCGGGCCTGGGGTGCCCACGCTAACAGGCCAAGTACCCAATCACATCAGTTAAGTTTCAGTCATGAGGCTAAGGTGGCAGAATGCTTCTACCGGACAGTTCATGTATGTCTTTATAGTGCCATTATTTTCAGTAGTTCCTGTTTGACGACACTGTGTCATGAGAAAGATGCTAAGCTTTGCCCTCCTCCCTTGTCCAGACTTGGGGCTGGCACTACCAGAGTATGGGCAGTAGTCGCAGAGTTACATTATTTTCAGAAGCACTTACACATTTATGTTACACATGTTGATTGTGTGACACAGTTCTTTTAGGGGATATTTTTTTCTGGGGTGGATGGTTCACCTTAGTTTGGCATTAACTCTTAGTTCGATGTTCTTTTGCCGTTGGGATTATTCCCACTGACTGCAGGTAGAATCTGCCTCTGCAGTCTGCACATACGTACTGCTCCATGTGAAAGTGAAGAAGCATTACGGACATAGATTTATTTGTTGGTACGGTCTTTGTACCACCAGCCGGCATGTAACTTGCTTAATGACGAACACATGTATAAGCAGTGACTACCAACACGTAGGGCATTTCGTATGCGCGTTTGCAGTGCTTTATGAAAACCATCGTTCCTGTTAGTAATGGACTGCATTCTTTAAGTGGCTGAATAGTAAAGCATTACAATTTGTTGTAGAGTGTGGCCTTCCGGTTTTGGAAACTAATGCCTGATGTTAGAGACACTAAAGTTCATGGTGCGGCCAACCTTCAGAGTGAAGAGGGTTGAAGACAAGACAATTCATTCACTATGGTATTCATTTACTAGGGTACTTTGACATGCCACTCAGAAGTTACCTGTGCTCAAGAAAAGCACAGTATTTTTTACTTTTCAAGGGATGCATGGAGAATCCCTTGCCAGGTTGTAACCCAGATTTAGAGAAAGGCCATATCAGGCAAATGGCTGAACAACTTCCAAGTTGTTGAGCCATATCTTCTTCAGGTTCTCTGCCCTCAGGCAGGTTCAAAGTCCGATGACGCCACTCATCTCGGTGCTGAGTTTTATTCAAGCTTGGTGTATACAACGTCATCATCGTCCAGTCCAGCAGCATCTGTCTGGCTCTTGTACTCCTCGCCTCCATTCTGCCCTCAGTGTCGGTTCTCAAGAGCGAGTCTACCGTCGAATATGACCGTTCCATTTTCTCTGTTGCTCCCTATAGATCATTCTTCCCCAATCCTTTTCAGCACCTCCTCGTTTGTTATAGGTTCAATCCAGCAAATTTTGTCCATTCTCTGCCTAATCCACGTTTCGAAGGCCAACAGTTGTTTGATGTCCTTTTTTCATGGTCCACGTTGAGCCATGGACCTATAGCTGTTTGTAACCTTGACAGTGCCATGCCTTTGCGTTGAGAGGATGCAGGTGAGGGAACAACAGTTGTAGTGCTGAGTGGATCTGTGGCTATCCAAACCCGAGACGAGGTTACAATTGAGTGCAAAAGTGGTATTATACTCTTAGAGGTAATGTATATGCTAAGAGCAGAGTATTAAATGTGAACACTCTCAGACTAACCAATCAAACCCAGGAGGTTAGAGATGCACCAGTTTTCCAGTTGAGACCAGAAAGACGGAATAGGTGCACTGCGGTCTTAAATTCCTGCACACTTACTGCAGCCTACAGCGAGATGGTAGTGTGGCAGGCAGTTGATGGCAGACAAAACAGGAATCTGACTGTAGGACACAGTCACTTTACCTGATTAGTATCCGGTGGTTGAACTCTGTAGAAGTGGTCCAGCAATGTCGGCTCCTCTGTTGTCGAGTGCTGCCCTGAGGTGTGTATGAGTGACAAAGAATTACCGATTGTTCGTTAATTATTTGGTAGATGCCGACACGCGAATGTGAAACAAGGCAGTTTTTTTTAACTAGCTTGATTGGTAAGTCTGTTCAAGGAGCCTGAATCAGAATTTGTTGATCAGGGTTTGAAGATGGTCCACTAAAATAGAAGCGATCTGATTTGCCAAGAATATGTGGTAAGTCTGTTCGAGGAGCCTGAATCAGTAGAAGTTGTTGATCGGGTTTTGAAGATGGTCCACAAAAATAGAAGCGATCTGATTTGCCAAGAATATGTGGTAAGTCTGTTCGAGGACCCTGAATCAGTAGAAGTTGTTGATCGGGTTTTGAAGATGGTCCACAAAAATAGAAGCGATCTGATTTGCCAAGAATATGTGGTAAGTCTGTTCGAGGAGCCTGAATCAGTAGAAGTTGTTGATCAGGTTTTGAAGATGGTACATATCAACAGAAGTGATCTGGTTTGCCAAGAATATTTGGCAGACTTGGAGTGTTTACCGTTTAGCTCACTGTACTTGCAACTCCAGGGTGCACATTGGCACAGTTCCAGTTAGGTTACTCCAGTAAGTATCCCTGGAAGTAAAATTTTATGTCATGTAGTCAGAAATTGAATCTTCACCACTTAAAGGAAACCCTGAGTTTACTTTTTGTGTGGTATCGTATCTTATATGCACTTTCTAGTCTTCAGTTGGTCATAAGTTTTACACTTTGAATGGATGTTTATTCTGGTTTTATGTTCTGTTGAAGGCTGTGTTGATTCTCAATTTCATCCATACTTTTGGTGCATAAGTGAATTTCAATTGTGCTGCAGAAAAACACTCAGGAATGTATACGCTGTGTGTTATAGAAGGCTGCTCTGTAGACGTTAGCGCCAGAAAGATTGCCATATTGATGGCTTTGGCGGCTAAAGGGAATCTTCTTGGGCTATTCTTGGTGCTTATGAGATACTAGTAGGTAAAATAATAATTGTTCAGCTGTGAAATATTGTACAGGTACGTGGTAATGTTCGTGAGCTAGGGATGTTGCCGGTAGGAGCTGCATGTTTAAGTGGAAATGTTATTGTATTTGCACCCACAGATTTGTTTAGCATCTATTGAAGAGATCCTAGAGAAAGTAAGAGTAAAATGAGAAAAGTAAAGTATTAAAGCTGTTGGTTTTCTTATGAGAGGAACTGCTGGGCTGTAAGAGTCCTAAGAAAACATAAGCAGGTTGCTTCTTTTGTACTTGTTAACTGATTCAGATCTGTGCTACGGATATAGAGCCCGAGGAGAAGTTTGGAAATATATTTGCCGTGCAGCAGGATTTTTGTAGTCGTGGTGATATTGTGATGAAACAGTTTTTATGGTGCTGGAGAAGTTCAGCAATATTTGCATTGCCTCTCTGTTGGTTTTTACTTTTTCCTTACATTCATATATAACACCAGTATCAAACGACATGCATCAGTCCGTGGTACCGAGCCATTGTATGTATGAAGAGCTGGCTAAGTGCTAAACAGTAACGTCTCAAGGGAGGCTGAAACCCGAACAGCGCTCGCCCAATCAGCTGCCACTGCATGACGTTGGTTTTGGGTGGGACAGATAACCGTAGAATGGCAGTGCTGCTGCTCTGGAGAAATTTTGGAGATTTGTGATAGCAGTACATACAATAATTAATTCTTGTGAAGCTGAAGAAAATGCTTCCGGGACAAACTGACAAAGTTTTGTTTTTGCTAAGAACATGCATCCAAGATAAATTTGTTGGTTTTGTTGAACTGCTAAGAAAATGCATCCATAAATTACCACAATAAAAGTGACAAGTTTTGTTTCTGTTACAAAAATGCATCCTGGACAAAAGTGACAAGTTTTTTTTCTGTCAAGAAAATGCTTTCAGGACAAAATTTACAAGTTTTGTTTTGGCTAAGAAAATGCATCCAGGACAAAAGTCACAAATTTTATTTCTGTATGTTCAATAAAGTAAGGTGTTATTTATTATCAGCCTAGAGGGTGCTTGACAGTCTAGTGTTTAGAACTGTCGACTGTGAGGTTGGCGGTTCAAGTCCCCTCGAGGGCATAAAAATGTTTGGAGATTTCTGATCCATTGGTGCCCTAGTGATGTCTGCTATAAAATGAGTAGACTGTTGGTGGGAAGATCAGGTGGTGAGGGAGAGGGCTAGCCATTGAGAAGACAGGTAAACTGATAACACTTTATACCCAAGGCTGCCTCTTGCGACTAGCTCAAGGGATTGCTCTTCTCTTACGTGTATCAACTTTTAACCTCCGAGTGTGGTATTTGGTTTGAAAGATCTTTAATACCACTAGTTCAAAAATAGGCAAATTGTACTCGAATATGATCTATTATTATTATTGCACGTTATTAAGCGCCACTGTCTATTAAATGACCAAGATAAAAATTATTTGATGGTACTGAGCAACTGTTAGTGGGAAGGACTTGTTGTTGAAGGACTTGATCGAGGTCCCTACTTAACGGTCTCAGAGCCTCCGAGGATGCTTGAACTTGTACTCTCCGCATTACAATGTGAGCACTGTAACTAATCAGTCCTACGATGAGTTGAATAGCTGGAAGAAGTCTCTTTGTTGGCTCTCCCACACACATAGACCATGACCAGCAGCATTGACCACGACCAGCAGTTTCGTCCACGGTTGACAAGTAACATGTCAAGACGCAAATACACAACGGCAGTGTGTCTGTTTGTCTGCCTAACTGCATGTCTGGTTGCCTGCTTGACTGTCTGTATGCCTTTCTGCTTGAGTGTCCGTATGCCTACCTGTTTGAGTGTATGTATGCCTGCCTGCTTGAGTGTCTGACTGTATGCCTGCCTGCCTGCCTGACTCTGACGCCAGTACAGTTTGTGCCGTAATCAGAAGCCAAGAGAAAGAGTTCAGAGTTATCAGCGGACGTTGTTGGTTTCCTCGAGTGTGCGTCATTTTGGCTCTGAGGCTGCGAGGCCCACCGCTCTATAAACATCGGAAGAAGGCAGCAGGAAGAGGAGGCGTGTAGAGGAAATAGGGGAGGATGGAGGAGGAGGAGGAATCCGTTGAGGAGCAAAGAGGATACAGGAAGAAGAGAAGTGGAGGAAGACGACAGGATGAGGACCGAAAAAATGAGGTGGAGAGGAAGAGCAGGAAAGGGAGGAAGAGGAAGAGAGGAGACAATGAGGAGCACAAGCATAGTAGGAAAAGCTGAGAGAGAGAGAGAGAGAGAGAGAGAGAGAGAGAGAGAGAGAGAGAGAGAGAGAGAGAGAGAGAGAGAGAGAGAGAGAGATGAGAGAGAGAGAGAGAGAGAGAGAGAGAGAGAGAGAGAGAGAGAGAGAGAGAGAGAGAGAGAGAGAGATGAGAGAGAGATGAGAGAGAGATGAGAGAGAGATGAGAGAGAGAGAGAGAATAGAGGGAGGATTAAGCAGAGGAGCAAGATGAGAGGAGGAAGAGAAGGACTACGAAGAGAACTTAATTGTTGGAGGAGCACAGTGAGTAATGCAAAATATTTTAGAGGAAGCAAGAGGACCGGAGAAACTGGAAGCAGAGCAATGTAGGAATAGGGAAGTGATGACAGGAAGGAGGAGGAGGAGGCTAAATGTGAGCAGGGAGGGAGCGAAAGATTGAAGAAAAAGAAAGGTAGTGGTATCTATGGCTTGTCTTTTTTATACATCAAGGAGCAGCCATATAGTGCCCTACGGAGGAGTCTGACGTGAAGAGTGCAGAGTATGCATTGATTTATTATCCTGGATACCCCTACAAATGTCTTAACTCATATATCACTCTTTGTGAGATACTTTTTTATGTACAGAGCTATTGTTAAGTGTCTTGCCTTCACGCATGCATAGATGCACATTTACATACATATATATATATATATACATATATATATATATACACACACACACACACACACACATACATATATATATGTACATGTGCCTGGCTCACATGAATCACACAAACACATACCTACACACACCCATGGGCATATTGGGGGTTTATTGGTTCAAACCACCCCCACCCCCAATAAATCGCAAAATACAAAACACTTAACTTTTAAAAACTGACCCGGTGCTCTGCGACCATGTCCAATGGAAACCTTTCTATTTGATCATGGTTTTGTATTATGATACGTTTTCTTGAGGAGGTGCTATATAAACGTGTACTTACGAAGTACAAATTTCATTTGTTTGTACAAATATACATGTACTTGCAAGTCTACAAATATACATGTACTTGCAAGTCTTGCATGCATTCATACATATATTCATACATAATATATGCACACATATATTTGATGACTGCTTGTTTCTTGCGATTTGTCACCGTTGAATGTTGATACGGTTGGGCTTGTGCGTACTGTCTTGCAGTTGGGGCCTGTGGCTATTATTCTGTTCTGAACAAGGGTATTGAATTGTCAGTGTCTAGAGTAGGTGTAAAAGCAGAATTTTGATTGATAGTTAGTCTCAAAACAGTGGTTTTGAATCAGTGTCTTGAGTAAGGGTGGCAGATTTAGATAGATGTGTTGAAACAGGGTCTTGAACGATGAGTGGGTATGATGGATGAGTGGGTAGGATTGATGGAAGAGTGTACGAGTTGATGGATGGATGGATGGATGGATGTTGGTGGATGGATGGATAGATGGATTGGGTCAATAGCTGGATGGATGAATGGATACATGGAGTGTGACTGAGATCCTTAATGGGAGTTCATCCATGTAATCTAAAAACCCTTCGGCGATGTCTCGCTGCCTGTTCGGCTTACCTTGTTGTATTCGTGGCAGCCAGAGGATGAGTAACTAGTGGTAGCATCATCAGAAGTTGATGTCCTGTAGACGTGCTCAGACTCTGGTGGGTCATTATCATAACTGGTCGTAATTGGAACTCTGGTTGCTCGGCGTGACCAATTAGCATAACTGTGCAGCATCATCAACCCACAGGTTCTCACACTCATGGAAGTTATGTCTGACAGGAGTCGACACTGTTGCAGCGTTTCATGCGACGCAGTGAGGTGTTGTGTCGTTGATTGCGGTGGTCATGTTTTGCGCCTGAACCAAATAATCCTTCAACACCGAGACCAAGTTTCTACGGAGTAAACAATGTGCTGCTGCCACCACTGTTCAAGCGTGGAGTTTCTGCAGAGCCATGCAGAGCACACAAGTGTGTCACCTTTAATGTTATGCTTCTGAGTGGTTTACACTGAACAACGTAAAAAGTGTGTTATCTTCACCCTTTGTGCTTCTGAGGATTTTCCACAGAGGCACACAAACATTACCATTATGCTTCAGAGGAGTTTCCACAGAGGCACGCAAACAAATGTGTTTACCTTTACACATAATCGTGAGATTCCCAAGGCCGACGCGTTGACCCGGAGGAGTTTCATCACCAGAATGCTTTATTTAAAGTAACATAAATATCTAAGCTTGCCACTGCAATCAAAAGTATCTCAAACCTGGTAGCCATTTAGATTCCTAAATTTTATCATTTGCGACTCTATTAGTTTTTCATTTCCATTATTTCTTTTCCTGATTATCATTGTTAATATTTCTTTTCCTTTGTTTCATGCACCTCTTTCTGTATAACTTGTTTGTCAGCCACAGTGCGTTTGCAGGTGGTCTATTAAAGAACATACTTACTTACTTACTTACTTACTTACTTACTTACTTACTTACTTACTTACTTACTTACTTACTTACTTACTTACTTACTTACTTACTTACTTACTTACTTACTTACTTACTTACTTACTTACTTACTTACTTACTTACTTATTTACCTTTGCAGTGGCTAATAGTTTGAGCGTTCTTGTAGCGCCAAGAGTATAAGTTTGAGTTTCCCTCAAACACGTGCAGCGGAAGCTCTTGAGATGCAATAATATTGCTTGGCACCATCAACTTGTGCATCTTCGTTACATGCTAGTGTTTCGTAAATATTCTAAATAATTTAAATGTACCAGGTGGGTGGAATCAGAGTTAGCTGTGCTGCCTTGAAAATATATGTGCACGAAAACAAGTGTGATGCCTTAGGTTTATTCCTTAGCCGAAGTCTTGATTGTCCCACTTTGGTCCCGCACTCCCACAAGTCTGATTAAGAGCCCAGAGGTTCAATTACTCGGTGTCTGCTGTTTATTTTAGTTATATTTAGCATGTTGGTCATGCATATTGATATAAATACATATCGTATATGCTTGTGTGTATCATCATTATCTGCCGTTCCTGATGCTAGCCATTTAGTGGCATGGGCGTTTAGATGATCAATCGTCTTGGCTGTTTGTCAAGCTTTGTGCTTTTCTCGTGTTTTGTCCAAGTCTCGTTATGTCTTCGTTTATATTGTCTCCCCAGCAGATTAGTCCACCTGGTCTTCCTTTGCTTCTCTTTATGTATTTGTTTATGGCACTGTTAGTGAGACCTGTCATTTCAGCTTGATGTATCTGGGTCATTTAGCCATGATGTATCCGGGTGGAGATGAGTGGGCTGGAACTGTCGTAGCATGAGACATTGCCACATGCAGAGAATATATAATTATGTGATTGTGTGTACGCGTTTGTGGGTGGGTGCGTATATGAAGCTACCATACATGTTTATAAGTCTTATAAAAAGGACTGTGCAACTTGGATCCAAAAATTAGACAAAAATTAGATATATTGACAGAAATATGTGCAGGTGGAGCAAACAAATTTCTGTCCTGGCGGTTATTTGAACTCCGACCTCTCGGTTGACAGTCAAGCACGCTAACCGCCAGGCTATCGCGTGCAGAAGGAACGATGCCATAAATCCAGGGTCGGTCACGGTTGCGCGCGTACTGCATGTAAAATCCAGGGTACGTGTCTCCGTGGATCCCCATTGACGCCGCCTGCGTAGTAGTAGGTCTGTCGATATGGATGTTTGTTGTGTCTGTACAGTGTGCTGCGCTGGGTTTATGTGTAGGACGTGTGTATACTCTAGGTTCTCGTGTATAAGGTGTGTGTGTGTGTGTGTGTGTGTGTGTGTGTGTGTGTGTGTGTGTGCGCGCGCGCGTGCGTTTGTGTTTGTGATGGTTTCGGTGTACTGTTTATGCTTTCCGTTTCTTCTCTGTTATTTGGAGTCTTGAGGTCTGGGAGAGAAAGGATAGCTGTTCGCGTGGGGGGTGTGGGGTGGTTGAGGCTATCGAGAGAATGGGATTAATTCACTTGGGCATGTGATATTGCTATTATTATCAGCTCTCTGAGTCCCCTCTCCTAACCGTGGGTGTCTTGAATGGCTGGCTAGGCCGTTCACTAATATAAATATACGTATATATATATATATATATATATATATATATATATATATATATATATATGTTATATACGATATCTATATATAATATATAATAAGATATATATATATTTATATATATGATATGTATTTATCTTTTTCTTTAAACGCGCGAGCGCTCACATACAAATGTATATACACACACGTACATGTGTACACTGGCACAAATCGGCAAAGACATATACGCAGCTATGTGAGTGCATAAGACCGTGACAGCCAGACACATACGCCGACGCACAACCACTCTCCTGCGCACGGATTTACGCGCACTGAAGTGCATGTCTGCGGCAGTCAGACGAAGGGATTAGACGCACAGAGACACAGATTGAGGACGTATGACAGACAGGCAGAGACAGACTGACACACAGGGGATGGGTGGACAGTCAGACGTACAGAGAGCGTGGGTGGGCAGAGGGACAGACAGAGAGATGCTGGACAGACAGACGGGCAGACGTAGAGTAGGGTTTGAGTGGATCTGTGCTTGCATGTGTGCATTGTAGCACATACCTGTTCGTTATTATCTGTGGCATGCGTGTTGTGGCCCACTAGGCTCGCCGCCTCGTCAGGCTGTCCGTCTCTTCTTAGGGATGTTTGCTCTTGATTAATTATGGCTAGCTGGCTGGTCTGTCTAAAGGACTCGGCAGCGGTCAGCGGTGAGCCCGCACCACACATTCCCAGTAAAGAGTTACTAGTACGGGTCCTGTCGTTTGGTGGATATAATCTAATCCTTTGTGAGATTCTTGTACGGCGCGATAGAAGCGGTTTCTTGCTTACTTGCTTACAAGGACGCAGAGAAAACGCGCAACAGGTTAGTTTGAGATTCCGTGGTATGAAGTTTTATCAACTTAATTTTCTTAGTTTCAGCATATGAAGGCGTGTATACCCAGTCCTCTCCCTCGCCATCTGACCGTACATCTAACAGTGTACGGTCAATGGACTCGTTGTACCTGTGTTGGCTTGGGGCACAGATAAAAAACGTACATGATAACACTGAAGATTCGTTATAAGATGTTTAAGTTTAAGACGAAAACTATTGTACTAATAATGATGATAAAGAATAGAAATTATTAATAATGATGGTGATAACATATTATATGAATAGTGATAATAAATATTAAAATTATTGCAGCTGTTGGTGATAATGACGGTGACGACTTGTTATGGAGCAATGCTCTATTTGGAAGCCATACAGATTTGTGTTATTATAAAACCGCGTTATAATAAGGTCACTTTCTGCAGAGGAATTTAATTCGGTACTCGTGTCTCGACCATATTACATCAGAATTCGTCTTATAAGAAAACTGCTATATAACGAATTTTCAGTGTATCATGTACGTTTTTCATCTACACCCCCTTGCCAACTCTGCTTGAACGAGTCCAATGACCGTACACTGTTAGGGGAAAGACAGATGACAAGGGAGAGGACTGGCCACACGCCCTCGTATGCTGTGGCTGAAAAAGGAAGTCGCTAATACTTCGTACCATGGCTGGGTCTCCGGGTCAGCTTAAGGAGCTGCTCTTTTCTTCTTTTATAACCCCAATATCATATCTTTAAATGCTTACTCTAAGCAGTAAAAATCCACTGTGCCTTACTGTAAGTCTTGCAGAAAAGAGCGGGTATGTTATTTTAGACTCCTTTATACATAAACTAGCAGAACAAAAGCCAATAAACTTCTGATAATACACATGTGCATGATAAAGGTATACCGAGTCTCCCATATGGAGCACTTATCAGAATAGAATGCGGCAGTATTGCTTTGGTTTAAACACGGCGTTTCGGTTTTATCTGCTACGAAAAACGTCATTATGACTAGCGCAGCAAGTGCACGATACCTAGCCCACCTCCGTGCTTCCAAGAACTCGATTCTTTACGATAGGTACGAACGTAGAATTTATGCTCCGACACGTCACGTCCGTTGAAAATCAGGATATTAGTTTCACGAGCGGCATGATTCTAAAGTTACTACTACACAGCACAGGCTCCGAGCAGGCAAGACGTACCGACCACACGACCTTAGAGAACCGTGAAACAATGTTTGTTCTGGTGTGTCTCGGAAGAAACACATGCCGTGTACCGCAAAACCTGGTCAAGCAAGGTAATCGTTCGTTACGCGCCCTCTAAAGAAGAAGAAGATCAGTCCCTTAAGTTAGCCTGAGAGGCAGCCATGGGTATGAAGCCTTATCGACTTTATTTTCCTAGCCTCGGCATATGGGGTAGGTGGCCAGTATTCTCCCTTGCCATCTGATCTGCCCACCGACAGTGTACAGTCAGTATACTCTTTGTAACTGAGTTGGCTAGAGGTGTGTTCAGCTTTGATATGCAGCTTTTAAAAACATCCGCAAGTCCTGGCACAATTATTATCGAAAGTACCTGAGATTATTTTCAAGACACAGAGCAAGCCCACATGCTGTGTGTGTGTGCAGTGCTTATGCTCTGTGTTTGGCTGCCCAGGTTCATTGTAAACGACGTGTAGGTGTCTCTTTGTACTTTAGGGCATTACTGAAGCCTAAGTCGCTTATCCAGGAGATAACTCAATCGCCTTAGGAAATTTATAACTATTCAAAATATGAGGTAAGACTTTGCTGATTTCTAATGTGTACCAGTCAACATTAGTAGAGTTGTGGTTCAGCACAGTTGAAGGCTGCAGCATAATCTAATCTAATTACTTCTATAGCGCCGTTGTAAGGATGTCCAAGACAAGAACAATCTAGCCACTTGTTGCTTGAAGAGAAGAGGAGCAGTCCCTTGAGCTAACATCGAGATGCAGTGCAGCCAAGGCTGGGAAATGTTACTTCATATTCCTTGGCCTCGGCATATGAGAGCGGTTGGTTAGTTGTCTTTTTTTGACATCTGGCAACAAGTTCCCATGATGAGTCAGTCTTGAAGAGGCGCTATATAAATCTGTTTGATTACAATTACTGTTGGGATCACCTTCGTTGTATCATGTGCATGATTAGTGTGTTTTGGAATGACATCTACAATACTTGGCTGTGTGATGAGTCACTCGGCGTAGATGTCAGTTCTTGGTACAATCTTAGCGCATAGTGACATTGCACATTTATATAGAACAATGCTAAGGAAACTGTCCAGCTGTACACCTACACGGATGCTGCTGACTACTGTCCAACAAATTTTTTTTACTGAGGTTATGAATATTCAGTAGACCGTTTACTATGAATATTAATATTAAGTATTGATGTTTATAAATATTGTTACCGTGACTTGCTGAACATCCATTGAAGGTCGCTTGTAAGCTAATATTGTCTGTGCACCGATTTTACTTTTGTTTTTACTGCCTTTTGGGAGCAGTCTGTCACTGCTGTGTCTTATTTCGGCCAAGAAGTCCATCGGAATAAAAAGGCTTGATCCGTATTACTGGATTTATGTATCCGGGAAGACGTACTTGAGTACAGACTGTTGAAAGCACAGGCCTGCTTAAAATTCGTGCCTAATAACAACAAGCACAAGGGACCAGAGCGAGCAAGAATATACTGTCAATGCAAACTATGTCAAACATGTTCAAGTTAAACAAGACGTTGGTCATCATCATCATAATCATTTTCATCATCTTGATCATTAATTATCTTCATCGTCATGATCATTAATTATCTTCATCATCGTGATCATGATATATATATATGTATCTGGACTTTATAGAACACATTGTAGGAACCATTCAAACGTACTATGATCATACTTGATCATCTCCTGCCATGGGTGCCCCAGATAGCGGGACTTGCCCCTTTGGGGTCTCCATTTACGACACTCCACCTGTTAAAAATACCTACCTGTAATTTATGTTTTGCAAGTTGTTGTGTTTTAATAAACGGATTGATTGATTGATTGATTGATTGATAGCTGTCCAGGTGATCTGTCTAAGTCAACTTCACCTTTTATGGGCATAATCTTCATCATCGTCACCGGCATCATCCACATTTCCTGATGCCAATCAGTTGCCAGCATTGGGTAGAAATGTGTTTCGAGATGTCTGCTTCACCTGCGCTCCCGAGCAAACTCCGCTATTATTACACTCACCATACAATGTCGCTGGGATGATGAAACGGCGAGGGCCACCTGCCCTCATGCGCCGATGCTAAGAAAATGAAGTGACTAACCTTCATAAAGGGTGGCTTAATTTAAGGGACTGCTCGTCTCCTAACTTCTCTTTCGTTACCATTTGGCAGACAGACAGGCAAAGAGTCAGACAGACAGGCAGACTTCAGATAGACAGATAGGCCAACAGACAGACAGACTAATATGTCATAAATGCACTTGACAGACAGACAGACAGACAGACAGACAGACATCGTGCCGTCTTTCAACTGTGATGAACTTCGGCTTGCTTTCATCAGCTTTTCAACATCGAGTGCAACTGCACTTGTTGTGCTTTGGCTTTAAGGGTTTTTGGCCGTGGAGCACAGCGACAGCCCCGTCTGAGTCTCGGTCTCGTGCGTTCGCGTAGGATTGGAGCTGTGGCGGCTTCTAAGTAGAGCATGTGGCCAGATGGCTCATCGACTTCTGTAGAATATTGTGTTGTTTAAGGGCAGCCGGCCGAGAGGACTGGCAGCGTGATTGGCAGTACATGTAATATTGTGTACCTGTACACTTAATATACCTGTGTGCAGGTTATATAGCTCCTCAGTACATTGTACATACACATGTACAGCTACATTAGGTACCTGCCATATGCCAGTTTATTTAGCTTCTTTCAAAGAAAAGTTCATCTACAGGAGAACGAAACTCGACCAGCAGGGAATCTCCAGTTGGAATGCCCTAACACACTCATGGAACTAAATCAACGAATTCATGACCACAATTGTCTGATAACCCTCCTATAGTGGTTAACATTTACAAAGCAGTGTTGTGAAATTAGCTACAGCACAGTAACATTGATTGTAAAAAAAACCAGTGTGCAAGGTTTCAGAGATATTTTTAGATGACTATTATTTCAACATTTTTGGAGCCACTCAACTGTTGTGAGTTTGCACAACTTACGGGGAACATTGTACTGTACAGCTCCTAATTGGCTTAGGTTAATACAAGGAGGAATGAATACACGTCCTTGGTTAATGAGAGACATTCATCTTAATTAAGAGACACACAGGTCTGTTAGATTGCCATGTTAAGTATCCTTGTGAGATTCTTAGAAGGAACTTGTGAATAACAGGTACATGCATACAAACACAGCAGCTCATTATTACTTCTCAGGCTGAAGAACTATTGTATGTATGTTTGTATGTATTTTATTGTATTATTATTATAAGAAGATTTACAAAGCACAAGTTAATGCAACTAAATACACTGCTTGTGCGCTAGTAGTCGCTGGTCTGATGACGTGAACAAGTAAGTCTAACACTGAGTTCGATAGGCAGCACATTCCAAACCGTTGGGCCGGATGCACCGAATGTTGTACGCATCACAGTAGTCTTTCCGGGCCACACTGGGTCATGGTTCTTTCCCAAGTGTATACATAGGTGAATGTGTATGTATATTTGTATATGTAGATGTCTGTATGCATATAATTATGTATGTGTATATAGATTGATGTGTTTATGTGTATATATGTCTGTGAGTGTGTATGTGTGTTTGTTTGTATGTATGTATAGTTGGATGTGTATGTAGATATATATGTATTGTCAAATTCGCTTTGTCATTGCCGAGGCTTCAAGAGCTCTCGCAGTATTGTCGATCACGACGTTTGTTGGCAGTCGGCTTCTGACCCATATTTCCAATTGTTTCCGGCTTCTTGGTTGTTGTGGGTCGTGGCCCTTGTTCCAGCTGTTCGTGTGCTGAATTTAAATCATCATTCGTTAGGTGTGGATCCTGTTTCCATATTTAGCTGCGGATCTTTCCGTGTTGTTTATGGTTTCAAAACTATGATTCGGTAATGTATCTTGGCAAGAGGCCCTGGTAATTACACGCGCTAATGTGATCAGCGTGTGCATGCAGCATGCATGTATATCATCATCATCAGTTCCTGACGCCAGCCATTTGGGGGCGATGGGTACGAATAAATGTTCTCCATTGTCCTCAGTAGACATGTCCAGTGCTCCTTTCAGTGTTAATAGAACTGATGTTATGTCCTCATTTATGTGCGTTTATTGTCTGTCCATCATAATTTTGGTCTGTGAACCTTTGAACCTTGCATGTATGCATGTATGCATGAATGTATTATGTGTGTTTAAGTATGTGTTCATCAATATAGCGGATTGGTTAGAGTGTTTGGCTTGTAACCTGGAGAGTATGGTTGGAGCCTCCTTCCCCTCGGAGACAGTTACTATTTAGGGAACTTGAGCAAGTACTTCACTTACACTTGCTCAGTGCCATCGATGTTCTGTCTGTCATGTGTGCACTCCTGAACGTTGGAAGGAGGGTTATATCTCATACAGTTGTATACAGTGGCTGATTATTTAGAGCGCTTGGCCTGTGACACTAAGAGTACGGGTTGGTTTGTAAATCGCACGAGGCAGTTACTGTTAGGGACCTCGAGCAAGTCTTTCACTCACTGTTGCTCTGTGTCATCGTTGTTTTGTCCTGTGGTCGTGTGCACTGCTGAACCTTGAAAGGAGAATAATATCAAATATAAAAAATATTGTATATAGTGTGCGAATACAGCACCTTGTAATTAGCTCGCAAAAGCGCTATCCTCGTTAGCATGATATAGATGTAAGAAGTAGATGATTGTAAACGAGTAACCTTTAACAGAGTGAACAAAAGCCCGCATTTTAAAAACAAAAGCAATGGATACAAAGAGGACTGTGAATAGAGCTGTAGAACAATCAAGTGATGCAACATAATATGACAGTTTTAAATTGAAACTTCGATATACAGTTCGAGTGATATCAAACAATGTTGAATTGCAGTGTTACTTTCTCTTGTTCACTGTTCAGTCTGATTTCGCTTATGCATGCCTCTCTGCAGCATGCCCGCCACTTTTGCGCTCTGAAACCAATACATGCATACACCCATACATACAACCGTACATACAACACATGCATATGTGCATTGTATTCCGCCACAGTTGTAATTGTAAACACCAAATTTCTAAAGCACTACTCTAAAGATCAGTGCAGGGCACCGGCTTATTCACGAGCACAGCGTCATGTCAGATAGGTTGTGCAGAGATGTCAAGGGAAGATCAGAGTCCGGTTGACAGCAACAAGGGAGAGGAGGTGGAAGGAATAATTATTATGGACGTGTACAGTTATACACAAACATATCAGGTCATAAATGAACGTCGATAGGTAGACACAAGTCGTTTGGTACGATTTATTGTGCTGCAAAATGGAGCTATAACTAATTAACAGGTGGAACATGAGTCCTTGACACATGAGTGATTGACAGGGCTTCCCTTGATTTTGATCAGCCGTTATTGGTTTATTACTCAAGTTATTGCTGTAAATAAGTTTAGAATTGAACTGGCTAATCATCTTTGAGATTATTGGGTTGATGGAAAAAAGATAGGGAGAACTATTTGCAGCTCTACTGATAAGGGCTTCTGGGAGGGTCCCAAAAAGACGATGTAATATTGCAAGCATACGCATACGTATGCAGTCTTGTTGTCCTCGAGACCAAGGTCTTGGTCTCGAGTGCACTCGAGTTCGTTTCTAAAAGTCTTGGTCTTGGTCTTGGTCTTGGTCTTGAGGTTCAAGGTCTTGGTCTTGGTCTTGAGGTTCAAGGTCTTGGTCTTGGTCTTGAGGTTCAAAGTCTTGGTCTTGGTCTCGCAAGACCAAGACCAAGACCGGCTGTTAATATGAACACTTGAACAGTCATTTAACAGAACTCAAGAATTCTGTATCAAGCCTGCTTGCATCATACGACCAATATATGGATGGATACAAGTCATGTTAGTCAGAAAAACCCATTGGCAGCAGCAACAGTAATTCTGTATCAGACCATGGGAAGATTTCAAAAAGGACTCATGATCTGTACATTTACATCCAGTGCTTGAAAAGCTACTCTGTGTGTGTCAGCGACTTCAGCACCTGTAGAACGTATTTTTTTCACATGGCGGAATTTTTATGAGGCCCACCAGGCACGTCTTGGTCAGAAAATTCTGAGCGAATTGGTTTTTATAAAATACAAAAGGCATTTGGTATAAGAGTTTGCATGAAGGACTTTTGAATACAAATTCGGATTTCTCTGCAGTTTGCATTGAAAGTTAATTTGCTTGAATAAAATAAAAGACTCGTGTTTTCATTAAAATAGCGAATATTCCGACTTTACAATTTTTAGAAGTCTTGACCTGATTTCGATTTTTTGGGTCTTGGTCTTGGTCTTGGTCTTGAGGTTCAAGGTCTTGGTCTTGGTCTTGGTCTCGAGGTTCAAAGTCTTGGTCTTGGTCTTGGTCTCGAGGTTCAAGGTCTTGGTCTTGGTCTTGGTCTTGAGGTTCAAGGTCTTGGTCTTGGTCTTGGTCTTGAGGTTTAAGGTCTTGACAACAAGACTGTACGTATGTACATACATATAAACATACATTGATACATATATCCATCAATACTATGCACCAGTGGTTCCAAATGTGTTTCAGAGCATGGAACCCTAACTAATTTGAAGTCTTTCAGTCAATTGTACCTGGGCTTAATTTCAATCATTTATTTTTCTTCCAGTTAGTTATTTTTCTTAAAGATTTACAGACGCTTTAAAAACTCGGGCAAGCGTTCAAGCAGTCGAATGAACAGACCTACAGACGTTAGACAGATGCAAACTTCTAAACAGACGGAAAGACAGACAGACAGGCAAATGTGTAGGATGGCAGCCCAGGGCTAAACGATGGCCACCTCTTCTGGGCTTGGGGTTCGTATCCCCTTGCGTCATATGACCCTGTCACGCCTTGTCACCCGTGCACAGACAAACGGAGATGCACAGCCAGGTGGACAGAGAGAGAGAGAGAGAGAGAGAGAGAGAGAGAGAGAGAGAGAGAGAGCGACGTACAGACAGTCGGCCGTACTATTGGCTGTGGATGTCTTCTCTTGATGTTCGGCGGCACAGGAATCGAATGTAAATAAGTCATTCATCTATTTTAGAGGACATTTACATTCGTCGAATTCCAACGCAACTGAGCCGTCTCTGACTGACTGGCTGACTGACTTTGACTGACTGACTTTGACTGACTGTGTGGGTAATCTGAGCACTGGTTATTTGCAGTGTACCGGTCGGCTGCCATTAGCGAACTCTGTATTATGAAAACGCTACGTCCCTCGCTGTCTGTCTGTGTCTGTCTGTGTGTCTGTGTGTCTGTCTGTCTGTCTGACTGTCTGTCTGTCTGTCTCTCTCTCTCTCTCTCTCTGTCTGTCTCTCTCTCTCTCTCTGTCTCTCTCTCTGTCTCTGTCTCTCTCTCTGTCTCTGTCTCTGTCTCTCTCTCTCTCTCTCTCTCTCTCTCTCTCTCTCTCTCTCTGTCTGTCTCTCTCTCTGTCTCTCTCTCTCTGTCTCTCTCTGTCTCTCTCTGTCTCTCTCTCTCTCTGTCTCTCTCTCTCTCTCTCTCTCTCTCTCTCTCTCTCTCTCTCTCTCTCTCTCTCTCTCTCTCTCTCTCTCTCTCTCTCTCTCTCTCTCTCTCTCAATGATCAGTGCACTCTTTAGATGAGACCATTGCTGTCACTCTTGATCGTAATCCTCTGACTGGCTGTCTGTCTGTCTCTTTCTATCTCTGGGAACATCAATGATCGGTGCCCTCCTTACACCGTTGGTGTCACTTTTGATTGATATTACTCTGTCTCTGACTGTCTCTGTCTTTCTCTCTCTCAGTCCTCCTTTTGCCTGCTTCTGTCTACTGTTTCTGTAAAGCATGTGGGACTTCTGCTGGGCTGAGAATTCAACAAAATTCCGGTTACAACCGGTCTCCGGCAAGGCCCTCTGGGTGTTTCCGGTGTTTTGTTGACAGTGCGCGACCTTCTGAAATTTCGGTGGACGTTTTGTCAAGCCTTCCATTACTGTCGAAGGGCAGGCAATCCATTTACTCTGACCTTAAGCAAAATCATTGCGTGTATGGATGCATTTATATATGTATATTCAATATTGTATATGCATGTATAAATGTATATGTATGTATGGGTATGCATGTGTGTATGCTTGTATGTATGTATGTACTTGTATGTATGTATGTATGTGCTTGTATTATGTGAATGCATGTATGTATGTATATATATGTATGTAAGTGTGCGTATGCTTGTATGTATGTGTGAATGCATGTATGTATATATGTATATGCAAGTAAGTTAGTAAGTATATCCTTTATTTAACCAATTGCTAACTGCACTTTGGTGTACAAACTGCATTGTAAATGTATGTGTTTGTATGTATTTGTGTGTATGTTTGTATGTGTATGACTGCTTGTATGCATCTGTGTGTATGTATGTATGTAGACATATAGACATATATTGTAACATTACAGTTGCTGTGTACAGTGTGTAGGGACCTTAAATTAAGCAAGTCCTCCAAAACTATTCAACGCCATTGATTGATGCTTGGTCATTATATAGTGGCACTTAATTGTAATAAACGCGTAATGAAAATAATTATTTATGACTGTCTTAAGTCGCTATGCATAGGATCTGAAACTCCAGCTCGGTTTTGGTGGTGGTGATGATGGCAATAATGATGGTAATAGTGATGGTGATGTTGATAATGTTGCTGCTGCAGTAGCTAATGATGAAGATACTGAATAGTAACTGTTATAAAACTCTAAACTGGGATGATGTTTTAACAGTACAGCACAATTGCATTTCATATTGTCGTCCTTCAAATGTTCAGAAGTGCACACACGACCTTACGACAGAACATCAATGGCGCTGAGTAATTGCGAGCGAAGAAGGACCTGCTCAAGATCCCTACACATTGACCGCCCGAGTGGAGGGAGGCTCGACCTTTATACTGTCCACGTCACAGGCCGAGCGCTCTAACGAATCGACTACCGTGCCCCACTGTCCCTGGTCGTGCGCTGTTACATAAATCGTGACCATTCGGTGATGGGTGACCTGAGCATGTGAAGGTCTGAAAGGCCGTCGTCGTCGTCATGACCGACGGCTCTTCCGTTGCCAGTCTTTTCAGTCGGAGATCGTTGCAAGCAGCGTGTTCAGTGCTGCATCGATGGACGAGATTTAATTTTCCCTGCGCAGTTGGTTTGCTAATTAGTACGTCTGATTGCACGACTGATCAGTGGTCCGGAATTATTGCACGGACAGACAGACAGACAGACAGACAGACACATTCCGACTTAACCTAGGAATTATTGCAGAGAGAGACCGGCAGATAGACAGACATACAGAGAGCCAGATAGACGTATACCGACAGACACACTGGCGAAACAGGTATATACAAACAAACATGAGGAATGCCATACCCAGACACACACGTATACAGACACACATGTGGGAAAACAAACATAATTAGACGGACAGAGGCAGACGTGGAGACGTTCGGACAGAAGCATGCAGATATACAGACGGACAGAAAGACATAACGAGACAAACGCACACACAGACGGAGCAACATGCATATAGGGACACAGACTAACTGATGCCTACAGACGGAGAGAGATAGAGGCACTCAAGCAGACATAATGGGGGTGGAGGGGTAGACGGAGACATGCAGACCGAAACACGGAGATCGTGTGCTTTGATCCGATGGCTGGTTATTCAATTGGCCATCATCCGCGGTTGGCTCTAATGGACCCTCGCTTGGTCGTCATCGGTCATTGGCCCTAATGGACTCTCGCTTGGTCATCGCAGTCTTCTGCGGTGGCGTGTTTCCACTGATGACCATGGTCAATGAGGCCTTGTACATATTTTGTTCTCATTGCCTTGGTCAAGGGTACCGATGAGTGCAATCGCTTTTTTCTCACTAACAGTGGTCAGGTCGTGATAGGTCAGTTGTCCGTTTGCTAGGTTACCATCTGCTGACCACGTCCCTGATACGCTGTCTCTTTCGTATACAGACCGTAGCGTTGCCAATACGATAACGATATATATATATATATATATATATATATATATATTGCAAAAAGTCAAATAGAACGTACATACACATACATACACACGATCATAGATACATACATAAATGCATAGATAGACACAGATGCATAATTGCATGCATACACAGTATACATACGTACATAAAAGAATGCATGCATAAATGCTTGAATAAGTAGAAATATAGTACACTCTTGAAAGCGGTTTGATAGTGGCAACTGCTTTACCGTACCACGAATGCTTAGTTGCTGTGTCGTATACATGCAGCCAGAAACCTGCAGTTTGAATTGAGCAATGCGTGCCAGTGAACTATCTGGATACGCTATAGGGTCTGCGGTTCCTAAGAAGAAGCAGAGCAGTCCCTTAAGATAGCCTCGAGAAGTATGAAGTATTAGTGACTTCATTTTTCTACTCGGCATATGACGGCATTTGGCCAGTCCTCTCCCTCGGCGCCTGGTTTTACCACTTACAGTGTACGGTCATGTACACATAGCAGAATTAGCTAGGAGGCACAGGTGGAGCAGAAATCTCGAAACAAATTTTCCGCTCCGGTAGAGGTTTAACCCCTCTCGGTTAACAATGCAGCACAATAGCCCTAGACTATGGTACTAAACATGACTTATGTACTGGGCCAGTACACCTACTGAATGACACGTGACAGGCCGTTGATGACGTCCTTGGAAATAAAAATTGTAAATGGTTTGATTGAACACGGTTCGTAGTATGAAAAGGGCTTGACCTTTGTCTAAAGATAGACAATGATGGATCTGTTATGAACCCTGCCGGAGTATTTATAACTTCTGCTTCTCTCGCTGTCGCTTGGCGTGAGAAAGATTTTTACTCCGAATTCTGGTTTCACCACATAGCGGTTTATGAAATTGGTAGACACGATAGCTGGTTGTGAGACTGCTCACCATGTAACGCTAAGAGGACGGGTTCAAGCCTCCCCTGAGACAGTTACTATCCTCCAAAGAAGGTGGGCTATTTAATGAATTCCTCTTTTTCCTAGCTTTCTAGATAGAAATTGTCATGTTTGTTGTATGCCCTTGTGACCCACCTGATGTTTGCCCATTGTCATCCAAGTCCTCGCTCGCTCTGCTGATAACTGGTGTTGTGCTAAGGCTTGCCTGGTGTTATTGACTATGTCTTGGCAGCCAGTGGATGTAGAATCATGTCTTACCCATCATCATCATCGTCAACGTGTCTCCATCATCATCTGTAGCATGCTTCTCTTTGGAGCGTAGCCATTGCCATGACATGCAGCCAGCCGTCTTTATGTGCAGGTCAAGTTAAGTTTTGAGTGGGCGCAGGTCCTCATTCACGAAACAAGTGACGGCGAATAAGCTGGTCTCTCCTTTGTGGCTTTTGCGTGGCGATGAGAAATTTAGGAGATTTACATTACATTACACTGTTCTTGTTCCTGTGCTGTGGGGGCGCCCAATAGTCCTCTTCCATACACTTGAAGGGTCGCGAAGGGTCGGGAATCATTGCTCTCAAGGCCCTGGTGTGGTCCTGGTCACTTTCGCAGGGTGTGATGTGTCTTACCAATAATCTGTCTTGGATAGCGTGATTCACTATTTGCACTGGAGAGATATACCAGTGCTAGTTTTATGCTGTGCCCAGCTGATTGACGGACTCGTCGTGTCAAATTGCTATCGAGCCGTCTGCCCGTTTTGCCACTGTTTGGCTGTGGTGCTGGTTTTATGCTTTGCACAGCTGATACACTTGTGCCAGATTGCTATCCGGCCGTCAGCAGGCTTTGAGATTGTTTTCTGACTGTGGTTAGATTGTGATTGTTCGGTTTGTTATAGTGGATAGTGGTTGTATTGAGCGTTTCTGGCTGGTGGTTGGTTGTGATTGTTTGCGTGGTGGTTGGATTTATGCATTTGTAACTGGTGATGGTTGTGATTGTTTGGCTGGTTGTTGTGACTGTTTGGCTTGTGGGTGGATTGGGAAAGTTTGGCTGGTGGTTGGAGTTGTGCGGATTTGTGCAATTTTGGCTGGTGGTTTGATTTATAGTGGCCTGAAGACATTGATCATTTAATGGTTTGACTGTGAATGTTTGGTTGGTGGTTGGATTGTGGGTGAACTATGAATCTTTGGCTGGTGTAATTAGAGTTTTGATTTGAGTCTGCAGATGCTTTTGCCGAGATACGTTTCAGCGTGAAGGTCCCTGTAAAAACAGGTGCACGTCTGAGAGTCGTTTTTTATAAAATGTCCATTATGTATCTACCCATGCCTACTCAAATCACTTGGTACCAAACCTCTATCAATTGTATCCGGTTTGAATGTGAACCACAGGTCGTTGGGTTCACTGTTTACGCTGGCCCACATGTTAGTAGGATGTGGGTGAAGCGCTTAAATACTGGCGGATTAAGATCTTAGGCATCGACAAAGGATTTCACGGATAAGCTATTTTCCATTGGGGTATACTTTCAATGGCAGTTTTAACGGCTGTGAATTTTTTAGACAGCCAGCAGGCTTTTGAGTCGGTGTAGGTGCCGAGCACAAAGGCTGTGGTAGTGATAATTCGTTTACTGAATGAATGAATGAATAAATGGGAGAGCGGGAGAGAGTGACATGTACTTAACATTCTGGAGCTTTTAGCTGCTTTCATGCCTCGGTGTTAATATGTAGGGTATATTTGTCATGTGCCCTCATCAGCTACAGTCATAGTGTTAGAACGACTGCGACCTCTTGGTGAGGACAAGTATTCAATTCGCAGGAGAGGACGTCCTTTCATGCTACTTATTGTTAACTCTAAACTGTTTAAAAGTAGTTTTGTTAATCGATGTATGTTTAGTTACAATTAGCTGTGCATGTGGGTCTATAAAATTTGCTCCTGTTATAGTCTCTTTCAAATATGCATGTAATCGTCGTATACAATGAATGCACGTGCGCTTGTCAGATGCTAATAAAGGCTCCTTACTTAATTTTAAAAGAGAGTTGCTCTGCACAATGGAGGAGCATTTAGGCTAAGGGGTAAACATTGACAATGATTCAGTAATATTTGCAGTGAGTTGCCGATTATATAGCACAATAATAATTATAATAACACGGACAATTTCAAGAGCACCATAACGCGATCATGCCGCTACAAAGGTGCTGTACAAACAACACCTACAGCACACAGGCACTGAATTGTATTTTAATGACAAAATAACTCGTCATTATCATCATCAGTTCCTGATACCAGCCATTTGGCGGTGATGGGTACGAATAAATGATCTCCTTTTCCTCGGTCATTTTTGTCATGTCCAGTGCTCAAATAACTAGCGTACCGTTATTTCAATTTACTAACATCTTATTTCTGTCTTTTCAAATGCAAATAACTATCCAGTTTGTACTGTGTCTACTACAGTGCCCCAGATATAAATAAAGGTGTGTACACTGTGTATAAATGTACCAGCGCATTTCGAAGTACCTCACTACCTCACAAAAGCGCTGGTGTGGTAAAAAGTTGTGGCTTGGAGTTGAAGAATGGTTGAGTGGCCCTGAGAAAGCCAAGTCCCAGGGAATCAGCTTATTCACAGGTTTGCTTTTAAAAAGAAGGTCGGGTTTGGTTCAATGTTAATATCCATAAGTCAGGTAGGTAGACAGTCAGTCTACGACTATTACGGTGAATGGTGTTTAGAACTGGACCAGACAGAGAATGAATGGGAATTAGGATAGGATCTGTGGAAGCTGAGTGTTTGAAGTTTTTAATTGAAGACCCATGCACAGATAGCAGTGTTGGTGTGTGTGCAGGAGGGGTCAGATGGCTGCAATAAGGCTGGCTGGAGTTTATTCCAGGGGACGGGATAATTGATAATTCCCTTGATGCTGTAGGATTAAAAACCTCAACACACAGGTAGAAGGCAAATGCTTAAGTCGCCTTCCCAAGAACAGGTGGATCGGCAGTTTCCTGTCTGCTTACACATGTCTTCATTAGCAGACCTTGCTATGCATTATTCAGAAACAGGTGTTCAAGTGCAGGTAGCCAGACGTTACACGTAGGATCTGATATTCGTTATTATAGCAACACTGCTATGAGATGAGATTAGAGTAGATTCTCTTTTGTGATGTGGTGGTAAATTCATGGTTTGTTGTAATTGTAATTATGACAATTTCTATAGCATCTTCAGTAGCAAGCTACTTTTAGGGCATTTTACATCGTCAACTGTCCACGCAAATGCTTAGAGTTAGGTAGTAAGTACATGTTTAACTTTTTTTTAAACAGAGTTTTGACTTCCTGTCTAGAAGCAGAAAGACTGTTCCAGACCAAATTGCCAAACCCCACAACATTTGGCAACATTAAAACCCCACAATGGCAACCCTAAATCCACCCGATCGCCTATTTTAGTCTTCATTGCTTAGTTAGTCAATTTGGGTCATGGAGCCAAGCCAACTACGGTAAGAAAAGTGATTGGGTTTTTAATACTTTTTATGATTGCTGTTGTTGGGTCATAGGGTTACAGCTATCACTAGCATCTTCAACAGTTGAGGAAATGTTATCTGCTCAACTTAAGACACATTCGGTGATTCCTAGGCAACCGTACAGCAGTGTCGTAGTGAGTTACTTAAGGGGCGCTGTTGAAATGCTCTGATACATGCATACGCCATACATGCATACTTGAACATTGCCACTGTTGGGTTTTAGGGTTACCGTTTTTGGGTCTGGTGATTGTGGTTGTAGGGATTTAGGGTTGCCATTGTTGGTATTTCTACAGATTCCGTTGGTGGGTAAATTGGGTTACACCACAGAATTCTGAGCACTAGGTCGTATCAGTAGGATTACTTGAAATCGTCTTTAGCTATTCCGTAGAACGTCCCATTAATGAACTTGCCATACTTTCCGGCTACGTCAGGCTGTGGGCTTCAGCCTGTGAGCTTTTGGAGATACCTGATTGGTTGACAGATCTGGGAATTTATACAACACCTGTTGTCTATACATGAGATATGATTCACCAGTTTAATACTGTTTGTCTCTAGGCCGATAGGTGGCAGACGGCGTGCTATCGACATAACTGTCTTTTCGTACCACGTATTGCTAAAGCGTCGGCCATTTCGAAATGCCGTTCGTGTTTCGTAGTTCACGTATGTTATAACTTATTTTGATTTTGATTATGCTGGTATTCGAGTCCTTCTAATTGTGGTGTGGAGGACTGGAGGTTGACCAGGTTGTTGCAGCCTGTGGGTCAGGACTTTCCCTCTGAGTATCGTGCTGAGAGGTGTCTGATATACCTGTTGTTACCATCGATGCCAACCGGAACACGAGCGTGTTTGTTTTTGGATGAATCGTAGCCTCTTTATCGGACGTTTGTGGCCTTTTTAGCATGAACTTTTGACCTGGCTCTTGATTTCGTCAATTTTGGAGTACTTTGAGCTTTCAAAATGATCGTTTTTCTCAATCACATTGCCTGTTGGAGATGTATTTTACGTCAGCCTTTGGATGGTGGCTGAGATCACGTCGTGTGCAAACGAGATTTTGTTGTCACGCAGCGTAACCAGTGTTGTTGTATATCGCCAGTTGATTTCGCCAATTTCGGAGTACTTTGAGCTTTCGGCACGATCTTTATGGGTGATCTTTATGGGTTGGCGTGACATTGGACGTCTGCTATGTCTGTGAACTTTGAGCTAGCTGTCGTTTGTTCTTTTTGGGTCGACATGATGCAGGTTGGTGTCGTCTGTTTGGAAGACCTTTGGGCTTTTGCTGTGATTCGTGATTCTGGCTTTCTGTTGTCTATTTCGTGGAATTTTGAGCTGAGTTTTGCTGTGGCCTTTCTGGGTCAACCTGACTAGCAGAAATTTAACCTACTTTATTATTATTGTTATTATTATTACTATTATTATTATTGTTATTATTATTATTATTATTATTATTATTATTATTATTATTATTATTATCATTACTATTTTTTTTAACGCCCGATGTAAAAATAATCCCTCAGGGTCTTAGAAACTATCCGAAAGCTTTGACATTACTATTATTATTATTTTTTTTTACCTGAGTTATCAGTGATCCCTCAGGTAAAAATATTATTATTATTATTAATATTATTATTATTATTATCATTATTATTATTATTATTATTATTATTATTATTATTATTATTATTATTATTATTATTATTATTATCTAATGACTAAACATCAGTCGATGGCACTGAGCAGTTGTGATTGAAGGACGTGCTCATGGTCTCTAGTACTCTCTACGCGGTAACCGTCTCAGAGTAGACTGTATATATCATGTACTCCGCATTACAAGGCGAGCGCTTTAACCAATTGGCTACCGTTTCTCAACCTACGTCATAATGTTTACTGTTTAGTGAACTTTGGCATCTTACTCTGACCTGACGTATTTAACAGCACCTGAGTATATCCAATATCCATCGGAGGGAGATCGTATACAACTCCACTGACTCGAGTGTAAGCCAGTTCTATGTTTATCCCAATCCATGAAAAGCTGCCCTCCGGCGACGGCCCGAGTCTGAACAGGTATGGCAGGCGCACCACAATCCCAGACTGCAAGCAACTATAGCGAACTGTGCCGGCGGCTAAAACACTCGAAACCAAGGATTTAATCTTTGGCCAGACAATCATCCAGCTTCCCGGCCGTGCCTTTGACGTACATGTGTAGTTGATGCAGACTTATAATTACTGTAGCCGCGGGGTTGTAACCGTGGCTCTATAGACGGTAGATGCCTTGTATACCTCATGCCAGTTACAACATTTGCTTGGCTGTATAGATGGTAAATGTCTTATGTATGCGGTATACCTCATGCCAGTTACAGTGTTTACTGTATTGCTGGTAAATGTCTTATATACCTCATGCCAGTTGTAGTGTTTTACTTGGCTGTATAGATGGTAAATACCTTATATATACCTCGTGCCAGTTAGTGCTTGCCACTGGTCATGCGTAAGGAGCACGGACAGTGCTTGTCTTGGATATGTTGAAGTGTAAGGTACTACAGTATGGACTCATTAACATGAAGTCATGGGGGGGGAGGAGGGATGTCATACCTTATGATACAGTGTGTAGACTAGGCCAGAGGTTCTCAAACGGTGGTACGCGTACCCCTAGGGGTACGCCAGGTGTCGCTAAGGGGTACGCGAAAAAATTGGGGAAAAAAAGAAATTTTGTATGAGTTTATTCCCGTGTTTCTTTGATTAGCTATTGACTATTGAAGTCACTATTCTACGTCCACCATACGCTTCTTATTCTTTAAATTTTCTATGACTTTATGCCCATCTTTCTTTGATTAGCTAGCCTATTCTACGTCTATGATTGGCCCTATGGCCTATTTTTAATGTTGAAACGTCACGGCCGCGTCACTTATTTTTTCACAAAAAATAATTATTATACAAGTAACTACAATACTGCATAGTAGCATTATTATTTTAAAACCAACAATGGATAATTGGTTGAAAAACAACCGCTTAAAAGAAACCACCTCTCAACGCAACCGTTTATCCTTTGGATTTACGTGGTGTTGTGATGAAAACGAACCGAACCTTGCAATGTGTCATCCGCAGTGCAAAACTCAAATTATTCAATGAAACTTTCTTTACTTCAGCAACATTTCAATACAAAACATCCACTTCTTCAATTTTTTAAACGAGGAAAAATGGAAATCCTACAAAGTGAGAAAAGTTTAAAGTCGTTTCCTGCAGCCTCAAAATCATTAGAAGCATCTTATTTGGCCAGTTTGCGAATGGCTTAAACAGGGAACTACACACGATTGGGGAGAGTCTAATATTACCTGCTGCCAAAGATATTGTGACTTGTTTGCTGGGACAAAATGCTGCCAAGAAACTCGACATTGTTCCTTTGTCGAATAGGCCTAGCACTATTTAAGACGCATTCAAGAGTTAGCTTCTGGAAGTAAAGAAGATTCTCATTCATAGGATCAAGCAAAGCAATTTTTGCGATTCAGTTAGATGAGACTACAGATGTTACAAACTTTGCTCAGTTGACGGCGTAGCCTATGTTAGATATGAACATAAACAGGTCATCGAAGAAGAATTTTTGTTCTGTGAGCCTTTATCTGGTCGGACAACTGCTTATGAAATATTTGAAAAGGTTGATTTTGTTAGGCCTATAATTAGGGCCTATATAAATTTTTCTACCTATGTCATAGTCCTACCCTAATTGCAATGGCACTTCGCGCTCGCCTGTTGTTTCTGATCAGACGGAACTTTTGCTGGGGGTACGCCAACACTCAATTTTTTTACCTGTGGGTACAATAAAAATAAAGTTTGAGAACCCCTGGACTAGGCCACGTGTAAAATGGGATTATGCTGAAAAGTTAATAATTAGCACTACACTGTAGTTCTGGGATGGTGCGTTAACATTAATGGTGGGCTAAGTTAATGGCTTTGTGGGACATAACTCAACTTTTCACTCAACGAACCGCACCAAGTTGTCCACAGGTGCTGCGTCAAGTCAGAGGGGCTGTTCAGAGGGGCTGTTTCAGAGATGATCAACTGTGGTTGACTTGGGTGCATAATGAAGATGCTGTAACCTAACATTAGGTTAGAGTCACTCTTCCAGTACATAGATACTCCAAGTACTCTACAGTACTAACCACAAGTATCCTCATCTCATCTTCTCAAAACCCATAACGATATGCTCGTTTGAACCATTGTTTGTCTACTGTATCTGCTTAACTAACGCATAATTTGTGGTTTGCAATTACAGCTCTTCATTGCATTGACGTCCTGTGATCAGCGTGTGAGAAACTGCTCCGAGCTGCATTAAGCGGTTGTGGTTAACTATTGCTGTTGCAATTTGCGTGTAACACAGCGGTGAGCGACGGTGGTTTGGATGTAGTACGTCTTCGTATGTTGCTCTCGCTGCACTTTCGTCTATCCCTCTCACTCCTATCAGTCGCTTTTCCACCGGAAAGATGGGATGTACTTCGAGCAAACCCAAGCGAACGACAAGCATCGAAGATGTAGCGTCGAAACCGCACGAACAGGTGCCCGACAAAAACGGGCAGGTGAACAAGGCCCCGGAGAAGGGGCAGGAGAAGATCCTTCGCGAAAAGGATCCGAGCAAAACGAGCGAGACGAACGCGATCGAGATCCCCGGCGCGCACAAGTCCTTCATGGCACCCGACGGCATCCCGTTCATCGACGAAGACGTCGAAAGCGAGCTGGACGAAGGAACGACCCAGCCGACAGCCGTGAATGACAGTCGAAACGTGAAGCACGGCTCGCCAGACCAAAACAAAAACGTTGCGATTGTTGTGAACAAGGAGGTGAAGGTAGTGACCGCCGTCCCTGCCACGAAGTCGAGTGCCTTAAAGGAGAATGCGCCGCCGCCGCCGATTCGCGAGGATTCTCGGAAGGAGACCTTGACCAGCGAACCAGTCGTCATTTCCGACATTAAGATAAAGGAGGTTCAGATAACTACAACTAAGAACCAAGAAACAGGTAAGGCGTTCAAACACGTTCAGCTTATCTCACCTGCCAATCTTTTCGTGAACGTTAGTTTTTTCAAGTTTTCAGGACTTCTCTATACAGTTATTATTATTAGTAAGGAACATTTATATAGCGCCCCTTCAAGGCAGTCTACTCAGGCGCGCCAACAGTCCAGCCATGGTTAAAAAGAGCAGTCTTTAAATTACCATAAAAATAGTAGAGTGACCTATAGTTGACTAGGCTATAGATAAGAAACAGATGTTTTAATGTGGGCGTATGTACAGAAATCCAGACATTCATGTAGGGCCGGATTAAAGGTTCCCAAGTGCCAGGTACAATGCTAATATAAAAGACTGTCAGAGGCCAGTCCAAAGTTCCCCAGGGGCCGGACCAGGCCCACGAGCCGTATGTTGCCCACCCCTGTTTGTAGAGGTTGTCCAGAGATATAAAGTGTAGATCCAAGGATGAACTGTGATTGATTTGGGCACATAATGAATCTGCCATAGCCTAACATTAGGTTAAAGTCACTCTTCCAGTACATAAACACTCCAAATACTCTACAGTACTAACCACGAGTATCCTCACCTCATCTTTTCCGAATCCATAATGATCAGAAATCTATGCAGTAATCTTATCCTGTGAACCTCTATAATCCTTCGATCGAGCCGTATTGATTTGGGAGTATTGTATCTTACTGGACGCGGTCTGGCGACGGAGTGTAATGTTTTCTCGGAATAGCTCCGCGGGATGTGGATGATATTGATGCCGTGAATGGTCTCCGGCGATCGATCGATATCCACTGGGGCTAATGATTCGTCTAGCGTTTCGTCCGTCCGCTCCGCTTGCGGCCCACAATTTTATTGACCGTTATATCAATCTTATCGGTCACTGCGCTGATCGAATCAATTTTATGATCGATCTTGTCAACCTGATGGATCGGAGGCTGTGTGCGTTGTGGCTGATTTAAGTTATTTCATACAGTTTTTTGCTGTTATCTGGCAGTGTTCGTTTTTCGACTTTGTTTTGTGCTATGGACGAACTGCATGTGTTATTGTGTTTATCTGAACACCCTTTAGGAGCCTCTCAAGGGCACTGGTTAGCTGCCTAACAGGTGTTATTTGTGTGCCTATACAGTGCGACAGCAGGCTGAGATGTCTTCTGTCCTCTTATAGGGCACGGTTTAGACCCAGTTTTTAAAACTCTGCCACTGCAACGTAAATCTGATATTGCAAGTCCCAAGCCTGGATGAAAGAGGAGGTCGACGCTAATCATCTCCGTTATGACACCTCATTGATAAACAGAAACTACCTACCTACCTCCAGTTTTTACATAACTATATCGGGAGGGTGTGTAAAGTGCAAAGTAGCAACCTCTGCCTTTTGCTGTCACCATGATTATATGGCTAGCAGTAGCACTAAGGTTGAAAGTAAACACTCGGGTCTACCTTAGTGATATGCTGGAGCTGTAATTCATTGGATTTTTCCATAGCTGGCTGCCCACTAAGACCAATTAGCCTGTTTCATGCCGTTTGGAGCTTCGTGTTTTCGCTTTCTGACCTTTGCTTGACATGCAAGAGAAGACAACTCTCATGCTCTTATGCTGTGGAAGATTTCCGTCAAGACGACTTTCAGCCCGAGTTTAACGCATGCACGTCAAATGCATATACCTCTTTCGGATTTGAGATCAAAGTAGTGCGGTCCTGGAGGGAATTAAGTGTAAATACGTGACAAGCAATCTTAATCTCATTGCCAGTACGTTTATTTGCATGATCCATCAACTTCAAAGATACAACTCTTCCAATTACTGATGTATGTAGTACTATGTACAGTGTGGACTCGTTTACATGCTAACGGTTACATGCAGTTGTTCTTAACGCGAAGTGGTGCTTTCTCCCCATAACTATTTACTTGACATGCTGCTTTGGTTAACACTGCAGCATAGCGCGAAGTATTGACCCTTTCAGCATTATCCAACTTTACACACGGTCTGGTTTACACAAAGTATCATAAGGTGTGTCCTCTCCTCCCCCTCACCCTCCCCCTCACCCGATGACTTCACGTTAATGAGTCCACACTGTATACGTGAATATTTAAGCAGCTGCTTTTAAGGACATCTGAGTTGTTGAAAGATGGCTGTATAACAGATCTAAAGCGGCAGAACATGCTGTGGAGACTTCTAATGAGTCTGCCATAACAAAGTGGAATGCACTATCCACCCATCTAAGCAGTACCTTTCTATTTCTCTCATCATATTTCACAAACGATTGGGGACTTCAATGCGTCTTTCCAGCTACCCACGCTTTTGAGGTGAACTAAAAAAATCAGTGCGATATAAATAGCTAATTAATGGCAATACTTTAACAGGACGATCAGATCTAGTTCTTCCAAGGGCATCTCTGGACATCCCATCTGACCTGACGGAGCATCTGTGAATAAGATGGTGCCTTGCTCTTAGCCTTAAAGCAATACTTTAGAAAAGTAAAGTTTCATGATTACTGTTACATTACATTGTGTCATGATTAGCCCCGAACCATAATAGGCCGTCTCTGTGTAAGGGACTGATATTCTGGATATTAGCCTGACTACGGTTTGTCTTTGGTGTGCCAGCAGTTCATGGCTTGTGCATTAGACACCGGCGCTATAGAAGTTACTAATTAATAATAGGAATAATAATGATGATGATATTAATTGGTGTACGTGAGTTAAGTACCAAGACAAAAACACTTGTAACGGAAGGGCCGTGTGACGTGGCTGATGACAAATCAAGGCGGACTAGTTTATTACAATTCAGGCAGACAGGAGCCATCCGGTTTTTATTCAAACACACTTAAAGCATCGACGCAATTAACACTAGAGACTAGTGTGGCTGGCCAGCATTTCATAATGTCTGGTGATAAATTCCTCTGACAACACTCGGTGTTTACAATTCAGTAAGCTAAATCTATCTGTCTATCTAAAACATTTATATAGCGCCCCTTCAAAGAATCTATTCAGAGGCACTCCTGACCCAGGCCCAATGAAAAATAAATGTCTTAAGGAGACTGTAAAAGGAACCAGAGAGATCCCTAGGAAGGGAGCGAATCGCAAGAGGTTCCAAACGGCAGGACCAACCACTGAGAATGCCCTACGCTGTGCTATGGCGGTACGAGTGTAAGGAACAACGAAATCTCCCCGGGATGCTGAGCGCAGGGATCTGCGCCCCGCACAAGCAGAGGTAAGAGTAAAGAACTCGCGAAGGTAAGCCAGTGCCCGACCTAAGACACATTGCCAGGCCATTGAGGAGACCCTGTAAAGGATGCGCTGCTGGACTGGGAGCCAATGAAGGACATCTCTCATGTATTCGGAAACGTGGTCATGTCTGGAGATACTCCCAACCAAGCGTGCAGCTGTCCGCAAAACCCTCTCCAGACAAGAAAGACGGACTTGAGGGATGTCCATTGGAAACTAGAGACACCATAGTTCGAGAATTCGCATTTTACGAATTTTAAGAATTTTTAAAATTCACGAATTTTAACGAATTTTAAAACTGCAGTTTTAAAATTCGTAAAAATTCGTGAAATAATAAAAATATAGAATTCTTTGCAATGGCAACGAATTTTATTATTTGTTTACTTTTCAACTTTTTAAGCAAATAAATGTCAATGTCATAGCAATCAATCAGCCGTAAAAGATAGCTTACTAGCAACACAATAGTACAGAAATTCAGTTTCCGTTCTACTTGAAGTCCTGAACTTCGATTTCTATCATAGTTGGGGTGTGTGAGACAAAAAACCACCAGTGCATGCCTAGCTCCAGTGTGACCAGTCAGTCACTAACACAGCTTGCAACCAAACATAGTTAAAAAGGGTTGGTAACGTTCACCAAGCTGTGTCTTCTACTTCATCGTCCTCTGATTGTGAGTCAGGAACAGCCCACTGCTCCCACTCGACTCTGGTTTCTGTATTTTCGCCATGCAAATGCTCCCGAATTCGGGCAGAACAACCAACAAATTCCTTGTTACAAAAACACATTGTATTTTTGGATTATCCTTTCCTTCTCCTCCAAAATTACCAAATACTTTCACAGTTTCACTCCGGTCCACGTTCTTTCATCTTTAAGAAATTAGATTTTAACTAAATTAACTCGTTACGTAATAAACTTATATATTGAATTTTACATTAAATTTTAAGCAGAAGCTTAACACAACAAATTATGACGTCATCAGATTTGTTGTTGTTGCTTACGCTGTTTTTGCAAAACACCACTGTTGATGTAAAAAAAAAGGTCCAACAGTGGTCCAACGAATTTTTACGAATTTTTACGAATTTTAAAATAGACCAAAAATTCGCGAATTTTTACGAATTTTAAAACCGAAAGTCACGAATTCTCGAACTATGAGAGACACAGTCAAATTCCAATGCGTCAGTTTCACACCTTGCAGTTCTGTATCTGCCATTTCCAAACTTAAGTTCCATAACGGTTAGTTTTGATGCAACTGTTGTAATGGGGTGAGACGACTGACTCCTCTAAATAGTATATATCTCTATTGCGATGTGTAAACACCGTTCTCTATTGCTTATGGACAGATCGGAGTAGTTCAGTTCCAGAAGTTTCAATTCCAAAATGTCCAATTTAAACAGACTTCAATTGCAGAAGTTTCGATACTGAAACGTCCAATTCTGAGACTTTCATTGCCTATACTGCTGCTCCACCACATTCTATTCCGAAACTTCCAACTCGGAAACATCCATTTCTGGAGCTTTGAAACAGTATTTGCAGTGCTGTTTAGCTTCAAGATATGCACCGAATGTTCTGGCTGTTGGGCAAAGTGTTAAGAACACAAGGTCCTCTTCAGTCAGTGTCTGATGTCTCCGGACCTTTAAAAGTCGAAGCGTTATAACTTGTATGGAGGGCGGCAGTGCACATAATATTTGCACTGACTCGAATGCCTTTCATATCGGACCAGCGTCAACGCAGGTACAAACGACTTGACTGGCGACCTTTGACTTTCATGTGTTGTCAGACGCTTGGTCTCGTTATCTGACACTTGGCAGTGACTTTGCGTCAGTTTGGCTTGTTCTACGTTCAGACCAAGTTGACAGAGCCAGCGCTCTGTATAATTGATTGCAGAGAACCTGAGGAGGAGCTGGGATCTAATTACTACCATCCCTGTTAGATGCTGTCTAAAGCAGGAACTCCTGCTTTCATGGTTAAAGTGAAGGGACAGGGTAGCAACTTGTTACTGAGAGAGTGGAGTTCAAAGTTGACAAAAATTTTATTCCCAATTTCCGGGCTGAATTTGTTTGTTCAAATGGTGAGGAGGAGGTAGGCTTACTTCCTTCTAAAACCACAGGAGCCAAGGTTTCACACTTTGATTGTGGTTTTAATCTTTGCCAGTGTTTCGCACTTTGACAGCGGTTTCACGCGTAGACAGCAGTTTCACACTTTAAGAGTGGTTTTGCACTTTGATTGTTGGTTTCGCTCTTTGATTGTTGGTTTCACACTTTGAGAGTGGTTTCGTGCTTCGAGAGTGGTTTCACGCTTTGACAATGGTTTCACTTTCACACTATGACAGCAGTTTTACACTTTGGCAGTGCTGTCTGTGTCAGTTCCATCTGACAGGCCTGGGATTCAAACCCAGGTTGTGGTAGTGCTTGGTGATATGTGCTGCAATTCATATGAATTTGCACTGGTGTAAACGTGTCCAAAATATTTGGGGGGCATTTGGTTATTTTTTCTACACTTGTTGCACTGGGTGTACAGTCCATCTCAATTATTGGGGGGCACATGCCCCGGCTGCCCCCCTCCCCCAGAGTCTACGCCTATGTGAATTTGTATAGTGCCTTGGAGTGGCACCTTAGTTGATTGGTTCGAGTGCTCAGCTGTAACGTGCAGAGTATGAGTTCGACCCTCCTATCAGAGTGTTTCCATGAGATAGTCCCTCACTCACATTTACTTAGTGCCCTTGATGTTCTGCAGTGGATGGTCTTGTGTGCACTTTGGAATTTTGCAAGGAGGGAAATATCAAATGCAGTCATACTGTATTGTATTGTATAGAGGAGTTTTTCTTGAGAGGGTCTATGCAAATTTTCAATTACGATTACTTATGTATCTGAACATTTATTTACTGCCTTTTAAGATTCTCACAAAGAGATCCTACGCCAGGGATGGCGAACCTATGGCACGTGTGCCCAAAGTGGCACGCGTTGAAATTTGTTGGGCATGCGGAATTCAGAGTGTCTCCCAAAATTTCAACTTAGAAATACAAAATCCCTGTAGGAATCCTCATTTTCTTTGTTGAAGGACTTTATTTTAACACCATTCAAAAACAATCTTTGAAATAGCGTCTTTAATTCAATTTTTACTACACTTTGTTAACTAAAACCTATATGAGAAAAATAATATACTGTACAAAATTCCTAAGGGCACGCAACGGTATTTTTTTAATGATTTAGCAGCATCTTGGCACGCACCTTAAAAAAGGTTCGCCATCCCTGCCCTACGCTATAAGATTTACACTTTTCCTAGTGTTTCCCGTTAACTGGCTTCGATGTGCATTTCTGAACTTAGTAGCAGGGCGTTTTAACATTACAACTGTATTGTATTCCTGGATAGATGAAGTCTTTTGCATGAGATTTCCAAGATTGGCGCCATACAAATGCCTGGATGAATAATTACCTGACGAACTGTCGTTGTGTTTGATTGCAGATTCATCAGAAACAAGCAACCGAGGAACGGTGACCGACAATAAGGTGATTACTGTCGTCTGTTCTTGCTTGTTCTAGTTGCTGCTCTTGGCTGTCGACACACACACACACACGCACGCACGCACACACGCACATGCACTGCAAGAATGGCACAGTGGTGATGTCGTTGCCTGTAGGCTCTGTGTCCAGGGGGTCGAATCCCAGTGCTTTTCGTGATATTGTTGATCAGTTTGTTGTGAAGCCAAAAACTGTTTTTGAGGCATGAGGTCTTTGTGTTATAAGTAGCTGTTTAATACTACTACTGCTACCTTACTCCTACTAGTATGCATACTACCATGGCCTGCCGCTACTTCTAGTACTACTACTACCACAATATTTAATAATAATAATATTAATATTTAATAATAGGTGCAACCCTTGATCCGCTAGAGGGTTCTGTATCTATTCCATAGGATTTCAATGGCTTAATTAATTGCGTAGCATGGACCCCTCTTTCTCCCTGTCTTTCTGTCTGTCTGTCTGTCTGTCTGTCTGTCTCTCTCTCTCTGTCTGTCTGTCTCTGTCTCTCTGTCTCGGTCTCTCTGTCTCTGTCTCTCTGTCTCTGTCTCTGTCTGTCTGTCTGTCTGTCTGTCTGTCTGTCTGTCTCTCTCTCTCTCTCTCTCTCTCTCATTCTGTCTCTATCTCTTGCTCAGTCTCTCTCTCTCTGTGTTCTGTCTATCTGTCTCTTTTTTTCTCTCTCTCTCTGTCTATCTGTAACTGCCGGTCATTTTTTACTCTGACCTATAGCTAGGCCTTAATTGTTTGCCATGCACTAGCTTACTTCATATAAACTCATAATGACATCCCGTCATCCTGTCAAATACACAAAGTGCATTTGTGACAACTTGTGCATTTCCATCTAATTTTGCTGACGCCTTCCCTGCTGTAACAAATTTACAGTCATATCCTGTTTACCGATAACTAACAGGGCAAGAGTGGCCCTTTAAGCAAGCCCCGACAAGAATCATGGGTGTGAGGTGTTAACTGACTTCCTCTTTCTTTTTTCTCCACGTATTTGGGTGTGGCTAGCCCAGTAAGCCCACTCTCTTTCACTCCTTGACCTTACCACTAGCTACGTATAGACCTATTTATAGCTGTAGTTATAGTTATGAATGCACAAATGGAGCCGATATCTTGAAAGAAATTTCAGTCCTTGTGGAGATTTGAACCCCGACCTTTTGAATGATCGCATGCTAACCACTAGACTATCGTCCACTTATCTAAAGGGTAAGGTACACGATAGTCTAGTGATCAGCGTTCTTGACTATCAACCAAGGTGTCCGGGGTTCAAATCCCCGCGAGGGCAGAAATTTGTTTTGAGAATTCTGCTCCAACTGTGCCCCCTAGCCAGCGCAGGTTCAATGAGTACACTGATTGTACACTGTCGGTGAGAAGATCAGACGGTGAAGGAGTGCACTGGCCACACGCCCTCGTATACGGAGCCTATGCAAAATGAAGTCGCTAACGCTTCATACCCATGGTTGTCTCTCCGGTCAGCTTAAGGAACTGTTCTTCTTCCATGCAAAGGTTACTTTCTATTTTCCTGCACCCGATAGTTATTTATACACCGCATTTCACGTCCATCTGACCCCCTCCCCGTCTAAGAAGCACCCCGTAGGAGGTTATTACTGTGCCCCACTGAAACGGGGTCACAGTCTTTATGGGTCGACTATTCTGGAAATCCAGAACTACACAACGGTCATCTGACACGACAATTGCAGTCTAATTTGTCAGCTGTTGGGCAAACCAACACCCTCACCCTACCCCAATCTCATCCAGGCCCAGATGACGCTCTCCTCCGCCAAACCCTCCGCCGAAACCGTAGTACGCTATATCCTTCACTCTATAACCCACCCCAAACAAACGCTGTCGCCTTCTCCAGATTTCAACACATGAACTGCCCTAGACATTTAGCACGATGCTAAATGTATGGAGTTCATGTTTTTAGCATGTGACTGGCCGATTACCGTTGCGCCGCGCAGATAATAGTATGTCCGCCCACCAGTCATAATTCCGGAAACCGATTTAGCAGATTCTGGGACGATGCCATTGGCAGGAGACACAAAAATGTACAACACATACCAGATTTTATACATATGTATGTTGTATGTATGTATCTATGTGTATGTATGTATGTAAGTATGTATGTATGTATGTATGTATCAATGTATGTATTATAATATAGTAGTATGTATGTATGCGTGTATGTATTATATATAATTATGTATGTATGTATCTGAACGCTTATATAGTGCGTGTAAGAGCCTCACAAAAGCGCTGAGAACCTCACTTACAGGTGGGGTGCGCGATAGGCTAGGCTAGTCGTTAGTGTGCTGGACTCTCAACCGAGACGTTGGTGGTTCAAATCCCCCCAAGCCCGAGATTTGTGTCGAGATTTCTGCTCCATCTGCGTTCCCTAGTCAACTCGGCTATAATGAGCACACTGACCGTACACTGTCGGTGGTAAGATGAGACTTCGAGGGAGACCACCTGCCCTCATATGCAGAGGCCACGAAAATGAAGTCGCTAGCACATAATACCAATGGCTGCCTCAGCTAGCCTAAGGGATTGATCTTCTCCGTCTTGTAAACGAACACTTATTATTACTCCACTCAGATCAGATTCTTGGTAGTTGTAGTGAAGCAGTGTGTGTCGTAAGACCATGCCAAACCGCTTATACCCGGCACACTTGACGCCAAATTGTAAAGTTATCAGGTAAACGCGCTAGCTATTGTGCTGCCGTGTTACGTTGTATTGTTAGCGATTTGTATTGTTACGGAGTAGTGTGGCATTGTGTTGAACGTCTGTCTCTGAGCCAGAACTGTCGCAACAAAGAAAAGCTCAGCAGCCTTCTTATTTAGAAATCGTTTTCGAAGGAGATTTCAGAGTCCACGTGTCGCTTTCTTTTCCGTTTTTCTCAGGACCTTTGCTCCCAGGCAGCATATTATGCGTCTCTGACACCGAATGCCAGTGGTGGTGGGTCTGGCTCTGGTGGTTTCGGTGGGGCGGGTGTTGGTCTTGGGTGCGGTTGGCTGGTGATGAGTCAGCTCTGGGGCTGATCCCAAATTCTAAACCTCACTTGGACGTCGCGCCGCCGCATATTTTCCTTCTGGCACGAAAATGGAGATGGTTCGATGTGGGGCAGCATTTCATTAATCTGGCGTGGAATTTGAACTGTACGGCTTTAAGAAGTTGCCGACACTGTGAAACGCCCTCCCTCCCACATCCCCGTCGGATGAAACACCGCCCCCCACCAGATGGGTAGGGAATTAATGAGAAAAGTGTGGCCGGGTCTTGTATGTACAAGTCGCCTCGAAAGCGACATGCAGAAGCGTGTGAACAAACTGTTGTCAGCTTCCCTTGAGATAACGTCACGTTCCCGCGGACTGAGCCTGTTGGCGTTTTATGATGGCGATGATATCTCAGGCAAGGGGTACTAGAAGAACCTGGAAAGTGAGTGACGTGGTGTGATAACGACCCACGTTATGGTGATATTCAGCTAGATCAGCGGTTCCCAACCTTTAACAGAGCAAGGCACCCGTACTATACGTCATTCAGTGAACGACATCTGGACTTAATTCCGTATATTTTTCTTGCAGGTTGCTCTTTATTTTAATGACGAGCAACGTTCCTTGTATCAACCGCAGTGTTGGGACTCTATTTATACACTACTTACAATTTAAAAAAAATAGTTATAGCCTTTGTCAATAATGACGGTTTTTGGACCCATTATGACAGAGGTGGGCAAACTTTTTTTACATGGGACCACATTAAACACCAATAATAGCGACTAACATGAAAGTATGTTTACTTAGACCTATTTATAATGTATTAAATACACATTGGCTGTTACTGATGAGATGTATGCGACTGTGAACATGCATTAACAAGTTTCCCACAATCCGGAGTGATTGCGCAATTTGCGCTGGTTGCAATTCACAGTTTGAGTTCAAGTTTAGATCACTTAACTGAGACCTGTACTTGGATTTGTTTATCTTCATCGTCGAAAATCTTTGTTGACAGATGTAGGCTACGTAAGTGAATGCGAACAGCACAAATAGTTTTAAAGCAAGTTTGTAGATTTGAGAATTTTTCCTTCCTGAGCGAAGAAAAGAATGTTATCAGGTCTGATCCTTTGAGCTGTTCTTTGAGAACAATGTCACGTTGTGGGTCGGTTAACTCCAGCTGAAGTTCCGTATGCCTATATGAACTAATTGTCAATGTCAAATGTGAACAGTATAGTAAGCACAACAAATTCAGTCTCAATTTATTTAAACTCTACAAATCGTCGTCTGGAGAAGTCTTCTGTCAAACTTGACAGCTGAAGGCTATATTTTCCGTCAGACTCTACTGTGACAGTTTGCAACTGCAGGGTAGGAAAGTCCCGGTAGTTTTGTTCTTTCATCTGCTTTGAGGGCAACATTAGCTTTACTTGAACGGATTTCACTTCTGCATATACAGATCATGTGCAAAATCCTCTGCAGGGAAGTGGGGCAGATCTGCAGAGTGATTGCATAGAGTTAGGCCTATTATTAAAGACGAGACCGGAATAGTAAGAGAGCAGCGCCACGTGAGTAAAACGAAGAAACTTCTCGTGGTCTGAGTTTATTTTATATTTTCTGAAGAATTGTGGGGGCCGGATAAAAAGTGTTGGCGGGCCGGATCCGGCCCGCGGGCCATAGTTTGCCCACCTCTGCATCATGACATACAGCCACCCCTCGAGCAGATTCACGACATTCTTGGGTGATGTTGAATTAGGTTGGGAAACACTAAACTAGACACTGAACTAGACATTTGTTACAGTGTATTATTATTTTAAACCAAGGTAGAAAATTGTACGATCCCTCAACAGTGAAAAAATTGGCTCGGATGACAACACATTTGTGATTTGGTCTCTGAAGGATCAGGCTTAGCCCTAGATTCGTGGTAATCTGGAGAAATGCTCCAGAGTATCCTTTAGCTTTTTAAGGGTTGCTAAAATGTGCTTTATGAAGTCCAGATTCATATGTACAATTGCACATGCATACATGCATACATACTAGTGATGTAGCTTTTCCGGAAAAATATTTTGCGGAAATTTTCCAGAAAATTTCCGGAAAATTTCCGTAGATCCGGAAAAATACATTTAACTCATAATGTCCAATTTTCCACATCAGAAATTTCCGCATTATTATTATTTCCGCATGTTTATTATAAGACAACACTAGAAAATTTCTGTTTTTTTTAAGTCATTTTATTTACAGTATTTCTGTCAATGCAGGCAACATTCACCTTGAAAGAATTAAAATAAACATTAAACCCTACATTAGCGTTTCAGACTAGAGTAGCCTAGTTCAAACTAGTTGTAGCCTGTATGTCTGCAGTCTGCTCTGTTGCAGGAAATGTTTACAAGAATTAAAATAAACGTGAAACAATCTACCAATTGCTGTTTTTTCTCATATTTTCATAACTAAAAAGTATTAAGGAGACTAAATCATAAAAAATATTTTCTCTAAATTAACAGTCAAGTTTAATTGCAATTAATTCTTAAATGTATTGTCGTTGTTGAATGTTGAGCTTGTGAACACTGAATAGTAAGCACTAACAATGCTATTTTTATGTTTATTGAATAAACATACAAGTTATATCTACATAAGATAGCTTAAGCTTAGAGTGAGTGATGTTAAAACATTATGATGAATTTAAATTCTTATTCAGTAATATTATACTGATGGAAAAATATGGAAAATTTTCTGGAAAAATACACCGGAAATTTTCCGAAATTTTCCGGAAAAATATGAAATTTTCCGGACAATTTTTCCGCCTCACAACACTAATACATACATACATACATACATACATACACACATACATAGGTACATACCTTCATACATACATACATACATACATACATACATACATACATACATACATACATATATACATACATACATACATGCATACATGGTGCTGGATACATATGGAAAGATGTTGGAAGAGGAAGTTAATCTTGTGTCTGTCTCCAGAGACTGCACTGTTATGATGTGTGTCTCTGAGGTTGTAAGTCTCATAAGTATCTAGTCTTGTCAGACATAATTACGCGTCTGCTTCAGTGTGGTGTGGCTTTCATCATCTGCCGCCGTCGTTCAAGTTTTTCCCGAATTTACTGCCATATTCGGTTACTTGAATTTCCGCAAAACTGGTAGCACATGTCATCTATGTCTGGTACATTTTGAGTGCAGTAAACCGGTCCAGATGGCCCGGTTCAGATTCAACAGAGTGCCCTTCTATAAAAAGTCCACATGTACTGGTCGTCTTTATCAGAGAGTTTATCTTATATATATATATATGCATCATCTGCATCATCATCATCATCATCCTCATCTACATTATCATCATTGTCTTTATCTTCATCTTCTTTCTTCTGCTCTTCTTTTCTTCTTCATTATCTTTATCTTCATCTTCTTTCTTCTTCTGCTCTTCTTCTTTTTCTTCATTATCATCTTTACTTCATCTTCTTTCTTCTTCTGCTCTTCTTCTTTTTCTTCATTATCATCTTTACTTCATCTTTTTTCTTCTTCTGCTCTTCTTCGTTTTCTTCATTGTCATCTTTACTTCATCTTCTTTCTTCTGTTCTTCATTTCTTCATCATCATCTTCTCTTCCTTCTCCTTTTTCTCGTTCTTCTTCTTCCGCTTCCTCTTCTTTCTCCTTCTCTTCTTCTTCCTCCTCCTCCTCTTCGTCCTCCTCCTCCTCCTCCTCCTCCTCTCTGGTCATCATTGCCTGCTAGGTTATAAAAATGCACGATATAAAATGCGCGAATAATAATGGACGGTAGAGGATGCTGCCGACGCTACTCTACTTACCATTATTGTCATTCTGTCTAATTATACATACTTACAGGCCAGGCCAGGCCTATAATTTGAATAATTTATGCATACATATGATGTAATTATGCGCCGCGGGACATAGAGTTCGGAGTTCCTGTTTCTTCCGATTGCACATGTAAGGCCAATTCTCAATATAGGCTGTCTCCTTTTTTCGGCCTTGGCATATGAGGGCGTTGTGCTGGGCGTTGCCCGGTTTGATCTCCACTGCATTATTAGTGGGGTTGTTGTATAACTAACTGATTTACCTAGAGGTCACCAGTGGAGCACAAGGTTTGAAAAGTTCAGTTGCGAATTTTGTGCTTTGATTACAAAGCATGGGTGTGAACTATTAACTGGACAGTGAGTAGGCTCTCCAGCTGGCTGCTAGGCAAGAACATTTGTGCATATCTATCTATGCAGTAGTGTTGGTATGTATGTTTGTGTGTTTGTGTATGTATTGTATGTAGGTGTATGTATATAGCTGGGCACTTACTATAGTGCCTTTTAATGGGCAAGTTCTATGTGTTTATGTATTTAGTTTTGCATATGTATGTATTGAGACAGTTACTGTGTGAGCAAGTCCTTCACTAACAGTTGCTCAGCACCACTATCTAATGACTTTGTCATTAGATGGTGGTGCTTAATAAATGCGTAGTAATAAATAATTCATACGTATGTACATGTGTTATGTATGCTTGTTGGTACATATATGTATATGTCCTTACATGTATCTAATATATATGTGTGAATCGAGGTGTGCAAGTCATCAGTGGTTAGCATGCTGGACTGTTAGGTTGGGGTTCAAATCCCTGCCAGGCAGAACTTTGTTTCGAGATCTCTGCTCCATCTGTCACCATTGCCAGCTCAGCTACAATGAGTACACTGGCTGTACACTGTTGATCAGAAGATCAGATGTTGAGGGAGAGGAGTGGCCACCCACCCTCATATGCTGACTGTTGAGGCTAAGAAAATGAACTCACTAACACTTCATATCCATGGCTGTCTCTCTTATGAGCTTAAAGGACTGCTCCTATGTAGGTCCTTCAAGTGCCTGTAAGCAGGCTGTCAATAGCAGAACCCTCGTAAAACATAATCTGTCATCATAATCACCATCTTCCCTTCTCTGCTCCTTCCCAGCGCAGCGTTTTCACTGTGTGTGCTCATGGGCTCCATGTCTGTTTATTTCTCCTATGCAAATATATGTGTAGCCTAGATACTTGTACATACAAAAACGCTTATATATGTATGTATATGTGTGTGTGTATATAATATTATATATATATATATATATATATATATATATATATATTATAGATACAAACATAAATGCCTATATAAAGATGTATATTATATTCCCAGTGAATATGTATGAAGATGGCCTGCCAACAGTGACTATATACATACATGCACTTGATCACATATGTATTGCATGTAAGTATCTGGACACTTACATACATAGGCCTACATAGTTACATACATGCATACATATCTGTGTGTTTGCATGTACCTCAATATATATATATATATATATGCACCCATACATATATATATATATATATGCATATATATATATATGCAAGCTGGTATACAAATAGTGAATATATATATATATATATGCGTGCTTGTATACAAGTAGTTAGTGAATGTTTCCATTGTTGTGTATGTTCCTATGTCAGGAGTGCCATTAATTTTGTTCCTTGTTGTTATGGTTTTCCTGTCATGGGGCATTTCCATCTTCATTTGTCCAATTCCTGCATGGGATGTAAGTTAGTTGATGGGCGTCTTAAAGTGGATCGTTTGGTATTATGGTGCTTGCAGGCGAAGACCGAGGAGGAACTGGCCGCCACGAAGATCCAGGCTGGCATCAGAGGATACTTAGACCGACAGAAGGTCAAGGCGCTTAGGCAAGTCTCTCCGATGTCTCTCTATCTGTCTCTGTCTATCTCGCTGTCTTTGTCACACTGTCTGTCTGTGTTTATATGTGTCTGTCTCTCTGTCTTTGTCGCTCTCTCTGTCTCTGTTTATCTTCTGTGTGTCTCTCTGTGTCTTTGTTTATTTTTTTCTATCTGACGCTCTCTGTTTTTCTGTGTCTCTGTCTGCCTCTGTCGCTTTCTATGTCTAGTATTCTGTGCCCGTGTCTTTCTGTGTGTCTGTATAATTCTATGACTCACTCTTTGTCTGTCTGTGTGTCTGTAAGGAGGGCAATATCAAAATACAGTTGTATTGTTTCTCTTTCTGTCTGTCTTTCTGTCAGCTTATGTTGCGTCTATCTGCTTTCACTTACAAGTGTGTCCAGGGTTCAAAACCTGGTGTGCCGTGTTAAACTGTGGAAATTTACACAACCTATACCTGCCACTTAATCATACAGAACAACATGAAGTATGAGCGTCTTTTCTTTCTTGGCCTCTGCTGTTTAAATTAATCCAGAGTCTTGTTAAGTGGAAGTTTTTGTATAATATGGCTGTGGCTAGAAGAGCTATTCACGTAAATGTTAACAGCAGTCACCCTGCTATTCACCTTGAATGTTGACAACAGTCGCCCTGCTATTCGCCCTGAATGGGCTTTGTTGTGCTGTTGCTTGACGAGAGAGAGGGAGACACAGAGACAGTGGGAGAGATACAGAAAGACATCGAGAGATTGTGACAGACAGAGTGAGAATCGCCTGAAGTCTGGTTTCAGAAGAGAGTCTGCTGATTGTATATGTTTACCGTAAGTGAGGCAGAGACGGTGAAAGAGATATACCGAGAGAGAGACACATAGACAGTATGGGGATGGTACATTTATAGGGTCAGTGAGAGAGAGAGAGAGAGAGAGACACAGAGAGAGAGAGAGAGAGAGAGAGAGAGAGAGAGAGAGAGAGAGAGAGAGAGAGAGAGAGAGAGAGAGAGAGAGAGAGAGAGAGAGAGAGAGAGGAGAGAGGAGAGAGAGAGAGAGAGAGAGAGAGAGAGAGAGAGAGTGAAAATCACCTTCTGGGAACAGATAGACAGACAGAAAGACATAGACATACAGAGAGTAAGAGAGAGGAGAGAGAGAGAAAGCACCTTCTGGTTACAGAAGGAGTCTGCTCTGATGGTAGCTGTATTTAGAGTAGTGATTGTTGGTAACCTATCTGTCAGCCAAGGGATCCTGTTCTGGCTGCTGTTTGGAGGAAACCTGAATCTGTGATGTCGGAATAGAGCCTTTTGGTTTGTGTATGACCCGAACAACTTCCGTCTAACGGTTTCACTTTTCATATCTCTGTTTTGGTTGCTGCAGTTTGTCTGAATTACTTCGTTAAGTTTTGTTTTAGTTACTTTGATCTTTATTTATGATCAGTAATTACAATTACAACATTTTATTTAATTGATAATTAAGTTTTTCTGTTGTAATCAATTCAGGTATTGACCTGATTATGTTTTGATTTTTGGTATGCCATCTTTTGATGCCTTGTGCATTAGACACTGGCGCTGTAGGAGTTACTAATTGCAATTACAATTATTCCAATTCTTAGAGCCAACGGCAGATCCAAATGTCTCTGTCTTAACGAACATCTTCTGGGTATAATTGACCTGATTTTTTGCTGTGCCATTGGTCGTTGTTTGTGCATTAGACACCGGAGCAGTATACATTACTAATTGAAATTACAACTTTTTGATTAATTTGTTTATGTTTTTAAACGATTGCCTAGGATTAAGAAAGTAAGATAAGTTTAGATGGAGAATATCGTGAAGGTCAGGCTTCGTCTGAGTTCTCAAGGCCAATGATTTGATTTGTTATGTTATTTGTATTTGCTAGATCTCATCTGACTTCATGACTTCATATTTTGTACATAATACAAGTCTTAGAAACCTGGTCTGTGGTCCATTCAGAAAAGGCGACATAAACGTGGCGCCATCTTGCAAATAGTATGAAAACAAAGAGGGTGTAGCTAACAAGAAGCAAGAAAAAATCCTTCTTGCCCACTGATCCTTCCCTCCATGGTGTCTTGTAATCCACTTACTATATATACAGTAGTTGAGATGTAGCTTTGATTTCGTGTTGCACTGAAATTTCAAGTGCTGCAGGAAAACTTATTTTAACTGTTATTTTTCATCTGTTTGTGTAATTGCAAAATATCGTATGTGAATTGCCAAATATTGTGTGTGAATTGCCAAATATTGTATGTGAGTTGCCAAATATTGTATGTGAATTGGCAAAATATCGTATGTGAATTGCCAAATGTTGTATGTGAGTTGCCAAATGTTGTATACATGTGAGTTGCCAAATATTGTATGTGAATTGCCAAATATTGTATGTGAATTGGCAAAATATCGTATGTGAATTGCCAAATGTTGTATGTGAGTTGCCAAATGTTGTATACATGTGAGTTGCCAAATATTGTATGTGAATTGCCAAATATTGTATGTGATTTGCCAAATATTTTACCTGATGAGGAGACTGCTTTGTGTGTGTTGCCAGGGAGAACGTTCAGCATCCGGCTGAGGGACAAGAAGAGCACAAGGACAGTACCCAACAGCATGCAGGACCAAAAGTAGGCAAACATATTAGAGACAATACCACAATGCAACTGTATTTGATACAATACAAAACAATGCAAGGGGAGGTTTATAGGGGGCGTTCTACACAAACATTGTTTCCCAACCCAAGGTTCTGTTTACTGATGCCATACGTGGGCGATAGCGTTCTGGAGTATAGTAAACCTGGCGCCAGTAGGTTTAGAAGTTTGGGTTAGCAACGTCTGTTTAATGCCGACAGACCTCAGAACGGGACCAGTTGTTTAGTTCTGGTTTGGTACATACAATGGGTGTACTTTTTATTGTGACTGCAATGAGAAATTGTATGGTATACATTGTGTTCTAGGGCCCTTTACTACGTCAATTGTTCGTGTCAGTCTGGGTGTTTAGACTGGTTATGATCACTCGGGGCCACTCCTCTGAGGCTCCGACCGAGTGCAGGAGGGTGGTTATCCACATCGCGTATTATATTGTAATGTATGGTTACTGGAAATTATCATGGCACTTTCCAGGTAGCACATGATGAAGGTTATCCTAACATACTACAATGAAATCCGCCTTAGCAGCTGCTCTGCCTGGTCTCTCTGGCAACCGGACTCGGATTTCCACTGAACATTGATCTCTGGACAACCCCTGACATGACACAGCATCGTAAATTAGCTTGTGCCCTGCACTTAGCTATCGACTTGTGCTGTCGAAATTTTGGAGTTAACAGTTACATGACCCTCGGTTCCTGCCACCAGACATTAATTTTGGCAGTAATGCATGCAGGTGAATTGCCTCCATTTATTTTTGGGTCATTCGTTAAAGCCTAAGTCTTGTTGTACCGGTATCTTAGTTTTTATTCTTATGTCTTTGTATTGTTATGTCTTTGTTTGTATTGTTATATCTTTGTTTGTGTTGTCTTGTCTTCGTTTATATTGTTACGGCTTCGTTTGTATTGTTATGTCTTCGTTTGTATTGTTATGTCTTTGTATTGTTGTGTCTTTGTTTGTATTGTTGTGTCTTTGTTTGTATTGTAGTTATGGTCTTTGCTTGTTTCTCTTTTCTGTGAATCTTGCATGTGGTGAGCTCGAGTCAGTTGGCGATCTTTCCATGTGACCAAACGGAGTCTTAGTTGGACGATTTCATCCTGCCGAGTTGTTTCCTATCCAAGGATTGTCTAGACAAATATATAGCAGAAGAGCAGTTACTGGTGTTAATGCTAGCCAGACGCTGGATGATTGCTGTGTGATAGAGTTGGAAGTTGACCAGGAACAAACAAAGCAAGATCTGGAAGAGTGAATGTGAATGATGAACTGAATCTAAAAGAAATTGGATGAGACAGAAATGCTAAGGGGTCATCCATACAGGACGTCCGCAATAAGGGGGGAGGGGGGATAATCCAAATGCAGAGGTTTTTAAACGCCACCTTGTTTCAACCTTCCCCAAAAGACGAAAAGGTCAGTGAGGTGATTGCCGAAAACCGCAACAATAGTATAAACTTTACTGCGAGTTTAAAGAGGCTTTTATTACTGCACATCCTGATATGAAACCCGAAAATTTTGGAAGAACGGCCTTTGGAGGGGTCATCCAAATGCGGAGATTTTTAAACACCACCTTGTTTCAACCTTCCCCCCAAAAGACGAAAAGGTCAGTGACGTGATTGCTTAAAACCGCAAGCATGGTATAAACTTTACTGCGACTTTAAAGAGGCTTTTATTACTGCACATCCTGAAATGAAACCCGAAACTGTCACTTAAACGTCCACAGGAACAGTAGAATAATTGTAAAAAGAATGATGATGACATTAAAAATTGACTTTGATGTGCGGACGTCCGCGAGGGGGAAGGAGGAGTAAGGTCAAATGCGGGCAAGGGGGAGGGAGCGGTCCAAAGCAGGTCATATTTGCATACGTCCTTAAAGGATGACCCTAACAGTATAAAATATAGACAGTGCCGCAGTCATACACAGCCATTCAGACAGACACGACACAATTGCAGTGTTATGGTAGGAGGGAGAGACAGACAGAATGATATACAGACGTATTCACTAAAGACAGACAGACATACTCAGTACATGAGTAGGACAGAGAGACAAGTTGAAGGAAAGACAGACGCAGACAGACAGACAGACAAATTGATTTTATTTTACAGACAGACAGAAAGGCGTATGCAGTAGAGTATCTTTTCGTACTGAAGAGAAACGAGAGCTGAGAGATCGAGAGAACAGATGGTTGTTCCATCTGATACGTTTCATCAGAGGCGTTGGCCTGCATGTCCTTCATTCTTCAAGAAACACGTGGCCTTCAATGCTGCAAGAAAAAGACACCCTAAAAGACTATGCCAGACTGACATGAAGGATCGACGGACTGCAATTGGTCTGAAGGTCTATCTTGGACGAAATCGACCGAATGAATTGACCTACTGAATAACTGACCATTTCAAAGACTGGCCAACGGTTAAAGGCTGGATTTATTTGTCGCTTGGAGGACGCGGAGTTTTGGTTTCTATCTATGGAATGATTCATCAGAGTGTGAGGAATTCGAAGGGTGTTTTGATTAAGGTGATATTTAGGATGGATAGTTGTATGGATGGATGAACCGATAGGTGGTTGGAGTAAACTGTTGATTTTGGTACGTTCACTCATATAAAGGTGTCTATAAACCTCAACCTATTTTACTCATTTCTTTGATTTTGTTGATTGAAAGATTGATTGAATGTACTGATTGTTGCGTAGGTAACAGAATGCTGATTTTGTTGATTGAAAGATTGAGTGTGCTTATTGTTGTGCAGGTAACAGAATACTTATTTTGTTGATTGAAAGATGTGTACTGATTGTTGTGTAGGTAACGGAATGCTGATTTTGTTGATTGAAAGACTGACTGAGTGTACTGGTTGTTGCGCAGGTAACAGAACACGTCGTGGTGGAGACAACGGAGTGGACCACTGACGGGCCGCACGATCCCAAACTGGACGCAGCGGCCACGAAAATCCAGGCCAACTACAAGGGCTACAAAACCCGCAAGGTGATTAAGACGACTACTACTACACATTCGAATTAGGAAGCAGCGTCAAGGACGATCGGACAACAGTAGACATAGGAACGAAGGAACAAGCGGAATCGACTCGGAGCGTAGATATTGTGGCAGGAGGACGCACGAACGGCGAAAACTGAAATCGCAAGAACCAGCCTTGTACGATAAATGTCTTGTAGCTTGTTCCAGCTTTTACCAATAATAGACAAACTTAATATGTGACCACTTGCTAAAATTATTTTTGTACGACGAACAGACGGTTTTCTGGTGATTGGAATAGCAAATGTACGAATTTATCTATATATATATTAATATAAATATGTATCAGTTTTTCCCTTTTAAGTGCTGATTCCTTTTTGTAATTTTGAATGCAACTCTTCGAATTGAAAGGCTGCAGTCACTATTGTCTTTAGCAGAGGGTTGTAAACCAAGAGAAATTCCCATTTTCTAATATATATATATATATATACACTCGTATATACGTATATATATTTACCTGGGCTAGGTACACATGTACTTTATAATTATGTATGTTCTCCCATGTGGAATGATGTGAGAAAACGTTATTGGGAATCTTTCAGAAAACATCTGTACTGACTTCACGGAAAAACTTTCTGGGCTCCCTTTGGTTTCTTGATCCTATGCAGTGCCTTTATAAGTTTTAACCTTGTATCTAAACAGTTTCCTCGCTTAAATAACACAAACTGAGGATTTTAAATTGACTGAGGCACGAAAGAGGTCCAAGACATCGTGGATCAAGTGCAGTCGATGTTGAAAGGCGTTGAGGAATTTGATTTTAAAACCAGAAAGTATAGGTATAATTGTTTAACGATAATTTTGGTTTTAAACATGTTGTGCTTTTAGAAATTTCTGGTGGAAATTTTGTTTGAGAGCGTATTTTAATTTTCGTGGAAGAATGTCGAAATTCCACCTGATGTCAGTGCCGTCTTTATTTTGATATTGAAATTTATGCTAATAATGTGCTTGGCCTCATTAGCGTGTATTGATTATGCATCTTTGCATCTGTTTCATGCTTGGCTGATTTTGAGTTTGCAACAATGAAATGGGAAAATGAAACTGTGATTAGGCTCATGGGAACTTGCAAAAAAATGCTAAGCCATGGTAAACCAATCATTTTCAATTTACGGCACAGATGTTTTTAGTAGATCCTTTTTTGATGTTGATGTTTACAACTTTAGACATATGGAGTTGTGCCTGGTACATAGACAAAATCATGTGCCACGCAGCGAGGGATTCGTCATTTCTCAACGTATAAGAATCGTGGTTAAACTTTTTGAGAAATTTTCGTTAATAATTGTGGATTATGCGAAATGTAATTTTTAGTTGAAGATGTTTACAGTTGTGCTGAAGCTTTGATTTGTTTGGTGATCTTACTCAGCAACTAAAATCTTCTGCTTTGTTAGACCTTTGACACTGACACATTGTTGTTTATTCAACGACCTTTTAGTTTATGTGAATGACCTTTGACATAATTGTTATGTTCACGTGCGATGTAATCGTTGCTGTTGCCAGAATTTTTTTTAACCCTTAGGCTCTCGCCACTGCGTTAATGCCCTTTTGTCCTCTTTAGGCCCCAAAGGTTAGACTCCAGTCAACATTTGACCCAGAAGAGTGGATTTTCATCAACTGTTGGGGTAAAAGGGTTAAATGACATCTGTTTCTGGGCTGCACAGTGGTCTGTAAGAGTATTTTGAGGAGAGGATTTTTTGGATTGCCGTCTACAACCGTAGTTCGTCTTAAAGGTGCCAGCTTTGTTGATGTGCCAGCTTTGTTGATGATGAATAAATGGAAGAGCATAGCTCTCCATCGACAGAGGGACAACTCCAGATTACTGCCCTGAATTTATGGTTCTATTTTACTTAAAAGTGTACAAGATTTTGAGTTTGGATAGCTAGGTTTTTCATTTGCACTTTGAATTCTGTAGATTTGTTTGGCACCCGGCTACTAACTTCCACACAATCACGTTTGTTATCGAACATTCGCTTGTATGTCGATGCAAAGCAATTCCAGGCATGGGGAATTTTTTGTGGAACAAATTTAGCCTTGAAAACGGTCATCGAGCCCAGCTGTTGGGTACAGCAAGGCTTTGGAGCCAGTTCTAGTGAATAGTGGTTGTGATTAAACGAAAAGGGTCACTGCTATAAAAATGCCTCTGTGGCTATGTTTCATGTTTAATTTCTATGATAAGCTTGTAGTGTGTAGTCATGACTGGCTTCGAATATGTAGCAAACTGTTCTGATGGTTCTGGTTCCTTATGAGAAGAAGGCTTTTAACACATTTGTCATCTCCCATCTATCAATTACTGTACGTAACTCGTACTTAGCTACTGTTTAAACAACCCTGCTGCTATTGTGTAAATTATGTACTGATGTATGTATACATTACACCGCTGCATACAGTAGAGATGAAATGTCATTCGCTGTATGTGGGCTTCTGGCTATGTGGAAAGTTCAGAATGCAGAACCGTACAACTTGCACTTTTGAACAGTTAGACCAGTCCGTATGAAAAGATTTAGTAGCTATTTGTGAAGACTGCATTCCTAAGCACAGTTGCTTATATAGGCACCATTCCCAACAGTGGCTGTAGTCGAGGGCTCCCCTCTAGGGACCGTGTACTCGCCTCGCAAAATATTTGTATTCTACCTCCAATTAGTTTCGGACAACTAACCGGTGGCATGTACTCCTCTCTAATTAGTTTTGGCAATTTTACCACTAAAGCCCTGATTTCAAGCACGGTTGCTTATATGGGCACCATTACCAAGTACAGTATATAGGCATCCTTCCCAAGCAGTCGATTATATAGGCACCATTCTCAAATACAGCACCAATCGTACACAAAAACAAGTCTGGGCACGGAGTTGCGTTAAGCCAACTGCATTTAAGATCGGTAGTTGCATGCTTTATTTAAGGTCAGTTTGCCACTCTTTTCATCAAGACCATAGCATTCTTAAACACATTCTAACAATGTACACACATAAAAAAAGCTATTAGGCAGAATCTTCCCAACTGCCATCCACACCACCTGGCTTGTCTTGGTTATGTTCATTTAGAAATGAGACTAACACAACATCATTTTGACGCTATTGAAGGCAGTACAGACAACCAGCAAGAGCCTCCTCGAAATCGTCTTTGTTCCCGATCACCTTGCCTGAGCGCTGTTGTCCTTCTGCTGGATCACTCCCTTTGACACCAAATCCGGTATTTCAACCGCCAACCATGGCCCCAGCTGAAAGTAAAAACCACAGAGGGAAAGCATATACACCTACTAAAGATCAAGCTACACTGCAAACTACATTTGTATATACACCTCTACTGGATCAAGCTACAAACTATAATTGTATATACACCTCTACTGAAGATCAAGCTACAACACTAATTGTATATACACCCCTCCTAAAGATCAAGCTACAATCGTATCGTATCTAGTAATTTATAAGGCGCCTCTCGCAGTATAAACTATTCAGTGCATGAGCCCCGTGGAAACAGAAACGTCTTGAGCAAGCGAGTAGATGCAGGGGAGATTCCCATCATGAGTTTAGTTCGAAGTCGAGATCGAAGACCATTCCAGGCAGAGGGACCTGTTACAGCAAAAGCTCGACGTTGGGCCAGAGTGGTCCTAGTACGAGGGACAAAGAGACCAAGACGGCCAGTAGAGCGCAAAGGACGATACTGAAGATCAAGCTACAACAATGGTTTGAATTGCGGACATCTCACTCTGGTATGTACGCATGCTGTGATTATGAACTAAAAGTAGACTGGGAAACCAATGCAGCTCATCATTAAAGTGTTAAAAGCTGAGATGTGCTATACATTTTAATCTAACCAATTGAAATGAGACGAGACGAGATACAATGTACATTAGTAGAGGAGTATGGCAGTCTTAACGCAGGTCTGACGTAAAAGGAACGATAACGATCGCAATAATAATCCGTGTTTATTCACAAATACAAACTGTAGTAAGTTACATTGAAACATGACGGTACAATTATCAAGAACTTGTTGAACACAACCTAGAGGGGCTTGTGGGTATCGAACTGCGTCTTTCAAGATCTTATATTCTTAATGCAACTGTATTACCATTCATCTATCCACCTCTCAACAAGCCGACCTTCCATAATCTAATCAGCATCTAATCAACTTCTAATCATAATGCACAGCAATAAAGCAACTTAATCACTCATCTGTATCCAGCTGGCCACCACTGAATACAGCAAGGATTCATACAAAAAAGGACATCTATAAAAAAATGATCTGACCATGAATGCATATGCTAAAGCGCATGTGTCATAATGCATTCAAGCTTCAACTGTTAGTCTGCTGTTGTTTTCGTAACTAATAAACCACTGACTTCTAATTCGTTAGACCAAGAACTAAACTCTGAAAACCGCTTTAAAATTAACCAAGAGCTGTACTTGCCCCAAGAGCCATTGCATGACCGATTCCAAACTTTGGGACGTTCCTTGCCCACAGAGGCTTAAAATGTTCTGTCATACAGATTTTGCCTCCCCTGCAAGTGCAAAACGAACAACAATTTCAGCTGGAGAAATATTATTTATTATCATTACTACGCATTTATTAAACGCCACTATTTAATGACCGAACATCAATCGATGGTGCTGAGCACTTGTGAGTGAAGGGCTTGCTCAAGCTTCCTACACAGTATAATAATAATAATAATAATAATATTTATTCTTTAATTAAATGCCTGCAAATGCACTGCGCTGTACATGTACATGTTATGCGACAAACCTTAACTACTAACAGAACAGACAGCCTGCAATACACCATGCAAATTGCAGCCTACAAAGCATGTCTGCCTATGGGACTCGATCTCTGTACCTCTCGCACTCTACGCCAGATGTTATCCAATGCGCTATCGGGCCCCCAACCATCTCAGGGAAGGAAGTCGAACCTGTACATCTTACAAGGCGAGCGTGCGCTAATCAATTTACAACCGGGTTCCACAATAACCGATTGGTAACACTCAATTCGCATAACATAGTCAAACCATCATATCAAATATTACATTGAAAATCTCCTTCGAATAAGACCTTTGGTAACAAATTTAAGCACTTAAAACAATCAAGTGTGACTACAAGATCATCCTCTAATTCTCAATCAAATGAGGTCCACATCCAGGGTTTCCGTTAGAGCCCAAAAAGAGGATTTGGTTACGTCCTGACCTATGATTGTGGAGTAGCTCATTTCTAATTGCGATCACATCAGGCATATATGACATAACAGAATACACAATCACACATTTTACAATCAATTTTTAAGACAGCATTTTCAAGTTCCAACTAAAGTTTGTATACAACAAAAACAATAGTCTATCTATCTATAATGAACTTCTATAGCGCCCCTTCAAGAAATCTACTCAGTGGCGCTCCCGACCCAGGCCCGGTCAAAAAGAAAGGTCTTAAGAAGGCCATAGAAAGTACCTGAGAGGTCTCTAGGGAGAGAGCGAAGGGAGAGAGGGAGGTCGTTCCAAGCGGTAGGACCCACCACGGAGAATGCCCTACGCTGCGCCATAGCAGTACGCGCATAGACAAACAAAAAGATGTAATAATGTCAGTTACTAAATCACTGTAACTTTAGTTTTTTATTTGGCAGAAACAAGGCACTCAGTCTCCGTTTCGCCCCTGGAATTTTACTTACGCCTAGCCTGAAAATTTTGGACGTTTTGGTCATTTTTTAACAGACGTAAAACGGCCATTTGGGCATTAATGGAAACACTGTCCACATCCCCACATCTGAGACCTCTACGTCAGAGCCGATATCTAGAAAGCAGTGTTATGACAAGTGAAATTGTAATCAAAATCTTTAACTGTTTCTTTCAAGCCAGGTTGGATTACAGTTAGAATCACACAAGAAAGATCAGCATTGTAAACCCTTCTGTAATTCCAGGAAGTTAAATTCCAACAACCGGACAATACACTGTTTTTATCCCTGCTGTTGTAACAGCTTATACCTGTACATCTTGGCCGTTTTCCCATCGAGTTCAGGAATCGCAATTTCTGGAGCCGTTGTTGGATACAAAACTGGAATCTAGCAATTAGAAACAACTCATTTATCTATCAAATCTAATATGATGCCTTAAAAAGCAACTTTATGATAACATCTGAAGCATCAATCAATGATCACTTCAAGTAAAATTGTAATCAAAATCTCAGTTTCAACCCAGGTTGAATTCCAATGGATAGAAGCCATTAAAATCACACAAGAAAAATCAGCATTATAAACCTTTTTGGAACTTACTTAACCCTACAACAGCGAGAGGGATTAGTTATCCATACATTTTAGTACACGCTCATCGTTAAAAGTGTTAAACACTACTGCAGAATTTCGACCTAAATGTCTGTACTTACCATGTAGATCCAGTTTAACAGTTTAAGGAAGTTACAAATAAAATAGTCCATAAAACCTTATTGAATTATTCTACTTTAGCTTTTGTAATATGCAACTCACATCAAATTCGACGTCAAACTCGTACTTGAGTAATTCGTGAATGTACCAGCATTTGCCAAACCACCGTGTTCCTTCTTTGTTCGACTCCAGGAAAAACCAGTCGGAATCAGACTCCTTGTTTTTCTGAACATACTACAAAAAAGTCCACACAAACATCATTCAACAACAGTTCTCGACGTCAAGCTCAGGTTTCTGGAGATAGCATAGGACAAGTCACCATATACCACTTTACAAGAGTCTGCTACATCTACTCCATTGCCTAAATGCATTTATAGGTGTGAAGAAATTATTATATTGTATTGTATTTAGAAATTTATAAAGCGCCTCTCGCAGAATAACTATTCACAGGGCTCTCAGCACAGAAGCCCTGGGGAAATGCCTTTAGGGAACACAAAATTATGCACACTCCTTCTTCACTAGCTACTGTTCTTATTCTTGGTATTTCTGGGGATACAACACTCTTAACCATTTAATGACAAGACGAATTGGTTTTCCATACATTTTAGTACATGCTTGTCGTTAAAGTGTTAAAAGAATCAGCTAAAACGTTTTACCCAGACATAATAACATGAACGAGAATACGACGAATAAGCATAAATACTACCAATTATGGTGCCACTGTCTAAAGCACAAGGCAACAACTAATAGCACAGTACACTCAAGCATGGCACCCTTCTGAAACAAACATGTACTAATCTTTAATCGTTCACCCCACACACATACTTTGCACATACTACAAACCTAGGACGGGTATTTATGCCAGGAAGGAAATTTGGGAGATACCCTGTTCTTGGTGTAACCATTTATAACCTTCCGGTGCATTGCCTGAACTGACCTAAATGGCAATTATAACAAAACACCCAAGTCGCGCTGTTTTTCGAGGCAGGTCTCTGAAGGTGCTAGATCCCACTTCGAAAATTACGTTGAAGAATTTGATATACAGGTCAAGTGGAAAAGCTGCAACATTTCACCAGTGGTAATGGATTTGGGCCCAGTGAAATATAAGCTTAACAGCCTTTTGTCAACACTGTTAACGGGTCCGGCCAGAATCCCCGAAACCCGAATCCCCGAAAACGCTGAAAATACAGAAAAGCCCGAATTCCCGAAAACAGCTTTATAGAAAGCGGCTGAACTCCCGAAAACTATTCAAAGTTAAATTGTAAACTCTTATACATGACATAGACCTAGCGTGGCCTTGATGTATCTCGATATGATATAGAATATAGATTTAATACCGAAAATCGATTTCGGAGATCCGGGCGATATTCTTTTCGGGGATTCGGGTTTCGGGCTGACCCCCTGTTAACGGGCAGGGGTAAAATGCTGATTTGCTGATTGCTGATTTGCTAGGGGTAAAATGCTGATTGGAAAGTGCTGATTGATCAGCATTTTACCTAACAGCCAAATCAGCAAATCAGAGGGTAAAATGCTCATTTAAATCTAATTGAAATCAATATACAACAGGATGATCAATTCTTCATTATTCGTGGTCAGAAGATTTTAAGAAGGATGATTGGAAAGTTGATGGATATCGTTGGCGTTTTTGTGGATCAGCAAAAGAAAGAAAATGTGGCAGTGGTCCCTGTGACAGAATGTATTTCCAGATATACGACGGTCCCAAGTCATGGAGCAAGTGCTTCACCAAAACAGTGTATTTTCGAAAGGATCGTCCAAATTGTGTTGTCATCAACTACAACGGTGATGATAAAGCCGCAGCTGATTTTCCTCATGGAAATGCAAAAGCAACGACAAGAAACTACACTTGGATACAACCATCAGTACTTCGGTCAATCGAATCATCAGAAAATGGATCAGCAATGGAAGTCTATCGGTCAAAAAACACAAAACTTTAAAAGTAAAATAATCATTGGATCGAGTGTGATTCATGCCCACGGTGGTATCACAATGTTTGTGTTAGTGTTTCTAACAGAAAGAAAAAGTACATGAAATTTTGTGATATTTGCATATAAAAGTTAATTGGTAATTAGATGTTACTAAATACCTTAAATTAACTTTGGTATATTTAGTAGAAAACAATCCATATTCTCATAACAGTATTTTACACACCAATCAGTATAATTCATAACTAATAGTCATAATAATAAAGACCGATTTGTTACATTGTGTTGTTACAATCAGCATTTTTAACAGCATTTTACCCACAGCATGGTCAATCAGCATTTTTCCAATCAGCATTTTACCCCTTGCCAATCAGCAAATCAGCAATCAGCAAATCAGCATTTTACCCGTGCCCCCTGTTAACTACCTCGATGCTGCAGCCTAAAATTTTACATTGCTAAATGACAGCTCTATAAAATTGTCACCTTAATTTGTGTCCCCTAATTCAGTGTGTGTTTTGGATCATTGAAAATAAAATGGAAGGTCTTTTAAAACATTTGCAAGTCACGCACACAAAGTGTGTCTATGTATATTTGGCCATATGGTCGGGCTGTTTATCACATTTATAAGCCTTCATCATGTCTGAATTTAAAGACAGTGGATTAAAAGAAACTCGGTTGACAGACTTGAATGAGTGCCTGGTATTCCTCTTTCAGTCTCTGAACCCATAACTCTCCGTCTCGAGGCCCTGCTTTAGTTTTTAGCAGAGGAATCGCTGCTAATTGCTTCTTCGTCACTTCGTCAACCATGTTTACGAATCGCGGCGGAAGTCCCCATTGCGCATGCGCTCGATGAGGATCAAATTTTTCTCTCATCGTGCGGTTTTCCTTTAGCGCAAATTTTGATATTGCTACCCGTCGTTATCGTCTGAGCGGCGCTATACAAATCTCCAAATACGATACGATACGATAAGGTACAAAATAAGAATAGATGGAGAGTATTGGAAACTCGGGAAACTGGGCAGAAGAGTGAGGCAAGGATGCCCGTTATCACCGTTGCTCTGTTGCCTCTGCAATATTTATGTAATGATAATAATAATAATAATAATCTTCGTTTTTAATATCTTCAAACTGACAACAACGCAGTATGATTACAAATCAGTACATGTTATGCGATAAATCTTAACTACTAACAGAACAGACAGCCTGCAATGTAGAAGAGCACTGGAAGAAAATAGGCCTAAACAAAAAAAAAGACAAAGGCAATGAGGATAAGTAAAGGAGAAGAAATTATATATAGCCAGAATAAACATTTGTGGAGAGTAAATGGAACAAGTAAAAGATTTCTGCTACCTGGGGAGCATGACCACGACAGATGCCAAATGCCACAAGGAAATTAATAGAAGAAAAACACAGGCTGAAGAGGCATTCGTAAAACGAAAAGAGCTATTGAGAGGATCCGAAGAATGAACAGGAATCTGAAGAAAAGAATGGTAAAGACACTGGCGTGGAGTGTTGTATTGTGCGGATCGGAGACGTGGACTACAAGGAAGGTGGACATCAAGAAACTGGAGGTGTTCGAGATGTGGATTTGGAGAAGAATGGAGAAGATCAGCTGGACGAATATGTAACAAATGAAGAAGTGATGGGAAAGATTGAAGAATTAAGGTCCTTTATATATACGATAAAGGAGAGACATAGGAAATGAATAAAACACACGCTGAGGAGGACCTTCTCCTAAGAAATGTCAGCGAGGGAAGAATGGAGGGGAGGAGGACGATCGAGGGCAAAGCCAATAGACAGATGATGCTGGATTGGATGATGAAGGACGTCTAGGTGGGATACAGTAGACTTAAAGAAGAGGCTTAACATCAGGGACGTCGTGTCTGCTTTTTTTCAGAGAGGCAGAGACTTCTTTTGAGTATTTTTCCAGAGGAAACTCGATCAGCTTGTTAAGTTTTGTATTTATCCTACAGTGGCGTAGAAAGCTTTTTGAGGGCCCTTGTGCAGAGCTTCGCTGATGGGCCTTTCTTCTTCCACCTTTTCTTGTTCCATCCTTTTTCCTTTTTTTTAAAAATCAAGGGACGCAAATGGCTCTGCTCCCAAATGACGTCTCTGCTTAACATCGAGATCGAGGTTTGAACCTGCCTGAAGGCAGAGAACCAGAAGAAGGAGGGGCTCATGCAGGGTTGTAAACAGGGGCGTCTACACCATAGAAACCTTGGAGCAAATGCTCCATCCCAGAAATAGGGGGGAAGATCTGTCTGTGTGTGTGCCACCATTTTAGGGGGGAGGGGAACGAGAAGGGGGAAGAAAAGGGGGAAAAGGGACGTTGCTCCAATGACTTAGGGGGGATAGACGCCTCTGGTTGTAAATAGCCCCTAATTTAATAGGTTCCTACACTAAAGATGTCAAAGTCTCAACAGTGCGTATGTTCACCCACGAGAATTGAGACTAAATTACGATTAGCTTACTCCAATATAACCGGTTACCAATCGTACAGCATTAGAACTATATTAACAGTCCCACAAGTTTATTAACTAACTGACTGACCGACTTACTTTGATAGAATTTTGCGGAGCGGCTGAACCAACGGGCTGAACCAGTCTTAGTCCAAATTATGTTTCAAGGAAATCTATTTTCGTCTTTGTTTAGGATATTGTGGTCAGCTGGGTCATATCGGTGATTTTACGTTACTAAAATCTACTCTTTGTGAATTTTTCAGAGCCAGTTATTTAAATCTGTTAAAGAGGAATTGTTGAGTAACGGTCGCTCAGTCAGGACAGAAGTGATGAGGTGGAAATGAATCGGTATGAACTGGTCGGGTCGAAGTCCAACAGGCGCAGTGCCCACAGGGATCCGTGTCAGGGCCACTGCTGTTTATTCTCTACGCAGCCGTTAGAAGCCAAGTCTTTCTTCTTTGGGGATTGAGGGCCATGGGTGTGCTGATGATACTTAAACACATGTCCTTGACCCAGCTTTCTCCTTAGTTAAGGAAATGCTTCGGACTTCGGAGGCTATCAGCGCCTCGATATTGTCCTTTCGCCTCCGACAGAACGTGGGCTAAATCCAGTTCATCTGACTGTGGACACATCTGTAAAATCGACGCCTCATTTTCAGCTTTCAATACTTCTTTTCCGACTACTGTGTGTGATTTTTGGCGTGACCGTGAACCAAGAATTGACCCCAGAGCATTATTACAGAGGTTTTATATAACGCCCCTTCAAGGTCATCTACTCATCTAAAGAAAATTCCGTGGAGTTGTGTTATCAGGTCGGGAGCATCTCTTAGTAGTTTTCTGATAGAGGTGCTATATAAATGTTCAGTTATGATTATTTATGCATGTGTGTATCAGTGGCAGTTCTAGTTTTTGGACTGGGGGTAAAAATTGCTCTAGCCTCAACCCTGCCATCCCCCATAAATGTGCATGTACATACTGCTGACCCCGGTAAGTTGTAGGCAATGTTTGGCTAATTAAATGTTAAACTGGGAGGCTAAAATGTGTATATGGGGTTAAGAAAAACAAGGGGGCTAACTTTCTAGCTAGGATATTCTGTTATTTCAGATGTGATACCATTCAAGAAAGTTGAACAGATACATCATTTTTGTTGTAGGCAATGTTTGGCTAATTAAATGTTAAACTGGGAGGCTAAAATGTGTATATTGGGTTAAGAAAAACAAGGGGGCTAACTTTCTAGCTAGGATATTCTGTTATTTCAGATGTGATACCATTCAAGAAAGTTGAACAGATACATCATTTTGCTCATCACAAGGGTCGCCAAGCGATTGCACAGTAATGGCTGGTTCTGAAGTTCAGGTAACATTTCGTGTGACCTTGCAAGACGAGAGTTGTGGTAGAACATTGTTCATTGTGGGCGATTGTCCAGAGCTGGGACATTGGAAGCCGAAATCAGCAAAGCCTTTGCAGTTGGCATGCAAATCGCTTAATTCTGAAGTGTGGGTTGGGTCGTACAACATCGCAGCTGATTCGGTACTTTACCGATTCTTTCTGGGCAGCGTTCAGGAAATCACGAAGAAGGACGTAATCTTGGTGCACAGCTGGGAGACAATGCCACATCCACATCAGCTGAGGGGAGTGAAAACTGGCATGGATGACATACAGATCATGTATGGTCGTTTGAACGGAAGCGTCTTCATAGATCGAGGGTGGCTTATGGGGCAGACAGCCATACGACTGAGTCTTCACAACAATGCCCTGCGCTTCCGTTCCTCGCTGTCACCAGCCGACCGTTACTTCGTCAAATGTCTTCCAATCGATATGACAGCCAACAGCGGTGGTGGCATTGATGTACAAGACACAAACGATAATCATTCCTACGCACGCGGTTCTACCATTGCAACCGAAATGTTTGTGTCTGTACTGGACGACAAACGTGCATCGCCTTGTTTGTTGCCGTCTGAGGGAGTCGAGTACAAACCAGGCGACTTTGTGACATTCCGAGTCGAGACTTGGAGTCCTGAACATCTGGCTTTCAAAATTGTAGTGAGTGCTGAGCAAAATGATGATAAAACTCCTTCAAGCAGAAAGTGTGTAAAAGAAATCGGAGTTGCTTTTGTCGATCCTGTAGACCTGACAGGGAGCAAAAAGTTTGTCGCAACAAGCATTTTGTCCAGAGACGGAGAAATTGTCGGCCATCTTAAGATTGATGTTCTCGTCACAAAGTCGCTCGAGTACGAGTCTGATATGTCGGCGAGTATCAGTCGCTACCAGAAGCCTGATCCTGACCGAGCCTGGTTTATCGGGCATCGCGGTATGGGGCGCACTATCATTGATGGTGTACAGAGCACTGGAGAGGGGATGAAGGAGAATACCATATCTTCGCTGATGCAGGCTGTCAGTCTCGGAGCCGATTTTGTGGAGTTTGACGTGATGCTGAGCAAAGATCGAATTCCTGTTCTGCATCATGATTTTGTTACATCCATAAGCGCACGTGGGAAGCTGAACGGAATGGAAAAGCGGATCCTGATACCCGTGCAGCATCTCAATGCGAAGGAGCTGGAGAGTTTGGAGACACCGGCTGTGACTTGTAGTACCTTGTTGGAAAACATTTGCAGCAAAGATCTGGAGCACGGACTGGAGGACCAGCCGTTTCCGATGTTGAAGAGCTGCTTGCAGAAGTTGGACCCGCTTGCAGGTTTCAACGTTGAGGTGAAGTACTGCATGAGACTGCGTAGTGGGGAGCTGGAAGAGGGGATGATCCATTTCCCGTGCCGGAACGACTATGTCGACGACATTCTCCGTGAGCTGTTGCATCACTGCGGCGATCGGAGGGTCGTTCTGTCGTCGTTCGACCCTGATGTCTGTGTGATGTTGCGTGAGAAGCAGAACCGTCATCCAGTTCTGTTTCTCACTCAGGGTGAAACTAAGAAGTATCCACAGTACGAGGACTCGCGCACCTGGGATGTCGAAACCGCTATCCAGTTTGCGGTCGCGGAGTCTCTCCAAGGAGTTTGCATCCACGCGGAAAGCCTCCTGAAGGACCCGATGCTGATCGAGAAGGGAAAGAAGAGCGGCCTTTGGGTGATCAGCTGGGGTGATGATAACAACTGTCGTGAGAACGTGAAGTTCTTGATGGAGAAAGGAGTAGATGGTGTCATACTCGATGGGATCGACAAGTTCCTCGTTTGCTAGCTTCTTCTTCTACTTCGATTATTAGACTTACAAACTCTCTTTCACCGAGTGTTACCAATTGATTCCTTTCAGATTTATTAATTTTCTTTTGTTGCAGTGTAGCTGTACATCTAGCGTGTTATACGAAAGTGATATATGCTTGGTAGGATATTTGTTTTGCAGTTATCCTAATACTCATCATTCGAATCATTCATTCTGTATTGTAATGGTAATTCTAATGTTGCTTTTTTTATGTTTTATACGACTGTAATATGATGATGTATTGTTAGGAGTTGTGTTTCCTCTTAAAGCATATATTGGTCAAGTGTTTTCATGTGGGATTTTTATGGATTGGTAGGGAGACGCAGAAAGGACATTGAATTCTTCTTATAATGCCTCTGTAAGTAGCCAAATTGAATACTGTATTGTACTCATGTAGTATAGTAACAAGGTCATGTTTCAAAGTCAAGGTCATACCCTTTGTTTGGGACACAGTAGCCGAAGGTTAAAGCGTTGACCTTATGACAGGGAGAGTGCGAGTTCGAGCCTCCTTTTAGATGGTTAGTCTATAGGGATTTTGAGCAAGTCCTTAACTCGCAGTTGCTCGGTGCTTTCAATTGATGCTTGGTCATTATCTGGTAGTGCGTAATAAAGGCTTAATAATAATAATAATTTGTTTCTAGAGCGATACTCACAATTTGCAATGAACAACACCCGCTTTACAATTGTGTGAGACATTCAGGTTAATGCTGGAATCAAACATCACAGTCGAACATCTTGTGATTAATGATTAACACAGATAGGAGATCAGCTGCTATGAGCAATTATTTCTTACATTCCTATAGGGATGTCCGATAGCCTAATAGTTAGCTTGCTAGACTGTCAACCGAGAGGTCTGGGGTTCAAATCCCTAGGGCAGAAACTTGTATTTCTGCTATAATGAGTAACTGACAGCACACAGTCAGTGGGAAAATGAGACGGCGAGGGAGAGGACTGGCCACCCACTCTAGTATGCCGAGGCTAAGATAATGAAGTCGCCAACACTTCATACCCATGGCTACCTCTCAGGCTAGCTTAAGGGACTGCTCTTCTTCCTGTAGCTATGCAGAAGATCTTTTTCCCAGCCAAAGCCAGTCCAAATTCTACAGCATGGTGACAGCTCTAGGCATTTAGCCCAAGGTCTTTACATAGTAACTCTTGGTTAAACTTCAACCAAATTGGGTGATCCATTATTAGAGTGTATAATAAAAGAATAATGTGTTATAGTGAACAGATGTGAGTAGCATCCTGCGTGTACATAAAGGCTTGTGTGCTCAGATGACTTGCTCCTGAGTCATTCTGTGTTGATACTGTACTGGCACAAATTTAATTTAATACTGAAGCTTTTGCAACACGTTGCTGCATTGGTTACTTCTCTAGAACAAAGTGTAGGAAAGAAAGATGCAGGTGGCATAATTGTTTGTGTCTTGAAATATGATCCAGTGTTTAAAGAACCCTTTTGGCTGGTATCCAAACACAGCTACTGGAGAGTCGGCTGATATTAATGCAGTGTGGGAATTGTAGAAAAAAGACTGGGGGGGGGGTTGAACATTTTATCTGTATTTTACAAACTGATGTCAACGAAATTTGAAAGTAGTTGATTTCAGTGCTAACAGTTTTGCAAGTCAGACTCGAATCAAAATCAATTCCTTTGTTGAGAAAATATTCAAAAATGCTTACATGATACAGTATGAAAATTTCTTTTTTTTTATCAGATATATAATGCTAAATCACACTAGCACAACTGAGGGGGTTGCAAACGAACCCATGGGGTGTGCAATGAAGACTTAACTGTGGGGGTCCTAAGAAAGACTAGTGGGTTGAACCACACAACCTCTGACAATTCCCACCCTGTATTAATGTGGCTAAAACATCCAGACATAATTGTTTGGTACTGTGAAACATTGTATGTATGTATGAAGACACTTTGTACAGCGCATTTTGAGTACGTCACAAAAACACTGCGGCATATATTCAGACAGTGAGTATTTCGACCTCGGCTCGTAATTGGGCTGTGCTCAACTTAGCATCAAATGAAATATTTGTGTCTGAATATAGTGGCTGCACTGTAACTGAGTTTAGCTAGTTGGTTAGAGCGTTCGCCTTGTAACGAAGAGAGTACGGGTTTGATTCTTCATTGAGATGGTTACTGTCAGGAAATTTGAGTAAGTCCTTTACTCACAATTGCTCAATGCCATTGATGCTTGGTCATTAGATAGTGGTGCTTAGTAAATGCGTAATAATTATAATAATGATAAATATTAACAGTAACAAACGGTTATTGTGTAGACCTTATTTATTACATTGGCAATGTTGAACCATATAACTTAAGTAGAAAGCTTCGAGAGGATCTCTAAACACTGCGCCATCGGCCAACGCTTCATCAGTACGCAGGTGATTACAAGATTTCTAAGAGGCGCTGTACATAAATACATTAGAAGTTGGTGTATACGTAGAGAAAGTGAATTGTATGCTTGCATGTTTGTGTTTTTCTGTGCATTAATATTATGTAGCTCTTTATGAGGGACCTCTTGAAATCTTTTGATGGGCAGTGATGTTAGGGTGAGTTTTCTGGACTGCAGATTTAGTGTACATTCCACGTGTTGCCTTTATTTGTTTGATGTCCAATGTTAATTCATTCACTGACCCAATTAAGATATCGCTGAGGATAGAAATGGGGACTTATGCAAACTATAAATTGTTTTAGCTGTTAAGTTAACCCAGCGTTTGCAGATGTGGTTTTTATCTGCTGCTTTGTTATCTTAAGTTAATTGTCAGGAGGACGTTATTTTATTGGAAAGTTAATCTTTTGTAGTTATTTTGATGATGCTGATTTTAACTGTAGTTTTTATTGCTGGAAATGTATTTAACGAGAACATTACATGTATGTGATGATGTGTAACATTTTGTGTGTATCGTCTTGCAAGGTATCGAAGGCAAACTTTCTTAAAGGATGTAAGGTACAGTAAGGCAAGGTAATCATAACATTACATAACCCTTTGAACATTAATCTCGAGAGGACTAGTTTATACGATAAAGGAAGGTATTTATTAATTTATTACCTAAGATTTTATTAGCCTTTAACCACATCTCCATTAGCCTTTAGTCCTTATAGGCAGCAAGATCCGTAAAGACAAGGCAAGTGAGGTATGTAAGATATAACTCAATGTACAGTAGTCCTCAGAGGTTTGGTCCTTGAAGTAAGGTAAGTTATATAAATTATAAGTTATGTAAGATATACCTCTATTAACCTTTACTCTTCAGGCAGCAAGGTCCTAACTGAAGCAAGGCAAGTTAAGGTACAGTGTATGTAAGATATACCTCAATCTACAGTAGTCCAGAATTTGGTGTTATTTTCGTTTGATTCCTACATAACTCAACGATGCAAATAACTGTTAGACATCTCGGATTACCATGGTAACTAATAAAAAAATCATATATCCATTACGGCGATGGCATTGGCCGAGCTACCTGCAGAAACATGATGCTTATTATGCCCTGCGTGAGATCTGCTTAAATTTCCAATTTTCTCGGAGGTCGAGTTTTTGGTAGGAAAACTCCCTATTGTGCTTGTTCTGAAGACAGCATTGGAAGTCCAACAACAAATTTTGTTTTTAAAATGATAGATCTATTTGAGACAAAAATTGTTTAGTAATTAACAGTTGATCAAGTTATACCACTGCTACTACTAGTAAAAAGACAATAATAAAATTATTAACAACTGACTACTGATAATAATAATAATGTAAGTTATAAGATTAGGATTGTTACTATTATGTTATTCCTGTTAGTAATTAGGTTTTTACTAACTGATTTGATACTAAAGCTCGCACAACAGTTCTGTACATGTGAAAAACATAAAATTCATTTGCTACTGTCCAAATTCTGGAGAACGTGTTTCGTCCAAGGAACACCGACACTCGGAGGTAATACCTCTTCTGCTTTTAGGTAATAAGGACTAATGGTGAGTGTTACGATGGCCACTGGGAATTGACGCCTGGATACAGTGGTGAAGGGAGAAAATGTTCTGGAACTACACCACGTAGTTCCGGTTGGATTCTGATCACGCTGAGGAAACTGGTTGGTAACTGAACCCTGTTGGGGTATTTAGGGGGTCTCACCAGACCATGGATGGAACTGAGGGGTTTTGTAGGGCGTCTCACCGGATCCTGGTCAATCGGTGGAACTGAAGGTGTTACTAGGGGGTCTCACGGGGCCCTAGTCAATCGATGGAACTGAGGGGGTGTCCAGAGGGTCTCATCGAATTCCGAGGGCTCTTCGAAACCGCAGCTGGAAGTCAATATAGAGCGGTATGCCGCCGTGCGGAACCCGGTAGACGAACATATCTTTCGACATGATGCACAAGGCCTTTCCATTCATCGGAAAGCGGTCGAGGTCGAGGTCCTGAATGTTGTAGACGCGTCGAACGTGATCCAACCATGTCCTCACGTCCAGTCGAGACCACTGCCGAGGATCTGGAAGAAAACAACAAACAGGTCAGTCAGTTTCATTGCAAAATCCAGACATACAGTTTCCAATATTATTGTCACACTGAGTAGTGAGTACACTATAGCGTCTGGGAACCCGTTAAAAAGACAACGCGATCCATGCAGACCGCATGCATCAGATGTTAACGGAAAATTCAAATGCGGCAGCTTCTAGCGAATCATAGAGGCCTAATGTATGTATGTACACAAGTATGAGTATGTATGCATTAATGTATCGGTGTAAGTCTGCATGTTTTGTATATTGCATTTATATATGAACATGTGCATGTATGTATGTGTATGTATGCATGTATGTATGTGTATGTATGCATGCATGTATGTGTATGTATGCATGCATGTATGTACTTATGTGTGTATGTATGTATGTATGCAACTATGCATGCATGCATGAATCAATGTATGCGTGTATGTATGAATCTGGTTCCTAGGATTTCTATAGCGCCTTTATACATTGAGTTGAAATTTTAGGGGATTAGTACATTACGGTGCATCGTGTGTGGCTGAGGAATTTCCTGTGGCTGGCGCTACATTAATTAATGTCCATTTCGTAAGTACGTGTAATTGCAGACGTCTGACCACTTCCGGACAGGAAATTAGTAGACCTGTCAGAGAGAGAGAGAGAGATGGCGCCATTAACAAGAACTCCATTATGAGTTTCTTAGCACGTAATTATTCATTCCCCTTATATAGATATATATGTGTGTATGTGTGTGCGTGTGTGTACAGTTCAAAGGGGTCGTTGGTTGGTGACTCAATGGACTGGACCATCATTAGGGTATAGGGAATGCAAGCAGCAAGCAGGTGCGAATGAAGAACGGATCCGGGAGGGGTGCATCTGTCCACGCCTCTATTTGAGTTAATAGTGGGGTTCAATCTATCCAAGCCCCTGTTTGAGTTTAGAGGGCCCTCTGCCGAGTTGCTTCGCGGAAAACCTTTGTCGGTGAGGGGTATTCACAAACTTTTCAATGAAAAAACGTGTATAATTATGCGCGTGAAGTGAAAATACGCGAAAGTGGACAAGTCGAGAAAAAATTAGTAAAGAGCGAAAACTAATGCCAATGGGAAAGGCGGGAAATTTGTAGGTAACTAAAGTGATCATTAGATATTTTGGGTAACTTCCCGCATCTATTCAGAGACCAGGGCTGCATATTTAATATAAAAAACACAGTTGAAAATCAATATACTATATATAGCTCTTAGTAACTTCTATTGCGCCGACGTCTAATCAGGTCAACATTCAGAAGATTGCTGAGACAGAGAGACGCCCGTGGAGGGACTTATGATGATGATGACAATAATGGTTATGAGGAAGAAGATGATGATGATCATTACGATGACGACGACGATGATGATGATATTAGTAGACCTGCAACTTAAGGTAGACGTGCCGGAGCGCCCTTGTGAGTTACCTATAGGGCGCTATACAAAGTGCTCTGATACAAACATGCATACACCATCATTATAATCATCATCACCAAGATGATGATAATGACGACGACGAAACACGACGATAACGACGACGACACGGACTCGTCACACGCGAGCGTCATCGTTTTCTCACCGATGTCAACCCGCAACTGCACATTAAACACATTCCACGAAGAATGAAGAAAGGGTCGGGTCAAAGGGCAGGTCAGTCGATCGACCAATGACCTTCGACCTCCGACCGCTAATGGCTCCCCTAATTAAGCGCCGATTTATCTACCGTACCCCAGTCGTCAGCAAACGCCCCTCGACCACCCACGACGGACATCCTTTCGCACCTGACTGAGCTCGCAGGTGAAGGAATAAAGGGTAGCACCACCTTCCCCAAGGTGACCACCTTCCCACTACCTGTCACCCTCTCCCTCGTCTCAGCTGACGAAATACGGGTCATAGACTCCTTATTGATAGCCTCCACACTGGAATACATAAACGTCTAATTTAGAGCTCATGGACTCCCATACAATAGCATGGAACCGAAGAAGAGCAGTCCCCTGGGTATGAAATGTTTGCGACTTCATTTTCTTTGCCTCGGCATATCAGGGCGGGTGGCCAGTCCTCTCCCTTGCCTCTGCTCAGACAACGCTAACCACAACACCATCGGGCAGTTGAAGAGAACTACACGTCTAGTCTACTGAATATAGAGAAACTGACTCAGAAGGTGCAACAGGTATGATGCAATGTATGCGTGTGTATGGAGCATGGATCTAATCAATCGAATGACCAAGCATCAGTCGATGGCGCTGAGCAATTGTGAGTGAAAGACTTGCTCAAGGTCCCTACACAGTAACCGTCTCAGAGGAAGACGAGGATGAAGTTGGAACCCGCAATCTCCATGATACAAGGCGAGCGTTCTAGCCAATCGGCTACCGTGTCCAAGGCAAACTGACACATGTCGGCTAAGAAGGAGACTTCCCGTTCAGCTGCTGAACGCAGGCGTCCACTTGATGAACCTCACACAATAGAGGCGTAGGAGCGAGAAGGCGGAAAGAGGAGGTCAACGTCTCCACCTGATGACATTTTAATGGAGTCTATTTGCGGGAATCGGCCACATGGGGTCTTCACCATCGCCCCAGACCCAGGGCTGTAGTGGAGCGTATACGCGGGTATACAGCGTATACTTACCTCTAGAGAAATTTGAGAGCGTATACTCACGAGGGTATACGCGGGTATACAGCGTATACTTACCTCTGGGAACGAAAATTTTTCAAAAATGAGAGGTTTTTAGGGCGAATGACTAAAAAAAAAAATAAAAAAAAAAAAAAAAAAAGGTCATCAACTTTTTCAGAGACAAAATCGTAAAAAGTCTGAAAATTTTCTGAGAATTGGTGAAAAGTCAGAAATTTTTCCTAAAAAAAGTCTTCAAATTTTTTTTACGCCGCTGGTCACCGCTAGCGTATACTCACCTCAAATTTTACCACTACAGCCCTGCCCAGACCTGACATCATCTGGGATGTGTCGGATTTTCCAAGCCATTTAATCGCTCGCTCTCTGGGTCCTGACTTTAGTCGGGGTATAAGATTCGGGGTAGAACAGGGGTATGGCTAAAACAGGAGGGTGAGTTAAACTACTTTGGTTAAAACCGACGAACAGTTAACCACATGGCCGGTACATGAGGGACACGATCGAACCCAGTACGTAATGGGGTGGACGACAGGGGCCAGGCAGCGTTGGGGGTCAAAGTGAGAAGTGTGGGGTTGGGTGGGGTGGGTAAAGACGCCACCTGTCGAATTCATTTATTCATTCGGAGCATTTATGTTACGCCTCTCCAAGATAACTATTCGGAGGCGCTCCCAGCCATACCAGGCGGAAAAGAATAGTTCTCAAAGTGTCCATGGAAAGCGCAAGCAGAATCCCCAGCTTAGACAACGCGCAGTTCCAAATGGAGGCCATTCTAGGTGGATCCAATGGAGGCCATTCCAGGTGAATCCAAAGGGAGGCGTGCCAAGTGGATCGAGAGGGAAGCATTCCAGGTCGATCCAATGGGGGCCATTTCAGGTCGATCCAATGGAGACCATTCCAGGTGTTTCCAAGTGAAGGACATTCCAGGTGGATACAATGGAGACCATTCCATATGGATCAAATGGAGACCATTCCAGATGTGCATGTATGCATATATGTAAGTATGCACATGTATGTATTTATGTACGTATATATAGGCAGGCTTGTGTGTGTATGTATATATATATATGTATATATATATATATATATATATATATATATATATATATATATATATATATATATATATGACACATCCACAAACATGCATACAGAATTATACACTACATCAGTGGTTCCCAAACCGTGGCCCGCGGGCCAAAAGTGGCCCGCCAATCCTTTGAATGTGGCCCGCGACAGTCACTCACAAATTTTGAAAAACAATTAAATTACCTTGTTTTCTTGATTTTCGATTTAAGTTAAGTTAAGTTCTTTTTTTCTATTATTTTGTTTCAATCTTAGTTCACTTTTCGTCAAGCTCTATGCAGCGTATTTACACTTCCGTTATATTATTTTGTTTCAATCTTAGTTCACTTTTCGTCAAGCTCTATGCAGCGTATTTACACTTCCGTTGAAAAAGACGTGCATGTTTTCATTCTTGATTATTGACAATTTCATTTTAATATTTTAAATTTAAACTTTAAATAAAATATTTTAAGTTTGGGTTAAAAAGGATGAGTTCAAATTTAAGTGACAGGATGAAACGAAAACTTGAGGAAAGCTCGAACCTCTCTTGTCGGGAATTTAATGACGATTGGAAAGATAGGTATATGTTTGTTCTTGGACGTAGTGGAAAACCAACCTGTTTAGTATGCGGATTTTGTGTGTCTGTTCTAAAAAAATACAACATGGAAAGACACTATACAACAGTACACATCCCGATTTGACCAATAAATATCCAATAAATATCCATTGAGGCTCTCTCTCAAGATCTTCATTGCTGGATGTCTTCAAACCGCCTTTCTCTAAACTCTTCCAAAACTCAATTCATCTGGTTTGGCACCCCTCAGCAACTCAAAAAGCTTGATTTCGTGCTCCTGTCTGATAGGTTTCCTCACATCACTTTCTCGTCCAGTGTTCGTGACTTAGGTGTCACTCTGGACAGCGCGCTCACTTTTGCTGAGCACATTTCCAACCTCACCCGCTCCTCTTACTTCCACTTAAGGCGTCTCCGGGCTATTCGGCGGTCTGTCTCATCTTCGACCTTCACCTCAATTGTTCATGCATTCGTGTGCTCTCGAATTGACTACTGTAATTCTCTCCTTATTGGCCTTCCCAAGATCCGTCTTTCTCCTCTCCAGTCCGTACTCAATGCTGCTGCTAGACTCATTGCCCGCCTTCCTCGGTTCTCTCATATCTCCACCTTCATGGTTGAACACCTCCATTGGCTCCCTCTCTCTGCCCGTATACAATTCAAAGTGCTTATTCTTGTGCTTAAATCTCAGCTGGGTTTTGCTCCACAGTACTTACGTGATCTGTTTCAACGGCCTCATTCTGCTGCTTCGCTGCGTCGTCTCCGATCTTTTGATCGTCTTGACCTCTTAGTTCCTCGTGTCAGGACAACTATGGCTCAGTCCAGGTCCTTTGCCTGCATAGGTCCCTCACTTTGGAACCGACTTCCTCCTTCTGTCCGCACCACCATTCTCTCTGGTAGCGTTGCTTCTTCCTTTTCTCACCTTAAATCCTGCTTTTTCTCTCGGGGTCTCGCGCACTGGGAGCGCCTCTGAATGGTATATACCGCGAGAGGCGCTTTATAAATGCCCATATACAATACAATACAATACAATACAATACATTGGGCTCTGATATCAGATCGAACCTACAACCAGACATTGATAAACTAGCTTCTAATCTGCAGTCACATAAATCTCATTAAAACTGATTCATCCTCAATAAATACTTTTGAAAAAGTAAAATAATAAATATTCAGAATTAAAATGAATGCATTGCTGGAACTTCTGCATTTAAAATTTAATTAACACAAATTTGAGATTTGATTTCAATTTTACCGATATTAACAATTTTGCATTTTGAAATTTAACAATGTTCAAACGATATCTTCAATTATTGCCTTAATATTGATCTGATATGAAAGTATCTGAGTTACCCTTGCACCAAGCAGTATGCATCTTATTATACTTCCGCTGAAAAACGTGTGTTTTATCTTGCATTGTTGTAAATTGGCACTGGCAATATGCCAAAAACATGTTCCATTCGATGTCAGATGTTACCAAATGCTGCGCATGGGGAAACTTACGACGCTTCCCCAGAGACCACTATTTGCTGGCCCTCCAGCGCACGCATTCGTCCACAATGAAAGCAACTGAGGACGGCTCCTCAGATCTCTGTGGCCCGCCATGGTATTTTAAAAGTAAGACTTTGCCCTCCATCAAAAGAGCTTGGGAACCACTGCACTACATCACAATAAAAGCTATACTTTTATTTCCTCATACAATTAAAACTAATGAACGGTCACGCGTGTTAGCGTGCTACGCGGCCATTAAGCGCCTCTACCTGCGTGAGCGTTTTTCCAGCACAGTGTGACAACATGAGTGGAAGCGTTAATAAAACGCACCCTCATTGTCTTCCCCGACGTCTGTGGTCTCCCATTGACGACGTCATCGATCGTCGAGCCCTCTCCACCTATTGTTCCTCTGCGGCGTTTCCCAGCCAATCACGCCATCTGCCGGTTGGCGTGTCTGTGGCGCTACTACTCCTCCCTCTATCGACAGATGGCGATCTTATCTTTGGTCGAACAAAAGAAATCGACGGAGGAGACCCTGAAGCCCCCTCTGTCGTCCATTCATTGTGTCCGACGGTTTATTTAGCTCCTTTAGACCTGTCATTCGCTCAGTTTGGACAGTCTTATTGAGGGCGAGGCACAATACAAAGGCCTCTGTAATTACTTGCGCAGACGATGGTGGTCAAATATTCCCTACAGAAAAGGACGGTAGTACACCAAAAAACATCCTGGAAGCACCCTCCACTCTTTCTCCCTCTCCCCTCCCAACCTCTGTTCTCTCACAGTAACTGCCTCGGGCGAGGCTCGAACCCGTACTCTCCGCGTTACAGTCCAACCGCTATAAACAAGCTTGGCAATCGATCTTGACTTAGCTGTTTCAAGTATACGGTATTGCTTGGCAGTAGTTTCTAACGCCAGGGTCTTTCGCCTGTCACGAACTTAAGAGGATCTTTGCCGAAGAGGATCTTCGCCCAAGAGGATATTTGTCTGTCATCAAGCGCGCCCTGAGAGTGGTTTCATGCACCCGGAATTGAACCTTGCCCAACCTCTGCTCTTGCGGATCTACCCCCACTGCACGTCACGACCCTTGGCGGATGCATTTCAAGTCAATTTCATGGAATTGCACATGAATATTAGTGTATGGTACATTCCGAAAGTCGACATCCGTTCTCAGACCATTAATTTTCTTTCCAATCGGCCTCGCATCCGTCCAGCTAAACGCGTAACAAGTCGTGATCTACCAATGTGTAAGCAGAGTGTGACGTCAAACACACAATCGCACTATGACGTATAAAACACGTAAATGCAATGCGTCGAACATATGTACGTCATCGGAGTGCAACGTAGCAAATACGTCATCAGCGTGACGTAAGAAACACGTAATTGAAGTGTGACGTAATAAACACGTCATTTCCGTGTCACGTACTAATCACGTCATCAGAGAGGAATGTAGCAGACGTGACGCATCGCATCGTGACGTAACACATGTCATCTGCGCCATTTTAAGACCGGCTTCATATTCAGGCGTCCGACATTTAAGTAAGTAAGTAAATTGTTTTATAGCGCTAGTGTTGCTTAGGCAGAAGGTCTATGCATTTTCCAGTATTCAACCCGAGTCATAAAATCTAAGAAATTTAACTGAAATCCGCCAAAAGAGCGCTAAACAAATAAGACAAAGGAGCATGCCAAACCTGTCAGAAAACAATTCAGGCTGGAGCAAATTAATTAGGCTATTTATCTATATTATACAAAACGGTGTATTTATGTACATATATATACATGTATATTATATAATTATATACATATATATACTGTATATGTGTGTTGTGTGTAATGTAAATATATAAGACGTTAACGTTGACGTGTGTGTACATTATCCACGACACGGAGGACATGACACGGAAAATGAGGAAGAGGAAGACATTAAGACAACCTCTGACACAAATATAAACAAAAGGCACAACGGAAGGGAAGTCTTTCTTCGTCCGTCTCTGTGTATGTGTACCCGTGTCTGTCTGTCTCTCTGTGTGTATGTGTGGCTGTTTCTTTGTGTGTCTTTGTGTATGTTTATGTCTGTCTGCGTCTGTATAGTGTCTACATGTCTATGCATACATGTGTGTGTGTGTGTGTGTGTGTGTGTGTTCGTGCCTCTTAGTCTCCGTATGTCTGTCTGTCTGTCTATGTATATCAGTCTGTTTGTCTACGTATGTTTGTATGCATTCCTGTGCTTGTGTATCTGTGTATCTGTCTACGTATGTCGGTCTGTATGTCTACCTATATATGTCTGTCTGTCTGTCTGTCTGTCTGTCTGTCTGTCTGTCTGTCTGTCTGTCTGTCTGTCTGCCTGTGCCTGTCCTCCGTCTCCCAGGGGATCTAATTGACACTAACCGTCGGGTATAGGAATGTTGATAAGACGCGGGTTCGATGGAACTCGACCAACCAGCGTCGCCACCGCCGACGGATGATGATGGGGCGACATCTGACAGCCAGGCGACAGATGCTGCTGGTCCTGCTGCTGCTGGTGAGGATACGGAGGATGGTGGCGGTGATGTTGTTCTTGCTGCGGATGGTGGTGGTGGTGGTGGTGGCAGCAACACGGTCGCTTGGCATCTTTCGGTGCCACCGGAGCTGATAAGATGACACTGGCTGCTGCTGTTGTAGCCGGAGTGGTCCTCCTCTCCTCGTGTCCTCTTCCCCTGCCGGGCTCAGCGTTTTCCACGACATTGACTTCGCATCTGGAAAAAGTGTCTCAGGCTAATAAGTATACTTTGCCAACAAACTGTGTGAGGGGTGGAGGCTTACGGAGGGGTGGTGGGGGTGGTAGAGCCGTATACCTCTTGACCTTTGTCTAAAGTTCCCCAGTTGCTTCCAGATCGGTTTTTTAGTCTCCCAGGTTATTTTCATGACCTTTCTTAAGCTTCCCGAGTGTCGTAGGAACCCTTGGCTAAATCCTATCTGCTTGGGAACAACCCAATAGCTTGGACTTTTATGATTCAACCTTACCTATATGATATGCAGACCTTGTAGGGCACACACACATATATATATGTATATATATATGTGTGTATATATATATATATATGTATATATATATGTACATTCGTAAGTACTTATAGATGTCCATGTGTGTGCATGCGAATTTGTGTAGGTGAATGTCTGTGTATATATGTGCATATATGCATGTATGTATGTATGTATGTATGTATGTATGTATGTATGTATGTATGTATGTATGTATGTATAATATATGTATGTGTTTGTTTTTATACAAAGGCCTGTGTAAGCATCCTTTGAAATGTGTAGTGCATTATACAATGGAGTACAAAGCCTTTGAAATGCATAAGTTTATCCATTTCGCTGAGCAATACTCAAACAGACAGACAGACAGACACACACAGACAGACACACAGACAGACAGACAGAGACTGCCAATGTATAGTGAAAGACCAATAAAACGCAACTTCTGTGTAATATGTGTCAACTAAAGGATCGGACAAGGAGTGAGGAGATTTGATATGCTCTGATACTCCTCCTCTACATACATACATATATACACACGGTTACATACATACATATATACATACCTATGTATGCATATTTATATGTATGCATATGTATATATATATATATATATATATCAATTATCAAACATAGATATCAAGGTTGCATATATATGTGTGTGTGTGTGTGTGTGTGTGTGTGTGTGTGTGTGTGTGTGTGTGTGTGTGTGTGTGTGTGTGTGTGTGTGTGTGTGTGTGTGTGTGTGTGTGTGTGTGTGCGTGTGTGTGTTCGCGTGCGTGGGGGTGTGTGTGCCAGAGCAAGCAGAGAGAGAGACATGTATATATATATGTTACTTTATTTGGTTACAAAAGACAGGAATTCCTTTTGACCTTTTCATCTTCGTCGTCGTCGTCATCTTCCTCACATTCATTCATCCCACAGACAGTGTTTAATGTAGACCGAGACACAGACAGAGGCGAGCAGAGTCACGCAGACAGACTGGGACAGACAGAGAGGAGGACAAGGATGAGTGGGAGGCAGGCGATTGACAGCGACGCACACACCTGAGCTCATTCATGATTGCACGCTTTGGCGCACTTCCATGAATCAGTTGAGGCTCATCTTCAAAGTCTCGTCTCTCGAATAGATACAATGTTTACACACGTACAGACACACAGATACAAACACAAATACACAGATACAGAGATACAAACACAGATACACAGATACAGAGATACAAACACAGATAGAGAGAAACAGACACAGATACAGAGATACAAACACAGATGCACAGATACAGACACAGATATAGACACAGATACAAAGATACAGACACAAATACAGAGATACAAACACAGATACACAGATACAGTGACAGATATAGACACAGATACAAAGATACAGACACAGATACAGAGATACAAACACAGACACACAGATACAGTCACAGGTATAGACACAGATAAAACACAAATGCAGCAATCGATGGCGCTGAGCAGTTGTGAGTTAAGCACTTGCTCAAGGTCCATACTGAGCATACTCACACTGAGCATACTCACAGGAGGCTCGAACCCGTACTCTAACCAATAAGCTACCGTGTCCCATCAACACATACAGGTACGAATGCCCATCAATTTACCTGTATCATTGGCACCACGTAAATCAATTTACCTGCAATGCAGGTATCAATCAATTTACCTTTGATAAGGGTGTATCAACTCACCTCGGAACCACTGCGTCATCGGATTCTGTAATTAGGTCGGTTGACCTGAGGTCGACCTTTGACCTCGCAGTACCAATCAGCGACGAAGTTTCTTCTCCAGTTAGAGTCCTTGACCTTTCAGCGACCCTGACCTGAGCGCGGATCATCCTACCAGTCGGCAACTTCAAAGGTCGGCGGCTTCTTTTGACGCCTCTGAACCCGCCGCCGCTCGCCGCCAGCCGTGTACTGCGTCTTGGAGGAGACAGCGTCGCCGCCTTGCTGGGGTTCGGAAGGAACGTGTTCCTTCCCATGGCCTCCACCTCCCGACCCCCCAGTCCTCTGTAGCCCCTCTCGACCTCATGCGGTCCAGCCTCACAGTTCGTATCCACAGGAATCATCGCGACGACCGCTGGGAACAAAGCCGCTTCCAATATTTCACAACTTAAAGATCCGGTCGATCAAAGCGGAAAATCCTCTCGTTGTCCGCCAGAAAAACGCACCTTTAACAGACCTAGAATCGCTGAGAAAAACTCGACAAAACGAAGCCGTCCTGTTCGCATCAAAAACCGATTATTATAATACGCTGAAATTGAAGAAGAAGAATCGTCAGCCTTAATTAAGTCGTAACAGAACATGCGAATTAATTATGATGACGCTTGAAACGCCGACCGGCAAGTGTCACAAGGCAGACAATCGGGAAACTGTCGATCGATTCGCGATCGCCGGCTTTATAAACGGCTGGCTGGCTGAGGTGGTCGGCTGCCTCGCAGGACAGGCGTGCGTACGGCTGACAGCCCGACGGCGTAGACCCGTGTCCTCGCCGGCTACCCGTCGATAGGCACGCTCCTCCTCTCTGCGCCTCTCTATCGGGTCACGTGAGGGCTGTGATGTCGACGTTGACGGTTGCCCGGCTGACGGTAGGGGGCGTGGTGACGGCTGGTCAAGCCGGGCGTCTTGGCGATGGGTCAGCGAGCGGGCACCTGCTCTTTGCCATTGTCTGGGGCGATGCTGAAACGGGTGACGTTTAATGGACGGCGAGGAAGAGGAGTTGTGTGGACGGTGTCGATCGGGAACAATAGACTGAAGAAGACAATAGACAACAACGATCAGATATACACACAGAAATTAAACATGTGCGCGTGCGTGTGTGTGTATGTGTGTGTGTGTATGTATGTGTGTGTGTATGTATGTGTGTGCGTGTGTGTGTATGTATGTGTGTGTGTGTGCGTGTGTGTGTGTGTGTATGTGTGTGTATGTGTGTGTATGTGTGCGTATGTGTGTGTGTGTGTGTCTTCTCCTGTGTCTTTGTCTCTTTGTCTGTCTTCAGGTGCCTACTTTGCTGTCTTTCTGTCTTTGTTCATTGGTCCTTTTCTCTGCATCTGTCTGTCTGTTTGAATGTCTGTCTGCTCTCCAAGTTTGTTTCTCCTCTCTTCTCCCTTTCTCTATTTGTCTGCCTGCCTGTCTGCCTGAATTTTGTCAAACTATCTGCCTATCTATCTGCCTATCTATCTGCCCATCTATCTATCTGCCTATCTGCCTGCCTATCTATCTGCCCATTTGCCCGTTATCTATTTGTCTATCTATCTGCCTATCTGCCTGCCTATCCATCTGCCTATCTATCTCTCTGCCTGCATGCCTGTCCGTCTTTTATCTGTCTTTCCAAGTCAATTTTTACACTCTTCTCTCTTCCTCTATTTGTCTGTGTGTATGTATGTCTGTCTGTCTTTGCGTTCGTATATAATTGAATGGCTGGTGGAATTGATCATGTGGACATCTATCTTCGGTAGAAGACAATTTGCGCCTCTTGTGTTGGCCTGAATTTCATTTACAATGCACCGGGTTCACCTGTATACCTACCTGGCCAATGTTCAAATACTCATTAGCGTCTCCCGTATGTCGCCCTGTTTGTCCGTCTTTTTGGCCGTCTCTCTATTTGTCTGTCTGCGTTTGCCTGTCTGTCTGTCTAGATGTCTGTCAGTTTGTCTGTGCTACTGTTGGCCAATCTGTCTCCCTGTCTCTTAGTTTGCCTGCATACAAGTATTTCTGTCTGCTTATCGGTCTCTTGTCAGTGTGTGTGTGTACGGTTGAGAGTGAGAGAGAGCGAGACAGACAGACAGAGACAGAGCCAGAGAGAGGTAGAGGGATACAAAGAGACAGAGCGAGAGAGAAAACGAGAGAGAGCGAGACAGACAGACAGACAGACAGACAAAACAAGGGAAAGAGAGACAGACAGACAGACAGACAGACAGACAGACAGAGAGACAGAGATAGAGACAGAGAGAGCCTACAGTGGATGGGCCATGGCTGTTAGTCTTTCTGTCAGTCTAACTGTGTCTCTGTCCCTCTCTTCTTTCGCTTCGTGGCATTTCGTGAAAAACTTTTTGTCAGCTTAAAACTTACCTCTTTCAAATTGCTTATCCACCATAGGCTGCCTCTCTGTCTCACGGACTGATCTTCTGGATGTTGACCTGATTACGGCTTGGTTTTGGTGTGCCATCGATTGATGCTTTGCGCTTTAGACACCGGCGCAATAGAAGTTACTAATTACAATTACAAGTGCACTTTCACCACCAGGCCTTGAAGGACCCCACAGACCAGAGGTGGGCAAATCTTTTGCACACGGGGCCACATTCAACAGCAGAAAATTCTGAGGGCCGGGTAACAAATTTTAAACTTTTAATCACGACTAACATGAAAAAGTTCACATGTTTAAATTTAAATATACTTTGGCAGCAGGGACCTATTATCCATAAAATATAGATTCCTTGCTTTGGCAGGGTTAATACACAGCTATTTTTTAAATACGAGATCAAAATATATAGCAAGTAATAAGGCAACGCCACGTGAGTAAAACGAGGAAAACATCTCGTGGTCTGAATTTTGTGAGTTTTTTATGTGTTAAGAATTGTGTGGGCGGGTCGGATCTGGTCCGCGGGCCGTATAGTTTGCCCGCCCCTGCATGCCACAGACCATGATAGACGATGTGCCATAGGAAACGTCTGGTCCAAAGAGTTCTAAACGATGGGAAGCATTCTTTGAGAGGCGCTATATAAATGCGCACTTACGATTACGTTTACGCACTAGCTACAGGAAAACCTTAAAACGCCGAACTTCGCAGCGTCAGTCGCCATGGAGACGAACAACGCACGCGCTTGGGCGAGTCCAAGATCTATGTTTGGACGAGTCCAAGATCTCTTCACTGTCTCTGACACACACCATCACTCAAGCCCAACACAGCTGACCCATCTATATTTTATAATGTACTAAAGCTGTGCATATATATTTAATATATATCTATCGTATAATATATTAAATATATATATATATACATATATATATATACCAGAGGTACATAAATATATGCTTTGACATATATAGGCCTATATAAAGGTATGCATATTTATATATATTCTAACCTACCTTATTCAACTAGAAGCACTTATACTCAAAAGCCCATTATATGATCAGTTTTATCCAGAGTCATATGCCCGTATTATAGGCCCGTGCCTTTAGTCTATATTGGACTATCTACAAACGTATCAAGATATATATATATATAATATTATATATATATATATATATATATATATAAATAAATGCATGCATATGTACATATGTGTGCATATATATTGACATAGGACCTATATATAAGGACTAAATGCATGTACATATCTAAATAGTTGTATACGTCAATGTATGTTTAAACTCGTTTGCACACGTTGCAAACGAACCCTGAAGGAGCTTGCCATTTCAAGCCTGGACAGGAATTAGGAGAGAGGCAGGCAGGGAGGGAGGGTAATTATAATTAACTGGGTCAGTATATCTTCTGATGGACTTCGTGCGAGTAATTACCCTCTCCTCTACCGATCGAGACTTTGGCCAAAGCCCTTCTTCAGTCATTGCTCGTTTTATATAGCGCTTCCATAAGAGCAGAAACCGCCAAAGGGAACCCAAAGCGACTATAAAAGGTGCTAAATAATAAATCTGGACATCAAACCAACTAACTTACAAATAATAAATATAATACGATTTGCATAGCGCCGTAGCTAAGCCGAGGCCGAAGGAAAGGGCGCTGTACATGAGTTCAAAAGTCAATGGCAGTCTTAGGATTGTTTAAAAAGATGTTTTGAGTTAAGTAGGTCCTCAGAAGCGTGTAGTAACTAATTAATATTAATTAGTCAACTGACTGGGGTGCGCGATAGTCTGATGAGAGAGAGAGAGAGAGAGAGAGAGAGAGAGAGAGAGAGAGAGAGAGAGAGAGAGAGAGAGAGAGAGAGAGAGAGAGAGAGAGAGAGAGAGAGAGAGAGAGAGAGAGAGAGAGAGAGTGGGTGTGTGTCAGTGAGAGTGAGAGAGACAGAGACAAAGACACAGACAGACAGACAGAGGTAATGCCATGTTCAGGAGGGAAATCCAGTGGAGACAGACATACATACAGACAGACAAACAGACAGACAGACGATGATGAATATAATGATGATGACGACGACGGTGATGAAGAAATTAACGGAGAACTGTCCCGCATGACCCACTTAGCACCACTTGAAAATGGACAGAATAGAGTTGTTATTGGCAACGGCGGTCAAGTCCTTAAAACATCGGGCCATCCTAAGCACCCCGTTCTATAGTCAAACCTTAGGCTGATGAAGTGCAGTTCAAACTGTAGCAAGAGGGACTTCTATAAAGGCAGAAGAGTTGTTTGCATGACTCTGTGGTGGAAAACATAGTCCTGATGATGGTTGATACTTCGATTGGAAGACAAACAATTTCAGTCAAACACCACGAAACATTGTAAGGGTTCATCAAACACATCATCTCTTATAAGACACGTGACCATTAAACACTCGATTTAAAGTATATATCACATACGCATCGGGGGTGCTCGATAGTGTAGTGGTTAGCATGCTGGACGAGGTTCAAATCCCCGCCAGGGCAGAAATTTTGTTCCAGATTTCTGCTCCATCTGCGCCCCTTGCCAACTCAGCTATAATGAGTACACTGACCGTACACGGTCAGTGGGAAGATGAGACGTCGAGAGAGAGAACTGGCCAAACGCCCTCATATGCAGAGGCTAAGAATATAAAGTCGATAACACTTCATACCATAGCTTAACTCTTCTTCTTCATATACGCATCGAAGAAGAAGCTAGCCTGCATCCCTGACTTCCTGCCTTCTTCAGTCCATCCCTGGCTTCCTTCACTGTGAGAACGATGACTAATGCAGACCCACTAAGATACATAAAGAAGAGCCGCCCATTAAGCTAGCCTGAGAGGCAGCCAAGGTATGAAGTGTTAGCGACCTCATTCTTCTCAGCCACGGCATATGAGGGCGGGTAGCTCGTTCTCTCCCTTGCCCTCTCATCTTCCCACCGACAATGTTGTACACAGGTGAGTTAGCTAAGAGGTGCAGGAGGAGTGGAAATCTCTTAACAGATTTCTGCCTTGTCGGGGATTTGAACCCCGACCTTTCGAAAGTCAGTTCAGCCGGCTGACCACTAGAGAATCGCACACCCCATTTAGGCAGCGGAGAAGGACGGGGGTTATTAAGCGGTGGGTAACTGTCGTGTGGTCTCGTCACCCTCCTGGGGAGGGAGTTCGAAGGGTGAGACTGCAGAAGGGACAAAAGCCGTCCCGCAGTAAACGAGAATTGCGCCGCATAGCTTCGTAATGACAACGACGCTGACAAAAGCAACGTCTTCACGCTTCGAAGATTCAACAGAAAGATGTAACGATCGCAATTCTTCCGAAGGAATTCCTCTCCGTCCATTGTCCAGTCTCCCTCCCTCCCTCCCTCGACTGTCCAGTCTCCCTCCTTCCGTCCCTCACAGACTGGTTGCCGTCTGTCTGTCTGTCTGTCTGTATGTCTGTACTTCTCTTCGTCTGTCTGTGTGTCCTTATAACGGTTTGTCAGCTTGCATGTCTCTCACTACCTCCCTAACTTTTCACACGTTTGTGTGTGTGTGTGTGTGTGTGTGTGTCTGTGTGTGTATGTCTGTCTGACTGCCTGTCTCTCTCTGACCTCTTCGACGCTACACAACATTCCTTTCTCAATGAAGAAATCTGAGCAAATATAACACGGTAATTAAAATCTCCCTTCCTCCCTGCCTCCCTCTTTTCCTCCCTCGCTCCCTCCGTCCGTCCGTCCGTCCGTCCGTCCGTCCATCCGTCCGTCTCTCCCATTCATCGTTTGCCACCTCATCGTCTCTAGATGTCTGTGTAATTGTATGCGTATATCTGCTCGTCTAATGGCATATGTTTGGCTCTGTCACGGGCTTCTTTATATTAACCTAGATACATAGTTTAACCTAGATACATATTAACCTAGATATATAAAATTGTCTGTCTCGGTTGTATTGTCTCTGTCTTTCTGTTGGAAAGACAAAGAGACAAGAACAATCCGTATCTCCACCCTTTTCTTCTTCCCTTCCCTACAGCACATTCTCTTTTCTCCCTTTCCTCCGTTCGCAGCACATTCTTTCCTTCCTTCATTCTTTCCTCCTTCACCTAGCTTATTCTTTTCTTTCTTCCCTAACCTCCCATCCCTCGCTCCTTCACTCCTTCCCTCACTTTCCCAACCAATCTTATTCATCCTTTCTTCCTCTCCCATTAGTATTTCAGGATCGTCTTTCTTATTTTCCTTCTCAAGCTCCTTTTCTTCTTTCCCATCCCTAGCTCCTTTCCTTTTTCTTTCAGCTTTTATTTCTTTCCTTCCCTCATTTCCCTCCTATGAATCAGTGAATAAACAGGAGATGAATGCCGACGATATCTGAGCGGGGTCGGCGCTCAACTGAATAAGCGCCGAGGAATGTCATGAATGCGGCTTCATAAGTGACCCAAGACAAGCTCAAACGACAACAGATTTTGAGCACTACTCTCAACAGGAGACTCGCAGCCCGTTCTCACGCCAACCTTTTCAAAGTTCAGCCTATATAGGACTACTACGTATGTATACCAGGATATGTGCACAAAAGAGAAATGGAGACAGACAGACAGTCAGTAGACTCAGACAGACAGACGGACAGAAGGACGGAGAGACAGATAGATAGACAGACAGACGGACAGACATACATACAGACAGATAGACAGACACACAGTGAGGGTATGAACACAATCGAACAACCAAGACAGAAAGATAGAAGGGTTGCTAGATAGACAAAATTTAATAGACAACAAAAGACAGACACAGATATACTAAAACAGACAGATAGACAGACAAACAGAGAGACAGGAAGAGAGGCACACAGATAGATGACATGTAGATACAGAGAGATAGAGGAAACTGCATAGAGAGACAGACACACAGACAGACGCACAGACAGACAGACAGACAACGAGACAGAGCCAGAGAGAGGGAACCCACTCGGTAGAGGCGTAATGAAGCGCTGTCCTCAGGGAAAAACTCATCGTTTCATAATCGGTTTCGATTTCATAAAATAACGATTATATTCGGACAAATCCGGTCATTGACTTCAACACGGATAAGCCTAAGTACAAGAATCGTTTAAAACACTAAAAGGAAAATAGAAAGATGGATGGATGGATGGATGGATGGGTGGATGGGTAGATAGATAGATAGAAAGATAGATAGATAGATAGATAGATAGATAGATAGATAGATAGATAGATAAGATAGACAGATAGACAGACAGACAGACAGACAGACAGACAGACAGACAGACAGACAGACAGACAGACAGACAGACAGACAGACAGATAGATAGATAGATAGAGATAGACAGATACCAAGAGAAGTCTAGGTCATAAGACGTACATGACAAGGCGACATTACAGACAGAGAGATAGATAAAAAGACAAAGCCAGACAGAGAGAGGCTGAGAGAGAGAGAGGGAGATACAGACAGACAGACAGATAGAAAGACAGACAGACAGAGACACAGACAGAGACAGAAAGACAGAGACAGACAGTAATACAGACAGACAGAGACAGAGTTAGGCAGAGACAGAGACAGAGACACAGATGTACAGTCAGACAGACAGTACTCAATTTCAGAAGTGTTTTTCTCGTAGGACTGACAGAGCGGGGGCGTCCCTGCAGAGACATCGGAACAGATCGCGCGTGCACAAGGAGGGTTGGGATGTCGTAGACTGAATGCGTCATTCTCAACCCTGGCCAAGGTTTTCCTCAATCGCACATTCGATTCCCAGGCCTGTCAAAAACCCCTCAGCATCGTCGCCCCCGTCAGCCGCCTGGACCTTTCACCTTCGCACGACCTTTAATTATTGATCGTCCTATGGGGTTATATAGGTCTATAAATAACCTGTTAAAGTAACTTAATTAGATAGAACTTAACGGGTCAATTAAGACAATGATTATGCGCCGGAATTAGTACGACAGCGATTAATAGACACCACCGAAGATGGATGGATGGATGGACAGATAAGTAAATAGACAGATAGATAGATCGATAGACAGATAGACAGGTAGACAGATAGACAGACCAATAGACAGAGAGACAGACGACAGATAGACAGACACACGGACAGACAGACAGACATACAGATAGATAGAGGGATAGACAGACATAGATAGATAGACAGTCAGACAGCCAAACAGCCAGACAGATAAATAGATAGATAGATAGATAGATAGACAGCCTGACAGATAGGCAGGTAGATAGTCAAGATGGATGATATATCGATATACAGACACAGAGAAGGACGTAGAGATAGATGGATAGAGAAATACACAGATAGACAGACAGCCCGAAAGAGAAGGCAAACAGAGACAGATCATTCCTTCCTTCCTTCCATATCCACTTCCATCTATCCACTCATCCTTTCATTCATCCTTCCTTTCACCTATCGATCCTTCCTTCCACCTATCCATGCATCCATCCTTTCATTCATCCTTCCTTCTATCTATCCATCCTTCCTTCCACCTATCCATCGACCTCTTCATCCTTCTTCCATCTACCCATCCTCCCTTCCACCTATTGATCCTTCTTTCCACCTATCCATCCACCTATCCACCCATTCATTCTTCCTTTCATCTATCCATCCTCCATTCCACCTATCCATCCACCCATCCTCTCATCCATCCCTCCATCCACCTATCCATCCTTCCTTCCTTCCATCCATCATCTGCACTGAATCCGCAACTGCTCGCAGCTGATTCTACGCAGAAATAAACACCGGAAGTCGTGCATCATCTGCCGTCTGCAGCATCCGCAGCCTCCGACGAAGAACGAGGGAAGGAAGCAGGGAAGCTGCTATGGGAGGAACAGGAGGGGGATACGAAGCCACTGAACCACCAGTGGCTGAACATCTGGATGCCACAGAAAAGTGCAGGAGAGGCAAGCGGAGCATGCAAGCACTCTTAAAGCAGTTTGTGTGGCCAGAGCGTAATCGTGTCTGGCAGTACAGCACAGCTAATGTGGCCCACGGCCACGCACTTCCATCTGCCTATACCACGTTTGCCAAACTGTCTAGTCTGAAAGAGTTTGTGTGGCCCACACACGAAGGAGTTATCTTCTGGGAACATCAGGCGGCGAGGGAGAGGAATTGAGATCTGCCCTCCTATGCCGAGGCTAAGGAAAAGGAAGTCGCTAACACTTTATACCATGACTACCTCTCAAGCTAGCTTAATGGGCTGCTCTTTAATATAGATCGTAGTGTGTCTGTGTGCCATTTGTTGTTGCTTCTCAGAGTGCAGGAAGTCACGGATGGACTGACGAAGGCAGGAAGTCAGGGAAGAGGAAAGAGTTTTAGAGAGATACGGGCAGACAAAAATAGATAACAAGAATGTGAGGGAGAAAAAATTGAGTGAGTGAGAGAGCCAGGCAGATATACAGCCAGCCAGCCAGCCAGACAGACATATAGGCAGAGAAAAAGATAACAAAAGGGAAAGAACGAGAACAAACGTCAGGCACAGAAACAGATCAAGAATGGAAGAGTTACAGTGAGGAAGAGACAGACAGAGACTGACAGAGAGGCGGAAAGAAGCGATAAAGAGAGAGGAGATAGATAGATAGATAGAGACAGACAGACAGACAGACAGACAGATAGATAGATAGATAGATAGATAGATGGATAGAGATAGATAGATATATAGATAGATAGATAGATAGATAGATAGATAGATAGATAGATAGATAGATAGATAGATAAAGAGAGAGAGACGTACAGAGGGAGAGACAGACAGACAGACATATCTGTAACAGAGAGAGAGAGAGAGAGAGAGAGAGAGAGAGAGAGAGAGAGAGAGAGAGAGAGAGAGAGAGAGACAGACAGACAGACAGACAGACAGACAGACAGACAGACAGACAGACAGACAGATAGATAGACAGACAGATACAGAAACAGAAACAGAAACAGAAACAGACAGACAGACAGAGAGCAAGATACAGAGACATATCTGCAACAGATAGAGAAAGACAGACAGAGTCAGAGACAGAGACAGAGAGGGGGCGCACCTCCAAGAGGAATATCGCAAAGGGTTCGGAAGATTGCTTTTGTATTAAACGGAACGCTATAGTCAACATTCATCGATTCGACCGAAGATGAGTTCAGAAGTTTACTATTTGCCGCCAGCCGTCTTATAAATAAACTGGTTCTGGACTGGCACAGAGACGGTTCGAAGAAGGGAAAACAACCCAAGTATCGTCCGCACCGGAAGCCAATATTACGACAGAGCTGCTCACGGATAACCGGTGAAAACCAGATGCTCGCGGTGTTTAAAAGAGTAACAATGAGAGCGACGTAGTCGAACAAACCGAGCCGCATGGGAGTGGCACGTTTCGAGATATTATTATTGAATTTGAAGATATAAGAAAAATATATCGCATACTCTGAGGACAATAAACATCCATACATTCATTACAAAATGTATAGCCCTATTGTAAACTATATACAGACATCTGATTCATATACAGCGATAGGGGAATTACAGAAATTTACAAAGGAAAGCGAAGCATACGAAAATTTATGGAGCCAAGTAGGCCTATATGAGTAAACTCGGAGATATTCATAAATAAGAAAAATACCTGATTGTAAATCACAGAAGTTTTGTTGGTAACAAAATCGCATAAATAATAAAATTCGAATTTAAAATAACATAGATATCTTCATAACATCATATAAATTACAACATTAGAATTAAAAAGTTATATATATCTTCAGAAAATCGTATTAATTATAAAATTCGAATAGGCTAAAATAAAACACAAAATACACTTCATCTTAATAAAATAATACAAATTATCCAATTCAATTAAAAAAATCATTAATATCTGAAGAGTTTAGAAACTCAGTTACACGTCTTTACTTACAAAACATCTAATATGTTCAATTAACTTAGATATTTTTGGCAGAAAATTATAGATAGAAAGCCAAGGACAGCTTAAATAGGCTACCTACACAAAAAACCATCTACCCTAATCCATCCAATATTATTCCTACCATAATCCAGGGGCGTCTATCCCCCCCTAAGTCATTGGAGCAACGTCCCTTTTCCCCTCTTCTTCCCCCCCTACCCGTTCCTTCCCCCCCTAAAATGGTGGCACACACTGTGACACTGACAAATCTTTCCCCCCCTATTTCTTGGATGGAGCATTTGCTCCAAGGTTTCTATGGTGTAGACGCCCCTGCCATAATCCATCCAAACGTCCGCCTTCCAAGCTTTCTCGTCCCCAACGAAACCCGACTTAGCACAATGTTTACTCTAGTCCTCCTCTTTTGAGGGGGGAAACAAGGTTTGTCGGGAGGGACCAACAACGGCTGTTTTTTGGAAATTTCATCCGTGTATTCTTGGGGAGGGGGGAATTTCACCCCCCAAAAAGCTGCCTACATTAAAATATTGCTGGCCTCGGGAGGGGGACATAAATCCTGGGGGGAAATCCCCCAAAAGGTGTCTAGATTAAACACTGGCCTTAGCAGCTGCTCTGCCTCCTCCCTCTCTGGACTCGAACCTCCCCTGTATAAATAATCACTGGACAACCCCTCTGACTCGACACAGCGTTCGTGAATAGGCTGGTACTCTGCGCTTCGTTTTGGAGTTAGCGCTTTAGCAATTTGGAGTTTACGATTATGAACAGCAGAAACCGTGAGAAGTGCGATTGGTTATCTCCAAGAGTTATTCAACGAATTGAAAAGCACGAAGTACTGAGAAGATGAGGTCGATAACAAAACCAAAAACCGTTCAGGGAATAAGAAAAAGTGAGCAAGGCGAAAAACATAGAGATAAACAGTTCACAAAGAGGTATTTGTATGTACCTATGCGGTAAATACCAATTATTAAGTCGCTTTGCATCTGTTCGTCTGTCTGTCTATCTACTAGTGGCCATTTGTTGTCTGTCTGTCTGCCATCTTCTCAATGCTTTTAGTTGTTTGTTTGTCTATCTGTCTGTCTGTCTGTCTGTCTATCTGTCTGTCTGGTTAGTTAGCTAGCTAACTAGCTAGCTAACCCCATTGCCCCTCAAAGCCATTAATAGCCTGCTCGCTTATATCCTGCCTCTATCTGTGCCGCTATGGGGCAGTCTATAAACCCCGACCTTTAACCTTTATTTCGGGTTAAAGGTCAGGGTTTGCCAATAAATAATATCATAGGGGCGATCAACACCGAAGACTAACGGAGGCCATCAAACGAAGAAGATGAGCAAGCATCGAATCAGAATAATTGAATTGGCACGGTAATCCTTCGTCCCACCCTCAATACCTCCCTCTATCCCTCCCTATATTCCTCCCTCTATCCCTCCCTCCCTCGCCTTGCACCTTGTTTCGGTACATCTTTCGTTCTTTGTCCCTCTATCTCTGCCCCTCTCACTCTCTCTGTATACCTGTCACTGTATCTCTTCCTTTACGTCTCCTCGCGTCTCCCAACAAACGTGTCTCGCACTGTTCGTCTGTGTATCTCCGGTATCGAAGTCTGTCTCCCTCCACCTTCCTCGGCCTCTCTACGCGTGCGTGTGTGTTTGTATGAATTTTGATACTCTTGAGGTCGTGAACTCTGCAGGGGCGATCGATCTAGCAGCCCTGGCGCCCTCTGGCCGGCCCGCATCTACAAAATGCTGACGGTGGCCGTTGTTGGGAGCTTAAAGGGGACCGAGCATACCCGAAGCACTTGAAAGCCTTGTCATCGGCCGAGATCAGGGTCCGTGTCAACAGCTCTGCGGCAAGACGCCAGCCCCGCCGAACAACGGGGATTGGCGAAAGGTTTTCCTATTGATGGGTGAGCGATAGTCTCGTGGTTAGGGTGCTCGGCTGTTAACTTAGTGGTCAGGGTTCAAATCCACACCGTGGCAGAAATTTTCCCGAGATTTCTGCTTCATCTGCACCCCTAGCCAACTCCACTCTAATGAGTACACTGATCGTACACTGTCGGTGGGAAGATGAGACGGCGAAGGAGAGGACTGGCCATCTGCCCTCATGTGCCGAGGCTAAGAAATATGAAGTCGTTAACACTTCATATCCATGACTGCCTCAGGGCTAGCTCAAGGGACTGCTCTTCTTCCTTATCCTTTCATATGGATGGGGGCGTGAGGTAAAATGGTTTCACTAATTGGAACCGTGTAACTCAGACTCCCTCAGATACTGTGTTCCATTATGTTCACACCATTTCCAGATTTTTAAGCCTGGGATATTATTGGCTTTTGGAAAAAGCCGACATAACAGGTGAAATTTAGAAGACCGCACTGGTTGATGCAAATGACCTCCGCCTCTCACCTCTGATCGTGATACAACTTCAAAGTATACCACAGGCTCAAACACTAACTGTACCAAATCGAAAAAGTTAAACCGATAATGAATATTCATGATATAATAAATAACTAGGTTTCTGAAGAATTTATATATTACATATTCTAAACACTACATATTTAGATTTATTTACAGGCATATATATATAATATATATATATATATAACATCTCTAACGCGTGCAGTCACACAGAAATGCGAATCGGATGCGCAGTTAGGGCCCTTCTGTCAGTCTCTCTCTCTCTCTCTCTCTCTCTCTCTCTCTCTCTCTCTCTCTCTCTCTCTCTCTCTCTCTCTCTCTCTCTCTCTCTCTCTCTCTCTCTCTCTAATTTCGAGGTTTCGACTCCCTTGCAGCCCTAGCCAACTCAGCTATGCGAGTACACTGACCGTACACTGTCGGTGGGAAGATCAGATTGCGAGGGAGAGGACTGGGAGCCCTCTCAATATGCCGAGGCTGAGAAAAATAAAGTCGCTAACATTTCATATCCATGTCTGCCTGAGCCTGCCGCAGTTTTTAGCTCAATGGACTCTTTTTTTCTGCTTCTAAGTTGGTTTGGTTTGTGATAGGTTGCAAAAGTCTCCATACAAAATATCCATGGACATAAACACACACACATGCATGCATACATACACATATGCAACCATATATATACACAGATATGCATGCATACACACGCAGGGAATGTGGACCTAAGTAAGTTAGACGTCAGCGTTTTTGTCGATATTGGTTTCATTCGAGTGGCAACAGTGAAGGCAATATAACCCAATAGGCTTGAAGTCTGTCATTATACAAAGCCTATACCAAGGGTCGAGGGGCTTATCAGATAAACTCGCCCACATGCACGCGCCGCCGCAGCGATTTCGAAGTCCACAGTCCCAAGGGGTAGAAAAACCGGGTCGCGACGTAACCACGTCTCTCGACCAAATTCTCTGTTGACCTAATTCTCTTCCAGAATGCAGGCTACGGCTATCTTGTGCTGCCGAATCACTTTGTAATTATCAATCAATCAATCAATCAATCAATCAATCAATCAATCAATCAATCAATCAATCAATCAATCAATCAATCAATCAATCAATCAATCAATCAATCAATCAATCAATCAATCACATATTTAATATTAAAGTAATATATTATAATTATTAAGCGCCACTATCCAATGACCAAGCATCAATGGATGGCGCTGACCAGTTGTGATACGACGCAGCGCTCGTGAGTAAGCTGGTGCCCAATAAATTTCAAGTTTACGAATACGATTGCAGTTACGTTACATTAGGCCTATCTTACGCCACAAGGGTGCGACATCTGTTGTGTCAGGTCGCCAGGGACCTGGACGCAGGTATGCGTGTCACAGCGGTCGACTGTCTTCCCTTGCCTTCCTCTTCCTCTCACCGTCCTGCAATCGGTGCTGCATGGCGTGTCAGCGCCCTCTAACGACACCACCAGCTGCAGGGCTGTGTAAATAAGCGTAGAGCAGCGTGAACGACTGAAGGGGGCGCGGGGGAAGAGCGATCGAGAGAGCGAGTGACACGGGTCTGTTGACACTCGACCCAATACTCTCACGTTGTGACATCACCGAGAGCACTTGACGAAGCCCGCGGCCAAACAACGCCAGCGCCCCGTCGAATAAAGGCATCCGTTATTATTGCCACGACCGTACGATTATTACCCCCTCGTCTCTCGCTCCCCGCCTGACATCCAGAACTCGCAAGCGTTGAGACGGCAACTTCCTTATGACTGGCCCGGGCGTGTCTGCGCCCGCCATGAAATCCAGGCACCCGTGCGTGGCAACGACGTCGAGAGGGGCGGCAGGTAGGGTGAAGTGAAGGACCGCGGTTCGAGAAAAGCACCTGGTTTGCGCGGCCCTAGAAATCGTGACACCGAGAAGTGGACAAACAGTTCTGGGAAGACGAGATTTCTGAATGTTTTAAGAGCACGATCAACTCTACCCTGGATCCAGATACATTTTAATACATGCTGCTACATTATCAGTATTATTTTTTACTATTTATTATTATTATTATTATTATTTTTTTTTTGCCCCAAGGTACATAATTATGATCCCTTGGGGACTTGAATATTAATTAAAATAAGTAAATCATCTGGAACGGCCTCTATTAATTATTATTATTATTATTATTATTATTATTATTATTATTATTATTATTATTATTATTATTATTATTATTATTATTATTATTATTATTATTATTATTATTATTATCATCATTAGCATTATCATTATTATTTCTATAAAGTATTGCGGCATTAATCTTGCAGATGACCTAGGAATATCAATTTACATAAATAAGGAAAGCTGATCACAACTTGGCTTCGCACATACTGATCACCCACCTACAGTATGGAGAAAAGCAATCATTCTCTCTTTGAACAAAGCGCATATCCAATACTTTACATACTGCATCAAATACCAGTTAGGTCGAACATTACGCATCATTACGTCTCGTGAAACGCAAAGATATTCTTGATGCGGTTGTGTACAAGACCTAATAAGAAGATCAGTCCCTTAAGCTAGTCATTGGTATGAAGTGTCAGCAACTTCATTTTCTTAGCCTCTGCATTTTCAGGGCGGATGGCCAGTCCTCTAAATCGCCTGATCTCCCACCGACAGCGTACGACCAGCATACTCATCATAGCCGAGTGGGCTAGGGGCACGGGTGGAGCAGAAATCTCGAAGAAATTTCTGCCCCAACGCGGATTTGAACCACTGACGTCTCGGTTGCTAGTCCATCACGCTAACCACCAGGCCTAAACTTGGGCCTAAAGCATACCTCACAGTACAACTTTCATCTAGTAAAGGCTTATTATTATTTGGCATGAGCAACGGACATACCAGCCGACGGCAGTTTTGGCGATCAGTCAGAGAATCTTCGCAGACTTCCAATTCGCTGCGTTCCACACGATGGTCGGCCTTGCTCGCTCGTGCTGTAGATAACTCGGGCTTAATTTAGCTGTTCGCTCCTTGCGTCAGGACGATCGGAACAAGTGGTCGAAACAGGCAGTAGCAAGCGCTTCTTATGCGGGCGCCGGCAGGCAGGCATGCAGGCCGGCGGACGGGCTGGCATGCAGATGGTGATGAGGCGGTTTTACCAGCCGCCAAGGCTTCCATCAAGCACCGCTGGATGCCAGCCTGGTGGTGGTGGTGGTGATAGCGGAGGTAGAGGTATAAACCAGAGCTTTGCCAGCCCTGGACGCAAAGGAATGCGTGGCCGGCAACTCTTACGAGACCGCACCCTCGCCCTCATGGGTCACAGATATCTCGAAGGGACGTATTCGGAACGAGAGTTTATGCCCTCGTGTGACTTTTTAAGACAATCCTTTGAACCTACGAGGCGACAGTCTGCCATAGGCCGTCTGTATAGCAGCATGTAGACGGAAACAGGACTGTCAACCTCGTCCAACATAGAAATAATGGTCTCCTGATGCGTATACTGCTCCACCTATCCAGATCTGATTCGCCAGAAATATATTTAACGAGTCTAATTTAACTCGCGCATCTAGTGAACTCAACTATAAGTCTGAGATTAAGCCCGTGTATTCTCGATCAACCTCGACGTGTGATAAGACAACGAGAAACGATTGAATAAGCTAACCTACAGACTGTGTGAAGGAAGCCGTTGCGCCTCTGAATAGGTCTATCGAAGAGGCGCTATATGAATTCCATAATGAATGAATGAATATAAGCCTGCCGATTGCTTTCTCTAGTAGCTTCACTCTGGAATTTTACATACACAAGTACGCTCATAGCCTTATATCACCAGTCAAGGTGAGCCATACTCCGCGTGCCTAACCCGGATTCTGTCCTATCACAGAAAATGACCAAACAACATGGGTCTTGCGGACGAGTTGGTATTGCGCCGGTAATAAGCCGGTCATCCTGACGCGACTTTTATGCTGCAGAGGAACTTCGGAGATTTACATTACATCTCGAACTGTACTGTTAAAGTAATTTGGTATAGTGTAACGATCATCACTGCAATGCTAATGCTATGGGTTGCGTCACTTGCGTGTACCGTTTTCACGCGTGCGAGGAAAAAGTAGGACCTACCTACTATATAGGTAGGCGATCTTTTAGCATTAGTTTATGAAAGTACAAGACCAGTTGGCCTAGTCTATAAACAATGGGACAATTGCATGTCTATGATTAGATAATTATTTGCCCGATGTTCCATCGCACTTAAAATAAGCTGGCACTACCTGGCACTGGCAGTGATCATCATTTAAACGAATCCCAACGCACGGCTTAGACAAGCCAGAACGGTTTTGCAGTTGTTCGACAAGCAAGCTTCAAATTTAACGGGTGATAGAAATGCTCGATTACACCGCAAGTCTGTATGGACCTCAATCAATCAATCAACCGAGCATTTATATAGCGCCCTTCAAAATGTTCAGAGGTGCTCCCAGCCAAACCCCTGCGAAAGAGAACAGTCTTTAGAGCAGAGAAGAAAACAGTGGATGAGTCTCGAAGAAGAGACCGCAGCTCAGGAGGAAGCCCATTCCAAATTGTGGGTCCAACGACGGAGAAAGCGCGCTGTTGCATAGCAGCGGTGCGTGCGAAAGGAACAGAGAGGTCACTACGGGTGGCAGAGCGAAGAGAGCGGTGACCAGGTGGAACAGAGGCACGGGAACAGAGCTCACGCAGACAGGAGGGAGCACGGCCAAGCTGACATTGCCAGACAATGGAGGCAACCCGGATGCGTTGCGAGTGGTAACTTGTCGACCCTCGTAGAGTTCTAAGCTTTATCTTGCTCAAACGATAAGCCTGTGAAAAGCATTCCACACTAAATACCTGACTGGAGAAACGTTTATTGCACACAGGGTTCTGTATAATTATATTGCCTAACCCTCGGCCAATGGACATGAAGAAAAGAACGAAGCCGGCGTACGTATACGGCGAGAGTTGGCCCAGGCATGCAAGTATACCTCCATGGGAGTTTCCTGATCGACGTGACAATCGTGGGAACTGGGCATTAAATACGCGGAGACCCTGGGGTCGAGGCAATAGGGATTTGGTGACGACAGATCGGCGGTCACGAACGCGAGAGGCTAACACACCGATGTATATCAGGTACATTCCTGGCTTCAATCTGTCGTCTACAGTCCGATTAATGCGGCAATCAGTAATGCTTGCGAGTGAATTATACGCACCACATCCTTGACTGATTGTGTGTGCATGTCTGCCTGCGAGAGAGCGTTTTATTTACACGTTACCCTCCAAAGTTCAAACGGAGAATTAGGCGAAATTAAGCGATAGGTCATCTCCGTGTTTCGTGAAAACGTCATCTCACACGGTTATCGTGAATAGGCCACCAGAAGCAACAGGATTTATTCCTCTGGCTCGACCCTTTTACTCAGCGGCCAGGAATTCCACAGGTCTTCCAAGATCCGCTTAGAGTTCTAGCCTAAAGTCTATCAGCTTGGATTTTGCACACCACACATTCTGGACTAGGAATGCACATCTCAGCTACTGTAACTCAGGGCTCTACCAAATTTCATTTGTTCCAGTTGTAGTTTGCAGCCGTTCTATAAGCTTACCAGTACGTTATTTGCGAGCGACGCCAATACCAAGTTACAATACCAAGTCACACTAACTGGCCATTGGAGACCGCGCCACCTATCGAATAAAACAAAATAGATTCCTTTAAAGCGGATTCCCATTGTCAACAACTTGTAGTTCTTGCAACACCTTTAACAACTTCTAATGAAACGGCTGAACTTGGTATGTCTGCCCTACTTAACTCGCTAGTCAGTGTTCGTATCATTATGGCCATCTTGCTGCTTGCAAGACTAATCTGGGCATAAGCATTTGTTGATGACACCGTTTTCAGTGGTCAAACTCTATGAACCTCTCTTAAAGCTTAAACGGCGAAATGTAATATGCGAAAATAAGTTCTGTCGATGTCAACGGCCTTTGTTGCCATAAGATGTCATTAAACTCTGGATCCATCCAATTCAAGGTAAAATGAGCAGAGTTGAGGCCATACGGTCGCTACACAAAAACGTGTGCATTTACATTTATTTACATTTACCTCTGAAGAGGTAATATCACCTCTCTCCTTCGCCATGCAAAAACGTTGTCATCATGAACACGGCATCATATCACACTCACAAAGTAATAAATCAGCACTTATTTTTTGACAAATGTCTACAAATGTCTTGTTCAGTCGATGACACGGCAAAACCTGGGGCTATTAAATATACCGAGTGCCTAGATGAACAGTTAACCGTAATTTAAATTCCTTAGGTCAAATGACATAGCTATTTAGCGATCAGAACTCTTCAGGCTCAATGCCTGATCACTTTACACACACTGCCAATGACCCAAGCCGCGAAAATTTCAGATCAGGTTTCTCAATCACTGCCTATTTCTTTGATAACGTTCAGCACAACTTTGAAGTACCAAACTCTTATCGGCTACAAAGCCAACACCTGGAAACAACATTCCTTACTGGGTTTTGGCCAGTGTTCTTAGAACTTGCCTCATTATGACTCATGGAATAAATCTCTCTCTCTCTCTCTCTCTCTAAACCACAGGAAACCTCCAACATTCTCTAAACATTGTGCCTGCTATTCAGTTCTCAAGATAACCCCTACTGCTCCTCGAGACCATTTCAGTCACTATAATCCTTACCAGAATAGTTTATAAAAAAAGAACATCAACATCAAAGGTAGGAGATACTAAGCTGAAATGACAATACGATATTCCCACATGGGCTTCATATCTCCTACATTTGGTCCCATATGTTCGACACATGAAGCCCATATGGAAACATTATCATATGGGCTTCACTGGTCCCACATATAATGTTGCGGTTAGGGTTAATTCTTGCTCCTTTTAATTCTCAGCGTTACTTGACCAGTTATTCATGTGTGTCGACTATGTGTGTGCCATAATCTTAACTACCGTAATCATTCCATACTACCGTATGTAATGCATGTAGTGGTATGCTTTTCTGATGTAAATGAAGACTCCTTACCTACCTACGTATGATTAATATATATGTGATTAATATATATAATAATAACAAAGGATGTGATACTTAATAACAATTAAATTGAAACTTGATACAAAACCATTTGATCATTACTCACTGTGCCAATTAATAGGCCAGCTCCTTATCCAAAACGATTAACTGTCTGTGTAATGAACAACTTGAACCTCAACAAATAATGGCTAGTCCTCTAAAGGGTTTGTTTTGATAAATTATTAATAAGTATTGCAACTCTACCTGAACGAATAACATCAAAACGCAAATATACACACTTGGGTTTTAACTGTCAATGCGGCAAGGAAATGAAGCACTTTCAAGGCTCCAGATCTCTGGCTGAAATGCTAGCCTTTCTTCGCTTCATAGGCTGTGAACTTATTTCGTCATCCTCCTGTGTATTGCTCAACTCGAAATCATACACCTAAGTAAAAATTCCATTAATTATTACAGTAAATTATAGTTACGAAGTAAAAAGAATAAAGTCATTGCAGTAAATACAAATTTCAGATACTACAGAGAGTAGCATGATAATTAATCAGTAATTTCTATTGAGCAGGTGTGTCTAATGCACATGACATCAACCAGTGGTGCACCATAACTATAACCATATCAATATCTAGAAAGTCGGTATTAACGTTAAAGTAAATGTCAAATGATACTACGCAATTAATTTTCTGTCTCACATATTTAATTCTTTAAAGTTACAATGCAACTGAAAAATTTCACAGATAACTGTAATTGAAGTATTGGTTAGAAACTGCTTACAAAGCTAGGAAGAATTGTACTGAAGTAGTTCAATATTATTCAAAACACACGTGGAATACAAAGTAGAACAAAACAGCAAACGCACAAAATCATATAATGACATACAGAAGCATTAAAACAGGTACAAGAAAAATCAATTAATATACCAAAACACAATAATGAGAAGAAAAAACACACACAATCACAAAACATACACACTACACCAGAACCTCATGGCCACTGCTTTTGCACGAATTTTGATATACCACGAAAACTTCTTATAAATGCCTTCAGCGTTAATTTGTACAGATTGTTTTGTCCCTCTGGAGGCAGTCCAAGACTGCTGTTTAATGAGATCTGTGTTTATTTCCACAAATCGTTCTTTCCTCGTGAAATACCATGTTTGTGTTTCTTTTCGCCAGGAATATTCCTAATTACACTGCTAAAACACAACTGCATGTTTTTCTTCAGCTTTGTTATCTGTGTGTGTTTGCCATGCTCATGTGATGTATAACAGTACACTGGTACCAACATATTGGCACTAAAAAAACTCAATGTTTATTTGGAAACCAGTGTTTAAATGCAGACATTGTTTAATTGCATTAATCATTTTGACCTCCCGGAGCTTATTGGAGAAAAGCATTTAATTGGGACCCAGCTCAAGTTTTATGGTGGCATGTATCCAAAATGTAATTCAGCTTTAGAATGTGACCTCTTTGCAACACAAAACAGTTAAAATGCAGTGATTCCTATGGTTGCAAATCGGATTCCAAAGGTTGTAATCGTAGTCTCCAAATTTCTAGAGCACTACTCTAAAGCTAAGGGCAAAGCACCAGCTTGAAGGTAGCATTACAAGGAGAGTCCAATGTAGGCCAACAACACAAAGAGGTACGTACTTAAAGTCACATTCAACTTTTAAAGCAGTTCATTGAACAGTGCATATTTCATGTTGGGCACTTAGGCCCATTCCGGCCAACTACACTATCATGATACAAGAGGTATTCAAGGCTCTACACAAATATCAATAAATTCTAATTACTGCCTTGGAGCCTCATTTTATACCAAACCTTCACTGTCTACACAAAAAGCTACTATCACAGCATTGATAACGATTATTTCTCAATCTTCAACCACGGTCTCTTTCCAAGGAATCAGGATTACTGTAAAAGCAGTTAATTGACTACAGATAATGGTAACAGCATATTTATTACACGGCTGCAAAGCTTCAGCTATAAGCATTATCTTGGCTATGCTTGATAATAGCTCTTGGTATTCAGTATCTGAAACCAAGACATATACACCCAGATTAGACGAACACAGTACTACACTTAGCAACTGGTTACCCTATCGTTTCATGATTAGTGTTTGCATCATTAAATTAATTGTCAAGATGCAAAACAATTACTGGGAACTTACATCTTTTCCTCCCGATCGCAGCCTTTTGACTGGTTTTGAAACTTTCTCCTTAAGCATGGATTTCGGATTCAATCGAGGACTGGCTCTCACCTGTGGTTAAAACGTACAAAACACAATTATTCCTCAGTCTTCACCTGCATTTACAGACTTGTCATTTGTCAATCTATCACTTCTAATAGGGATTGACTTTTACGATGCCATCCTATTGTCTAACAAAAAGCTACAATGCCTTTGATTCCGTTTAACTAGAGGCTTTAGCAAACATGAATGTATGGTATGTATCTAAATATTTAATATTGCAATTAAATCTATTTCTCAAAAGCATGGCATTCACTAAAACTAATATACGTATACATAAACTTATTCTTTCACAATATAAAATGCTTGGCTAATGAAGTAAACGTCTTCTCTTGGGCGCTGTCATTGTCGAAGCATAAAAGCATATTACGTGGCAGTTTATTTACAACAGGAGAACAAAAGATCAAACCATGTGTAGAACTGATTTGTGTAAATCTAAAATTTTGTGCCTTGTGATGAAAATGCAGAATGAATAACACCTATATTATTATTATGCATTTATTAAGCACCACAAATCTAATGACCAAGCATCAATTGAAAGTGCTGAGCAATTGTGAATGAAGGACTTGCTCAAGGTCTATACATGAACCTTTTCAGAGGATGCTCGAACCCTCTCTCTAAGCGTTACAAGGCAAGCGCTCTAACAAATCGGCTAGCATGTCCCACAAAGAATGTGCAAGTGCACTTTAAAATAACTGTTGCCTGTTATTTTCTTCTAAGTAGAGCCAATGTATGGCTTCCAGATAGCAAGTACAAAGTTCTTACTGGTACTTTATTTGAATTCATCACTTTGCCAGACTTTGAGACACTGCCTGCGGATAGTTCAAGGTTATGTGTGCCTGCCACAATAGTCTGAATCTAACAGATTTCAAAAGCCAAAAGCAATTAATAAATAAAAACAAGTTCCTTTGAAGAAGTTCATTACATGAACATTTGGATAACAAGCTTTCGGTGTAAAAGCCAAAAGCAATTACCATAAAAAGGCGGCTTTGAACAAGTTAAGTTTTTTGTTTTGTTAAAAAGTCACCATGTATCCACTGAATTTCTGGTCGGGAATGATCGTTTCCAAAGATTTGTAATGAAGAAGAGATATCTGGAAAATTCTCTTTCAGACACAGAATCTTTGATGTAACATACCAGGTAATGTAAATGTAAGCAGAAATTGCATAGCACCATTTTAAAAGAAACCAATAAGAGATGCTCTTTGTATGATTACACACAAGAACAAGATCAGTCTGTAGGCTAACCCCAAAAGAAAGCCCTGGCTATTAAGTGTTGGCTAATTAATTTATCTTAGCCTTGGCATACACCAGGGCAAGTGGCCAGTCCTCTCCCAATATTTGTTCCTTGATAACAAAGTGCCTAAGAAAGACCCATGATCACATCATCAGCCTTACTCTGTACACTTGCACAAGCCACTTAAAACAGAAGAAACAACAGCTTACATCTTTAGCTGTCGACTGAGAACTCTTGACTGACTTTGAAAGCCCCACTTCCTGCACCTGTCTTGTACTCTCCACAGAAGCATCATTCACCTGCCATAATTGTAACATCATAGCTACAACTCATGTAACATTATGCAAAAGCTACAAAGTGCCATGTAACATTATGCAAAAGTAACAAAGTGCCATGGTAGCCACTTGCTTACATGGCACTCAACTCTGTGCACAGATTTTGAATCCAGGAATATCACATGAAACCAATGCTTGACAGATAACGATTATCTGTATCAAGAGGTTATCCAGTTACTGGATTTCTGATTTGTCCACTCCTCAGCCATAATGGTCTTTCAGCCTCAGGTTCTTAGTTTCATGGACTCAGGACAAGGGCCTTTGTTGACTCGTTTCCATATTATACCTAAAGGATCAGTTAGGATTCCAACAGTTTAAACACAACTTAAGGGGATTGGCGCCTCGCCAGCTGCCGTGCTAGATTTTGCTTATTTGCTATAATTCCCGTGTTAATGTCCCTGGGTGCGGTGTGCCATCCAGTTTTTTTCAATAAACGAATATATATATATATATATATATATCTCATGAGATCAAAGGTCATTGACGTCTTTAGGATAAAATTTATTTACAGTTCTCAATGTTCGTTTGGCTGTAATAAATTGATCATGTAACTGTTTCACATGTCTTTTGTATGGGCAAAGTCTACACTACTGGAAACCGATTTCTGGTAATTTGGTTTGTCGATTCTGCTTAGCGTTGATAGATGTCTTGTCAATTAGTAAATGTATATTTAGTACTGTATTTGATAAAAAACCATGTCACTTTCAACTTGTACCTAAACAGAATTACTTATCAGTAGTGACAACTGGCTCACGCCTCGGGTAATTAGTATAGCGGCACTGTATAGAAGTTTTTAGACCATGTAGAACGTAACGATAATAAAGTTCAGCAACATTTGCATTGGATTAGGCTTCAAACTGAATTAAAACAAAAAAGTCTAGAATCGTTACAGCTGTGTTTGGTGTACGGAATTAGGGACAGCAGCCGGTAGAATGGTAAAACATAAAGTGGATTTCAGGTAAGACATTTGAAGTAGTGTTGACCTTCAGATTTCAACAAGGACTAGAGCACAGAATGCATACGCTGTAAGCAGGAAACAAAGCAAGCTGTTGACTTTCTCAACAGCTGTGGCTTGAGCTCCTCAGTTTGTCCCATCCAGTTTTGCAAGTGCATGAAGTCTGTATTATTCAACAGTAATTTCACTGGTTCGGGTTGGGAGCACTACTGATGAGTTGTTTCTTGAAGTGGCGCTTTATAAATCTCACATTACAATGTCTAAGTACAATCATATTTACTCCACACATGATTACTTACTTTGTTCTGTTTCAAGCAGGGATTTTTCTGAAAATATTTCCCAATGCCTTCCTTCTTTATTTTGTCAGTGTTGACAGACTTGGCTTGTCTGGAAGCATTAAACAATAATAAATAATTAAGTGCACAAGTAGTGCAATAAGTTTTCCCACATATACAATACAAACGACTCCTAATTAATGCACTTCTAAGGCAAGTAATCAACCCTCACCATAATCACTTTCCACCACAACACAATACCTTCTCCCCAGCCTGAACTGCTTCAAATATTGATCTGTCAACAAAAGCAGCCTCAACAACCTGTTTCTTACCGCCTGATCTGACATAAAGCCCGCGAATAAGTTCGTCTCCCTGATACAGTTTGGAGATTTACATTAAATTATATTATGATACAAAGTGAAGACTTCTCATCACAGCTTTTCATTCTGTGGTACCAACTTACGTCTTGTGCATTAGACACTGGCGCAACAGAAGTTACTAATTACAATTACACTTGCGTCTGTAATCGAAAGGCTCGAGGCTTAATGAGCAAACAGGCAACATCAATCCAAAATCCTGCCAACTCTGAATCACCCAAGAACTCATCCAAATCCTGATACACATATACTTGGAAAGAATGTAAATTATTTGTAATGTAGAGACAACCCTATATCAATTCGCATGGCTTAACAATGAAAAATGCAAAATATGACCCCTTACTTGGACAGTTTTCCTCTAGCTGGTTTAACATACTCCTCCTTTTCCAAACGTTGCATGAGCTTAGTGACAAGTGCCTTCCCAACGCCAAGCCGGTTCGCGAGACCATTCACTGTCACGAACTTCTCTTCCATGCATGCCATGAGAGCTCTTCTCCAAAGACAAGTCATCTAAGACGATACATTCAAACTTAAAACACATACTCTAAGGCAACAAAAAGGAGACAATTTCCACAGTACTGCTCAATAACAAAAGCAACTTCAAGGCACATGAAAATCATGATATATTTCAGTGCTCACAAGATCTGCAACAGTGATAACCTTGACGAAACCTTTGCACCAAACAGAAGACTCAGCACCAATGCATTTCGTGGAACTGCTCTACCAGTAAATAATTAAACATTCAAACATTGCATAACTTTTTCCAATTATCTACAATCTAGCTTACGTAAACAGCGCTGAAGCATCATCAATAGTAATATTAATATAAAAAATAGGGATTTTTTAGTTTAATATGTAACATTGTTTTATTGCCGTGATGTGTATGCATTTCATTATAATGGTTTGACAATTCTTTGTGCACTAAGGGCTTGTGAATAGACTGGTGCCCTGTGCTTAGCTTCTGAGCAGCACTTTAGAAATTTGAAGTATACCATTACAAGCCTGCAGTCACTGTCACAGATATACTGACAAAGATCTACACACTATCTTCCATGGAACATTGTAGTCTGTTCTAAAATTCCCTGCAATTCTGTCCTTACTGTAGTTTTAAACTGCTACAACTGCAAGAATACACAATTACAACAATGATCTTAGACATTGACTACACTACTTGAAAAAGAACTACTGTCTCTTTAAAACCTGCATCTGTGAAGAAATTATTGCCATATTTAGCATATTGAGCAGAATACTGGATCTAAACTAAAACTTTTTATACAGACTGACAGCAGCAGTAGAAATTTAAGCCAAGGCTGCTTTGGTTAAATGACAAAGTGATGTGAAACTTGAAAAGATTAACAGAAACCTGCAATTCTTGTCCAGATAAACCAACTAAAGTAGGATCTGTAGGCTGCAGAGAAGTCTTGTTTGGCTAAAACATAACATTGCACAATAACTCTTGAATATATATTACCAGCAATCCAGCATTATAGTTCAAGCTATCTTTTCTATTTTCCATTGAGAATCTAGAAAAAACTAGATACCTCAGCCAAATAATTCCAAGAAGCAAAACAGAAACACAGTAACCAACTAGATACAAACATCATTGACAGCCCTTGCCAAACTGGTCAAAGATCAATGTCATTACAAAACTGTGTTTCACAAAAGGATTCCTAAATCAAGTTAGGTAAAGCAAGGTAAGATAGGGTAAAGCAATTCCTCAATCATTACATTGCCTGTTACAACAATATTCAGAGGTGTGATCCTGGGGTGGGGGCCACTGGGGGCTATTTTGAATAAAGCATGAATGGATTAAAACTGTTCTTTATCACCAGAGTTGGGCTGGAAGTGCCTCTGAGTAGGTATCTTAGAGGGGTGCTATACAAGTCCTCTGAATGAATATCAGGAATCCAGCAACTGGACAACCTTTAGAGACAATTAATTGCTCGTCAACAACAAAGGTCATACATACATTACAGCACAAGTTGCAAATGTGCTGCGCAGGAGCCTCTTCAATATTCTGAATCATGAAGCAGATTCCATGCTGCCAGTGACCACAGACCGAACAAAGGATCATCAAACCATCATCCTAAAACGCACATCGTTACAATAAAATGCTATAACACAGCAAACTAGAAAATCTTGAAAATGGCTACTAAAGAAGTAAGAGTATTAATAATTTTCTACTAAAATTTGCAAACACTTGAAACTAATCCTGTATAGAATCACTCATATATTTAAACCCAACAACAAATGCTAGTAAAACATGCAGAGGCGGACATGTACTCAGGCTCAACCTGACCAAAAGAAATTGAAAGCAAGTTTCAAAACAGCCTGAAAAGTTTCATTAGAATCTTTGATGTCACCAGTATCATTACCAAGCAGTTAACCATACAGCAACAATGATAATATAGTTATGCAGTGTCAAAGAGTAAATTGTTCATTTGTTCACATGCTGCAGGTTTCAGCCTCTTGAAGACATTGATTAGCAACCTTGACCAAGTCCTTACACATCTGTAGGAAAATTGTTCATGACTACTTATGCTTGCCTTGTCATACAACGTAAATGTACAGAAACAAAACAGTGAATAAAACTGGCATTCTAGGACTCACTTCATCGTTCCCACAGCAGCATCGAACTGAGTCATCTTGATTCTCATCTGCTCGCTTACCAGAAGTTTCAGCATCACGCTTTGGCAGATCTAAAAATTGGTTGGGCACACTTAATGTTTACGGTGTAGCCTGGCACCTTAATGCTTATGGTGTAGCTACAGGCACCTTAATGTTTACAGTGTAGCATGGCACCTTATGTTTAGTGTAGCCTAGCACCAGAATGTTTATGGTGTAGCCTGGAACCTGAATGCTTATGGTGTAGCCTGGCACCTGAATGTTTACAGTGTAGCCTAGCACCTGAATGTTTATGTTATAGCCTTGCACTTAAATGTCTGTGGTGTAGCCTAGCACCTGAATTTTTACAGTATAGCCTGACACCTCAATGTTTACAGTGTAGCCTAGCACCTAAATGTTTACGGTGTTGCCTGCCACTTGAAAGTTATAATGTAGCCTGGCACCTGAATGTCTATGGTGTAGCCTAGCACTTGAATGTTTATGGGGCAGCCATGCATCTGAATGTCTATGGTGTAGCCTGGCACCTTAATGTTTACAGTGTAGCCTGGCACTTTATTGTTTACAGTGTAACTTTATTTAGCTTAGACTTAATGCAGCATTGGTGTTTCTGCCCCATTGTAGTGCAAAAGCTATTGAAGAACTAATAAAAACATTCAGTCAGAAGTTATTTGAAATAGCAGATTAAATAAAAAGCAGAAATCCTTCAAAACGCACCCCCTTGCAAATGTTATGTGGCTTAAAGCAAAATACCATTCCAAGTGGCGGCAGTGAAAGTGATTCTCACTAGAGTCGAGGGATAGCTGTTTTAAACTCAATTATGCCTGTTTGGTTAGCTGCAAGTGGCTTTTGAGTGAATTACATTACATAAAACCCCTGGAAGTGGCGGAAAAGGTATATTTACACATTTTTATTTTCACTTTCCAGCAAGAAGGGCCATGGCAGACTCGCTCACCATTAAATTTGCACTGAAAAGGTGAATTTACTATCCGAACACCATTGCCGTTTTCTAGATGCAGCTTTCACAGTTCACTGAGAAACTGCACAATTTTACAACTTTTATACAAACCCAGAGAAAAATCCATTCTGGCAAAAATGAAGTGTGTATTCAGAAACGCACTTGTTATAGTTAGCAAAAGCCTGTCATGTAGCATTGAAATAGATTAGATGTTAGTTTCACCAGAAAGTTTTTGTTCTGGAGTAGAGGCCACTGGAGGAGCAGCAGCCGTCAACCTGCCCTGAGATCGACGTGAAGCTGTCGATTTCTGTGAGATGCTGTGGTCGTCTTTTGATTCTGCATCAGAACTGTTGGCTTCGAAGTTCATTTCAACATCAAGAGGCCTATGTGACGTGTCATTTTCCCCAGGCTGCTGTAGAAAGAAAACCATGAGAACAAAGTCTCATTGAGAACAATGTCACATTACATCTACCAGTGGTGGTGACACAATTTTGGCTACACAATTTCATTTTTAGAAATAAACCAGTTTTTGAAATGATGATGATACAGAAAGAATGACAATGAAAAGATATGATTACAAACAAGCATTCTCAGGAGAGAGGTAAAATTTGTTACTGGCTTTGAGTCTAGTTCTTCTGGCAAAAGCTGAATACATGAAACATAACATAACATAACATAACAGAGGTTTACGGTGGTTCAGAAGACTAAAAGCCTGTGTGAGAATCACAACTATATACATGTCCTAATATCCTATTTGTGCATTAGACGCTGGCACAATAGATGTTACTAATTACAATTACAATATGAGGACTAATACCTGGACTATCTGTAAACCTTACTCAAAACTCATATATCAAACTCGCTTACTCATCCTAGCTCGCCTTCCGTCCTCTCCTATTTTGACTGGATCTGACTGATAGATCTCAAGAATGGACCTCATTGCAACCATTGATCGATGCTATGGTGCTAGAAAAGTCTTCACATTGAATTATGAAAGTTTCTCACCACTGTTTATGGAGACCTTGAGCCTGATACTATTTCACTTGCCAATAATTGTTACATTAACATAGCACCAAGTCTAACATGGCAGCAGTTACTCATATTACAGAACAGTGATGCAAATATCACTTTTGTACTGCGTACAAGACATGCAGGAGTCTCTTTCTGCTTTAACATTTTGAGCTTGAACTTAGGGACTGATCTTCTGAATATTGAGCTGATCACAGCTTAGTTTTAGTGTGCCATTGGTTGATGCCTTGTGCATTAGACACCAGTGCAATAGAAGTTACGAATTACAATTAAAATTATTATTATTATTACAGAGGTCTTATATAGCGCCCCTTCAAGGTTATCTACTCAGGAGCGCTCCCAGTCCAACCCCGGTCAAACAAGACAGTTTTAAGGCAAGAGTGGAACAGAGAAGAGCAATCAATCGGGGTCAGGCACAGCGCTACTGAGAGCCCATTCCAGGTCGCTGGGCCAGAGACAGAAAAGGCACGGTGTTGCCGGATAGCAGTCCATGTGCGGGGGACAATGAGCTCAGCCTGCGCTGCAGAGCGAAGTGAGCCACGATGCTGGACAGCCACAGTGCAGCAGCAAAGTTCCCGGAGGTAAGTAAGGGGAGCCAAGCCCTCAAGGCACCGCCAAACCAAAGCAGAAACCCAATAAGCAATATGAGGACTATCTGTAAAAAATACACATCATGAATACAGTGTAACCTGCTGGTTGTCTTCCTGTGAAGCTTGTTGGTTGTTGGTTTCTTGAACTGTCTGTGGGAGCGTCTCCTGTATTGCCTGCTCTTGATTCTCCTGGTCTTCATCATCTTCGATGTCAAGACCTTCCAGGGCAATTTGCTGATCATGTGCTTCATCTTCAATGACCTCTGTTGGGATGTCTGCTTTGAAATTGGCCGACACGGTGGTCACTCGAACCTTTAAACTTGAAATCATTATCATAGTGTCTGTAATTCCCATACAATAATTGAAAATCAAGTAAAAACTTCATCTGTAATTATACAACAATACGAGACAACTCACGTATTTTATAAATCATTGTAATTATATTGTTTCACTTTTCCCCAAGTATGCAAGATTGCTCAGGTTTTAAAACTATTATTTATTTTACCCAAGGTAAGTATAATCCGTTTCGATAATGAAAGTATGCTAGAAGCTGATTTTACAAATAAGAAAAATTAGTCCTCATCCTTCATAACATCCACGAATGTGCCTCAAAATGCTATGGCATCGTAGTACTGGATACGGGAAGAGGAACTGATTTTCTACACAGATGGTTGAAAGGCAATAACCAACCTCATGGATGACATCACCCCAGCAACGTTATTATTATTACAAAGATTTATAATGTGGTCAGTGTCACATGGGTGCATGAACGAGATGTTGTATTGGATGATCACAGGCAGGCAATTCCTGCAAGCTTTTTTATTGTCTTCAGTCAAATATTATGGATTTTTTAAATAAAACCAACAACATAGCAATAATCAAATCATCAGCAAAATTCATAAAAAAAGTAAGCAAAACAAAGCATCAAACTTATATTAGCAAAACAGCAATAAAAAATTTCCCACTCAAAACTCATACAAACACCTTCGTATATTGGGCTTTGGGCAGCTGTGCAGTTCTGTGTAATCTATCAGTGCTCCAGCGTCACTCATAAGACTGAGTTGTTTCAACTTTCTTACTCACCGTAGCCCTACATCTGACATCTGATTTCAATGAAACTGCTTCAGTTGATTTTTTCTTACAATGCTTCACTTGCGAAGACCATCAATTTAATTTCTGCAGCGTGCATTACAACAATGGTGCTATACAAGTTATCAGAATAGATTGGATTAGTAACAGAAACAATAACTACAACAAAACAGAACAGATTTCATACATTTTGACCAGATACTCACGCATGAAACAACTGCAAATTAATGACAAACAAGACAAATTATTATAGAAATTTGGCTACATCAGTAACCGTTAATTTAAAAACACAGAATTTTGAATTCTGTTTAAACACAACATGCTGCAACTAAACTGAAATTCAGTAGTTAAACAATACAACTCAAAGAAATCCGAAGAGGCTCATGAATAACAATCTATCTGTACATACGTAGTGTTCTTCTGATCCCATTTAACACAGCCGACACTAGATGTAGTATGGTATTGTAGAATTTAAGTAAAATGTTCAGCAATTATGAGCATGCACATGGTAACTTTTAACATTATTATCTTTTAGCAGTTTAAGATGCATGAACAAAACCTATACATACAAATACACGTTGTGACACACCACAGTTATAGCAGACCTTGACTTTAAAAAGTAGCCCACAATTTAACAATATCTTATCATTAGACACATCTACAATTGTGTCATACCGTTGAGACATCTCCTGCTCTGATCTTCATTGGCTTATCTTCAAACGTAAAGGAATCAGATTCTGCAGCTTTGAAGCCAGGTGGTTCGTAGTCCATGGGAGTCACTGCAATAGGTTCAATCAAGTTCAAATTTGATCGAATTTGCCTCCACAGACACAGCATTTGTGATCAGTTAAGGCAACCACACAAACTCTGATGTCTTCTAAAACTGAAGCACTACAACAGGGTTCCTGCATATGTCGGCTTGCTGTAGTTATATTTTTGCCTCAGCCAATTTCTTTGACCTCAAGAACATGCTTCTGAAGGGTTTCTATAAAGACATCTAAACAAGCATGTCACCTTAACCTCTTTAAATGCTATTTACCAATAACTAAGAAGGGCTTTCACACTCTGCACCAAAGTTCATAGTCAACTAAGGTCAATATTAACGTATTTAGCATTTGCTAATAAAGGAAATTACAACACTGTCCAATTGATAGCTACTATCAAAACTGACTTATCTACCCATTGATTTTATTTTACTCAACCTCTGTGAATCAGCTAGTTCCTATGACTCTCCTAGGAGCTCTGAGGGCACAACAAACTCGAGATTATGATACATTAACAACTAATAAATACACAAGTGAAAACATACTGCACATACAATGGGCAAATAGAAAGTTCTGAATATGTCATACACCTTTGTCGTAATAGAAGAGCTTCATAGTGACCATGTAATTATCCGGAAGTGGTTTCAGAGTCCCCATAAGAACGATCAGAGTTCGCAGTAGTGCGACAGTCGCCTGTTTCGTCTTGTTGCTTGTATCTGTGCTTGAAATTTTCTTGTTATTTCTAAAAGAAAATATTTCCCATACATTTAAATGGTTCCACTCAGAACTACTGAACCTAGCTAATGTAGGAACATCATATCATATACATAAGTGTATAGAGTAATCAAGAGTTTTCTACAGCATCTAAGCAAGATTAAGTCATTCACCTTATTCACAGGTGCTCAGTCAAACATAATTGATTAGAAGGTAACGTCAGGTTCAGTTCTAGGTCATCCTAGGGTTAGACAGGTAGACAGATATGGGAGGATGGTGTTTAGAATTGGAGCAGCGAGAAAGGTAAGGGCAGGCAGACAAAGCAGGATATGAATTGTGGACAGGAGTCATTTTGGTTTTGGATGAAAGATCTGTGCAGAGATTGCAAAAGGTGCAGCTTTGTCCACAGTGGTAATGAAATCTTCAGCATCATAAAACTAATATTCACTCACAGCATGGCTTGGATAATTAAAATCACAGGATAATAAAATTGTAATCATTGCCTTTATAATAACAAGCACTTTGCTACTGTTACATGCAGCTTCTAATGCATCATAAATCAGCCAATGAAAAATTACAGACACAAATTAATCATTTTATGATTAAAGGATATCTAACTGCTCTTCAACTGGCAACTGACTACCTCATCAACTGCCCTCACTCAGATTCACATTTCTGTCAGACTTTATGCGCATTATAAATCTGTGTACAATATGCCTACGTCTATGTGACATTAAACATTCAATAATTTACTAAAATGGCACTCAGTAAACCAAATTATTACCATACTATTAATATTTACATTGGAATATATTGCTTTTAGGCTTTGAGTGCCCACTTACAAAAGCTTAAATTGTTAGTATAAATGTTGACTTTAGAACTTACTTGTAGATGTCCATTGCAGTTGTATCTGCATAGGAAAACTTGAAAGTGTAAGCTTCAATGAATGTCTGTAAACAACAAAACAAGATCAGAATCTATCTTAATGCCATCAGCCAGGATACAGGTACCAATTTCTACCAGCAGTTCTATTCAATATTTTCTTAACCTTTGCACAGTCAGCAAGTAGCCCTATTACAATCCAGCCTGCACATAAGGCACACTGAATCAACGACACAAAAATAACAATCATAATTTCTGAATTCATGGTGTTGTGTACATATGTATGTATCTGGCTGTTTGTAAAGAGCGCTTGTGAGTTTCTTGTTATATGTTATATGTTAATATGAGGTACTTGTTAATCAAGAAAGGTGAAAAACTTACGTTTGGATCATCTCGGTTTGTGTAAATCTGCAAAGAATACCAAAAGTGTCATTACTGGGCAAGCTCTGTACTTACATGGATCCATTGGATCATATGACTACCATTAAGTTATATTATAGAAACCAAAGGAATTACCAACAAATACTTTGTCTCGAGTCGAGTCATTTCCACAAAAGCTTTTGCACATCATAACAAAAATACATCAAGGAGACTCTTCAAATGAATAACTTATCCAAGCCATAGCTATAAAAAATCATCTGCAACATCAAATTCTTAACTTAAAACTGAATTACCACTATAACTAACTATACAAACAAAAGTCATGAATATTCATTCATTCATTCTATCTCAATAAAACTGTCATCTTCAAGGAGCCTCCATAATTCAAAATGAAGAATAAACACTTTCTTCAATTTAACAAAACTGCAGAATTCATGTGATAAATGTATTTGCTCAGTTCCACGTTTCACAAACAAACATTTCGCCCTTAACTGTTAAATCATACCAGCATTCAATATAAAAATATAAAATTATAAAAGTCAGTCTTACCCCTAAAATCAAGACACGCAGCTGAAAAAATAAAAGGAAGTTTTGTTTACAAAAGCACAATGAAAATAAGACTTTGATATATAAAGCAAAATTACCAATTTTGCAAAACAATCGAGCTTAAGCGTTAAGACCTTAAAATTGATGCATTTTACATAGGTAACCAGAGCAATTCCTCACACATGAAACTGCATAATATCTAAACCCTGGTTTACCAATAATCAATCATTGCCCTTAGCAACCATGGTACATTGCATGCATCAGGGTTGTGGCTGCTTGAGTAGTAAGCAAATGACACAATGTCTGGATGATGTTGGTGGTCTTAAACATGCTCTTCGCTCTTCATTTGTTCCAAGCAACTCAATTGCTGGTCAAAGGTCACAGCTGCATCACACATAGTTGCATACTGGAGAAAGAGACCAGAGAAGCAAAATGCTACAGACATTATGTATGTATGCATGAATGTACATGTGTACATACTTTATATATGTACATATATGCATATATAAATACTGATATATGTGCACAGACATATGTAAACACATATGTGTACTTGTATGTATGTACCAGTACCAGTACAGGCACCCAAGCATTTATATAGCACCTTCTACGAACTTCTTCAAGGCAGTGCATAAAAGTTAAGCCACAGGCTTGCTGCAGCAGCGCAGAGAATAGCAAAACATATTATGATTCCTGATATAAGTGATCTTCCAAACGTAAATAAAGTTTACTAACATATTTTTTCTCTAGTGCATCAAAAGCACCCTTTAGCCAATCAACAAGAAGAGGAACACCTGGACAAGACTTTTCACACTTGAGAATTTTTAGGTTCACTCCTACAAATGTCAATACATTCACAGATATTGGCTCAAATGTATGTAATATTTCACTGTAGGCACACCATAGTACACACTGCACCATTCATAATATATATACAACTACAACTGACAGTTATTATATCTGTAATCATATAGCACCACCTTATAAATAGGAAGAATTCACTGGCCAGAGCCAAACAAAGATCCCTATCAGCATATTACACCGATACTGGATTCCTTACACTGTCGTAATTTAGGTAATAACCTCTCTGCTTACGCTTCATACACATACCAATAAATATTAACTGGATTAATAGATAATTTGACTATTGTGCCTCTGACCAGGATAGTGTTGGGCCCTCAGCAGCTGGTCTGAAGTGGTACTGAGAATGGATACTGACTGGATATGCTGCACGTTCTATTACCCCTACTATTATAATTATTATTAGAATTATGTTTACTGCACACAAGTTCACACAGAAGTGTGAATCTGAGGTGCGGTTAGTCAGTCGCCAGGTAAAGAACAGATATTATTACTATTATTTAAACAAACATTTTTGACGTGCACAAGGTCACACAGAAATGCAAATCAGAGGTGCAGTTAGTAAGTTGCCAGGTGAAGAGCAACTTTGCATACTAAGACATAATATGCTACATTAAACAGCTAACAATAACTAGAATTTATTTACCTTCAACTGATCTGTCAACATAGGCACGCTCTGGAAGAATGACACGGAGATAGGTGATGTTTGACACTGCGACAGCAAGAAGCTTCTTGACAAACTTAAGAGATTCTTGTTCACTCATTTGTTGCTTTGGAAATGTTTCAGCCCACTACAGAACAAATAAATACGATTCACAATATTTATTATTATAAAAAAAATTTTTATGTGGAGTGTATACACGATTTTCTTTCGTTTGGCCATTTAAAAAGTTTACTACATGTTACTCCTAGGCCAAGGCGGCCACAAAAATTAATACAAGAGGAGCAATGCATGAAAACAGACATGTTATCCTGTCCTGATGTGGGCCAGAAGTGTTCAGACGTGAATTCCAGGAGGTGGCTAACAACCCAATTTGCCTCCATATGCAAGCACGATGTCCAAGCCTTTCTATGCTTTCGTTTACATTGCCTATCCTGCAGTCTACAAAAAGCATTAAAAATGTTAATAAACTTGACAAAATAAGACAAGAAAAAGCTAAACTCCATTTTATACTGACCGTCCCAGTCTTAGGCTTGGTCATAGTGCAAGTTGCCATCACGACTCTAAGTGCAAACAAAAACAAAGAACATTTCAACTGTCTGGCTGAAAAGTTGTATTGTATAAATAATAGTATCCCAAATTATGTGACTATCTACCGGTATATCATAATCAGTGGCATAACTTTGGTGTAGAATTATAACTGAACATTTATAATGTTCACTGTGGAAAAATAGTTGCATATTGCTGATTTTTTAAGTTAAACTTTTTAGTTAGCAACTAAAAAATTTTAGTTAAACTATGGTTTTAACTAAACTATTTTTTTTAGTTAAACTTCTTCCTTAACTAAACATTTTTAGTTAAACTAAAAGTTAGCAACTTTTCAGTTAACTATTGCCCATCACTGCATACTACATAGCTATAGGCAAGGCCTCCTATAACATATAAGCTTCAGACTAATAGGTCAGCCATGAACTCATATAGGAGTCCATGGGTCAACTCATCTTCTCAAGTTTCTTCGACCTCAACAGGCCCAGGCATTAATTCATTCGGGGCCATTCTCTGGCCTTCTCAGGGGACATTTGAGTGTAACAGTATATAACTTTGTTCTGTTCCAACTAATATATAAGATTTCATGCTATAGTGTCTGTTTGGTTGTCTGTCTGTCTGTCTGTCTACCTCACTACGTATACACATTCAACGGTAGGCAGAAACAGCAATACTATAGTACCTGGAAAAGCACAGTTGGAAGTAGGGCCTAGATCTGGATAGTTGGATGGCGGTGGGCATCGTTTATTCAGGGTATGGAAAAGTGGATTCAAAAGTAGGCCTACAGCATCCCCAGTCAAAAAGTAGGGACACGGGCTCCTCCTGTATCCCACCATGCTCACGCCTATATGTCGATTCTTGTGACCTCGTTGACTATCAAGTGACAGACATGTAATAAAAAAAAACATTTTGATAACGTGTCTGACTGGGGCCTTGGCAACGCCCTATACATCGTCCAACGGACTCAGTCTACAGAAGCGATGTGCAATTGTGCATCTCTATTCTCAGCGCCGGCGATCTTGTTTGACAGGTGGGGGAACACGGGACACATTTGAACTGATCTGGTCCAAAACGAGGTAAAAAAAATATTTTTTAAAACCTTTTTAGGTGTTTCTTCAAAATGTGGGAGCAACTGTTTACTATATGTCTCTCACCTTTCTTGTCCCCCTCGATCCCCCAGGATCGCCGCCCATGTCTATTCTGGAATTGCTGTTACTGATGAATGGCTCGGGGGTTGTACGACGCTGCAAATAACTTTCTTGTCATCCACTACCCCCAAACGTGTTTCATGGCTTTCATCCAGAAATTACCTTTAATTTTTTCTATATCGCTAATGACGTAAACTGTAGTTAAAACAATCTGAAAATTGCTTACATCAGCGGTTATCCAAACTGAAGACTGATGGCAAATTTGTTGAAGTTTGCGACAAAATACAAGTTTGGGTCGAAACGTTATTAAATCGCAATATGGTTCAATCTCTGGTTCGCGCCGAATGAGCTTATGCGCAGACGACATCTAATTATGGACGCGTCCATTGTAAGGGAGGGTTAGGTTACGAAGCAATTTAGTAATTTTTCATCAGATTAAATCTGTTTTTGTTAAACTAGTGTTAAAGGTTGCTTTGTTATCTTTAAAATAATATTTAATTTCTGCGCTGAAGAAGTAAAGGTGCGAAAGCAGTCTAAGTTAAAGAATAAGTGAATTGTACCTCCCCTACAATTGAGTGGGGATGACTGCTGTCAGGCTCCGCTGAGTACTCGAGTAACTCAACACTGGAATCGAATATTGCTTTACAACTCGAGTACTTGTACTAAAACAAAGGTTCCTCAATATTGAAGAAAAACATGTGACACAATTCTGATAGCCATTGTACTATAGATATCCACTGTCAGTTGCTGATTATAGCAGAAGCCACAATATATTTTGTTAGTACGTAATGTTATGTAAATCTCCAAAACTCTAAGTGTCACACAAAACATCAGGTAAATCGCCGGAGCTATATCTGCTGGGAATCAGAATGGTTCTCGGTGGAAGTGACGACTGTCGTCGATGGCATTGTTCAGAATTGGAAGCAGGACAGAGGAACTTGAACGATCTAAACCCTCCAGGCCACTTTAGCAATTTACTAATATCTTAAAAGCCAAATTGCTTCGATCAAATTTTAGCATTAGTTTCATTTCTCATTATAATCGCAGCGACTAATTAATTTATTCAGTCGATGTGCGAACTGAAATTAGGTCAGGGAAATCGGTCGGATGGAAAGTAGAGCGGAAATCGTGAACTTTGACCGTCGGCAATTTGATTGGGTTGTCAAGGATTACAAGGTTTCGGTTTTAAAACAGGTTGAATTTGATTTACTATACTCAGGCGTTCGACTTGAAGCATTGTTTTCAGTCATGTGGTCCAAGTGAATAGACGCGCTGTAGAACGCCAAATTTGTGCGATCCACAGGTGAGGAGTGTCTGTTGATTTCTTGCGTGTTTTCTGACTTTAAAAGTATCCGATCGTTGTATAACCAGGGACCCATGATATTCAGATTCGTTGCCATATAACATTAGTCTGGCACTTGGGAATTTCCGTGTTACATGCGCCTGTTTGCAAACGAAAAATGTTCACGACGAATTATAATAAAGTCGGGCATCTCATGGCCTTTTCCAGTCTGCGCTGTGGGGAGGTGAGGTCGCATTCACGTCTAGATCAAGATCCAAAGGTCAGGCAGGTAGGCATTGAGATCCGTGGGTTGTGGTTAGAATTGGAGCGGTAAGTGGAACTTTTGGAAGAGGAGGAATCGGGATGGAATTCGTGGAAGGGAAACGTTTGCAGTTTTGAACGGAAGACCTTCACATAAGTGTATATTGCAGACGAAGTTTTCTTTGCATAGAAAGAAAAAACAAGGCATTCAAGATCCTCCCATGGATATGGACGATTCACGATGGTTGGCACTACACTGGCTTACATCAAAGAGCTTGTGTTCCAGTTTAAGTCAACCTGATCATTGATCACTTCGCTCTTCTGCTCATAAGGGTGTCTTATCTTCCTCTTGGAAAAATCTACCTCTGCTACAAAGAGACTTCATACCTGCATTGATGACGTCATGCTGTGTAGTCTGTCTATGCACCTCAAACTTAACCCTGGAAAATCCGAGCTCATCTTATTTGACCGTTCCTTTAAGCTCCTACAGTGTGCTGAACTCTCACTCTCTAGTACTTCCTCCTCCTTACTCTCTCCATCGTCTACTGTTCGGGATCTTGGAGTCATCCTTGACTCAACACTCTCCATAAAATCTCAAATAGCCGCCATTTCTCGGGCGTGTCTGTTTCACCCCAGAAGAATCCGACAGCCTCGCTCTACTCTGGATTCAGCATAACTGAAAACACTGTTTCACTGCCTTATCCTGACACGACAACTGCAACTCTATACTCTATGGTCTCCCTCTGACTGCGCGCACACTGTTCCCTGTAACCAGAGTACTGCATCAGGCTGCAAGACTTTGTCTTGGACTCTTGTACCAAGACCATATCTCTTCGTTCTCTATACTGGCTCTCTGAGCGTGTCCGCTTCAAGCTGACACTCCTTACATGTACAGAGCACGTGCAGATCAATGGCATCCTACTTATCGTCCTTGGTCACGCCTTCCAACTCTGTTAAAGGCCGCTGCTCTCTACGATCAGCATCTGCTGGAAATTATGTGGTTCCTGGTAGACATCTTGTCTTTGGCCGGCGTTCATTCACAGTTGCCGGTCCATCCATCTGGAACTCTCTACTTCCTCATGTTCACAACTCTCTTAGCGAGACTGTCTTTTGCTCTAAACTGAAAACCTACCTCTATGGCTCTTAATGGTTGCCTGGGTTCAATACATGTGCACTTCTGAACTTTGTAAGGAGGGCATTATCAAATTACAGTTATATTGTATCGTATTAAATACGCATAGTGTTTCAATTGGTTCAGATCAGCACTCATTTTCTGGTTACCCAATTTTCTGGTTAATTTGAAAGGTGCTATATAGATGTTTTGTTACATTACATTACATTAGAAGCAGGTTATAGTTCTCGAGCAGTTTGGTTTGAAGGAGACAAGAACTTTGAGATGGCTTGAGTAACTGTCACATGGGCAGCAGCAGCATCGATACTTGAGGTCATGTGTGTTTGTTGGTTGGGTTTTGTCTCTTAGTAGATGGACAGAACAGGGATTGTTATATAGTCTTTCTGTTTAGCTCTGTCTACTAGTGCAGCTAATTTGCAACTAATCAGGATGCATATTTCAACTAAGAACGGTTAGTATTGTTCGTGAGATCGGAACAAAGATAAAGGAGCATAATAATAATAATAATAATAATAATAATAACCATTTCAGAAAAATTGCACACTTAATCTCTAAGTCCCTGAGGGAATGAAGTACCTCAGGGCAAAAAAATAAAAATAAAAATAATAATAATGATAATAATTATCGAGGACCGGCGGGCCTATCCTAGCTGGACCTAACTATACGTCATAATGATGATGATGATGATAATAATAATAATAATAATAATAATAATAATAATAATAATAATAATAATAATAACAATTACAACAACAACAGCAACAATAATAATAATAATACTAATGATTAATAATAATAATAATGGTAATAATAATAATAATAATAAAGCAGACTGTTTTGGTAAATTTATGCTAAACATCCAGTTCCCAATGATATTTAACATCATAGCACCGAAATTAGTGTTCCCTTGAACTGGCGCTATATAAATGTTTGATTACAGTTACAATTACAACCTGTTTGCAGCTGTTTCGGAGACCATGAGTTTCACTGAAATGGTGCGTTACAACGCAGTCCAGGTGACTCAGGTTGTCAAGAGTTATGGCCGTGGAAAGAGTCGAACGATCGTCTTGAACGGGGTCAACATGACGGTGCCGAGCGGATCGATGTAAAAATTTCAATTTATTTATTTATTATTGAGCATTTATTAAGCGCCGCTGTCTAACGGCCAAACTTCAATCGATGGCGCTGAGCAGTTGTGAGTAAAGGAGGACTTGCTCAAGGTCCCTGATCTGGATGTTAATCTGATTACAGCTTGGTTTTGGTGTGCCATCTGTTGATGCCTTGTGCATTAGACACCGACGCTGTAGGGGTTACTACTTACAGTTACGCAGTAACCGACTCAGACGAGGCTCAAACCTGCACCCTTTGCGTTACGAGGCGAGTGCTCTAACCAAACGGTTGCCATTTCCCCAACAGTTGTTAATCCTTAGTTAAAAGAATGTTACTTTGTCGGAGTAGTATATGCATTTAATGAACAGCGCTCGAGAGTGTAGTGGTTAGCGTGTTGGATTGTCAACCGAGAGGTCGGGATTCAAATCCCCACCAGGGTAGAAATTTGGTTTGAGATTTCTGCCCCACCTGCACCCCTTAGTGAACTCAACTTTAATGAGTACACTGACCGTACACTGTCAGTGGGAAGATGAGACGGTGAGGTTGAGGATTGGCCACCTGCCCTCGTAAGCCGAGGGTAAAAAAATGAAGTCGCTATCAATTCATACCCATGGCTGCCTCAGGGCCAGCATAAGGGACTGAGCACTCTTCTTATGTTGTATAGTCAAATTCCTATCGGTTCTTTTCCAATGTGCTGTTTCTATTATTATTATTATTTCTACCAAAGGTAATGATCCTCAGGAATGAAAAATTATTATTTGGTTTTTGCTTGAGTTAGCATGATCCTTCGAGATTACAGATATTATTATTGTTATTATTATTATTTTTCCTCGAGGTAAGTACAATCTTACAGGAGGCATAAAAATTGTCCAGAGAGCGCTAATAGCATCTGGAACGGCTTTGCTTCATCCAATTCTGGCACGACAAAGGTAGCTTCAGCTAGGTAGTATTATTATTATTATATTATTAATGATGTTGTTATTGTTATTTTTTTATTATCCTTAAATGTCTGAAGTGCCGTGTCAAGAATGCATAGAAAATGATGGTTATGTTTTGGAGAGGTAGATGGCATCATCATCATCGCCATCATCATCATCATCATCATCATCATCATCATCATCATCATCATATTATTATTATTATTATTAGTAGTAGTAGTAGTATTATTATTGTTATTATTATAACACGGTATAGTATAGGGTGATAGATGCAAAATTGTATGCTTTGTTCAATTGGCATGAAGTCCTGCTGTTATGAAGCACAAGTTACTGTAGCGAAACAAATAGCAAATGTGCCTGGGAGGCAAAACAGAAAGGGATGGGATATCCTGGTGGTGAATGGTTTACCTAATTATGTAGACCAATTTCAAAGCATATGCAGCGCTGATATTGACATATACTCATGCTATTACTTTCATTATCATTATTATTATTCTTTATTATTGTTATTATTATTTATTTAGTATTGTTATTTTTATTTTTTACTATTATTATTACTATTACCACCATCACCATCCCCACTACTATTACAATTATTATGAAATTTCGAAGTAACAAATCACAGCATGACAATAGTAATTACTCGAAGATGGGTAATATCTGTGAAAGGGTTGAAAGAGACAGGTTTTAAATATATTACACGTGTACTGTTATCTGTGAAAATGTTGAAAGAGACAGGTTTTAAATATATTATACCTGTACTGTTATACAGGCGACAAGGAAATTTTTCATTGCTATTAAATGGGTGTGAATTTAGACATTGTTTGGTCATGACCAATGTTTGCTGTAGACAAGAATAACCATAGATTTGTATATTTTGTCTCTGTGTATCTGTGTATATCTGTTTCAGCTTATTGTGCTCCTGTGTATGTCTGTTTTCATCTGCTCCTGCTTACTTACGCACTTTAGCCTGACTTGTGGTTATTCTGACCCATCGGATTTGACTGAGCTCTCCAACAGATTGCGCTTTTGTTTATGGCTAAAAGCATTATGACCATGGCAACAGAGAAGTGTATAGATTAGATTAGATTAGATTAGATTAGGTTTGTTAGTATTAGGTGATGGATGTTAAGTATTTTCATGGTTTATGTGTTCTTTTCCGTGGCTACGATATATTGCCATTCTTTTGTGGAACACAGTGTCCGATTGGTTAGAGCACTTGCTTTGTAATACGGAGGCTATTAATGCAGAACAGATTTTGATCTTTTTGCAGATACCGGATAGTATAGGCCATTATTTGCCAAATCCGATTCTAATTAGTAATTGTAATTGTATTTGCAATTGTAATTACGACAATGTAGATAGCATCCTTGGTAACAAGCTGCTTCGAGGATAAAGTATGTATATGTGCTTAGTTTGTCATCACTGGCTAATGGCTTGGCGTTAGATACAGGCAACAGGATTGAAGAACAGCCAGTCTGTCACCCCCTTCTCTATGCCGCGATATATTTCTTCACTGATTGACAGGCCTAACGGTCGCCGCCTGTGGCAGATACAGGGTAGATTGTGTGAAGGAAATCGTGTGACCCTTCAAACGGGTGCCAGTTATTCTGGGCCCGTTGACAGCCCTAGTAAGTGCATGTAGTAACAATCCAAATTATAATTATATGTGAGTGGACTATAAATTGTTATTAGCCCATAGGGAAACCATAGAAAAACAACTGTTAGTAATCGGCCGTTTAGACATCCCGGATCGGCATAATTCCGGGTAGTCCAAAAATTGGCAAATTGGTTTACCGATCCGGATTTCGATTATGCCTAGGGCCTAGAGGCTGTGGGTTTGAGCCTCCCCAAGACAGTTACCTTGAGCAAGGCCTACACTCACAATTGCTCTCAAGCCATCGATTGATGCTTGATCATTAGATAGTGGTGCTTAATAATTACATAATGATAATGATAATTACAACAATAATAATGATAATAATAATGAAAATGATGATTTATGATGGTTGTGATGATGATAATGATAATAAAGATGATGATGATAGTGGTGGTGGTGATGATGATGGTGATGATGATGATGATGATAATGATAAGAATAAAGATTCAGTATTAATGATGATGATGAAGATGGTGGTGGTGATGACAATAACTATGATTTTTGTATTCTAACTTTAGCTACGGTCTGCTTGGACCAAGCGGATGCGGCAAGACTACCCTGCTTCGATGCATCGTAGGTCGACTGGGAATTGACGACGGTGACTTGATCACGCTTCGTAAGCCACCTGGAACGGTGGGACACAATGTTCCGGGAAAGCTGGTCGGTTACATGCCCCAGGTATGTTAGAAGTTCATGTAGACTTGCGAATGTTATGACTTTAACGACAAGTTGCACTGGTTTCCCAGTCACTTTTAGTGGACTCTCGTCGTCAAAGTCTTAGAGTATTTTCAATTCCTTGTGGCATCAGTGGCCTTCACCCATAAAATTAATGTCTGAGCACAATAAGTAATTTAAGGTAGAAGGTAAATTTAAAGCAACTCACCTGTGGTCATGCTCCTGTAGAAACTCTGCAGAGGCATAAAGGTAAAGGTACTAGCAAAGATAATGACGATAATAAAGAAGGTAATTATAATAATAAATGATTGATGATAATAATAATTATAATAATAATAATAATATAATAATAATAATAGAATCATCTGCGAAGACTAGCTATTCCAGAACAATGCTCCCCTAATTTTTACAATGCTCAGGGACTATGTGGGCCTTGTGGAAAAAATAATGATAATAATAATAATGATAATAATTACTATAATATTAATAATAAAGGTAAATAAAGGCTGCAATATAGGTAATGAAAATAAATGTAGTACTGTTCCTTTTTGATTATTATTCCATTGTACATAAGTTCTGTTGCATTAAACCTACTCTGTTCTGCAAACGTTTTGAAACTGCCTTAAAACACACTCGTTTAACTCCGTTAGATAGTGTTTCATATACCTAAGGCAGAGTTTCCCAAACTGTGGGTCGAAGCTCTGGCAAGTGGGTCGCCAAAGTTTTTTAGAAACATTTATTTTTTCGGAGCAACAACATTACTTACATTGTTACATTACACAGGTACAACAGTTGCTTTTGGATTGCAATAAATTGTAAACTGTTTTTCCTTTTAATGCTTAAAATATGCCAATTTCTAAACAATGTACACAAATCTGCATATTTTGATGACAATTTATGAAGCAAATTTTAGTACACAATGCTTACTGACAATGCCAAGATATTCACTAGTGGGGCCCGACCCAGAGAAGTTTGGGAACCGGTGACCTAAAGCACGCTATATTAAGTTTCTAGATATATACACATAATATACACGCTCTTCTTTTTCTTCTTCTCCCTTGTAGGAACTGGCTTTGTACGATAAGTTTACTGTGGAGGAGACTCTGAATTACTTCGGTCGAGTTAATGGGATGACGTCGGGCGCTATAGACAGAAGAACTGCATTTCTCATCCAGTTCCTGAATCTTCCAGAAAAGCAAAGACTCATTAGCCAGCTCAGGTCTCTGACTTCTCCATTAGGTTGATAATTAATGTTCATTAATTAATGTTTATAATTAGTTAATTTTTTATGCATCATCTCTTCAGTTGCAAACACGTGGCTTGGAATGAATGTTGCTTGGAGAGATTTCTTTATCGGTAGCCACTGCTACAGATAATTTGGATCTGGGTTGTTTTGCTCTCTGAGCGGTGCTATGTAAACGTTGGATTACTATTACAGAATTACAATTACACTACATTGCCTTCTATTGTATTTTATTGTATTGTATTTACAGATTTATAAAGCATCTCTCACGGTACAGCCTATACTAATCAGAAGCCTTCTATTGCATAAGCAGAGTTTATCTGCAGTAACTGCTTTGCTTCCTATTGCAAATCCAGTTTACAAGGGACATTTTGAGTACCGTAATCAACAAAAACTGATAGGAGGACTCATGTCGACTTGCTCATAGGAAGTCGTGTGCTGCCCTGGTTCCCATATCCGGAACCTTGGGCCATGTCCTTGTTCAAGGGCATTTAGAAAGGAAATGCGCTCCTTGTTTGCATTAAACTTTAGGAGACTGATTTTACTTAGCCTCTTCTTTAATCTCTTTTAAATATGTCCATGGCGCCCTTTTCATAATACAACTTAGCTACTCACAAGTTGTATGGATATTTTATAAAGACGCTTATTATAAAGCCTTTTAATTATCCGACAAAAAACACTTCCTAACACTTCATACCCATGGCTGCCTCAGACCTGCTCAAGGGACAGCACTTCTTCTATGTGATACTCTAAACTTCAACAAGATGGATGACATCATCATTTTATGCAACACAAACAATAAGTAAGTAAGGTAACATGACGTGAATTTGCTGCAAACCAATTAATGATGTCATGTCGCAACAAATATTTCAGCACAGGGAAAAAAGTCGTGGTGACTGTTGAAATCGCTTTTAAAAGCAGTGGTGACTGGACACCACTGTCACAATACAGAGTTACGCGTATGATGTTTTTATTGTCATTTTTGTTGTTGCAGTGGTGGACAGCAAAGACGAACGTCATTTGCGATCGCTCTTCTTCATGAACCAGACATCCTGATCTTGGATGAGCCGACTGTAGGAGTCGATCCAGTCCTACGACTGAAGTGAGCGAGGGTTTTAAATAAACCAGATAATTATATAGCCCCTCTTTAGAGCTGGGGGATCTTGTCCATAGCTAGCTCAAGGGCCTAAGATAATAAGATCATTATTTTGCGTTTTATTAACGTATATTAGTGCTACTAACTATTAACTAAGCATCAGTCGATGGCTCTGAGCAACTTTGTGAGTGAAGGAGTTGCTCAAGGTACCTACACAGTGCCGTCTCAGGGAGGAGGATTGAACCCGTACTTTCTGAGTTATAGGTTGACACTGTAAGTAATCGTCCAACAAAACAATTGCCTCTCCTATGTCGTTCTATTTGATGTGGGAGACGATACTCTGGGTATGCTCTGTCAATGTCACATGGGTTTTTGGCTAAGTGGGGTGTTCCAAAGTCTAGTGGTTAGAATGCTGGACTGTCATCCAAGAGGTTGGGGTTCAAATCCGGCCAGAGCAGGAATTTTTCAAGATTTCTGATTCCTCTGCACCCCTAGCCAACTCAGCTGTGAGTACACTAGCCTTACAGTATCAGTGGGAAGGTCAGGTGGCAAGAGAGAGTACTGGCCACCCGCCCTCGTATGCTGAGCCTAAGATAAATGAAATGCTACACTTCATACTCAAGGTTGGCTCATGGGGTTGGCTCAAGGGACTTGTCATCTTCTTATATTCGTGATGTAAGTGAATGAATGCATGGATGCTTCTTTTCAGGATTTGGGATCATCTGACGACAATCTCCCGGACAAGTCACACGACCGTCATCATCACAACGCACTATATTGAGGAGGCTAGGCAAGCCCACATGGTTCGTTTCTTGGAAGGGGGGACTTTTTGATAATCTTTTTCTTATTCTGCACTGGTGCTATATAAACATGCAGATTCATATCCACATACATACAAATATGCAGACATACCTACTGGAGCATGCTTATAATGTTGTTACTAGCATCGATAGGAAGTACTGCTCTAATAAGTACCGTGCAAATACTGCTCTTAAAGTACTGTGCAGGCACTGCTATACTGCGGTCATATTCCGAATTAAATTAGTTAAATTAATTAGCTGAATTAAATTAGTTATCTGTGCATATAAATGTGCTGTGTATGCACTAGATGTGTATAAAATGAGGTGTTTTATCAAATGGGTATTACATATTTTTTAACGGATTGCTTAGTCCCTATTTTTCTCTATTTCTTTAATTTTAATTTTTATTGTTTTTTAAAATATATTTCTCTGCCTCTTGTGCTCTCTGATATCTTTCACTCATAAAGAGGACGGGAAAACAGCCCTCCCAGAAACAGCCATGGATGTGAAGCACAAACGACTATTTTCTTAGCTGTTGAATACGAATTTTGATGACCACTGTCCTCTCCCTCACTGTCTGGTCTTCCCACTGACTAAGTATCCGAGCGCAAGACATTATTATTACGCATTTTCTGATTAAGCACCACTTTCTAATGACCAAGCATCAACTGATGGTGTTGAGCAATTGTGAGTAAAGGACTTGCTCAAGGTCCCTATGCAGTAACCGTTTCAGGGAGTATCGAACCAGTGCTCTCCATGTTACTAGGCGAGTGCCCTAACCATGCATATTCCATAGTAGCCAATTGGTTTCTATCCATTGGAGATTTGAACCAGACCTCAGAACTATGAACCAGTCCATTACTAACCATTATACCAGTTCATGTTCATTCGACAAATGTGACTGAAACTTTGTTGTAGGTTGGGCTGATGAGAAATGGTTGTCTGTTGGCAGAGGCAACACCGTCTTCACTGATGGCTAAGTACAGGAAGTTGGTAAGTATCTGACAACAGCACAGTTGGTCTGATTCTTGTAATTGGTAACTTCTGTGGCACCAGTGTCTAATGCTCAACGCATCAACCAATAGCACACCATAACCAGCTGTAATCAGAGCACTTATCCAGAAGATCAGTGTGAGTATCCAGAAGATCAGAGTCAGTATCCAGAAGATAGTGTCAGAATGCACAAAAGATCAAAGTCAGTATCCAGAAGATCAGAGTCAGAATCCAGAAGATCAGTGTGAGTATCCAGAAGATCAGAGTCAGAATCCAGAAGATCAGTGTGAGTATCCAGAAGATCAGAGTCAGTATCCAGAAGATCAGAGTCAGAATCCAGAAGATCAGTGTGAGTATCCAGAAGATCAGAGTCAGTATCCAGAAGATCAGTGTGAGTATCCAGAAGATCAGAGTCAGTATCCAGAAGATCAGAGTCAGTATCCAGAAGATAGTGTCAGAATGCACAAAAGATCAAAGTCAGTATCCAGAAGATCAGAGTCAGAATCCAGAAGATCAGTGTGAGTATCCAGAAGATCAGAGTCAGTATCCAGAAGATCAGAGTCAGAATCCAGAAGATCAGTGTGAGTATCCAGAAGATCAGAGTCAGTATCCAGAAGATCAGAGTCAGAATCCAGAAGATCAGTGTGAGTATCCAGAAGATCAGAGTCAGTATCCAGAAGATCAGTGTGAGTATCCAGAAGATCAGAGTCAGTATCCAGAAGATCAGAGTCAGTATCCAGAAGATAGTGTCAGAATGCACAAAAGATCAAAGTCAGTATCCAGAAGATCAGAGTCAGAATCCAGAAGATCAGTGTGAGTATCCAGAAGATCAGAGTCAGTATCCAGAAGATCAGAGTCAGAATGCAGAAGATCAGTGTGAGTATCCAGAAGATCAGAGTCAGTATCCAGAAGATCAGTGTGAGTATCCAGAAGATCAGAGTCAGTATCCAGAAGATAGTGTCAGAATGCACAAAAGATCAAAGTCAGTATCCAGAAGATCAGAGTCAGAATCCAGAAGATCAGTGTGAGTATCCAGAAGATCAGAGTCAGTATCCAGAAGATCAGTGTGAGTATCCAGAAGATCAGAGTCAGTATCCAGAAGATCAGAGTCAGTATCCAGAAGATAGTGTCAGAATGCAGAAGATCAGTGTGAGTATCCAGAAGATCAGAGTCAGAATCCAGAAGATCAGTGTGAGTATCCAGAAGATCAGAGTCAGTATCCAGAAGATCAGTGTGAGTATCCAGAAGATCAGAGTCAGTATCCAGAAGATCAGAGTCAGTATCCAGAAGATAGTGTCAGAATGCACAAAAGATCAAAGTCAGTATCCAGAAGATCAGAGTCAGAATCCAGAAGATCAGTGTGAGTATCCAGAAGATCAGAGTCAGTATCCAGAAGATCAGAGTCAGAATCCAGAAGATCAGTGTGAGTATCCAGAAGATCAGAGTCAGTATCCAGAAGATCAGTGTGAGTATCCAGAAGATCAGAGTCAGTATCCAGAAGATAGTGTCAGAATGCACAAAAGATCAAAGTCAGTATCCAGAAGATCAGAGTCAGAATCCAGAAGATCAGTGTGAGTATCCAGAAGATAGTGTCAGAATGCACAAAAGATCAAAGTCAGTATCCAGAAGATCAGAGTCAGAATCCAGAAGATCAGTGTGAGTATCCAGAAGATCAGAGTAAGTATCCACAGGAGCAGGGTCAGTATCCACAAGATCAAAGTCAGTTTCCAGAAAGATCAGGGTCAGTCTTCAGAAGATAAAGTCATTATCCAGAAGATCAGGGTCAGTATCCACAAGATCAGGGTCAGTATCCAGTAGATAGGGTCAGTATTCAGAAGATAAAGTCATTATCCAGAAGATCAGGGTCAGTATCCACAAGATCAGGGTCAATATCCACAAGATCAGGGTCAGTATCCAGAAGATAAGGTCAGTATCTAGAAGATCAGGTTCAATATTCACAAGATCCTAACATTTGACCTGCTAAGATTATAGATGATGGTGTTACCGTAATTCAGGTAAATCTGTCTGCTGAGGAGTCTTTCTTTTGTAAGTAAATCTTCAACATGCCTAGAGGCCTAACTTCAAATTTTTGGTCTTTGTCATCTATAGTTCTTCACAATTTTAATCCCCTTCATCTTCCTTATTTCTTCATCATTTTATTCACTTCATCGTCTGTGTGTCTTCATTTCTTCATCATCTATGCTTTGTCCTTAGTCACTTGAGGACGTGTTTTTGCACCTTTGCGAAGAGGACAAAAGTGATGAAATCGGGATCAGTGCAGGGAATTCATCGCACATCGTTGCCAACAATCATTTGGACTCCACTTCAGTCGTTGTGGTATGACAATCGACTTCAATCAGTTCTAACTTACCACTATCACTCCTTGCCAGTAATCGTAATCTCAAGATTTTTCTACAGCGCCCAAAAAGCAAAGAAGTTGTGGGAACTGGCTTATTCACAGGCGCTTAGTCAAAACAAAATCGATAGGCGGGGGATGGTAAAACTTAGTTCTCAGGTTTAGATCCAAAGGAGTCAGGCAGGCAGACAGTCAGACGACTATGATGGATGGTGTTTAGAATTAAAACGGTGAGGAAGAAGAGGAGGAATCTGGATAGGATGCCAGTAGTGTCTGTCCCAAGCCTGGAGAAAGGAGGAGGGTGACGTCAACAGACCTGGAAACCATAAGATGTCTTTAAACACTGGAAACTGCTAAGACAATTCTGTAATGAAATACGATGCAATCATAGTCGTAATTATCGAGCTCAAACGATTACGTAATGTAATATGATAATTGATGCAGACAATCCTAATTATTATTATGGCGTTCACACAACGGTGTAGTGTAATTTGACGTAACCGTAATTGCCAATTCACATTACCACCGGTACGTAATGGTAAGCGCTGTAACCAGTCAGATACCAAGTCCCAGAGGCATCAACTGATGGAGCTCCAAAACCAAGATGATCAGATGATTAGGTGTTGTTAGATGCAAAATGGCGTTTAATGTGTTAAACAGTTTTATGATTAATTGTTTTTGTCTTCGTCATTTGTCCATGAATTTGTGAAATATTTAGTAATGTGTATATTAAATTAATCCATAACAACACTTGGACAACCGTTGAGAGGAGCACTGAACATTACAAATGACGGAGGACAGCACTGGAGATTGTTCGTACCCATAACAGCCAGATGGTTGGCGTCAGGAACTGATGATGATATTAAATTTTATGCTTAATAATATAAATTTTATCTGCTTTTAGAGGGAGGCCAATGAGACATCTCCTCTGCTGCTGAGTCACCGTGGACGACCACCGAGTCCCAAACCCTCATGGAATCGAGGTATTACTAATCGCTCGCTTTTAAACCGCTTCACATGAGTTTTGTTACTGTTACTAATTCTATTATTGTTTTGAGTTCCTATTAATACAATGCAAAACATAACAACTGTATTTGCTATTGCTTTGCTTTCAAAGTTCAGAAGTGCACACATGACCAGTCTTCCACTTGAAAGTAGAACTTTACTGATGCAAATAGCTCAAGAAACATTAAGGTTCACCTCTTTAGAACGGTTAGACAATCGTTTTACAACGCCTTGTGAATCGTGAAACGTGCTTTACAATCTTGAAACGTGCTTTATAAGTGTTCAGATACATACATACATACATACATACATACATACATACATACATACATACATACATACATACATACATACATACATACAAACATACATACATACATACATACATACATACATACATACATACATACATACATACATACATACATACATGGATGCATACATATATACATAGATATGTACATGCATACATGCTTACGTACATACATATATACATGCATGCATACATACATAGATGCATACATATATACATAGATACGTACATGCATACATACTTACGTACATACATACATATAGATATACGCACACATACATACGAGGTCCTGTTATATAATGAGTTATCATTGATCATGGATAGCACTGGGCAACTACATGTGAAGGAATTGCTCAAGGTCCTTGCAATGTGACTGCCTGAGTGGATGCTTGAACCCGTGCTCTCCACGTTACAGGCCGAATGCTTATCCATTCAGCTACCAAGCCTCGCAGTGACGAGCCATTGTTAAGAGAATCGGCATTATCATTACGTAACCGAGTTGGCAGTCAGTTTCAGTGCTCGTGCAATTGTTTCTGCAGATATGACTCTGTGTCAGAAGTGTCGGTGGTTTCTTCCGAGTTTCTGGAACATGATTGCACTGTTCATCAAGAACATGACTCTGCTGAAGCGACAGATCGGGTAGGTGGCGCCAGGCTATATTAAGTATTCTCACACATGGATACATACATGCATTATGGGTTCGGTTGATTAGGTAAGTAAGTTGCCTTTACTGGCACCTATGCATTATGTTGTATACAGCAATTGCATGCATATATTTGAAATAGGTGAAACTGTTCACCTGTAGAAAATAGACTCGCTATATAACAGGACCTCTTTAAAATGTGGTTCTTGATATGAGTCTTCCAAAGGCATCATGCATCAATGAGTCTCCAGTGTATGATAAACTGTTAATTGGTTACAGCTAGGAAAATAGTAATCTTGAGATTTCTACATCACCCAGAAAAGTGAAGTCGTAACCAACGTATTCGCAAGCACCCAGTTAACACAAAATCGATAGGCAGGTAGGGTCAAAATCGGTTCCAGGTCAAGATCCAAAGGGTCAGACAGACAGATATGCAGATGGTGGATGATGTTTAGAAATGAAATTGTTAAAACTACCAACATTGCTTGTTTGTATGTTGTATTTTTTTAAATGTTTCAACATCCTCCTGTTTCAGTTTTTTGTATGTTGCATGTTTGTAAACATTTCAACATCCTCCTGTTTCAGGTTTTTGTATGTTGCATTTGTGTGTATGTTTCAGGGTCCTGATGTTTCAGTTTCTTCTGCCGCCCTTACAGATAACGCTCTTCTGCCTCTGCATTGGTGGTGAACCTCGCGATCTCCCAATGGCCATTGTTAACAACGAATCGTGTTCCGATGTTTTCTTTTGTGGCAGCGCCCGATTCCTCGACAATCTCAATTCTCATATCATCACTCAGGTGTAGAATCGTTCAATCAAAGCATAATAGAATGTAATATAAACAGAAATAAGACTGAAAGTACAATAACCCTGTAATTTTGATAAGACGACGTAATCTCGATAAGACCACGTAATCTGGTGAAGATCATACAATCTCAGTTAGAACAGATAATCTTTGTAAGACCACTGAATATTGATCAGACCATCTAATCTGGGCATGGTGGCTCAGTGGTAAGTTCGGCGCCTTGTGACCGGAGGGTTGCAGGTTCGAATCCCACTCTAGCCGCTGCGTACGGACCTTGGGCAAGTCCTTCACTCGCAATTGCTCGTGGCGCTTCGGCGTGAAAATTCCGACACAGTGTACCAATGCTGTAGTCGGGAGCGCCTCTGAGTAGTAGTAGACTTCGAGAGGTGCTATAGAAATATCCAGAATAAATAAAATAAATAAATGAAAAATCTCGATAAGACCAAAATTATCTCCATTGTCCTTAGCCATTTGCCAAGTCCAGTGATCCTCTGAGTGCAAGTGATATTATGTCCTCATTTAAGGGTAGGATCATCTTACTGAATATAAATTTTTCCATCTCTGTTCTGTACAGCGAAACTACAGCCACAGGTTTGACGACGCAATGAAGGCGGCCAAGGCTGGCAGTACTGTGGGCATAATTGACATTGGGGAGAATTTTACCAAGGACCTCCTCAACCGATTCACCAAAAATGATACAGGCAATGCGACGTTGGAGGGCAGCACAGTACACCTCTACCTCGACATGACCAGTGAGTCGAATGGGGAAAGTTTAGCATTGTAATTGCAGTCGTAATTGTAAATTTATATAGCGCCTCTTCAAGAGAGACTTGTCAGTGGTGCTCCATTTGAGTGTAGATGTTGTTTTGAGTTCGTTGTGAGCTGCTACGCAACTCACGGCAACCATGTTGCCTGTTCTTGACATGTCTCGCACATTTTTGGACATGGTAGCTGAATGGATAGAGCGCTTGGCCTGCAGTGTGAAGTGTATGGGTTCGAAATTTTTCCTTCTCTGAGATGGTTACATGTAGGGACCTTGACCTTCACTCACAATTGCTCAGCACTGTCGAATGATGCCTAGTCATTAGGTAATGATGCATAATAAATGCACAATGATGATGATGATAGTAGATATATTTGTTAGCTTCTAGGCCAAGGTCAAGGCCGAGGTCATCCAAGGTCACGATCAACTTCAAGGTCAAGGTCAAAGGTCAGAGTAGGTGAATGGATGAATGAATGGCCGACTTTCCAAGCTCGAACTTCATCATAGTGTCACGCGACTTGGCCAAGGCCAAGGTCAAGCCCAAGGTAATTCAAGGTCAAGGTCAAAGGTCAGAGTAGGTGGATGGATGGATGAGGTATTATTTCATAATACGGCAGAAATAACACAGCTGAACTATGGGTCTTGTCATAGCTGGGGCAGTTATGAATAAGGGACCTATGTGGGAATATTTATGTATGTATGTATCTTCGGTGTTCTGTTCGCATTATCCACCAAAAAAAATAAAAACAAAAATAAGCACCGACTTAGTTGGATTCGAACCGACGGCCGTAGGGCTCTAAGGCATTGACCTACACCACTGCGCCATTGATGTCACTTGGCTGTGCAAGAATAGCACGCGTCATAAGAGTGTTTGTAGAGAAGCAGAAAATTATTGCTATCGCAATATTTGATATATTTGATATAATAATATTATTATGTTTTCAACAGTTATCCTTACACTATTTGTCGTGTTGTAATCTTCTAGCATTGCATTTGGTGATTTCTTTGACCGGTCAAATTCGTTTGACCTATTTTGTCGGGCAACGTAAGCTATCATTGGTCGTCAAAATAGGTCAAACGAACTTGACCGGTCAAAGAAATTACCCATGCACAGAGAGGTCGCGAAAAATTTCTAAATAGGTCAAACTTCTTGCCAAAGCGTTCGTTATGGCTGGATCGATGGCTGCGGATCATGGCTGCCAGCCGGGGATATGGGCCTTTGATGTGAATATGGACCTTACATGTAGGGACAGTAGAAAATCACGGTAAAAAAATGCCAAAAACACGGCATACTTTTAAAAAAATCGCGAAAAACACGGCAAAAACACGGCATCAAAATTTCACAGTTTTCTTGTAACACATTATATGTTTATCTTTCATATTCATTGTTCATTGACAAATTGACAAATTGACAATTGTCAACCATTTGTCAGTCATTGGTTCCTTGCTGTAACAGTTTAGCTGCGAGTATTGAATACCATCACAACATGAAGCGCTAAATTGTCATCTGTCAAATTTTTACGCTGAGGTGCATTCACCAGTGTGTATTGACTAACGCTCCGTTCTGCCTCAACAGAATTGCCAGGAACTGACAGATATCGAATAGCAAGCTCAAATACCGTGTTTGCCGTGTTTTCGTGATTTTCTACATGGCAATATGGACCTTACATGGCCATATGGGTACTATGTTGGAAATGTAGGTACAATGTGGGAAATATGGGTCTTATATGGTAATATTGTCCTTACATGGTAATATTGTCCTTACATGGGAATATGGGTTTTATGTGGGAAATATGGGTCCTGTATGGGCAATATGGGTTCTATGTGGACAATATGGGTTCTATGTGGACAATATGGACCTTACATGGAAATATGGACCTAACATGGCAATATGGGTTCTATGTGGGCAATATGGGTTCTATGTGGGCAATATGAGTTCTATGTGGCAATATTGGTTCTATGTGGGCAATATGGGTTCTATGTGGGAATATGGGACCTATGTGGAAATATTGAAATATGGAAATACTGGTGGTAGTAGTAGTAGTATACTTGACCTCAACCTTGACCTTGACCTTGAAAAATGTCTTATAACGGTACCTAGCCCCGATTTATGTATCGTATACGTACAACTGTAGGACTTCTACTCCTACCACAGTGTGACTGGGGTTGCTTGTTACTGTAAGTCTGTAATACTGGTACGCAGTATTCGTTGAAACATTAAAAAATGAAGGAGCAGAATCGGTGTTTAATAATGCCTGCGTCGATCTTAGTAATTCCGTAAACGTTGATCCATCGTTACTTCCATTTAAAATCCAGCTTGTAATCTGGTATGTGCCTCTATTGTGTCTTATCGCTTTCAACGCAATTCTCCAAATTTTAACCGGCTCAGGACATTTTATCTGCAGCCAGATATTTAGAATTGATCTACTATCAGCTATCCAAGTTCCGTTGGAGCCATCTGCATTTAGACTATTGAAAGCTCCATACGCTTGATACTTGTCAGTAACAATTGAACTTGCACTTGCAATAAATCCGGTAACACTTTCATTAGCCTCCAAAATAGGTATGTATCCGATATGGCACTTTTTATTACCCGCTCTACTAAGAGCGTTATCTACATAAGTTTTAGTGGAGGCATCTTGAGGATTAACTGGGTCTTTTAAATCGGTTATAGATTTTTGTCTCATAACGAAATCTTGGAAAACATCGATTTTATGGTCGCTGGACGATTTACCGAATCGTATTATATTTTCCGTTCCCACTTTGCATAGAAACCCTTCCATCGTGTACAACGTTATAGGTTGGTTTAAATAACTTTCTATTCTGTTAAACAGATTACCCAAGATCAAAGCAAACAGTTTGTTTCCGCGTAGATCCTTACACCCCATGGTACGTTGACGATCTGAGCCCACACTTAAAAATAGATTTCCGGTCATAACGTCGCCAGTCTTAGAAACTTTGTTTACACCGCTGTTTAAATCTACATAATTTTTAGTAGCACCATCTTGGGGGTTAGTAGGGTCTAACACGTTGACCAGCTTATGAGAGTCTAAATTAATATTCTCGGTCGCGACATTTGTTCCATCCATACGAAGGAAAGTAGCATTTGCTTGAGACAATGTAACTCCCCCTGCAATTACTCTTTCTGAATATCCAACATCAGTATGTCCGAATTTATCCACAGGCATTTTTAGTATATATATTTAAATTTTTTTATTTATATTAAAATAAACCGTTGGGTGAGCTCATGAGCTCAAAGGAGGCTGAATAGCCTACCACGATTTAAGTATCGTATATGTATAACTGTATGCTATGAAGTCCTACGTTAATCTGACCGGGAATAGGTGTTTTCGTAAATCTGTAATACTGATACGCAGTATGCGTTGATATATTGAAAAATGACGGGGCAGTTGCGGTTCTCAATAACGGAGTCGTCGACGTTAATAACCTCGTAAATGTCGATTCGTCATCGTTACGCCCTGATATGGTCCAAAACGCCGTGTCTATTTTAAATACATTATCGATGGCTTTCAACGCCATTCTCCAAATTTTAACCGGCTCAGGACATTTTATCTGTAACCAGCTATTTAGAGCCTCACTAGAAACCCAAGATCCGTTCAAACCATCCGCGTTGAGATTATTAAACGCTCCGTACGCTCGATATCCGTCTATGTGTGAACTGGCACTAGCGACGAATCCGGTACTACTCTCGTCGGTTTCTAAATTAGGTATATATCCGAGATAACATTTTTTATGAGCATTATCTACGTAATATTTGGTAGCACCATCTTGTGGATCGGTAGGGTTCAACACGTTGACAAGTTTATGAGAATCCAAATTAATATTACCAGTTGCAGCGTTTGTTCCATCCATACGAAGGAAAGTAGCATTTGCTTGAGACAGTGTAACTCCTCCGGCAATTACTCTTTCCGAGTAACCAACATCAGTATGTCCAAATTTATCCACAGGCATTTTATAATATATATGTATATATATATTAAAACAAACCGTTTATAACTTCTTGAAAATTAGCGCCATCGGCCATCATTTTCAACACGTACAAGCACAGATGACCGCAAAACACTTCGTTATCGGGCTGTATTCGTTCGCTGTTATAATAAACTGGACAGCTTAAATATCTCAATAGCTCGGTAGGTGGAGGGAGACCATAGCCATCGAAATATTTCGCCGAAATTTCGCCTTTCCTCTTGATCCAACACACCCAATGAGTCCCGCTTCCACTAGATTTATCTAGGTTAAGAATGCCGCTTTCGTTAGTAGGCCTACTCGGTCTCTCGGGCAACTCGTCTCGTAGGAATACTCCTCTGAACTTTGTGATATTTAGTTTCTTCTTGGCGACGTCAAGCAGTTGTATATTCGACAAATTCGGTAACACGACTCCGAAAACGTCGATTTCTGTAGCACTTCTAAAACTCATTTTATAATCAACGAATAGATTCTTTATGTGCTCAGCGTAACGAGTAATGTCCGTAAGCTAATGTATGAATACCGTCTTCCATTATTACTCGTTTGTCATCATCCGCGGATAATGCAACTTTATTTACCTGTTCGGTATAAATATCGTGATGAAACGATCTAAAAACGTTCATTTTTCTTAGTCGTTCTCTTTTGGTAAAAAGACAGTTTTTATAATCATCATGAGTTATCGTTTTCTTAACAACATTTTGCTTAATGCCTTTACACTTCTTGTGTTCTTCACCATCCATTCTATACGAGTACAACTTGGCCCTTAAACCTACAAACTCGTAAATCTGTTTTCCTGCTGATTCATCTTTGAACATACCGATTACCTTCTTGTTCATTCCGCTTCTTAAACCCGATGGGTGATCTTCTGGGTAATCACTCGTATCGAATCGAACCGCAACGTCTTCGGCGATATCCTCGTAAAAATCTTCTGTTTGTATTTCATACGCCAACGAATCTGTATCGGTGAATAACAATTTAGCTCTGTCTCCGTATTTTTGCCGTATAAAATTGTAATGAAAGTCGTACATCAAAGTTTTACTTAAGTCTAATATACACATGCCTAGATATATCGGTTTATTATAAAACAACCTCGGTCTTTTCATGTGAACGGCGATTAGATTCTCGTCGAAAATCGCCAGGCGGTCATAATTAGTTTTTGCAGCTAGCTTAATAGCTTCCTTCTCGTGACATACCAATTTTATATCTACATGATTTTCGATTCTTTCAAGGGTTTTTCCAAAGACGCTATTGTTCATCAATTTGAAAAAGTCTTTCTCAAAGTTATTAGTGGCACTCGTTCTCAAGTTTGTGTTTAGGTCTACATAATACTTCAACCAAGCGCTTTCTTCGAATAGTATCCCTCTATGAATTTTTACGATTTTCAACCCGAGACTTTGGTACAACTTTAAATTTTCGTGGTGTACCACGTACTTCTTTTTATCGTTCAAGTTCGGAATTAGTTTTGGTATTTTATATGTAAATTCCGACGAGATGCTCTCGGGAGCCAGAGGATAGTCGTTGTGGAGATTGTGCAATTTTTCAGAATATTCCAAATCCACTTCCAATATACACGATCCCGTTACATTCCAATTATTTAACTCGGCGTCGCTCATCCATTTAAATCCGCGAGTGGGTAAAGGTTTGCTCATCGCCCAACCGTATAAATTATTAGCGTCTAGATACGTTATATATGACGAAGGCTCGCTGTTATCGAATTTATCCTCCGTCATATACTTATTGTTGGCTTTCCCATAACGATTCGAAATTGTGCTGATTCCTCCTCTTATTCCTTGCTTAATCATCAGAATCATATCGTAATCGCTCAACAACTCCAACTTTATACCGGTCAACTTCAAAGCAGCATCCCAGGCCAGTCCCGGAGAAGTGTAATACCATGCGGGATCTAGACGATAATTACTCATGCATACGTCTCTAAAGTTTTCGAAAACATCGGCTAAGAGTAGAACATCCGAAACATTGTACAGGTCGTGGTATTCTCTAAACGTTATACATCCGAATGCATTCCATACATTTTTGGCGTGATCGTAATCTTCGTCGCTAATATCTGAATCGTTTAGCCTCGAATAGAATGCGGACTTGGGAGGTAGTTCGGTTTCGTTAAATCTATCGATGGAAGCAACGTAATCATACGGGTAAATTCCTTTTTTAAGTAAAAGATCGAGCTGTTTCCCAGAATATAATGCACCAAGATTTTTACATTGTTCTTTCTTCAGATTCTTCGATAAAGCGTCAAGACTCGATGCCATGAATCTATAACTGTCGATGAATCGCAATTCACGTTTAACGTTAATTTCTTTCCCTTCTTTGTTTAGAAACTTATCGACGATCACTTCTCTGCTAAACGATATGTACTTCTCTTCGTTATTAGGAATGCATTTAATTTTCTCATTCTGATCACCTCGCAATTTTTTTACGAACAGATGGCTATCGTATCCGGACAGATTATGGAATACTACTGGAAAGAACCTCGGAACTTTATAGTCTAGATTACAACCATTATGAGCGGCCCCTCTGAATTTACCGCTCAAATGACAGTGGTCTCTAACCCGATCTGTACCCAACGCCCCTCCACAGATATGACATAAAGTAGCTAGTTTAAACTTTTTTCGGTCATCTGGAGTAAATATCATCTTCTTCGGAAATTTAAACTGATTGTATATTCGTTTTATAGTCTCTTCGAGACTATCTACGAATATTTGACCGATATCGTCGTCTTCGCTTTCGGCCGTGTACGTTACAGGATCTTGTTGATATAATATATCGTCGAAGCATTTTACATAATAACAAAACGTGCTAGGCGTGTGTTTTTGGTATTTATCGGTATAAGACACGCGAGGATCTGGCTGGCATGTGTCTATAGGTTTGATGAAAGATTCGAAATCTGCATAAACTATAAAGGGAACTCTCATCGACCTATTATAATTTTTAAAACTTAACGTAGTTCCCGGTTCTGGGACTTCTATTTTTTGAGCGGCGTTTTGCGAACAGTACTCGGTATGTTTATTAAGCGCTTCTATTCTTGTATAACCGTTTAAACATCTTCTACAATAGTGCATTGAAGTATGGGATTTTTCCGTTCGTGAAGCCATCAATCTGTTGAAATTCTTTATACAACAATAATGTTTCTTATCTCCGTCGGAAATAAGCAATAGTTCAACGATAGAAACTTTATCGTCTCGTTGATTCGACACATAAATTGGGAATACTATCTTATTTTCAAAACCGAATACGTCAACGCTTATATTATTATTTCTCTCAAACTTGTTTATTATATTAGCATCGGCAGCGACCGGAAATTCGATACCGCTCCAATCGAGTTGCTTCGATTGTTTGATTAATTCTTTCGTAATTCTTTCGGGATGATTGTCAGTTGGATTTAATGCTCTAGTAATGCACCACTTGAAACATTGCTCGTCATTATTCTTCGTATTGATAATAGCCTTTTTGCTAGATAGTTCTGTAGGCAACGGAACGTAAGAACTGCCTTTCAATGGTTTATAAACAGCAGTATTGACATCTAACTTTACAACATTCACGAATCTCCAATTACTTCCACGCATCTGGAAACTGGCCATAGTCTCTGGGATCTTATTTATTGCATTATCGTATATTTCGTTAATATCGGTAGCATCTAAAATAACTTCAGTCTTCGAGACGAATGGAACATTCGCGGATTCTTCTTCTCCAGATTTCATATCAACGCGCTCCATGGTACATGTAAGAACGAGTTGAACCTTGACCTGACGATTTTTTGACAACAGACTAAAAACCTGCGGTCTAACGGCGTTAAGAAAAGACACGGCATCGATTCCAGAAGAACCATCGATAGTGTATTGTTTAGTGAATCCTTTAATAGCCGATGCAGTCTTTCGAATTTCGAACTTCTTTGTATTGATTTTAGCGAAAAGACGCTTTATTTTCGATTTGAACGATTCCAATCTTTCGTTCACAGGTTTCTTCACTTTAGGAGGTATGTAACTAATTAACCAATCCGCAAAAGAATTAATATTCGACCTAACCTTAGTTTTCAACTCACTGAGAACTTTATTTGGCTTGGAAACGAACTTGGTCGGAGTAAGAATTGGCGCTCGAATATCGGGAACTGGAGAGTCGAGCAAGTTTTTATTTTTGCTCATAGCAGCAATCAGATCCGCTTTTCGCAGTTTCCAATATCCGACCAAGCCGCTCCGTTTTGCCATGACTCTCAATTCTTTTACAGTTTTCAACTTGTAGTCCATTCCTTTATATATACATATATATATTCATTTCTTTAAGTGTTGTTTAAGAAAAACACAAACATTTTATTTATGTTTAATTTTTTATTTATTTTATTTTTTCCCAAAATCTCACAGCTCATTCACAACGGATTTGATAGTTTTGTCGTTAATGCTATCGTACACCTTAATTTTGTATCTATTTCTCCATACTTTTCCATTATACCATTCTATTATTGGTGCATTTTGCCCGTGCGCCTTAGCTGCTTTGTATATCGACGGATACACGACAACATCACCGGTTTCTAGGTCTAAAATTTCTACTTTTCTCGGCTGATTTCTGATATACCTCGTTCTATCATACGCGCCTTCCTGGTAGTTTCTTTTAAGTATTCGTTCTTTCCGATATTCTTTCCAGTATCCTTTCTGATATTCTATCTGATATGCTTTTCGATATTCTTTCTGCTGCTCTTTCTGCAGTTCTTGCCTTTGTCGTCTCTGTAGTTTCTCTAGTTTCTCTTTTTCTGAGACATCGCGAGCAAGAATCTCCATTGCGCTCAATAGAGCTATAAGCTCGGGCTTGTTGAGATGAGCACAACCCCTAATGTTGTGCTGGACCAGTAAGCTTCTCAGCTCTGGAAGTTTCATCTTCTTATTACTAATATAAGTAAACATCTCTTTATGTATGTTTAAGAAAAAAAAGAAATTTTATTCATAGCCGTCACCCTTAGCATTTAGCATTTAAATGGCGGCGATTTAAGACGAGCTCCTACCGTAGACGACGTTTAGCTTCTGTCCGTCCGACTGAAACTCTAGCAACTTGTCCGAAATTACGATAGCATAAGCTTCGGTTTCGGCCGGCACTGCCGTATTAAATATAGCTTTGATCTGAATATCGACGACCGACGACTTTAATCGCTCAGATTGTTTGCTAACGTCGAAAATCATTAGCGGATATAGTTCTTTATAATCACTCGGTGTTATATTACTTTGCGTTATCAACTGATCCATTCCGTAGAATTTTTCGCTAAACGTTGCCGCTGCTCGGTACGCTCTCGAGAATTGTTGATTAGGAAACGATAGGTTGTAGTCCACAGCCGGGTGTCTTTCCTGATTCATCATCACGTACATGTTCTTAAGATCGCAATGGTCGAAGATCGACGGATTAGCTTCTTGATTCCCGTCACGACTTGTCTGAAATCCTACGATTATATATCTCGGTTTTTCCGGAGATGTCTTGACACTAAGTCTCCAACTGAAAGTAGTCGACTGAGGAACAGTTATGGTATCGCATTGACGAGCGCGATAGGCTACAGCCAACGATGCTTTCGATTCGATCGTTTTATATAACTGCATTTTTTCCATATCGGATGGAATAACGTGAGGCATAAACCACGATATCTTCTCTATTGCAACTTTTCCAGCCGCTGCATCGTGGCCTCTAAAAATTGCGTCGTCGTCGGCTTTACGCACTAACGTTAGCGTATGTTTCAAACCGTAAACAATCTTGTCGTAATCATCGCAAAAACCGAAGATATGCTTTAATGCAACTATAAAGCTGAACGTTCCCTTAGCAGTCGGTTTTCGAATAAGATACTGTTGTCTGACCGCAAACCCCGTGTTATCGGCGACAACGGCCGTTGCACCACTGTCTTTATACCACAGCTGATTTAAACCTTGTGCCAGTTGAAAATCGTTTGGGTATTTTAGTAATCCAAGCATCGTGGTAGCTTGACCCGGGTGAAATAACGTTTCTATTTCTTGATTCGATAAAGAATACGATATTTGGCTAAATAGATGCGTTAACCCGTTATTCGTAACAGCCACTGCATCGGCATTAACGTATGCGGTATTATCCTCTTTAGTCAGTCTTCCTTCGAATAGCAAATAAGATTCTGAAGGGTGGCTGAACAAGTCTTGGAGTTCAATATTGATACGAATCTCTCCCGTTGTGTTTAGATTCGTTCTCGCAGTAGGTTCGTACTCGTGAAATTCGTATCGTTCGATACTCTCGTCCGTCAAAGGTTGTTCCGTGAATCTTAGTATATCTGATTGCATTTTTTTATTAATAATATATGATTTTATTTTATTTAAATATAAATAACCTACGCAACTTTCAATCCAGCTCCGTTTAAACGTCTAACGAGATCTTGAATTCTAATAGCGTTCTTTGGATTGGAATTCAGACCATGCCCCATCATTAAATTATTTATATTTGTATTCTTCGAACGCGTTCCGTCGTTAATAAGTCTAGTTAGAACATCTTTACTTTCTTGGGTTAAAACGTCTTTACCTTCGTTCATCTGCGGTTGGAACGCTGGATGCGCTGGAAGCGCTGAAAGCGCTGAAAGCGTTTGTGAACTTGTAGTAGGTAAATTTTTGGGACTCATAATTTTAGCAATCGCTTTATCGACTAACCGCTTCCCGGCGTCAGCAGCGACAGTTTTACCAGCATCCAGCGCTTTTTGCCCGATGTCTTTAGCCGCATCTTTTCCTACGCTGAGAGCGGTAGACGCTATTTGTTTAGCCGCATTTGACGTAAATAGATTCTTGAAAAAACCCGCAACAACATCGAATATTCCCGCCCCTCCGATAACATATTGTTTCTTATACCTTCTTTTAGCTACTACTAACATTTTTTTATATTAATAGCATTATATTTTTATATTCATTTTTATTTATCGCTCCTTGTCTTAGTAACTCGTCGCATATACCAACTATCTCATTTCTCACTCCAGAATTGCCCGCCTCAAAGCTAGCCATTCGCAGAGATAACATTTCTATTAATGCATTAGGATCTTGAGGAATAACGATACGCTGTAGGCCTATTCCTTTACCTTGCGCCTTTGACATCATCGAGTCCCATATCGGTTTAATAATATTTTTATATTTTAAGCTCCTAGAGGATTTTGGTTTACTTGGATTTTTCGGCTGCCTCATAGCATTCGTTATCTTCAGAATCTCGGCATATTCTTCCCGATCGTTTGCATTGAAAATCGACTCGTCCGGTTTGGCCATCGTTAATAATTCCCAAAGTCCTGGAGTTCCTTCGTATATCTTAGGCCTATCGCCTACCGTCACGTTATTGCCGTCGATCGATATAGGACTGTCGCCTATATAAAATTGGCCGTCTTTAGAGTTTATTCCGAACGTTGTGTCTACCGTCTTTTTATCGGACGCGTATTGCTGCAGGTACTTCACCGCAATATCTCCTAGTTCTAAGGTTTTTATATCTTCTAGGCCTACCGGGTCTTCTTCGTAAGCCTGTATCGAAGGGTATTGAGGAAACTGAATGGCTTTTAACGATGTCGAAATAGAAGCGGGAAGCGCTTTTAGAGCGTTAGCTGTCTCTGCAGAGTTTTCTTTTATAGTAGATAACAAAGCCTTTTGTTCTTTTGAAATTGTTGATTGCGAGTCGACTATTGGTTTGTACAATCTCGTTAATTCTCGTTGTAGTCCGATGTCTCCTAATCTCTCGGATAAAAAGTTTTGTCGAATATTCTTCTTCGATTTCAGAAACTCTTCAACGATAAAATCTCTTTTTGCGGGATCGGTTATTTTTAGAAACGACATTATATTTTATTTATATAAGCTTATAGCTATATTTTTTAAACGTAAATTCGAACGTAAATTCGAACGTTGATTTCGAACGTTTAATTTACGTTCCAGTTAAAACGTTCTCGTTAAACGCTAATTTTTCTGTGCTAACTTTGGTTTTATTTTTAATTTTTTCTTTCATATCGTTGAATTTCACAAACTCGCTTAGAATTAGCGAATATTCAACGTCTGAAATATTGTCGTCCACAAGAGCTTTTGAAATGAGGCTACTGATAGTGTTTAGTTTTGCTTCCGCTAACGTTTTGATCTTTTCGTGCTTTGTCAATTTCAGTGCAAGCTTCTTACTAACTTGTCCTCCGATAATAATTAACAATCCTACACCTACTGCCGTACCTGTTGCTATCGCTATGGCCGGAGTTGCAATTACAGTAGCCAGAGCTGCCAGTCCCGAGCTGCTGAGCCCCATCACAGTTACTATTAGAGCGTTGTCGATTACGCTAATCATTCTTATGTTCCTACGATACTTTGTACTTAAGGCAGTCCTTTTATCGCGTTCTTGTTCGATTTCTTTTTGAATTTCGTTAATTTTTTTAAAACGATACGATTGCGCTGAATTTTCCACTTGTTTATATTCCATTATTATTATTAAGATTTTTTAAATTTAAACGTGGTAATTAATGTAGCATAGCGAATCTTTTTCGTTAATGATGACTACGGAATCAGAATTGTTTTGAATAGTAATAACAATGTCTTCTACATCTTCGCAAATGGTTGAGTCTTGCAAGCTACATCTCTTTTCTTTAAGCGCCTGTCTAAGCGACACTAGACAGACTCCCCTAGTTAGTCGAACGCCAAATCCTAGCTCTTGCGAGACCGATGATCTGGGTTGAATTGTGATCGCTCCTTGTGCGAAAATCTCCCAACGGTGTGAGCCCGGTTGTCTTATAGCCCGATGCGTTACTGCTTTAGGCAACCAAAATACTGATTCTGGTCTAGTTCTAACTCTCCTCGGAGAATTGCGTTTTGCTATAAACTTGTGTATTGGCATACCGTATCCCGACATTATATATATTATATATATATATTTATATATATCATAACCTTTACAGAATCATACCAAGTAGGGGTCCAAGGATTGGAATACTAGAAAGTACTTTTGAAATGGGATTGTCGTTTCCAAGAATCAATCCTGAACCATTGACAAATCCAGAACCTCTGCGCATGTACAGTCCTTCTCCTGCATCGTCCAATCCTGACCCTGACCATGGTTTCAGGTAAAGACCGGCTGCGTGAGGAACCATCTTGTAGCTTCTTCCTCCTTTCTTTATGTATAACGCGCTTCCATTAACACCCGATCCCATTATCTTACTTACTCCTGTACTCGCTAATCCGCTTAAAGCTCCAGTTGCAAGACTTGGCAGAACGCTAGAAAGAAGAAATTTTCCAGCTGTAGCTAGAAGTGGTAATAACGCTGGAAGAAAACCGCCTTCGACTTTCATATTATGGTGTATTTGCGTTTTACTCATTTTGAGCGTAGTACCAGTCCCATTCTGATATGCTTTCGCCATTTTATTAATTTGTGCTCGTGTAAGAGCTAAAACGTGTTCCCCGGATAGATCTCCGTGAGTTAGTCTTATACTCGTTCCTGTCCCTGCTTCAACTGAGCGTTTAATTTTGTCCTTTTGTCCTTCCGAAACATTAACTTTTACATTCGTATATCGACTCATTTTATATATATAATTGAAATTAAAAACTTTAATACCACGATAATTAATTTTCACACTTCTCTAATTTTAAACCTGATCGACAACTCCTCTCCTCGAAGGTTGATTAGTTTTCCATTTTGATGTGTAAGTTTTGTTTCCATAGCTGAAATCGTAAATAACGTAATAGGAAGATATACTAAATTAACGGGCACTTCTATGATCTTGTACCCGGGGCCTACATTCGGGAAAAAGGAATATATAATGTTTTCCGTTGTTCCGTTAGAGTACGAAGATCCGATTACGTCACTGGTTACTCTCAAACTATTTACGTTCATTATATTTACTATGTTCTCCGATTCGTTATATCCTTCTGAATACACTCGGCTATTAAATCCTAAAACAGTTCTAATCGAGTTCTCGATTGTCATATTAACCTGATAGTTAGCACCGATATCTAACACCGACTTCAAAGTATTGTTGTTTGCTTGTAACGTTATACAGTACGCATCTCCCGTTTCGTCATAATGTCCAGATTGTTTCATGATTCTTTGAATGTGTTCATTTATATCTACGATTTCGTAGCTACCTTCTGGGATTTCTATAGTAAACCACGTTCTACCATTATCCGGCGAATACACAAACTTGTTGTTTAAAGAATGGATATTCGGGAAGGAATTATAAGTCTCAAGATTAACAAGACACATTTCATACTTTTTGTTTTTGTCAAGTTGAATCAGAGGATTAAATTTAGTTCTAATTTGCGTGCTCCTTTCGCTCACCAAAATGCTGAATGACTCTTTAGGCTCCGTGTTACGAGCGATCTTTTCTGTGTTCAGAACTATCGTTTCTAACCGCGCTTCCATTTTATATATATAATATATATAATATATAACTTATGAAGATTATTTTTATGCTGAAGGCATATAAAATGTATCTGACCCACTTCTATATTTGCCGTTATTCTTTTTACTGGTTAAATCTATCACTACAAATCCGTGCGGACGCTCCCACGCAGTTTTGCACAGTTTTACAAATTCGTCTTTAGGCATATCATCTACGCCTACGTGATCGTTGTATATATTATTAATATTTTTAAGGTCTTGACTAAATAAACAGATAAAGTTTGCATTCTCTCTGATAGTCTGTCTAGGCAGCTTGAAATAGTTTTGTGCGAGGTAAAACGAATCAACATTACTATGTCTCCCTCTGATATAATACGATTCGCATTTGTTTTGTTTTTCCAATTGTAAATCGTCGAAAATCATCAGGTTCTGCTTGGCACTCAAGTCTCTCGGATCGGGGACTTCTTCCGAAGTTTCAAAGAATCGACAGTTCATATCAGATTTTTAAACTATACTTTTAGCCATTTCTTCAACGACTGATATTGGAGATACATTCAGACGGGCTATCTCGTCTTGACAACCAAACAATCTGACGATTGCTTCTTTAGGCAATTTTTCTTCGAATGCTTTTTTCAGTATTTTATATTCTGGTTGAAAGAGAGATCTTCCAAATACCTGTAGGCTGTCGTAGTCTAACCATCCTGGATTCAAAAGTAAATTTAATAGTAGCGTAGTCTTACCACATCCAGACTTCCCGACGATCAGACCTCTTATACTTGTAGGTAATAGGGGATTGTTAAATCTTTTCGATGTCTCGTCGTTCCAGGATAAATCTTTAACTTCCATTTCTTTTTAATTATAAAAATAGTTTTATATTAAAATGTATATGGAACAGATGTATTGCGTAAAGTGCAAGAGAGAAACTGAAATGACAGATATTCAGAATTTCATCAGGAAAAATAAAAGACCTATGCTTAAAGGCGTATGTGTCGAATGCGGAAAAACTAAAACTCGATTTCTTTCCACTGCCAAAAAAGGAGGAGATCTAGTTGGGTCTTTAAATTCAGCTACCAGTAAAATCAAACTACCTTGGGCTCGATTTCAAGGAGAATTGCATCTCCCAGGACATTCGTTTACGGGCCCCGGAACTAGATTAGATCTAAGATTGAATCCTGACGGCACTCCTAAAGACTGGAGTAAGCCTGTGGACAGAGTCGATAAAGCCGCATACTCTCACGATTTAGCTTATGACCAGTATTCGGATACAGCTGCTAGAAATGCTGCCGACAGAGTAATGGTAAATGAATTAAATAATATAAATAATCCTACATTACGTGAGCGCGTCGAAAGAGCTATAGTTAAACCTATTTTGTCTTCTAAAGCTAATCTTGGTTTAGGTCTAGCTTCTTCCGATTCGAAGCCAGCTGTTAAAGCGTCTCAAAAATGGACGGATGAACTCGCCGAACAATTACATAAACCGGTAATACGACATTTTACAAAAAGGAAGGTTTACGTTAATGGTATTGACGAGATTTGGGCTGCAGACCTCATAGACATGCAGGCTTTCGCGGAATATAACGATGGCGTTAAATATTTATTAGGCGTAATCGATATTTTTTCAAAATATGGCTGGCTTGTTCCCATAAAAGATAAGAGCGGAAAATCTGTGTTCGATGCTTTCACCAAAATATTTTCCAGTAGCGGACGAAAACCTGAGAAACTGTGGGTCGATAAAGGAAAAGAATTTTACAATAAAGACGTGAAATCAATAGGAATCCAGTTATATTCCACTGAAAATGAAGAGAAGTCATCCGTTATCGAACGATGGAATCGAACGATGAAAGAGAAGATGTTCAAATATTTTACGGCTAATTCGACTAGAATATATATCGATGTGTTAGATAATATGGTTGCTCGCTATAACAACACTAGACATTCTTCTATAAAAATGTCTCCAATTAAAGCGAGTATGAAAGCAAATGAAAGCGCTGTGTGGATGAATTTATATGGCGGTTTACACCCAGAACCACCTCATAAACCTAAATTTTCAATAGGCGATAAAGTCAGAATTTCTAAGAAGAAGAAGTTCTTCGAAAAGGGCTATACGCCTAGATGGACAGAAGAAGTCTTTACTGTGACAAAAATTCAATACACCGATCCTCCGACGTATAAGATAACAGATTATAACGGAGAAGAAATTCAGGGCACTTTTTACGAACAGGAATTACAGAAAACGACTCAGGAAGTCTATAGGATCGAAAAGATCATAAAAAAACGCGGAAAGAAATCTTTCGTAAAGTGGCTGGGATATCCTGAATCTTTTAATTCTTGGGTTGATAACGAAAGTTTGTTAAATCTACATCAGGGCTGAGCGCATTAGACGTTATTTCGAACAATGCGATAACTACAGACATTTTCTCGGCGTTGGAAGAGTCGCACACGACAATACGACATTTTTCAAGGTCAAGGTCAAATTTGAGGTCAAGGTCATTTTCAAGGTCAAGGTCAAGGTTGAGGTCAAGTATACTACTACTACTACCACCAGTATTTCCATATTTCAATATTTCCACATAGGTCCCATATTCCCACATAGAACCCATATTGCCCACATAGAACCAATATTGCCACATAGAACTCATATTGCCCACATAGAACCCATATTGCCCACATAGAACCCATATTGCCATGTTAGGTCCATATTTCCATGTAAGGTCCATATTGTCCACATAGAACCCATATTGTCCACATAGAACCCATATTGCCCATACAGGACCCATATTTCCCACATAAAACCCATATTCCCATGTAAGGACAATATTACCATGTAAGGACAATATTACCATATAAGACCCATATTTCCCACATTGTACCTACATTTCCAACATAGTACCCATATGGCCATGTAAGGTCCATATTGCCATGTAGAAAATCACGAAAACACGGCAAACACGGTATTTGAGCTTGCTATTCGATATCTGTCAGTTCCTGGCAATTCTGTTGAGGCAGAACGGAGCGTTAGTCAATACACACTGGTGAATGCACCTCAGCGTAAAAATTTGACAGATGACAATTTAGCGCTTCATGTTGTGATGGTATTCAATACTCGCAGCTAAACTGTTACAGCAAGGAACCAATGACTGACAAATGGTTGACAATTGTCAATTTGTCAATTTGTCAATGAACAATGAATATGAAAGATAAACATATAATGTGTTACAAGAAAACTGTGAAATTTTGATGCCGTGTTTTTGCCGTGTTTTTCGCGATTTTTTTAAAAGTATGCCGTGTTTTTGGCATTTTTTTACCGTGATTTTCTACTGTCCCTACATGTAAGGTCCATATTCACATCAAAGGCCCATATCCCCGGCTGGCAGCCATGATCCGCAGCCATCGATCCAGCCATAACGAACGCTTTGGCAAGAAGTTTGACCTATTTAGAAATTTTTCGCGACCTCTCTGTGCATGGGTAATTTCTTTGACCGGTCAAGTTCGTTTGACCTATTTTGACGACCAATGATAGCTTACGTTGCCCGACAAAATAGGTCAAACGAATTTGACCGGTCAAAGAAATCACCAAATGCAATGCTAGAAGATTACAACACGACAAATAGTGTAAGGATAACTGTTGAAAACATAATAATATTATTATATCAAATATATCAAATATTGCGATAGCAATAATTTTCTGCTTCTCTACAAACACTCTTATGACGCGTGCTATTCTTGCACAGCCAAGTGACATCAATGGCGCAGTGGTGTAGGTCAATGCCTTAGAGCCCTACGGCCGTCGGTTCGAATCCAACTAAGTCGGTGCTTATTTTTGTTTTTATTTTTTTTGGTGGATAATGCGAACAGAACACCGAAGATACATACATACATAAATATTCCCACATAGGTCCCTTATTCATAACTGCCCCAGCTATGACAAGACCCATAGTTCAGCTGTGTTATTTCTGCCGTATTATGAAATAATACCTCATCCATCCATCCACCTACTCTGACCTTTGACCTTGACCTTGAATTACCTTGGGCTTGTGTCGCAATCGAAGGTTTCCCTGTCGTGTGTTTGCCGTGTGTTGATGTCGACCCTCGATTGCTTGTTCTTTTACTTGCACTTTTATTTAACGTGCCTAACTTTTCTATAGAAGATTCACGACGAACTTTGTTTAATTAATAAATGAATTTAATTAAAGAAACAAATATATATATACACTAACTCTACGGGAACTTCCACGTAGTATTAAAGCGTTTAGATATTAAATCGGACTATCTCAAATGTTGCTTCGTACAGCCTAACTACAGATCGTTCTTTCGCGTCAGTCTCTGAATCTGACGGACTATACTCTGCCGCCCCGCTGGTCGTTCCTCCCGATGTTTCTCGCTCGACCGATGTTCACACGTCGCGTTCGTCAGCAGTACAAGTCCCGTGTTCTCCGTTCCCTTCTGTTAAGTAGTAACTCCAGCGTGCATCAGTCAGCCCCCCTCCCCACGTCAAGCTATCGTCAATTAATGTCAGATTGCTCCTCGATACGCGGGTCGTCGCTCGCCTGCAGCGCGGGCGGTGTCTGGTTACACCATAGCCGCGAGGTGTCCTATTACACCTTGGCTGTGTGGTGTCCGATTACACCTGGGCCTCGCGGCCTTCATTGTTGCCCAAGTGGAGGCTGGCTTTCGTCCGTCATCGTCCTATCTCGACCGGCAACGACGCTTATATCATAATGATGATGCCATCTCGTCGTTGTTGTCGATCTCCTCACGCGACACCTCCCTTCCCGGGGAGGACAAAGCCAGTCATTGGTTCGCCTCCCGGCTGAGAATGATGTCGTTCCCTCCATCGATTTCCTCCAGACCATGTCCTCGTCGTTCCCATGAAAAATACAAAATATCAGCACAGTTAGAAATATATTTACAGTTGTCGCGGTGCCTTACATGGTAGTCCGCCTTCTTCCTCAATCATAGTCTGGACAAAAGATCAGCGGGAATATTCAGCGCCCCAGGACGATATTTAAAAGCGATATCAAAGTCCTGGAGTGCCAGAGCCCACCTCGCAAGTTTAGCACTTGTGGGCGTAGAAGCAGTTAGGAAAGTCAAGGGATTGTGATCAGAATAGAGGGTGGTCCTTGACATAAAAATCCAATTCCTAAACTTCTTCAACGCAAAGATTACAGCATACGCTTCGCGTTCCACAGTGGACCAACGCGCTTGCGTAGCATCTAATTTAGAACTGGCGAAACATATTGGCCGCTCTGTTCCATCGTCTTGAATTTGGAATAAGCAGCAACCGACTGCTTTGTCTGAAGCGTCAGTCGATAAACCAAACTCTCTGCCGTAGTCAATTGTCTGCAAACAAACAGCGTTATTCAAATCGTGCGTAAGTTTATCTAGCGCATTTTGATGTTCAATTCGCCAGGGTATCTTAGCAGGCACCGATTTCTGGGTCAAGTCAGTGAGAATTCTGGCTGTCTCAGCCAGGTTAGGGATGAAGTTCCTAAAATAACTGAAGAAGCCAATTAATCTCCGTATGTCCTTTTTGGACTCGGGTTGAGGGATTTTCCCTAGCCCTGCGATTTTCATAGGATCCGGTTCAATGCTCCCTGATCCGATCAGGTGACCTACAAACGTTGTTTGTCGCCTAGCAAACGAACTCTTCTTAATGTTAAGGGTCAGACCCGACTGTTGAATAGTCATTAAGTATTTCTCTAGGTGTTTCATGTGATCCGGCCACGTCATCGAGTGTACTGCCATGTCATCCACAAACGTCTCAGTGAAGTCGCGAATGGGATGAAGGACCTTTGACATGCATCGGATAAAAGAATTTGAGGCTGACTTTAAACCAAAGGGCAGTCGTACGAACTCAAATAGGCCAGCGTCACATACGAAGGCTGATAACCAACGAGAGTCCTTGTGGAGTCCAATCTGGTAGTATCCTTGACGTGCGTCAAAGCAGGATATGAAGTTTGCACTTCCTACCTTCTGTAACACTTCCTGGATGTCGGGGGTGGGGTATGCGTCACCCGCCGAGAACTTGTTTACATATCGGTAGTCAATGGCCAGTCTTAAACCGCCTTGACCTCCCTTTTTCACAACGCACACAACGGGACTAGCCATTTCACTATGTGAGGGAGTGATGATTCCTAGGGCCAAAAGTTCGCGGATCTGCTTCTCCATCTCCGGTTTGAGCAGTTCCGGCACCTTATAGGCTCGCAAACTCTTCGGCCTGAACTCCGCGCTAACAGTGATTGTGTGTTCTAGGACGGGACAGAAACCTGGTTTGTCCGAGAACACATCTGGAAATTTGTCTAACAGACTAAACAGCTGTTTCCGCTCGGGTACCGTTAAGTGTGCAACGGCAATAGGGTCTACTTGTTCACTGGGCCGTGTCTGACTCGTGACGACGCTACCCACCGCTTCCACGTGACCGAAGTCTTCGTCCTTCTCGAACAGAATGGAGCAATTGTTAATCAATGCTTGCTGTATTCTTTCGTTATATTTGCGAATACGATTTGCATGTAATAAGCGGCTTTTGCCCCCTATTTCCACGATGTATGTGTAGGGCGATTTCACCTGAGCGATGATGGCCGGGCCTTGCCATTGGCCCTCCTTCTTTGCTCCTCGCGCTTCCGGTGATTGGATGATGACTTTATCCCCTACTTCGTAACGCCTGTCCATGCTTCTTAAATTGTAATGAGTAGCATAGCGCTGCTGTTCAATGTCTGAATAATATTCGGCATATAATTTAGACATTTCAAGGTTATCCCTTAATTGGTCCAAGTAAGCTGCGGCGCCTGTGCCCAGACTTAATGGAGAATCCCGCTCTCCCGCCCATTCCTCAGAAAGGACAGATAGAGGTCCTTTAGGCAGGGTACCGTACACCAGGGTGTAGGGACTCACGTGGGTGGTTGCCGAGGGGCGTTCCCTTAAGCTCCAAAGCACGTAAGGTAACAGTCTGTGCCATCCCCTCGGGTTTTCTTCTGCCAATTTATGAATCATGGTCTTCAGTGTGGCATTGCAGCGCTCCACTAGACCTTGTGACTCAGGATGTGCGACTGGCCCAAAGCGTGGCGAGCACCCCATACGATGCAGAAACTCTTGGGTTAATTTGCTGTTGAAATTCGACCCGTTATCGGACCTAATCGTTTTTGGAAAACCGAAGGTCGTGAAGATTTGCATGTATGCATCACATGTCGCTTTTGCCGTTAATGATTTCAGAGGATAGGCCATCGGCCATCTTGAAAATTGGTCAACTACCACTAAGGCGTAGTTGTACTCGGGTTTTGGGCTTGTGGGGTCTACGTTGGTAACTATAGGCCCTATACAATCTGCCACTAGACAGCCGAATCTGGTCTCGTCGTTGCGAGGGATTGGAGTTATGGGGGCTCGCTGCGCCACTCGCAGCGGCGCATGCCTTTGGCAAATGTCGCAAGATGCACAATATTCCTTCACTATATCCTCCACGTTGGGAAACCAGAAATTCAGTTTGATTCGGTCCTTAGTCGTTTTCAACGCCATATGACCTGCGAACGCAGCGTCATGTGCTAAGTTTAAGACCTTGTCTATTCTTTGTTTAGGTAAACACAGTTGTTTTACAGAATGCCCAGCTATTTTGTCTTTATGAAAGAGCAATTTGTCTTCAATGAAGAAGTTCTTCGCCCCAATTTTCCCGTGGGCCAAGAATGGTGCTAGTGTCGAACATTGTGCTTGTTCGGCCGCCATCTTGCTTCTGCCTACTATTGTGTCTTCCTTGGGTGGGGGTGGTATCTCAGGATTGAAGAACTGCTCTTCAGTATCCGTTTCTTCGGGACTGATTTCTCCTACACTCTCACTGTCTGCCTGAGCGACCGTGAAGTAATCTTCGCCTATCAGCGCCCTAAGTCCCTCTACCTCCTCCCCTCTCTCCTCTTCCTCACTCGTCTCAGTCCTTGCGACCGCCTGCTCTTCTGAAATTTGATCTATTTCAGGAGCGCTGGCCGCGTGACACGAGTACAACGCTGTCTCGCGCAGCAAGTCGGCTGTAGTGGGCGTGATAATTAACGGTTCATTAAGGTCTTTAATGAGTGCCGCCCATATCCGAACATCAGGGGCGTAATTTACCTCCCCCTCCCTGTCCTCGCCGGCCTGAGACCCCTTTAGTCTCAGCCGCACCACGTCCACAATCATTGATTGCCCGTTCAGCCCCTTCACCTCTATCTGCTTGACCACAGGTAGGTTGAGCGGCCTGATTAGTTCTGCTCGCGCACAATTGTATTCGGCCCCGCTATCTATTAGAGACGATGTCACAGGGAGCCCCGTAATATACACTTTCATGTACTCTCTTACATAAGTCTCCTCCACGTCAATGCAATCCGGGTTTGTCGGCAATGCATGCTGTTCTATCTCTTGTATCAATGGCGGCCCGTCTTGTCGCGTCTCGCTTTGTCTGTCTGCCTGTCTGCCTTGAGCTCTGGTCACGGTTGGCTGGACCGCACACGCGCTCACCTGCTTGCTTTTAGTTTGTTTGTTCTTCGAACACAGTTTAGCTCTGTGGTCTGGAGAAAAGCATAGGAAACAAAGGCCACGCTTTCTAATCTCGTCGGGGGTTGGACGTCCGTCTGTCCTGTTATTTGTCAGTGTCCCTCCCGGTCGGTCAGTCCACGTGTCCGTCTGTTTAGCTGTCGTCTGAGGAGGTGCTGGCGCTTTCGCGTAGCGTGCCTCCGTCTTACCCGTGCCTAGACTATGCTTCGTATAGTCATTTTCCCAAGGGTGTGTAGCAGTATAAGTGTCAGCCGCTGCAGCTAACTCTTTGTGCCCTAACCAACTCTGTTGCTCTTGACTGAGGATGAAATTCAAACATCCTCTGGGCAACATTTCTTTCATCTTATCCGCAACCAGAAGGCTCGTAACCTCATCAAACGTCATTGCCTTGCGATCTTGCAAATAGTAAGAAAGTAAGTTATGCAATCTCGAAGCTAATGTTGTGTATGATTCATCTACCGCCTTTTTTGCGTTCATGAATCGCTCTCGTAAAGAGACTGCGCTCACTTTGAACTCTTTCAACAAGAAGGTTTTTAGCTTCCCGTAGTTATCAAGCTCCTCTTGTGTGAGTCTGGCCGTCAATGCTCTGGCCTGATTATCTAGACAGGTCAAGAGTAATCTGCTTCGAAGGTCGTCCGGGACAGCGCAAGAGTCGAATAACCTTTCGCAGTGCACAAAGAAACCCGGGATTTGCGCATGGTCGCTGGGGAATCTCGGTAAGAGTCCTCGCAAGCTTTCACTATACGTTTTCATTCGTCCTACGACCGAATGCCTCAAGTTATAGTCCCTTTCGTCTCTGAGTCTCCTCTCTGCGTCCCTTTCCTCTCGGCCTTCCTTCTCTCTCTTCTCTGCCTCCTCCTTTTCTTCTCTCCTCCGCTTCTCCTCCTGAAGCCTGAGCTTCTCAGCCCGCTTCTCCTCCTGAAGCCTGAGCTTCTCAGCCTCCTCCTTCTCTTCTTTCCTCTGTTTCTCAGCCCGCTTCTCCTCCTGAAGCCTGAGCTTCTCAGTTTCCTCTTTCTCTTCTTTCCTCTGTTTCTCAGCCCGCTTCTCCTCCTGAAGCCTGAGCTTCTCAGTTTCCTCTTTCTCTTCTCTTCGCTGTCTTTCTTCTTTCTCTTCTCTTCTCCTCTCTTTCTCTTCCTCTCTTCTCTCTTTCTCTTCCTCTCTTCTCTCTCTTCTCTCCGCTTCCTCTCTCGCTTCTTTTCTCAGTCTTTCTTCTTTCTCTTCTCTTCTCTTCTCCTCTCTTTCTCTTCCTCTCTTCTCTCTCTTCTCTCCGCTTCCTCTCTCTCGTATTTTAAGCGTTTTAATTCGTATAACTGCGTTTGCGCTGACGAATCGATACTGCTTTCTATGCTACCCGTGCTTACTTCCTCACTTACTTCTGGCGGGGTTTCCCGTCCAGACACAATTATTTCAGCACTCGCCTCTTGGAGTTGGCCCGTACTCATGGAACCCAATTCCTCCTCTCCTAGTCCCATCTTTATCAGATATGCGACTAGTCTGTGACGGGGCATGTTCTGCACCCTCACTCTTTTCCCTACCGACAACTTATCCATCTCCCAACAGTCCGCTCACTAATAGAAAAAGATAAGTAAGTTAGAGGAGAGTCACCGCTGGTCAGAAATCAAAGAAAACAACGTCCTAAAATTCTACCACAAATACAACAAGAACAGAACTGAGCAAAAGGAGCTACGCAAAAGCCTCGGCTATTCGCACACCAATCCTCATCCAGACCTCAACCGCAACCTCACAGATTACCACGACTACCAGTAAGGACTTACCCTCTGATACGTCGAGCGTGTTCCGTCTTTTGGTATCTTGGCTGATCCGCTGTCCTCCGTTGCCACTCCCGTCCGTCGTTGCTAGCGATGGTCGGTCGTCCGTTGGCGCTCTTGTTCCTCGTCCTTGCCTGTTGCTGTCGGTTGTTTCGAGTCCTTCGTCTTCGGAGTCCGGCACTCGATTTCTCCAGTTGCGAAGGGTTGTATTCGCAGCTGGTCCCGATCTGTTGAGATTCCTCTTTTCCGTTTCCGGTTCCGCTTTTCGTCGTGACGTCTTCAGTTGAAAAATCCTGTCGACTGCGCCAATGTCGCAATCGAAGGTTTCCCTGTCGTGTGTTTGCCGTGTGTTGATGTCGACCCTCGATTGCTTGTTCTTTTACTTGCACTTTTATTTAACGTGCCTAACTTTTCTATAGAAGATTCACGACGAACTTTGTTTAATTAATAAATGAATTTAATTAAAGAAACAAATATATATATACACTAACTCTACGGGAACTTCCACGTAGTATTAAAGCGTTTAGATATTAAATCGGACTATCTCAAATGTTGCTTCGTACAGCCTAACTACAGATCGTTCTTTCGCGTCAGTCTCTGAATCTGACGGACTATACTCTGCCGCCCCGCTGGTCGTTCCTCCCGATGTTTCTCGCTCGACCGATGTTCACACGTCGCGTTCGTCAGCAGTACAAGTCCCGTGTTCTCCGTTCCCTTCTGTTAAGTAGTAACTCCAGCGTGCATCAGTCAGCCCCCCTCCCCACGTCAAGCTATCGTCAATTAGTGTCAGATTGCTCCTCGATACGCGGGTCGTCGCTCGCCTGCAGCGCGGGCGGTGTCTGGTTACACCATAGCCGCGAGGTGTCCTATTACACCTTGGCTGTGTGGTGTCCGATTACACCTGGGCCTCGCGGCCTTCATTGTTGCCCAAGTGGAGGCTGGCTTTCGTCCGTCATCGTCCTATCTCGACCGGCAACGACGCTTATATCATAATGATGATGCCATCTCGTCGTTGTTGTCGATCTCCTCACGCGACAGCTTGACCTTGGCCTTGGCCAAGTCGCGTGACACTATGATGAAGTTCGAGCTTGGAAAGTCGGCCATTCATTCATCCATTCACCTACTCTGACCTTTGACCTTGACCTTGAAGTTGATCATGACCTTGGATGACCTCGGCCTTGACCTTGGCCTAGAAGCTAACAAATATATCTACTGATGATGATGATGATGATGATGATGATGATGATGATGATGATGATGATGATGATGATGATGATGATGATGATGATGATAATAATAGTAATTATAATAATAATCATAATAGTAATATAAATGTTTGGTTTATTTTTGTGTCTAGATCAACAGATCAGCCTGACTGTGCAGCAGGATGTCTTACAAGCTTTCCAGAACTTCGTCCGACAGACTTTGGAGCAGTTTCACATAAATCCAGCTATAGCGGCAATTCCAGTCAAGGTTTCTACCCTTTCTTTTCTTCGGGGTGCGCTAGAGTCTAGTGGTTAGTGTGTTGGACTGTCAACTGAGAGGTCGAAGGTTCAAAGCCTCACCAAAGCAGAAATCTGTGGAAAGATTTCTGCTTCACTTGCGGCACCTACCGAACTATAATGTGTACCTTGACCATACACTATCGGTCGGAAGATTAGGCAGTGACGGAGAGGACTGGCCCATGCCCTCGTAAGCTGAGGCTAAGAAAATGAAGTCGCTAATACTTCATACCACCTGTGCCTCTTGTTGTTAGGTTAGGGCACTGCTCGTATACTATTCTCTTGCAAGGGGCAAAGTGCCAGACACAGTACGAATGCTGTGCTGCACTTGCAATATACTCTGCTCATGCAGCTACCCGAGGAATGGTTATGGCCATGGTTAAAGATTTGTGCAGAGAACAGGGTCCAGGGTTGTTATGGAAAATCTACTCAGCAACCTCAAGCCCACAATCGATGGATCACAGCAAGTGTAATCCAGAACGAGGTATTTGTAGCCGATTGGTTAGAGCACTCGCCTTCTATTACAGAGAGTACGGGTTCGATTCTCCTCCTCTGAAATGGTTACTGTGTAGGGACTTTGATCAAGTCCTTCACTCACAGTTGCTCAGTGCCATCAATCGATGCTTGGTAACTAGAGAGTGGTGCTTAATAAATGCGCAATAATTTATATAGCGCCAGATTTCGATGGTCTGCAGCAGCACAGAGTAGTGGATGCTTTTATTCCTCAGCTACATAAGTCAGTTGTTGCGAATGCTCTGATTTACTGAGGATTTGATTAGTTTGTGCTTTACAGTGGTGCTATATAAATGTTCAATTACGACTACAGTTACGTACATAAATGCTTTATGTTGTTTTTAAGTTGGAGGCGGCGATCTACGGAGAACTACATCCGAGTTTCACGAACTTCATGGCTCCCGGAGTCATGATATCGTATGTTTCCGCTTTCGTTTAATAAAATTTCATAATTAATCTCTTGATCTAGGTTTTGTCTTTTGTTATTGATTTTTGTGGTGCGCAATAGTCTAGTTCTTAGTGTGTTGGACTGTCAACCGAGAGGTCGGGGGTTCAAATCCATTAGACTGTACATTATCCACCTACTTCTGTATGCTTTAGCAGTGTTTCCCTTATTGCATGAAGTTGTTACATTACTATTCTTCGTTCTGGGTGCGTTTTAGGATTCCGTTCTTCCTTGCGACTGGTCTAACTGCCCTGTCTTTTGTCATTGAGAGAAAGCAAGGTCTTCTTGATCGAAGCTTGGTTGCAGGTAAGTGTTATTGCATGTTTTTCCAACGAAATTTCATGGTGTTAGCCAGTGTAAATTCTGTCGTATATTTCGCCAGGTGTTACTGTTACATCACCCACGTATCTGTAACTGTAATTACAGATTTATATAGCGCCTCTTCAAGAGAGACTCATCACAGGCATGCCCTGTATACCTACATACATGTACTGTAACTGTAATCTGACATTTATAAAGTGCCACTTCAAGAAAAAACTCATCAGTGAAATTACTGTTGAATTATAAGCTTGCAGACTTCAGGTGCTTGCGAAACTGTGGAAGGGACAAACTGAGGAGCTCGAGCTGCAGCTCTTGATAAAAGTGATTCCAGCTGGTTGGCACAACATAGGTAAAGCTTCTGGACTGGGCTGTAGCAGTATGCATATGAGGGACAGTCAGGAGTCCATGGGCAGCTGACCGAAGAGTGCCATGACCTGGGACCGAGGAGACTGGCATGTTTGATAATGCACAGTGTATGATGGAGCAGAGCCAACAAGACGCATAAGGGTCAGGATCTTAAACTGAATACGCTGCTGGATGTGCCAGTGCAAAGGAATCTATATGACCAAACCTGGAGACACCTCCATTTCGATGGGCATGCATATATATGTACATACAGACAAACGTACACACATACATTCTTGCATACATGCAGGCACACATACATACGTACACATAGACGGTAAGATACGTACATGCGTACGTTGACCTAATTATGACTTCATTACTTTTGGTGTCTCATGCATTAGACACGGCATGATAGTAGTTATTATTAATTACTTAAGTGCTTAATAAATACATTTATTACCATGCCTTATAACTGAATCAGTTGCTGAAAAAAACTGATCTGTTTCAGGTGTTAGTGCAGTGGAGATAATGATCGGTCACATTGCAACACAGTTCCTGGTTATGCTCGTTCAAGTCGCTTTGCTGCTGGCGATTGCTCTCATTGCTTTCAAGGTACGTCTTCATTTTCAATTCATCCATCCATTCATCTGTCCACCCATCCATCCACCCATCGATGCATTCGTCCATCCATTCAGTCATCCAATCTACCCTCCAACCACCCATTCATCCATCCATCCACCCAATCGATCTATTCATTCACCCATCCATTCCATCTAATCTGTAAAATCTAATCATCCATCCGTTAATCCACCAATCTAATCCATTCATCCTTCCATCCATCCATCCATCGCTGCAATTCATCCATCACCAATCTGTACATCCACCACTGTAATCCATCCATTCATCTATCCATCCATCCGTCTGCCAGTACATCAGAAATATCATCCTTCCCTTGTCCACCGTTGTTTCCTCGGCCTCTTTCTCCTCCGTACCCCAGATGACTGGCTGGTGGCTTTCCTGTGATCAGCTGGTCCGATGATTGTGCATTGTGATAGCATCTAATCTAATGACTTCTATGGCGCCTTCATCATAATGCTTAAGACATCAATCGATGGTTGTTTCAAGTTAAGTCACAATAGAAATAATAATAATAATAGTCTTCATTTATGAATTCAAACTGACAGGTATGCAGTAAGATTACATGATGTAGTAGTAGCAGACGATAACAAGTTCAACAGGAATCGAATTTAACTGTACGGCAGCCATGCTAGGCGCCGATCTGTACTACTGCTCATTTTACAATCGCCACCTAGGGAATGAAGGCTGAGTTAACCTTGTGGGGCTAGAGGGTATCGAACCCGGGTCCTTTCATCGTCTCCGAGAATTAACAGAACAACTGAACTGGACAGCGCATTCCACGGCTTAGGACGAGTTACAGACAGCTTTGTTGTTTTTTTGTACAGATACCGTCTGAGGGTTCCTTGCTGCTTGTCATCATATTGACGTTGCTGCAAGGTTTTACCGGCATGGCTCTCGGTTAGTTTCCGTGTCTGAGAGATTTTTTAAAATTATTATTATTACCCTGGTACTATTATTATCATTACTCTTGTTGTTGTTTATATTATTATTACTATTATGTGTATTATTATTATTATTATTAACCATTATTATTATTATTATTATTATTATTATTATTATTATTATTATTATTAAATATTATTATTATTATTATGCATTTATTAAGAGCTATTATCTAATGACCAAGCATCAGTCTATGGCACTTAGCAATTGTGAGTAAAGGACTTCCTCAGGGTCCCTATCCAGTAACTGTCTCAGGGGAGGAGGATCGAACCTGTACTCTCCGCGTTACAAGGCGAGCGCTCTAACCAGTTGGCTACTGAGTTTCTATAAGCCACTCTTAATATCAATTTCAAAGAACCTCTTAAAGTGCTGTTTATATGAGATTTTATTATTGTAGCGCTTATTTGGTGTATTTAGTTATATGAACTTGTGCTTTGTAAAGCTTAATATATTATTAATAATAATAATAATAATGTTATCATTCGAGGCAACTTTCGAGCAGTGCGACTTGACAGTGAAAACTAATTTTAGATCTTTTAAGGTAAAGTAATTCTAATTGCAAATTTATATAGCACCATTTTAAGGATAAAAAAATCAGAACGAGGACTACTGAAGGAGCGATGCTTCTCAGTCTCTTCCATGTCTGGCCACTGATTTATTTGCTATTCGGGGTGACCTGGATGTCCCGCTGGATGGCCCGAACTTCTGCTTGTGGTTTATAAAACAATGAACTAGTATACCTAACCAATGTTTTTAACATCAGTTGTTATTCCTCAGTCTTATCACTATGCACAGTGTGTGTTTCATAATTTACAGTGCGTGTTTGATATCGTATACTCCCGTATAGTGCATTTTAACAAGGTCATTTAATTGTCTTTATCTGGTCACTTTTCAAATTGTTTATTCAGCATTGATTGTCTTATGGAAGTTGACCTGGTTGCTGCTTGGTTTTGGAGTGCCATAGGTTGATGCTTTCTGCATTAGACACAGGCGCTAATCAATAATAATAATGAATGAATGATTGATTGATTGTTTGAATGGTTGGTTGATTGATCGTTTAATTGGTTGATTGATTGATTAGTTTATTGATTGATTGATTTTTTGGGTTGGCTGGTTGATTGATTGTTTAATTGGTTGATTGATTATTGATTGATATGTTTGTTGGTTAGGTTTCTTGATTTCGTCGTTGTGTGAAGAGGAAACTTCGGCGATTCAGTTTGCACTCGGATCCGTTTACCCTAATCTGTTGCTCAGCGGTTGGTATTAGTACTTCAGCCTTAGTATCCTCAGTATAACATGGTCTCGTTATAAGGCAGATCTTGTTTTGGCTCCCAAGGACAACATTATAACAAGTTTCTGGTATATGTGAACTATAGAAACAGCCTGTAAGATTCAAAATAGGTTTGTAGAAATCCTTGGAAACTTGAAAAGATAATAAAAAATGTAGGAAGCCAAATGAATGTTGTCAAGAACTGGGAAACTAAGTAAAGTTGTCAAAAACATGAGTTTCTGTACAAAACCTCCAGCAATGTATACAAGTGGTGAAGGTAAGTAATAACCTTGCAGACTTTTGGATTGCCATAGGCTCATTCATTCTTCCATTCGTTCATTCATTCATTCATTCATTCGTTCGTTCGTTCGTTCGTTCATTCATTCCTTCCTGCATTTGTTCATTCTTGCACTTATTTGTTTTCTTGCGCATTCTCTATACAAAATCTGAGTACACTCCACAATAACCCATAACCTGTATAACTTTATTTATATTAATTACATTTTCTATTCTCTTGTTCCTGGTTGCGGTGTGCCAACCAGTTTTGCCTAATAAACGATATACATACATACATACATTGTTCGTTCATACATTCAATTAATTCGTTTTTCATTCATTCAATTAATTAATTAATTCATTGAGAGGACTTATATAGCTCCCCTCCAAGATACCCACTCAGAGGTGCTTCCAGCCCAACTGCGGCAATAAAGAACTTTGGCTACTGTGGGACAGAAAATAACTTATAGCCACACCAGTTTTGCTATCCTAGTTCTTGCTTTTCCAGAATATTTTTCCTGGAGATTCTTTTAGGTGCTTGGGGATTATTTCTGCTGCATTTGAAAAACTCGTAGCCTTAACCTATTGTTTTGTTTGCATTGCAGGTATCATCTGGCCTTTGCAATCAATGCCAGTCTGGCTCCAGTACATCAGCTACTGTCTTCCGATGACACTTGCTGGAGAGTCAATGAGGAGCATCCTATCTCGTGGTATGTGGGCTTACATTTCACATCTGCTATACGCCACATACCCTGCCAGCACGCTCTTATACGACCCGTATAGAGACCCCGTCTAATGCCCTTGGAAATGCTGGTGGGGTAGTGTCTCTGCTATATTGGGGCTCATAGTTTGTAAGACTTTGAACTCTGCTTAAAATTGGTCGTTTTTTCCCAGACTTTTGTTGTTCTACCAGGTTGTGCGATTATCTTTCTTTGGTTGTACCTAAGGAAACAATATATTTTTAACATCTAGATTCGTTACTCTCTCTTCTTCTCTTACGGGTCGCTCAGCCCTCCGTTCCTCTTCTCCGGGTGACTTTATAGTCCCATATGCCTGCACTGCTACTATGCAGTGCCGAGCATTCTCTGTCGCTGGTCCAACTGCGTGGAATGACTTACCATCTCTCCTTTGCCCATCTCCTCGTATTCACCCGTCTTCTTTTTACGCTCTATTGAAGACTTTTCTCTTTGATCAGGCCTGGCTTGGGAGTGCCTCTGAGTAGAGCCCCTGAAGAGGCGCTATATAAATTCCATGATTGATTGATTGATTGATTGAAAAGTAGAACTATTTCCGACGAATGAGCTGTATCGGTTGCCAGACCTAGATTTCAGAACTGTCTCCCTGTATGTGTCTGTTCTGCTAAGTTGCTTGTGTCATTTCGTTCACAACATAAGACACATTGTCCTCCATAGGGTGTATTTGTTTTGGCGGACTGACCTTCTGGGTACTGGCCTGATTACGACTTGGTTTTGGTGCACTATCCGTTGATATTTTATACATTAGACACCGGCACGAAGTTACTAACTATGTACTGGGGTACTAGACACCGGCACGAAGGTACTAACTATGTACTTGTCATTAAAAATGGAGTAGTGTTGTTTTGCTGCGATGTGCTGGATTTTTGTCCAGGACCTCAAGAACCTTTTATTTTATATTTACATAGGACACTGTCATGAGTATTGGCTGTCCTATATCGGACATTTATATAGCGTCACTTCAAGAACAAACTTATAAGGGAAACTCTGTGGCTGGACCTGTCTTTTTAAAGTATCATATGACTGTCATTGATTTTTTTAACTCATTTACAGCATCCTTTTCTTCGGCTGTGACTGGCCTATGGCGTTATATAACTCATCTTATTTATTATTATTATTATTATTATTATTATTATTATTATTATTATTATTATTATTATTATTATATAATATTATTATTAATTTATTATATAATAATATTATTATTATTATCATCATCATCATCATCATCATCATTATTATTATTATTATTATTATTATTATTATTATTATTATTATTAGCCCAAATGAGATGCTAAATGTCATTGAGGACTGGACTTGACTTGTATAAAGTATGCCTCAGCCGTGAGTGCTTTTAACCTTTTCTCAAATATTTTCAGAGCAAATGGTAGTGAATTTTTTAATTACTCTTATCTGAGGACGAATTTTGTCTATTGTAGGTTGGGGTCTGTCCTACGTTCAAGTGTGGAGTGGCTTTGTCGTGAGTATCGGCTGGGGAGGTGTACTCATGGCTGCGTCCGCCATCGCCATCGTGTTTCGACGATTCTAGGGCGATCGGTTGCCACAGCCGTTACACCGACACAGTTATAGCAACAATTATTCAGCCTAATTACAAGGAAACAATGTATTTGTAACATCTAGGTTCGTTATTGAATTTCAGATCTGTGTGTATCTGGCTACTTGTAAGGCACCCATTAAGAATCTCACAAAAGGGTGCTTAACGATCTAAAGAGATGCGTATTGAGATGGCTTTAAAATGTTTCTTGAGCTGACTGGGACAAACTGGTTCGTACGGTCCAATGCGCGAAAAAGTGAGACATATATTTATACAGAATTGTACTATGAAGCCGACGTTGAATCTGGAATGACAGTGTTCAGATATTTTAAGAATTGTTTTATGGTTTTGTTTGTGAGAGCCTCTAATCTAATCTAAGCTAATCTAATCTTATCTAATCTAAGCTAATCTAATCTTATCTAATCTAAGCTAATCTAATCTTATCTAATCTAAGCTAATGACTTCTATAGCGCCGTTATTATAATACATAAGGCTTCAATTGTGTGAAGTCGTAATCAAAGTCGGTTCAAATCGGGTAAGTCGGAGAAACTAGAAGTTGGGCTACACAGTGTAAGAATTCCATGTCATTTGTTGTTACGATTATAAAAGCTCGTTCCAGTGAATCTCGACTGAAGTGTGAGCAAAATACAAGTGTAGGAGTCTTAAAGTACAATGCATAATTATTTCTTGAAGAGAGTTTCCTGTGGGCGTTTTATCAAAACTTTCTGTGCATGTCGATCAATGCCGGATTTAGGCATAAGTTAAAAAAGCTACACCTTATGGCTTCACAATCCACAGGGGCCTAAAAAAAATTAGAATTATATATATATATTGTGTAGAACCTTTTTAAACGACTTGTGTACGAAATTTCATCTCGCTGGAGTAAATGCATTCATTTGAAAATAATTTGAATTTTTCACTTTAAATGCCTTGCTGTTAAATAATTAGAAGGCATATACGTTTTCAAGTTTTCTGAGACCTTCTGATGTAATTTTTTACCAAGGGGCCTCCAAGCTTTATATAGCTTAGGGCCTCATCAAGTCTAAATCCGGCACTGATCTCTGTGAGCTTTTTTGTTGCTGTGTTGAACCTGTTTGCTTGATGAACCACTGAAACTGGTTTTCAGTTTCTCTTGATGTGATCTGTTTTGGTGATCTGTTAGAAACCGGTTTCTGCTAAACCTCAGAACAGTTTTTTAGTGCTCTGCTGAAACACTTTTTCCGTGATTCTTAGAAACTAGTTTTCAATTGTCCATTTAAATTGGTTTGTGAATTTCTGTGGAAAGACATTTGCTGAACAATTTCATTTATTTTTGCATTATCAGTATTTCTAGATCAGGTCCTAGCTGTTAAAACGAGTTTTCTGTAATTTGTAGAATTCACGTTAAATGATATGTGTGTGTGTGTGTGCGTGCGTGCGTGCGTGTGTGTGTACATAAATTGCCGAAAACCAGTGTGGTTTTTTAGAATGTTTGGCATTGTATCTAGTGCATGGTAGAAATGCATATAGTGCAGATTTGATAACACATAGAGCACAATTTATAATGCGTAGTACATGTTTGATAATGCTTAGTGCATATTTAATACTGCATAATTTGCAGTTCACATTTGAAATGATTTGATAATGCAAAGCGCACAATTTATGACGCATAGTTCATGTTTCATAATGCCTAATGCACAATTGATAATACATAGTTGCAACCGAACACTTACACATTGCCACTGCAATCAGCGGCGCTCTCAACCCGTATCAGTGCCAGCACCGGCAAAAAAGGAAGGTTTTCAAGCGTCTATGGAACTGGTGAGGAGAGAGGGGAAGAAGCTCTTGGCGGACAGTCAAGGGGAAACAGTTCCAAGCGGAGGGACTCACTTAGGTGAAGCTCCTGGATTGTACCTTGGAAGAGCCCATACAAAGGACAGCCATGAGGCCGTGGGTCGAGGATTGCAAGAAAACCCTCGCAGGCAAGGAAGAGACGGGGTGCAAAAATTCATTAGGTAAGACGGGGCAGACCCAGTGAGGCAGCTGCGCGTGAGGGTGAGGGTTTTAAACTGAATTCGCTGTTGGGCAGAGAGCCAGTGTAGAGAATCGCGAATAAAGGCAGAAATGTGGGCAAATTTAGGAATATCTCCTATTAGCCGAGCAGAAGCATTAAGAGTAGTCTGGAGTTTGTGCATATTGGAGGAGGAAAGGCCAATGTACACAGCAGATTTTATAGAGGTGCATAGTGTACAGAATTATGTTTAGTGCACTTTTGCTAACAGTGCATGTTAGATAATTCATTGCACACTTTTCAGTGTCTTTTAAGTCTCTCTGCATGGCGGTTTCACAACCTGAGCCAAACTTTAATGTAAACTTGTATCGGTATGTATGATATCAGTTATACTTGTTTTTATTTAAATGTTTTGATAACAAACACTTGGATTGTGACAATATCATTTCCAACATATTTCGATTTTTCGTATATTATTTTCATAATCCTGCTACTTGTACAATTGAATTAACTTGTATAGTCACTGAATGATTGTGTGATTTTTGTAATCCTGTTACGTGTAAAATTGTATCGACTCATATAATTGCTAATTGATTATATTATTTTCATAATCCTGTTACATGTACGATTAAGTCAACTCATATATTTGCCACATTCATTCATTCATTTTGATAATTTATGTAGCGCCTCTTCAGAGGTGCTCCTAGTCCAACCACGGTTAAACAGAGAAGACTTAAGGAGGCGGTAGAAAGCAAGTGGCTCTGCCTGGTGGAAATAAGCACAGAGAAGGTGGGAGCCAATTCTACATAAAGCGGCCAGCCACTGAGAAAGCACGACGCTGTTTAACTGAGGAGCGGGACCTATTGACAGTATGAGAATTGTAGAAAAAAGACTGGGGGGGTTGGACCTTGATTCATGTGGAGTTTGGGTGTGAAATGAAGACTTTACTATGGGGTCCTAAGAAAGACTAGGGGGGTTGAACCCCCCAACCCCCCGACAATTCTCACCCTGCCTATTGACCAACAGAACGCGGAATTCGACAGGACATCAAAGAGAGACTGCCAGGCAAGAGAAGCAATCCTATAGGAGATACGCTGCGAGGCAGGAAGCCAATGCAGGACATCACGCATATAAGCTGAAACTGATTATGATCATTTCGTTTTCTTAATCCTAAACTCGAATCACCTCGTATATATAGGCTTATTGCGACATTTTATCATTGTAAATGGGCCAGCCAAGCCCTAGGCGAGCCAGCCAAGTCTTAGGCGAGCCAGCCAAGTCTTAGGCGAGCCATCCAAGTCTAGAGAAGCCAGCCAAGCCCTATAGACGAGTCTGTCGTACTCTTTACCACTGACCTATTTGGTAATGCGTTTGTATTTGAGTCTTACAAAAACCGTACTGATTTAGTGTTGATGTTGATGTTGACAAGTCAATAAACCAGTGGCGGCGCGTGGATTTTTCAAAGGTGGTGCGAAGCATCAAAGTGCCGCCCTCCCCTCATCGTAAGGCGGGAGTATTCTAGTGAAATTTTGTCTGTATTATGTATGATAGTAGTTAATAATAGCCTTAGTCATTAGTAGCCAATAGTATATAGCACAGTAGCAGATGATGCAGATCAGCTACTACTGTCACTGTGTACTGCGCACTTAAAGTACTTTAGCATTAGCAAATCAAGTCACAGGGGTTTTTTCCAGAGAGTAGTCAAAAAGAGATCCGAGTCCAGTTCCGGGGGCCAGATCAAGAGAAGAGGCAGCTGTCAAGGCGGGTGTCGTTTAGGGCGAGAATAATTGGAAGGAGGAGGATTAAATGAGTCAGGGTAGGAGTAATTGAAAAGGTGACCAGTTTTAAGTGGAAAGCCAGATGGTGATAGAGGAACATGAGGAGGAGGATGAAGGAAGGGTTGTGATGCTGATGGAGGAACTGAGAAGCTGCGGAATTCAGAGGGGAATCGATTCATAGGCGTGGTGCTGTGTTGAATATGGCTCGGCTGGAGAACTTAAGATGATTGGTTACTGGCGGTCGAAAAAACTGAGATAGGCGAATTATCGGGTGGAGCGGGTTGCCTGAATGGTGAAGAGATCACTGAGTTACTTGGACCGGGAATATTGCAGGGAGTTGTAGGTTATTGATAGGACTGAAGTAGATTCGCTCTGAGATTTTTAACCAATTTTAGTTTGGGAGTGATATGATGATGTTTGGGCGTTCTAGTGACAACTCTGGCAAGTGAGACTTGAATAAGTTGCAGACGCTTGATTTGGGTGGATTCAAGGTTGAGGAAGAGGGAATTACAGTAATCAAGCTTTGAATGAGCATTGGAGGTAGCAATTATGGAAGCAGTCTTAAGGTTGAGCATGGGCCGGATGCGTGGTATGTCACGAATGTGCAAGAAACAGGAGTGCGGGAGGTTGGAGATGTGGTTGGAGAAGGAGAGGTGTGCAACTGTGCATCAAAAGTAATACCACGTTATCAATATAATCAAGCGCAACCGTTATTTCTAGAAACCAGAGGCGCAGCTATAGGGTGCAGGTGGTACATGTGTTTCCGGGTGTCAAGGGAAGGGGCGCCAAAATGAGGGTAAATATAAATAATTTTACTCTTAATTTTGATGCAGTTTTAACCAATTAATCCCAAATAAATTTATAAGATTTAATTTTGACGCCCCACATAGATCCAGTTATATCCTCATTACTTGCAAACCAGTTCTCAGGTATGATTTTGGCGCCTCATTGAGCACTAAGGGCAACACGCATGTACAATCTGTATTTTTCACATTTCATGTCATTAAAATTAAATTATTTGGAAAATGTGAAATAGTAAAACGGGGGCGGGGCGCCAAATTTATAGTTCTTCCCCGGGCTCAAAATATCCTAGCTACGCCGCTGCTAGAAACTAGTCCTAAAATGATTTAAATCAATTTAAAACTAAGAAATACATTGAAGCTCACATGAATTTACAGTTCACTGGATTACGATATTTAAGTTTCATTGACATTTCCAGGAACGAATTACGTAATAACTCCAAATGAAACACTACGGTGACCACAGGAAGCACCGAAAAAAATATTCCAGGTAGTCAAAGTGCCGCCCCCTTCAAGTGGCCGCCCGGTGCGACCGCACCCCCTTGCACCCCCCACCGCCGCCACTGCAATAAACGGCTAACAATCAAACTTACATAACGCCACAAACTAATGTTTCTCGTTACAAACTGTTTTATAAACTGGAGGAATGCATGAACTGATTGTAGTGAATGTACTGAGTTTGTGGTGCGGAAAATGCCATGGTTGAACGCCTCCGAAGAGTCACTCTGAGTGGCGCTACACAAATTTGTAGTACAATTACTACTTTGAACCGTTCCGTAAAGGATTTAAATCCTGGTGTTGAGTGGAGATTTTGCTCTCAAAGGGTGGTACTGGAGTTAAATCGAAATCACATCAAGGCCAACAATATGAGTGCGGGTCCATAATTTATACGGATCTGTAACTGACGAAGGAGCTTGCGCTTTGACCTACATCTCAACATCCCGATATAACTAATTATGGCAACTAGACAAGGTGGAGAGTGAGGTGATGTCAAATCTTTAAAAGAAGAGTGTAGCCGTCGCCCAGATTTGTGACTCCTGCGTCCCGGTCACGGCGGTCAGTCTGTCGGGTGACCTGTGTGGCTAAAAGTCTGCTGTCTGATTACCTGTGACTCGGTTCGTCTAGCTCTCGGTTTACCTGTGTATCTAAGTAGGCCTACCTTTGTGGTACACACTCCCCACTCTGTCTACATACACGAAGCAAGACGAAAACTGCGATCTCTGGGAAGACGCAATAATAAAATATTGATTGGCATTGCTTAAAAAGTGGGGGCTACGGTACCCCCAAGTCCAAAAAGTGGGGGTACGGGTACCCCTCGTGCCCCCTTCAAATCATGCCTAAGGGCGCGGGTCCTAGAAAATATACTTAATATATTATACAAATATTATACATATTAACTGCGTAAATATATAGTTAATATGTTAATTGCATTGACTTATAATTAGATTAATATAATATATACTAATTATTTTTTTAATGTAATAATTATCAAATATGCATCGGTTTGGAGAACTTGAGGCGAGTACTCTCCAGTTCCCTAGACGCCTGAAAGCCTTCCTTTTTGCGGGTGCTGGCACTGATGCGGGTTGAGAGCGCCGCTGATCTGTTCGGTTAGGCCTACATGGTTATATGGTTATATAATTATATGGTTCTAGTATTTAAAAAGGATTATTTTTTTTTACAACCATTTTGATGATGACGTCATGAGAGATGGTTGTGATTTTTTATTATGACGTCATAGGACTCTTTAGGAAGCTTTTACCGAGAGTTTTCTACTGACTGCGTTTCGAAGTTGTTCTTTTGGGATTTCTCCTTCTTCCCTGTTGAAAAGTTAGTAGAAATACTAGCAATTTCTGGTGAAACTTAACTTCTGGTTCGCGGCAATCTAGCATGATTATTGTAATCTCGCGATTTCTACAGCGCTCAGATAGCGGTGTCGCGGGAACCAGCTTGGACACAGGGGCTTATTAACAGAAATCCCAAGGATTCTACATTTAAGGATTCTATTTTAGTACTAGATGATTGCCAGTCATATATGACGGGTTGAAAAAGAAAATGAATGGACTGATAGGAAGAGAAAAGAATTTGTTTATTGGAATTCCTGAGTATAAGTCACATTGCGATTGATAGACATGCAGCGGTTAGTGAGTCCCTCCCTCCCTCCCTCCCTCCCTCCATCCCTCCCGCCCTGGATCGAACAATAGAGTGTTTGCCCTGAATTGCACGTGACCAATCGATGTTTAGGCTAATCAGTCTTCGCCTCGTCAGTCAGTATTTGCTCCACTCCCCCTCCCGTCAGATCGTGTGCCATAATGAGGGAGGGAGGAGGATGGATGGAGGGCAGGCCATTAGTCACATTACATACATTCTATAGCGTTTATCGTAGGACACACAGATCTGGGAAACTATATAGTAGATAAAAGGTCCTTGTAAAAAAGCGACACGGTGGAGCATCCGGTAGCGCTCTGGGTCTGTGGTCTCACGGTTTTGGGTTCGAGTCTGCTGAACTGACCGTGTGAGGAACCCGGATAAACTGTTAGACAAGCTACACGTTTGTTTCGTGCCCAAGACTAAGACTTACTAACTGGCCCATTTAGTTGCATCGGTTAGAACGTACGTCCCACGCACCTATGTGCGTGCGGATCGCTGTTCGCCTCCAGATGGTGACTTATTTCAGCGATTTACAGCTCGGGCTATAGCGCGACCCGTACAGGAGGACCTTAAAGAGCTTGGCATCCATTTAAACGGGCAGCGGTGGTGAGGGATCTCACCCGATCAATTCATTGAAAACTGAGCAGGGTCGAGGCCATACGGTCGCTCTAGTACGATCCGTACACGGGGACCTTAAAGGACGTTTCATCCATTCAAGCGAGCGCTCTAACTAGAGCCCTGCGCCGACTTCATAGTGTCGGCGGCGGCGCGCCGGTTATTTTGGGTCGGCGGCGGCGGGGCGGCGCGGCCGGCGCAGGGCTCTAGCTCTAACCGTGTCTCAAAATCGGCTACCGTGTCCCACTCGATAGCTGTAATCTTATAGCAGCGCCGCATAGATCGCCTGATGCGCATGGGCGTCCGGAGAGGGGCAAGGGGGCATTTACCCCCTGGATTTTGCGTATTTTTTACAGAAATAAAATCTGATTATTATGATTATTACAACAGTCCCAACACGATTTTCAATGCGAAAAAACACTTAAATTATTAAGGTTAGTTCGTCCTTAACCATTATTTATTTTTAAAGTTGTCACGTGTTCTGTGTTCATGAATACTATTATTATTATTATTATTATTATTATTATTATTATTATTATTATTATTATTATTATTATTATTATTATTATTATTATTTTATTTTTTATTTTTTACCCGAGGTAGCATTAATCCCTCAGGCTATCAAAACTATGTCCGGAGAAAGATAGATGGTTTTCTATAAGAATTTTGCACCCCCCCTAAAAAAATTACGCCCATCCTAGTTCGCTGGCTACCCAGTGGCGGATCCAGAGGGGGGCGATTGGGGCGATCCCCCCCCTAAGAATCCAAAAAATAATTTTTTTAATATTTAAAATTTCAAAATTTGATATACTATACTGTATACAGTATAGTACCGGTATATCAAATTATGTGATTATTATTACGAATGTACAGCGCCGGACTGCAGTTTGAATATTACCTTTACACGCCCTTGCTTTAATCATGCTCTAAACTTGATAAGTAATTTTACTTTTAATTCCTTTGACCTTGGACGTCCATGAAATCGCCCCCCGTAAAGTAAAAGTCTAGATCCGCCCCTGTGGCTACCCTGTATAGGAGGAGATGGTCGAATTTCTGGAGCTGCTCTACATTATTATTATTATTATTATTGTTATTATTATTATTATTATTATTATTATTATTATTATTATTATTATTATTATTATTATTATTATTATTATTATTATTATTATTATTCGTTTATTGACACGTTGGCAAACCGCAACATGGTACATGAACATGACTAATTATGCAAAACTATGCAAAAACGTCGTTTTGCCCCCCCCCACCTACAAGAATTTTGCGCCCCCCCTAAAAAAATTCCTGCGGCCGCCCATGCTGATTCGCTGGCTACCCTGTATAGGAGGAGATGGTCGAGTTTCTGGAGCTGCTCTACAACACCGAGCGGATCTTCAAGTACCGTCTGACGCACAATCCCTACTACCCATTCACGGAGGTCCATCCGAAGGTCTTCGTCCTCCGCGATGCCTCCTTGCTGTACATCCTGAAGCTCATCTGCGTCCTCATCCTGGCCGCCATCTACATCACCATCGTCATCGTGCTCGGCTGGTCTCTCCAACTCCTCCTCATCCCCTGCGTCATCCTCGCCATTGTACTTCCGGTCATTCTGAGCGGCCGCCACAAGCGCCTCCTGGTGTACGACGGAAACGCCTTGCTCTACGAATACTACGTCGATGGCCAGCTCGTCTACCAGGGTCACTGCCACAACCTCTACATCCGGGTCAAGTACGAGACCGGGGGCACGGATGAGTCGCACTACTACTCGGTCGTTGTAAACGGGTACGGAATACGCGAGTACTCGGTTACTCGGATCTCGAGGAAGCGGGAGAAGCTGTATAAGTTGGGGCGACGGTTGGCGGCCCATCTCAACCTCAACTTCTTTGATTCCGCGGATCGGTCGACGAACCACGTCATCAGACACTTATGTCCGTTCGTAGAGAAAGAGGCGTCGCATCACGAGGCAGACAATGGTGTCTACTGTCTAGCTTGACTGCTTCCTGCAAGGAGATCTCGGACTTCGTGCGGGCTGTGGTACCTGTCTGTCTGGCTGTCTGTCTATTTATCTGTCTGTCTGTCTGTCTGTCTTTCTCTGTTTCTGTCTGTTTATCTATCTTTCAATTTGTCTATCTGTCAGTCTTCATATCTATCGCAATCTATATCCATATCTCTATCCAGTTATCTGTCTTTTTATTTCTTTCTCTATCTTTCTGTCTATATATATCTTTGTCTGTCTGTCAGTCAGTCAGTCAGTCAGTCAGTCAGTCAGTCAGTCAGTCAGTCAGTCAGTCAGTCAGTCTGTCTGTCTGTCTGTCTGTCTGTCTGTCTGTCTGTCTGTCTGTCTGTCTGTCTGTCTGTCTGTCTGTCTGTCTGTCTGTATGTCTGTCTGTCTGTCTGTCTGTTGTATTGCTATGGTACTCTGCACGTAAAGACTTGTGTGCAGGAGCGTAAAAAGAAGCAATAGATTCAAGTGTATGGACTGTCTATAGCGGGGGTTGGGGATTGGGTTGGGGTTGGGGCTATAGCTAGTACCAAAATGCAGATTATGGTTTCATGTATGGGGCACAAAATGAGAGACTTTCGAAATAAACAATACTTAATTAAAGCAGGCTTGCTAAACTCATTAGGCACTCACACTTGAACTTACATTGACAAAAGCACTGGACACGACAAATGACCGAGGACAGATGGCTACCCTCCAGAACTGATGATGGTGATGGTGATGATGATGATGATGATGGTGATGATGATGATGATGATGATGATGATGATGATGATGATGATGATGATGATGATGATGATGATGATGATGATGACGATGATGATGACGATGACGATGATGATAATGATGATGACGACGAAAACGACGACGATGATGGTGACGATGAAGATGAAGGTAATGATGACGACGACGATGATGGTTGTACAATCTAGTGTATGTTATTATTATGTTTCCGCATTTATTACGCTCTAATGACCAAGCATCAATCGATGGCGCTGAGTAATTGTGAGTTAAGGACCTGCTCAAATTCGCTACCCAGTAACCGTTTCAGGGGAGGAGGAGGCTGGAGCCTGCAGTACTAACCAATTGGCGACCGTGTACCACACTTTATTTAAGAAGGATCCACGTTAGCAGTTTCACATAACCCATTATGTAGCTCCTTTTTTAACGCCAGATGATCGATATTCAGGCAGACCACATCGATTCTGATAGTTATCGTTGCCAAAACTCATCAAGACTATTGACGTTTGCCCTAATTATCTAGGCTTGACTATATGTCGGCCTAATTGCTATGGTTACACCAGTCCTGTGTTATGGCAACTGTAGCTAGCCATAGGCATATATATATATATATATATATATATATATATATATATATATATATATATATATATATACATGTATATATATTAGGGTGATTCAGAAAAATGGAAAATCTTATATTTGTTGTGCTCTTGCTTTTTTCTGTTCCTTTTGGTAAAGAAAGAAGCCACAAAAAATTTCAATGAATTTGGATAATATTTAGTACTGCCTCAACGACTTTGAAATTAGTTAACTTTAACTCATTTTGTCAAAAAAATAGAATTTCAGTAAACAACCAATTTCACTTAAAAAAAACTTAATAATCAAGTCTTAGAAAACAATACAGCACTTCCTAAAAAGCTAATTTCTATAACTTTAAATGCCAATATGTTTCTAACTCCCCAATTTCTTTAATGTGTTTACTAGATAAAATTAGTGAGTACGACTGCATTCAGGAAAAAGTGCTTTTTGTCTGAATTTGGAAATTGTTTCCGATGGTCTTCTACAATTTGGAACAAGATTTGTTTTTGATCTTCTTGCTTTGTCAAGGTTGAGTTGAAGGTCAATGCTAGTGCAATCCCTCTTTCCGCACTGTCATTGACAACTTAAACATTTGCAGAACATATGAATCGATGAATCATCTGGTTCTTCGAATGCTGCTGAACGAAAGTGATAACTTGGATAAAACGGATACATTATCGTTGCCATGAGTTCAGTTCTTCGCTGCCGCTGAGATGTAGGCTGCCTTTCTGTTGCTGACACTTGTTCGATCCAGGGCAGAAGCAAGATTTGGTGGAAAGATATTTGAAGAACTGAACCTGACTCATTTTGTCTGACTCTCATAGTCAGCTGTCGATAGAATTTGGAGTTTTCGCACAGTGTTTCTCCACAAAATAATTTTAAAACTGTTCATTAGTACTCATCCTCTGAATCATTGTGATCTAATTCACTGTCACAGCTTGATGTAGACAACTGTTTGTAACTTAGATATACCGCTGCTTTTTCTTTCCTTTCTTCCACTTTAATACGCCTTAAGTTCCTTAAGTGATTTTAATTTTTATTTGCTTCTTTCTTGGCCAAATTTGCATTCAATGGCATATTTTCTTTCTGATCACTTATGGTCTTATGGTGAAAGAAATGGTCTGTCTTCTTAAATTTCAATTATACTCATGGCATCATGATGAGCAATATCAAAGAGAATATTAATTGATTCAGTGCCGGCCTTAGGATATTTCGGGCCCCGTGCAGAGTATACTGTACGGGCCCCCATGACCATAGGCGTAATTTGTGGGGGGTACGAGGGGTACCCGTACCCCCACTTTTTGGACTGGGGGGACTGTATCCCCTACTTTTTAAACCATGTCAATTAATATTTTTTTTATTGTGCCTTCCCAGAGAATACAGTCTCCGCCAAAGTGCCAAAGTTCTTAGATACACAGGTAAATCGAGAGCTAAAATTAATGAGAATACTGACAGGGAATATGTTCAAAATGGCCACCATGCGAAAAGCGAAAGTGGAGAAGAAATTGGTACCACCCACTTTTTAGACCAAAGTATTGGTACCCCCCCACTTTTTAGACTAAAGTTACGCCTCTGCCCATGACACAAGTCAAATTGTTTTTCATTTGTAATCATTTTAATTTTGTAGACTGTTGACAAGTACAACAAGTCAAATTTAACTATATATACGAGAATTCTGGGATATAGTGGAAGTTGACTTTTATTTTATTGACAAAAGAGAAGATTTAATCGAAACCATAATATTATTATTAAGGTGTCTTGTTCATGTTAATTTTCTGTGACATTTTCGGGCCCCCTTAAGCTGCGGGCCCCGTGCGACAGCACGGTTCGCACGCCCCTAAGGCCGGCACTGATTGATTCAACAAAATCATCTTCTTTAGCTTGCTGTGTCGTTTCCCCCACGATTCTTGATACAACAGACATAGGCGTAGACTCTGGGGTCAGCCGGGGCACGTTCCCCCCAATAATTGAGATGGACTGTACACCCAATGCAACAAGTGTAGAATGAATAACCCAATCACCCCAATATTTTGGACAAGTTTACGTCAGTAACAACAGATACTTCTATATCTTGCTAGTGATGCATCGACCTTGCGAACAATGTTTCTTTCTTCTGCAATTGGAACCTAGCTTTAGCCCAGATTTCGCTCATCTCTTGAACTACATTTTTCACTGCATCTTTCTAAGAAAGTTTGTCTTTCTAGTGATGAATAAAATAAACTTTTTAAACATCCAAGCTTGTAGGCAATACCCTATCTCAGAACGTTTCCTGAAGTTCTCTAATAAGATCAATGGAAGTCTAACCTGGCTTCAGCCATAATATTATTTCCCTTATTTATTAAAACTGCTAAACAGTATTTCTCAAATTGTTTCCAATTTTTTTCCCAAAAATTATAGTAATATTTTATGTTCTTTTTAGTTCTTTATTAAGAAAATAGTAAGTAAGTGTTACTGAGTAATTTAAAATGCTTTACAATAAAAATATTAAATTGAATAAAATTTATATTCCGAATAAATATTTGAGCTCCTTGAGGCAGTCCTAAATCCAAACCAATTTCAGCCATATTTCACAGTTTTGCTCTATGGACTAAAAGGAACTTAAAAAGTAAAGAGCCTCTCTTAATTGTTTACTTTAATTTTTTCCTACAGAACTTGAATCACCCTAATATATATTGTAAGCAATATAGAGTAAACAATATGGCTAAGAATGATAATGTGAACAAAAAAACAGTGATAATGTGAACAATAGAACAATGATAATGTGAACAAAAGAACAATGATAATGTGAACAAAAGAACAATGACTATGCGAACAAAACTCCACCCTCTCTGTTTCCTGAAAATGAGGCTGCGTTCGGTTACCGCTTGAATGGCTAAGATACCGAATGTTTGGAAAACTTTGGAACATAAGCTTAAATATTAGAGGGGGCACACACTTGGCCCGAGCGGAAGATTGTTAAATCAGCGTCCTCGATCACCTCCATTTACATCTGTCTATAGGTCTATCCAACGAACAGTTACACGCTCTGTATTTCGATGCATTGTGGAATACAGCAACGATCTAATCGTAGAATGACTTCTATAGCGCCGCTATCGCAATGCACAAGGCATCAGTCGATATCGCTTCAAGTGTAAGTGGCTGGAAGTGAGTTTCGAATCGGTTTAACCGGTTTCCTGACCTGGAAAGACGATGGTAATCTTGCATGGCTCGCAGTAAGAGTCTACAAGCCCACGTGAAACTCCGCCGCCGTTGGCCGACGTCTGTCGTAATGGCGGCGTCGTAGACGGAGCGGCCTTGGCGCTGCGGCTGAACGCATCCTGCGCTGCGTCGACGTTATTTACGTCATTTTCCACCATCTTCTTTGTGACGTTTGAAGGTGACGCGCTGCTGATTATGACAGAGGAGGGCTTGTTTGGCAGATATTTCATTCTTGTTCCATTGTTTCCTAGGCTCGATGAATCCAGGTTGATTCGATGGACGTCCAGTTCTCTAGGCAACGACGGAACGCCGGAGTTTCCGTTGGTATATCTGTCGAACTGATCTGTGTTCATTGTAGCCATTTTCGTAGTGTCCTCTACGATTTCTGAGTCGTCTTCTGATCCTTCTATTTCACCCGAAAACGAAACACAGTGGGGTACTATCACCAATTTTGGAAGGGAGGGGTGCATCTCTTTAGTCGTACGGTTTGAATTATGGTTTTTGCCCTGTGTCGTTGAACTTTTTTCGTCTGTTGAGGAGGCGTTTGGCGGTTGCGGATTCGAAACGGTCGGTATACGTGGCAAGACATGTGCCAGCGGAAGTGGCGAAAATACACGTTGTTGTAAATATCCTGGGATGGGCAGATACTGGGACTGCAACAGTGTTTGAGATGCAGGTGTTTCAGTCGACTGTAGGTTTGGCGAAGCAACCGACTGCAGCGTCGAAAACGATCTGGAATGTTCGCGTTGTGGTACAAGACTGACTGATCGTTTTGTTCCCCAGGTGTGAGACGGCGCCAAACCAGAGTGGTGTTGTTCTACGGATAAAGGTTGCAGTCTTGCTGGTGCAACGTCCTTGCTCGATAACTGAGGTTGCTGGACTACAGGTGATGTACTTTTCCTGAATACTCCGTTTTTATGGAATTGCTCTAAACGAAACTTTAACGAATTTTCGCTTGTTTTGGTAACTGAGGAGTCGCCAACGGTGCATGTTGCTGCACCGTGTACGATATCGGAAGTACTTCTACCCGCTTTGGAGTGCAAAAGTTGGAAGCCCTTCTCCAGGTCATCCTCCTTCTCGAATTTTTTGTGGTGTTCATTGTATCGAACGGCGAGCTGAAGTAGACTAAGGGGCGCTCCATTCGTGTCAGATTTCATTTTCTGTTCTCGATTGCGCAACTGACCGTCTTCCTTAATTGCGTTCACCGAACCTTCAATGAGATGTTCCTTAATAATTGCATAAACTTGTCCGATGCTCATACAATCCGGATCATCCTCGTCCGTATCGTCTTCTGACATTTCTGTGTACTGGTAGAACGGATCCAAACTGCACGCAACCTTAGTACTTCTGTGAGGCTTGTTCCTCGAACCTGGCGGTGCAAAAGCTGGTAAAAAGCCAGCTTTTGAGTTTCTACGAAAAGCTGTTTGGTTTTCATCATAGCTGGCACTCCGAGGCAATCCAGCATTAGTGATTTTAAGTTGACTGCGATGATTCTGGCGATGTCTGCCGACACTACTGAGCGGTACTTCGCCGATGCTTTGTGGGGGCGGCTTCAAAGCAAACCCGCTGTTGAGCTGATGGAGTCGAAGTTGGTTTCGTGTTAACGACGGTGAATCGTAGAAGTTTTCTTGCGTCGGCATCGAAGCTGTAATGGCAGAACTGAACGTTGAGGGCGATGCTTTCATTGGCTGCCTTCCTGTCTCCGTGGTAATCGTAATCGTAATCTCCAAACTTCTAATGCGCCACTCGAAGGCCAAGCGCAGGGCACCAGCCTATTCACAAGCGCTACGTCAAGTCAGAGGGTCTTTCCAGAGAGCAATCCAAGAGATGTCCGAGTCCGGTTTCCAGGAGGCCAAATCAAATCAGATGGGATTTTCCAAAGAGTAGTCCGAAAGAGTTCCGAGTCCGATTTCCAGGGGTCAAGATCAAGAGAGAAGGAAGAGCAGCTTCAAGGCGGTGGAGATATTATGAGCTAAAAAACCCAGTGACTTACAACTGTAGGCCTAGAAGCGGTATTTGTTTGCGTGATGTAGTTAGGCTCTGCAGTCATGCTACAGATAGCCTACGGCGAAAGGCTATGCAAGTTGTCTTCGCAAATGCTTCTGTATTATGGCTGACGCTCGAATTAATTTCGATTCCATTTGTAGCATCGTCCTATACTTAATCAATACATTTCCTAAGTCTTAGCTTTACTACAGTTTTACCATTTTTTTTGTCTTATGGTACGTTGAATAGGCTAATTGCATACACGCCTTCCTGTAAAGCTCGGGTACACAATTACGACGAAGTTAGGAACGCCGCATGGCCTACTTTAAGCGGTATAGACTATGTGCGTGAGCAAAAAGATAGCAGTGTGCCATGAAGGCGATAAGCATTGAATGTGAGACTGTTTAATATTTAATTCCACCACGGCAATTATAGCCTACATATACCTGCACGCAACGCAGAGAGGAATCTCTGGCTACGTGCCATGGGCGCAACAGACCTTGAAGCGACCCGAAGCTTTGGAATTCGCTGCCCCGCTCTGCGTTCTGCCGCTTCTTTAATATATCTTTCAGTTCTGAATTTAAAATTCACCTCGCTTGCTCACCTTAATTGAACTTGAATCGATTTTTGTTAAATAAATTTTTAAGTAGGCTATATAATGCAATAGAGGATTTCACAAAACTAAAAAGTTAGGCCTATATATAGGGCGAAACAGCATTAGGCCAGTCTTGTTGTCAAGACCTTAAACCTCAAGACCAAGACCAAGACCAAGACCTTGAACCTCAAGACCAAGACCAAGACCTTGAACCTCAAGACCAAGACCAAGACCAAGACCTTGAACCTCAAGACCAAGACCGAGACCAAGACCCAAAAAATCACAGTCGTATCCAGACTTCTATTCGTTACTAAATATTGTCCAGTCGGACTACTCGTTATTTTAATGAAAACATGAGTTTTTTCTTTTATTCAATCAAAACAACTCTAAATGGAGACTGCAGAGAATTCCGAATTCGTATTTACAAAAGTCCTTCACGCGAAATGTTATTCTAAATGCCTGTTGAATTTTATAAAAACCAATTTGTTCAGAATTTTCTGACCAAGACGTGACCTGTGGGCCTCATAAAAATTCTGCCATGTGAAAGATACGGTCTACAAGTGCTGAAATCGCTAGCACACAAACCAGCTTTTCAAGAACCGGATGTAAATGTACAAATTAATCATGAGTCTGTTTTGAAATCATTCCATGGTAAATAACCGGAAGTCAAAAATAATTGTCCAAAACAATAGTGAAGCCTCATTCACACCGTGTAAATACTGAAGCAATAACTGTATGATTAATTATTGGATAATTTTTTAAAATTCTTGCCGTTTGTTAAAATTAATGACTGTTCATATTGACAAAAGTCTTGGTCTTGCAAAACCAAGACCAAGACTTTGAACCTCAAGACCAAGACCAAGACCAAGACCTTGAACCTCAAGACCAAGACCAAGACCAAGACCTTTGGTATCAAGACCAAGACCAAGACCGAGACTTTTAAAAACGAACTCGAGTGCACTCGAGACCAAGACCTTGGTCTCGAGGACAACAAGACTGCATTAGGCCTATGCGCTGGCGTAAACTTGTCCAAAATATAGGGGGAGGAGGGGCATTTGGTTATCCATTATACACTTATTGCATTGTTTGTACAGTCCATCCCAATTATTGGGGGGGGGATGTGCCCCGGCTGCCCCCCCGAGTCTACGCCTATGGGCCTATGGGTGTTAAGTTTAACGAAATATAAATGGAACATCTTCCATAATAAAGAGATGCGCGATAGCTTTGCGGTTAGCGTGCTGGGCTGTCTGGGTTAAACTCCCGCTAACCATAATATGCAGAACATTATTTTGACATTCTGCTCCACTTGCGCCCTCTAGCGCACCTAGCCAGAAAACTGAAAACGGTTACACGGACCTACGCTCAGTTGAAGTATCGGGTGATGAGGGACAGAACTGGCCACCCGCACTCACATGCCGAGACTAAGAAAATGAAGTCGCTGACGCTTGATACTCATGACTGACTTTTGGACGGGGTTAGTTCAAGGGATTCATTCTTGTTCTGTTTTTTCTTCTTCCGTGATGTAACAAAGAATACGCGAATGGTATAGGCCTAGCCAACTCCATGCATCATGTTAATTAAGCGATTACTATTAGTCGCGAGTATAGGGATGCGAGTTAGTGGCGGTAGGCCCTACGTCAGTGGGTGTTTACATGTTTAAAATAGCGAAAGTAGGCCTAAATAGTTCGATTTATTTGCTGTAAAAAGACAACATTTGGGGATATATGCTCTATATATATGATACCGGTACTCTGCCTCACGTGCATGGTGTAGATTTACAACCCAAGGGGACCGTGATAGACTGGGTGGGGTCCTCCCGCGTCTCATCAGGGGACGCTACCTCCCAGAAGACACCCCTCCATATAGAACATGCAGCACTGCCGCTTGGCCGATTCTCGACTCTTCGCCGCAGTACGGAATATTCAGGGACATGTCCTACATGATCTGCTGCCACATATATCAACCGCACAGACCACTTCCTGCGCCCACGAGCTCACGACCTGGAAATCCCGACCGCTGATAGCTTGTCCAGAAAAACGTTTATCATCAGGATGCTTTATGAAGCTGCTTAGTTTACGCTATGGGTAAAAAACAATATAAATTGGGGACAATTGAGTCAAATAAGATGCATATTTTCAGTCTTGTTGTCAAGACCGTAAACCTCAAGACCAAGACCAAGACCTTGAACCTCAAGACCAAGACCAAGACCAAGACCTTGAACCTCGAGACCAAGACCAAGACTTTGAACCTCGAGACCAAGACCAAGACCAAGACCTTGAACCTCAAGACCAAGACCCAAAAAATCGCAATCAGGTCAAGACTTCTAAAAATTGTCAAGTCGGAATATTTTAATGAAAACATGAGTCTTTTACTTTATTCAAGCAAATTAACTTTAAATGCAAACTGCAGAGAATTCCGAATTCGTATTCAAAAGTCTTTCATGCAAAATATTATTCCAAATGCCTTTTGTATTTTATAAAAACCAATTCTCTCAGAATTTTCTGACCAAGGCGTGCCTGGTGGGCCTCATAAAAATTCCGCCATGGGAAAAATATGTTCTACAGGTGCTGAATTAAGTCACTGACACACACACACACAGTAGCTTTTCAAGCACTGGATGCAAATGTACGGATAGTGAATCCTTTTGAAATCTTCCCATGGTTTATCTGATACAGAATAACTGTTGCTGCTGCCAATGGGTTTTCCTGACCAACAACTAGGCCTACATGACTTGTATCCGTCCATAGATATATTGGTCGTATGATGCAAGCAGGCTTGATACAGAATTCTTGAGTTTTGTTAAATGACTGTTCATATTGACAGCCGGTCTTGGTCTTGGTCTTGCAAAACCAAGACCAAGACTTTGAACCTCAAGACCAAGACTTTGAACCTCAAGACCAAGACCAAGACCAAGACTTTTGTTCTCAAGACCAAGACCAAGACTTTTAAAAACGAACTCGAGTGCACTCGAGACCAAGACCTTGGTCTCGAGGACAACAAGACTGCATATTTTACATTTGACTCTTGAGTTATTCCGTGTCGCGTATTTTTTGCGTGTCGGTTAAAACACCATATATAGATATAAGCGTATACCGTACCTATGTAAAATATCAGATCTCAAATTTTAAACAAATGCAGATGTAAAATTGGAATGTGGCCAACGAGCTCGACCGACATAGTATTGTGTCATGGGATTAGTCGTACCAATTCTTTAAATAGACAACCATGCCCTCGCAGGTCCTCCCCTATAGCCGATATTGAATGCTCATCGTGCCTCTGTATAGCTGCTAGCCGCAGCGCACGGGCACTTTGTGTGAGCGCTGCAGTATAGACACAGTAGGCCTAACGAGTATATCAGAAGTAACTCAAATCAAGCGTCTACAGTTTATCCAAAACTCACTAGCCAGAGCTGTCACTAAAACGCCCAAACATCATCATATCACTCCCATCCTCAAATCACTCCATTGGTTAAAAATCCCAGAGCGAATCCACTACAAAGTTCTATCACTAACCTACAACTCCCTACGTACAGTATATTCCCAGCCCAAGCACCTTCGTGATCTCTTCACCATTAAGACAACCCGCTCCACCCGATCATCGATCGTCCTATGTCAGTCTTTCTCGACTCCCAGTCGCTACTCACCTCAAGTTCTCCAACCGAGCCATATCCATGATCCATCACAGCACCACACCTCTGGATCTCCCTCTGAATTCCGCAGTTTCTCAGTGCCTCCATCATCATTGCAACCCGTCCTTTATCCTCCTCCTGTTGTTCCTCTATCTATCACCCCTCTAGCTTTCCACTGAAAACTGAAGTCTCACCTTTTCAAATACTCCTACCCTGACTCATCTGATCCTCCGCCTTCCAATTATTCTCGCCGTAAACGACACCCGCCTTGACAGCTACTCTGCCTCTCCTGATCTGGTACCAGAGGCCCGGGAAGTGTTTAAAAGTTGGGTGAGCCAAGTCAGCCAACCACGTCAAACATTATATATATATGTTTCACTTGGTATATATATATATATATATATATATATATATATATATATATATATATATATATATATATATATATATATATATATATATATATATATATATATATATATATATATATATATATATATATATATATATATATACATGAGCACTTGGATGCGACTTTTAAAAATATTTCATGTATACTGATTTGCAGACTGTATGGTATATCTAATGCATCTGCAAAGGTCGCATCCTACAGGACTCCATCTCAATACCAGCAGAGCATTCCCCGCGGTTGGCTGCTATATTTGTGCACTGCATGCAGGTCACTTGAGGTCAAAAGCGAACCTCAGCGCATCAGATCTAAGACAAAGTAGCCCTGTAAACGATAGCTAATACACACTTACACAGAGCCACAACATCTGGCATCCATACCACAACATGCTGACCGTCCAGCTAGGTCATGACCTGGCAAATCTGCAGTCTAACACTTCCTCTGGACCAACAGAGGAGAGGCGGAGTCGCGAGCTTGTTTGGGGACGTGGGAAAAATTCGGTTAGAAGGATGGGATAAGGGGCGTGAGACACCGTCTGAAAGTAATTAATCGTTGTAAATATGACACGACAGTCGCTTAACTTGCTCACCCAGGGCTGGCATTCAACGACCTCATATGGGGGTTCAATAAGGCCTGTGTAATACTGTACTGTTATTTCTATAGTGCATTGAGCTCCTCGGCATATCGTCGCCTGAGAATTATAATGCTCTATCTTATATTTTGACGAAACCGAGCAAAACGACTTCAAAGTTTGGTCACTATTATAGGCCAAGAATTCTAAACTGGATTGTTTTGCAGGATAATACTATCATTTATATGTACCCGCTAGTGACCTGTTTTGAAAAATAATATGTTTTTTCGACAAAGAAAGGTATAAAATATAGAAAATAACAAAAAACGATGCAAAAATGCATGTTACAGCAATATAATTCCAACGGAAAGGTAAACGTAATTGTAATAATGCTCTAAGTTAAAGATGAGGCAGTTTCCGAAATCGCGTCCTGAGTATTATAATGCTCTATCATCCAGTTTGGTATAATATTGCTGTAACATGACAGAATTTATAATGACAGCATTTCACACAGTATTTATTTACTACACAACAATGATATCGAATTATATAGCTTTATTTTGGTTATTTATGCATGATACGTTTGTAATATATTACCTTGCCAGTACAGTGTACCTTTGGTGAAACTCAGAATGGTCCCGAGTACTCATGATAGAGCGTTTTACCACTAATACTATTCAGTGCAATATTGCTGTAACATGACGAAAGCAGGTCTGTGATTGGATGCTAATCATACAGCAATATAATACCAACTATGCTTAGAAAATTTACAGCTTCATAAGATAGAGCATTTAAATATTGTCTTATATCTTTGAAACGGCTGCTTCAATCTGCTTGTCTTTATGTCTAATGATAGAGCAAACGTTGCACTGAAGAAATTGATACCAAACTCGATTTTTACAAAAATTCATGATAGAGCATTATAATTCTCAGGCGACGATATGCTTTGGCTCTGTTTGACAGAGGCGCTCATCTTTTATCTAATCACTATTAGAATTTAGGCGAAAATGATATTTCTTTAATCGTATCGTAATCTCCGGATTTCTACAGCGCCCAAAAAAGCGAAGTCGCGGGAACCAGCTTATTCACAGGTGCGAATATTACTGTATTAATGACCAAAAAGTTGTGTGAGCATGCGACTGCCTCGGCGCCACAGAGCCAAAACTTGTGTGAGCATAGGCGCCTTCGGCGCCATAGGTTCCCGGGCCCCTGTCTGGTACCCTGGAAATCGGACTTGGACCTCTTTTGGACTACTCTCTGGAAACCGGTCCGAAACCCCCTTTGATTTGGTTTGGCCTCCTGGATATCGGACTTGAACCTCTTTTGGACTACTCTCTGGAACCCCCTCTGATTTGGTTTGGCCTTCTGGAAACCGGACTCGGACCTCTTTTGGACTACTCTCTGGAAACCCCCTCTGATCTGACGTAGCGCTCGTGAATAGGCTGGTGTCCTGCGCTTGGCCTTCGAGTGGCGCTTTAGAAGTTTGGAGATTACGATTACGTATATTAACATTATTAGTATATTATCTGTATAAACATGTTTACGTTGCTGTACACCAAAACGCGGTTTACAATTGGTTCCAATAAGGAATATTCTATTTCTGGCTATCCATCGCAACGACCTCTTATATATAACCACAGTATAAATAATTACAGTAATTATTTATACTGTGATTATAACGATCCACCAGAAGGCTCGTACCGTTCCACTATTTGACGGAGTATACGCGGAGAATACTCCGAGCATACTCTGTTGCAACTTTAAACGGGATAGAAGTTGTGATAAAATTTCTTAAATGTCAAATATTGTAATTATTCGACGTCTGGTTTATTTGTTTGGCAATTTCGTGAACGTACGACTTCATAAACTGGCGTGAATACAGTAAGACAATGTTTACAGCACCAGCCTGAGGCAAACATTAAAATAAATTTCGTGTAAGGAAGTAGAGCTGATTATTACGCTGGGCATGTAAATGTCGCCACGCTTGTGTAATTCTATTATTTTGTGGCCAGTAAGAGTTTCTGATTTGCTGTTAGTGCAGAACTATCAAGGTTTTAATGTTGGTCATTATATTAAAATTACTACAGGATTTACGCGTACATTTTCTGCGAGTAATGGTAAGTCGTGACACGGATTGTTTGACTTTCGAAATTATGAAATGACGAGTAGGACCGTATTTGCTTCGTATCGGGAGATGAATTTGATTCTAGTTTTCTCATATAGAACATGAAACATTATTTTTTATACATTTTCTTATCGCACTGTAGCACCAGTAAGACGTACATCAATCAGTTGTGTTCATTTGTGCATTAGAGACTATCTCAAGGTCTCTGGCAGTGGCGTCTAACCCACCCACCCCACTTGGAAAGGGAGAACAACAACCCCACCTGGAATGGGAGAACAAAACCTCCTCTCTGGCCGACTTATATTTAAGAGGCTCAGAAGCAGGGCTGTAGTGGAGCGTATACGCGGGTATACAGCGTATACTTACCTCTAGAGAAATTTGAGAGCGTGTACTCACGAGGGTATACGCGGGTATACAGCGTATACTTACCTCTGGGAACGAAAATTTTTCAAAAATGAGAGGTTTTTAGAGGTTTTTAGGGCGAATGACTAAAAAAAAAAAAAAAAAAAGGTCATCAACTTTTTCAGAGACAAAATCGTAAAAAGTCTTCAAATTTTCTGAGAATTGGTGAAAAGTCTGAAATTTTTCCTAAAAAAAGTCTTCACATTTTTTTTACGCCGCTGGTCACCGCTAGCGTATACTCACCTCAAATTTTACCACTACAGCCCTGCTCAGAAGTCACTCAGAACTGTCAATTAATTTATTATATAAATCAGTATCATGCATGGTAAACACCCCCTCCCCCCCCACTTCTGGCCGTCGTACATTGTAAGCCCTCCCATTTCTGGCAACCATCGGAGATCGCTTTCCTAACCGCCATTGGTAGACTAGAACCGGTACACTGAACCAAAGACCAAGTTCTTGACTAATCTATTGAACAACAGTTGATTTATGTTTCTGTCAAGTGTTATTATACTGTTGTGTATTGAGACTCAAACATTGAGAGAGCTCTGCTTTCGTATGTGTGATTTTAGATGAGAGCCGTTCACAATAGGTGAATTGTCGTCATGTTTTGGACCAGTCGTCTGCTCAGGATTACAGAAAGTCATGACCAGACCAAACCGATTTGACAGTCAGGAAGACATAGTATACCACGGAAAAGCTTACACACGTTCGCAGGTTTTGGGCGTAAGTTGTATTGGCAGAAACTTTTATAGATTATTATTAGACTTTAATGACTATATTTGTAGAAATTACAATTTTTGGTGCATCATAAGTGGCAAGCTACTTGCAGTTGTCAGTTCTTGGCCCGATCGTTTTGAATTTTGCCCTGGCACTGAAAATTGTAATTGTAATTGTAATTGCAAACTTATATAGCGCCACTTCAAGATAAACTCATCAAAGGTGCTCAAAAATGACTCAGCAACTCGGCTCTTGCAGATTTTATTTTAATTAGACCTTTCCTACTTTGCCATGTTCTAAGCAGGGCTGATCATTTTAAGACTTGGGCCAGGACTTCCTGAAGTTTTGGGCCATGTGGGAAAGAGAGCCAAATTGGAAAGTGGCTGAAATTCTTGACCGTTTTTTGTCTCAGATCAAATGCGAGTGTTACTTGGTGCTGAGGCAGTGCCTGCTTCCGCCTCATGCTCTTGAGAAGTACGACAACACAAAATCATCCAGCGCAGTCGTGATTATTTTGAAAAATATCATCGTTAATCCATCCGGAAAACGAGGTCTCGTTCTGATCTCCAGCGGTGGAGTCCTGCATCATTTCATTCTCGAATCAGGTAAGGTGAACAAGTTATGTTCATCTCGTTTGGTGGTAGATTGCCTGTCTGTGTTTATTAAGCTACCATATCCCACAACCGGCTACCATATCCCACAACCGGATACCATATCCCACAACCGGCTACCATATCCCACAACCGGCTACCATATCCCACAAACAGCTACCCTATTCCACAACCGGCTACCATATCCCACAGTCGACTACCGTATTCCACTGTCGACTAACATGTCCCACAGTAGTCCCATTGTCAACAATGTTTAACATACTGGACTGTCAACCCGTTGGTCCAGGACTGTTGTCAGCAATATTATGTCGTTCATAATAGATGAACAGGTGCTATAAAAATGTTCAGATCTTGAAAGACGTGGTTCGATACCCATAAGCTCCCTATAGGTCGTCTCAGCCTGTCACTCCCTAGGGTGCAGCTGTAAAATGAGCAGACGCCTAACAGGCTGCCAGGACGTGTGTTCTGTAAAATCTTTATAATTATACTGTCGTATTATTATTATTATTATTATTTCGGATATTTCTATAGCGCCTCCTCAAGTCTACTACTACTCAGAGGCGCTCCCGACTACAGCATTGGTATACTGTGTCGGAGTTTTCACGCCGAAGCGCCACGAGCAATCGTGAGTGAAGGACTTGCCCAAGGTCCGTACGAAGCGGCTAGAGTGGGATTCGAACCTGCAACCCTCCGGTCACAAGGCGCCGAACTTACCACTGAGCCACCACGCCCCACATCGTATGTTTCAATATTACGTACTGCGGTTTGTCAGCGAACTTGCCAATAAACACGAATATTATATTAGGTATTTATTCATTCATTCATTCTGAGGATTTGATATAGCACCTCTTCAAGATACCTGATACCTACTCAGAGGCACTCCCAGCTCAGCCACAGCTAAAGAAATGAGATTTGAGGGACTTACAAGAAGCAGGCGAGTTAACAGTGGCGGCAAGTGCAGGTTGAAAGGTAGGCCATGTACAGGTATGTACATAGCAGCAGAGTACCGGTAGTCTTGAAGTGCACAGGATTTGTTTACAGAGTAAGATGTATTGGGTCTCAAGACTTAATCTAGATTAAATCTAAATATTAGATATCAAGATTTAATCTGGATTAGATTGTAGTATCAGGTCTCAAGATTAGCTGAAAACTTTTCTTATATCGCTCACTGGTACAGTTCAGATTCAACAGAAGGTGATCTAGAAAGATAGTTCAATGCCCACAGTAAGAATTGGATGTCAGTCAGCTTGCTGTACGAATTCTGCAATGCTTTTATTTTCCAGAGACCGTGGCCACCCGGTGGATCAAGAACATTCAGAACCTGTCCTGTTTTGAACCACTGGATTCTAAAGAACTTTACTCTGGTGAGTCTACTTTTAAATTACGTATCAAGGCATTTATGTAGCTGCTGTTCAAGAACTCTCAAAAGCAACATGCATGGCTGTCTGACTAATCTAATCTAACCAATATAATCTCAATGATCTATTCTAACTGATCTAATCTAATCTCACTGATCTAATCTCACCAATCTAATCTAATCTCACCGATCTAATCTAATCTCACTGATCTAATCTCACTGATCTAATCTAATCTCACTGATCTAATCTCACTGATCTAATCTAATCTCACTGATCTAATCTAATCTCACTGATCTAATCTAATCTCACTGATCTAATCTAATCTCACTGATCTAATCTAATCTCACTGATCTAATCTAATCTCACTGATCTAATCTCACTGATCTAATCTAATCTCACTGATCTAATCTCACTGATCTAATCTAATCTCACTGATCTAATCTCACTGATCTAATCTAATCTCACCGATCTAATCTCACTGATCTAATCTAATCTCACCAATCTAATCTCACTGATCTAATCTAATCTCACTGATCTAATCTCATTGATCTAATCTAATCTCACTGATCTAATCTAATCTCACTGATCTAATCTAATCTCACTGATCTAATCTAATCTCACTGATCTAATCTAATCTCACTGATCTAATCTCACTGATCTAATCTAATCTCACTGATCTTATCTAATCTCACTGATCTAATCTAATCTCACTGATCTAATCTCACTGATCTAATCTAATCTCACTGATCTAATCTAATCTCACTGATCTAATCTAATCTCACTGATCTTATCTAAGCTAACTAATCTAATCTAATCTCACTAATCTAATCTAAGTGATCTAATTTTGTCTACTCTGGAAACCCCTACAACCCTGCTGTGATGACTCACAGGGTTGCTGGTTTCCTCTCAGCAAAGCATGTGTTTGATATGACAATCCTTTAATGCCAAACGATGGTCCAGGCGGCTCATTTAAACTAGTGTCACTTGACAGAGGCTTTAAATCTATTTAGAGCGAAGTTCTGTATTTGATAGCAACTGCCTTCTCTTCCTTGCCTTACTTTACCTTGCCCTGCCTTACTTTACCTTGTCTTACCTTACCTTGCCGTACCTTACCTTGGCTTGTTACCTTGCCTTACTGTACCTTGCCTTCTCTAACTTTAACTTGCCTTCTCTAACCTTATGTTGCCTTCTCTAATGTACCTTGCCTTGTGTTACGTTGCCTCGCCGTACCTTCCTTTACCTTGCCTTCTCTAACCTTCACTTGCCTTTTCTAACGTTACCTTCCCTAACCCTGATCTTACCTTACCTTATTTTGCAAAGGTAAAGATAGAAGGTAGCTGTAAAGGTGAGTGATTGTAATTGTTCTAGATGTATTTACCTTACCTTGCCATGCCTTACGTTACCTTACCTTCTCTAATCATGCCTTATCTTGCCTTGTCTTTCTTTACCTTGCCTGTTGTAACATGATCTTGCCGTTGCAAAGGTGAACATGGAACCCAAAGGTGAGTGATTGTCTGTCTATTGTTTTTCTAGACGCGGTTCCATATGGCTTGTCGCTCAGTCTCTTGCCATCAACGGCTCTTAACTACCATGGCCGATGCTACTTTGTCGTTTCGGATAAAGACATTTGTCTGCACGAGGGGGAGGACAGCGGCCGAATCGTTGTTTCGTGGCCTTTGAATGCCATTCGATCTTACGGCATCAACAAAAAAGTGTTTACGCTCAAGACTGGAAGGTGTAAATCGTAATCATAATCGTAAACTCCAGATTTCTATTCTAAAGCGCTTCTCTCAAGATCATAGGCGTAGACTCTGGGGGGGGGGCAGCCAGGGCACGTGCCCCCAATAATTGAGGAGCCGGGGCAATGCCCCCCAAAATCGAGGGGAGAATTTCTTCAAATATTAAAATATTATGTTTCAATATAGACAAATTTCTTCAGAAACAAAAAAAAACAGAAACGCAGAACTGAAATACTATCAGAAATTTATAATGAAAAGATTTATTTTTATCTTCAATATCATCAATATGAAACAAATTTACATGTAAACAAAAGCCCCATTTTATACGCATTAACGTAGGCCCTTAACACCGGAAGCCTCTGCTGACTGTCCAGACCAGAGGTGAAAAAAGTTTTTTCGGTTTTTGGTTTTAAACAAAAACAAAAAAGAAAACCACAAAATTTGTTTTTTTATTTAAAAAACTAAATTTCTTATTTTTGTAGAAGTTATTTTAATAACATTGATTTAATGATTTTTAATTTCCGGAAATCTCAACTGAATTAAGCCATTATTTATACTGTGATTAAACTGAGTTGGAACTCTTGTTCATGCTATGTTTCATGATTTTCATAATCCGAAAATCTTAAAAACAACCAAAACAACAAAAACCATAAAAACAAAAAACTTTTCGTCTCGAAAAACTTGTTTTTTGCACCTCTGTTCCAGACCCATGCCCCACCAATATTTTGGACAAGTTACGCCAGTGCTCAAGATCAGCGCAGAGCACGAGCTTATTCACGAGTGCTGCGTCGTGTCAGGAGTTGCTTCGAGCTGTTCTAATCTATTGACTTCTATAGTGCGCCGCTGTCGTGATGTACAAGGCAACAGTCGATGTTTGGTCCAAGTGAAACTGAGCCCGAGAAAATTGTGGTCGTTTTGAGAAGCACAATATCCAAATCCAACCGATCAGAGAAACCAAGTCAGGTTGCGGTGGGTAAGGAAGCTGAAACAGTTGGTATTTTTTAATTTAGAAACCAGAAATTGGTCTGTGGTTCGTAGCGAAGTTGAAACAGATGAGTGAGTTGTTGTGATGGAATGCTCAGAGCTGGGCAGTGCATACATACCTATATACATAAATACGTCACATTCATGCATACAATATATGCATATATATATATATCTATTATCTACATGCATAAATACATCATGCATACATGCTCTTATATGTACATAAATACATACATGCTTAAATACGTACATGCATACATAGATACGTAAATACATACATGCATATCTACATAAATAAATACATCATGCATACATGCACTCATACATACTTAAATACATACATGCTTAAATACACAAATACATGGAAGATTTACTTTTTGCTTTCACTATATGGTATGAAAGATATGCTGGGATGGTTTGTTTCTGTATGAGGTCGGTTTTGTCTGTCCAGGTCAACGGTTACGGGTCGAGCAGAATTCATCTTTGAAGTTTCGAAACCGCTCACACCTTTCCACGTTTATCAAGAAGTCGCAGCCAAGGTTTCCAGTGCGCAGACGACTGTGAGTTTTACCATGGACTATCTTTTAAGATTGTCTCATCTACTCAATTCTGTGAATTCACACACACACGCACTTAGTACTTACGTGCAGACTTGCGTACATAAGTAAATACAAGCATGTGCGCCTAAGTCCTACGTCCATTATTAATGGTGTCATTATTTTGACCAAAGGTAATGTCATTAGGGGAGGTTTTTGTTTGAATTTAATCGCTTGTGACATGGTAGCGCTTGGTAAAATGTTTATGAATTTGTATCACAATATTTCTGAGAGGCACCTAAAATGCACCATATTAAGTGTCTTTATAGAGTGCCAACCTTAGGGACCTTGCCCGTAGCCCCGCAACTTAGAGGGGCCCGAAAATGTTACAGAAAATTAACATGAACAAGACACCCTAATAATAACAATGAAAAACAATTTGACTTGTGTCGTGGGGAGCTCGTACATGGCTTACATTATACTCTGTACAGGGCCATGCGTGTACAGACTTTTGTACATACATAAATGCAAGCATGTATGCTTAGACCCTACACCCATTATTGCTGCCATTATTTTGACCCAATTTAATGGTATGAATTTGTGAATGTCTTCACAAATTAAAAACTTAGATGAAAGTGGAATCTGAGAAGAAAACTGAGCGTACACGTAGTTCTACCTCTGTGCTTTTACGTGGGCATTCCTAAAGCCAGTGACGGTGAGGAAAGCGTTGGAATAGCTTTAAGGCTGCCAGGCTCTCGGTTGTAGAGACGTTGGGGAAGCTGAGAAGCAGATCGTGTTGAGAGCCCAGCGAAATTTGGAAAGGCCCTTGAGAGATGATTTTGGCAGTCAGAAACACGAAATTCTGATTCTGATGGAAAGACACTGCAAAAAAATTGTTCGGCAAAGAATTGCGCAAAATTTAGAAACACTTTTCTGCATATATTTAGAAAAAACGTGTTTTAATCAAACGAGGAGCCAAGCAGAACTTTAAGTTGCAGTTACCTTCATACTATATAATGCTAATTATTATTATTATTATTTTTACTTTTATTATTGTTATTATTATTATTATTATTATTATTATTATTATTATTATTATTATTATTATTATTATTATTATTATTATTATTATTACATTTTCTAGTGCCCAAAGGTCCTTGTGTTTTAAAACTGTTCCATTTGTTTGTCATTTGATGTAGAACAATGACATTTCAAATACTGTGCCAGCTTCTGAGATCTTGACAGGTAAGATAAGTTCAGATTACACATTATTATTGTTATTATTGTTGTTGTTATTGTTACTATTATTATTAATATTTTTCTTCTTACTATTATTGTTGTTATTATTGCTATTATGGTTTATGTTATTATTATTGTTACTATTATTATTATTGTTGTTACTATTAAGAAAACTTTTAAAGTACGAATTCTTATAAAAATGCAGATCCCTGTCCGAAATACAAGAGTCTCTGTCCGTATCAGAAATCAGTTTCTAACGATTACTAATAGATAATGGAACATTTTAAACAAGTACATACTTTACTGGACTTTCTTGTAATTTTTTCCTACTACAGACGATGGTTACGAAATCTGTGACCACCTTGCACCTTCCGAAACTCCTCCAGACGGAGCCGCTCCTGCAGATGCATCGTGCACTGCAGCTGAACAACCCCAGAATAGCGAACATGAAGAGCCCGTCAATACGCCCGTCGTGTACACCCAGCTGCCCCTCGTACACAGCGTGACCTGTCAACTGCCGTCAAAGTCTTTTCTGACCGTGTTCGGTCTCGATGATTGCGTTGCAAAGCTGAAGACTCTTCTGGGGAGAGAATCGCGTTTCAGCAACTGTGGCGTCCTGCTCTACGGCCCACCCGATTCGGGTAAAAAGACCCTCGCAAACGCGCTCGCGACGGAGTTTCAGGCACGTTTTGTCTGTCTCGATTGTGCGGCGCTGGTGTCAAAACTCGCCTTGGGCGACTTAGAATACCTCGGGGAGACTTTCAAATGCATTCTTACGCTCAAGCCGTGCGTGATGCTGCTCGAAGGTATCGAAGTCGTACCTCGGGGATTCGAGTGTTCAGAATTGGGATTTACCGTCTTACAGGCAATCCAGGATCTTCTCGATCATGCCTCGTCGAATCCAAAGCTCGTCATTGTCTGCTCAACCACTCTGCCACAGAACGTGGATGATTCGTTGCTGATGCGGTTGAGTGAGAAGATTTATGTTCCGTTGCCGTCGGAGACGACACGTTCGCGTATCTTTATGGACAGACTGAGGCTTTCGACAACGTCGAGCGAGGCGGAAAAGTTTGTGAAAGCTCTTGTGTCAAGGACTTCCGGCTGTTCAGTGGCTCAACTTCTGGAGTTGTGCCTCGAGCTGGAGCATGTAAAGAAGGTTGACTACGATGCTCAGTCATGCACGGTGGACATGCATCAACGGCTGGAGACAGTTTCATTGAGCTGGTTATCGGAACACGTGGCTCGAACTCTGCCAGAATCGGCTGAATCTTCAGCAAACTACTTTGTCAAGCAGAATGATGTTCAAGGTAGTAAAGCTTTTCAGTTGTTGCGAATTTGTGGCACAGTTATGATTATGCACATGGTATCATTGGTCAGTGATACGTCTAGACCTATTGAGCAATGCAGGTTTTATGTTAATTATGTAATGTTAATGTAATTGTAAAGAGCAGCAGCTTATTATTAATGAGCAAATTATCTTACCTTACCACTGAGTGATTGATACCTTTGTTGTTATCTTACCTTGTCTTACAAGTATACTATATCCAGAAGGTATATTATGTGATGCAATTTTGCGTGAACGTGGCAGTATTGCTAATAACCAGATAGTATGGACTTGCATTATAGATTGCATGGTGCCTGAATGACTTTCAATTATTTTAATTATGCATCAGGAGAAAGGAGTAGGGTTCTGCTGTGGGCTTGCAACCCACCCAGGTAAAAAACTTATAGCAACAGAAAAAGGAGAAGAAGAAGAAGAGCAGTCCCTTAAGCTAGCTAGAGAAGCAGCCATATGTATGAAGAGTTAGCGACTTTATTTTCTTAGCCTCAGCATATGCGGGCGGGTGGCTGGTCCTCTCCCTCACCGTATCAACTTCCCACCAACAGGATATGGTCAGTGTACTTATAATAACTGAGTTGGCTTGGGAGAATCTTGAACCAAACATCTGCCCTGGTGGGGATTTGAACCCCAGGCTCTCGACTGACAGTCCACTGGACTATCTAGCACCCCAACAGAAACAATACAGACCATCAGGGACAACTTGAGGTGCTTGGGGATGTGGTATGAGGTCGGAAGACTGTCGATAGACGGAGTAAAATGTTGCCCGATGTGCTGACCTGCACGGGAAGACTAACTACTAAGTAATGAGCATTAAACCTGTATGTACTTGTGGTTGTGCTCAATTCTGCCAAACATACGTACGCGAACTCTCTGTTTTCGTTCAGTTATATGGGTATGATGCTTTTCTGGCTACATTTGAGAGATAGTTAAAGGCAGCGTGTCAAATGTCTACATACATACATACATTCATCATACATATATCATTACATATTTACAAGTGTGCTTACATTCATCATACACATGCTTGCATATGTATATTCTTCATACGTACAAACATACATTCATTCATAATACATGGCATTACATGCATATACATGTATATGTGCATTCATCATGCATACATCATACATTTATACATGCATATGTACATTCATCATGCATCATGCATTCATCATACGTACATGCATCATGCATACACATATGCATGCATACGTGCATACATCATGCATACATCATACACATATACATGCATACGTACATGCTTCATGCATACATCATACATACATGCATCTTGCATACATTATACACATATACATGCATACATACAAGCATCATGCGTGTATCGTACACATATGCATGCATACGTACATGCATACATCATACATTTATGCATGCATACATACATTTATCATGCATTCATCATACATACATGCATCATGCGTACATTATACACATATACATACATGCATCATGCATACATTATGCACATAAGTAAGTAAGTAAGTATATTCTTTATTAAGAAGCGCTAGCAAACGCACAGCGCAGTAGAAGAAAAATAATACAGCATATTATTTCATAATACATATTACAATCAAACAATGTGACCAATTAATTTGTGACGATGTCTCTGAACCACACATTTTAGAGAAAAGTTACTACAAATGAATACATAAAAGATACAAAGGATAAAAAAAGCTATTTGTATAGCATCCTGGCAAGGAGGCATTTCGGAGACAAGTTATCATACTGAGGTAGCTCTCGGTTATGAGATCTCATATCATTTGATGCTCTGTGTGCAAAGGCTGATAGAGCTCTCTTCACTGCGGTGCTGCATAGCCCAGGTCATGTTCTCCATGCTCTGCTTCCCCCAACAAAAATCTGCACCTATGAGCTCTGCCCCCGCTCGCATTATCAGGAAATTCCCAGGGCCGATGCGCTTACTCGCAAGAGTTTCATAACCAGGATGTTATATCTCTAAAGTTATTATGCAATTTTTGGTCTCTATCAAACACTAACATTAGTTAAATAACTTTCACTTACTTATTTGAACACTCGACCGAAATAAAGTCTATCTTTCTGTATGCTAATATTTTTTTCAGTTTCATATGCATCTATTTGTATAACCTGTATTGTTAACCACAGTGCGTTTGCAGGTGGTATTATAAAGAATATACTTACTTACTTACTTATATACATGAGTATGTACACTCATCATGCATACATCATACATTTATGCATGTATACGTACATTCATCTTGCATGCATGCATTCGTCATACGTACATGCATCATGCATACATCATACATATATACATGCATACGTACATTCGTCTTACATACATGCATGCGTACATACCTATGATCGAGTAAATGACTGAATAATGTGAGATTTATGTGCCAGGCGTCAGTAGTCTTGAATCAGGACATGAATCATGCGTACATGCGGGATTTATACGTCCGTACTGTTCGTGTCTGTCAAGGTCCTCTTCTCTTTCTATTTGCTTAGCCACCATAGCGTGGTTCTCCGCTCACTTCTCTGATGTGTCGTCCGATTTTGACCTGACTTTCCCCAGTGGGTTATGATTTATGATTCCGAGTTTACTTGAAGTGACTGATTATGGCACTATATAAATCATTAGATTAGATTAGATGCACACATACATACACATGTATACACTTGCATATGTACACACACATACACACACATAAACACACATACATACACATGCATACACTCACATACATATGCACACGTACATACAGCCATACATATACACACGTACATACACATACACAGGCCCGTAGCCAGAGGCAAAATCAAGACGAGGCAAACCCCCTCCCATCCCCGTCCCGTCCTCTTCCTTCTGTTCTTTCCGCTTCCCTATCCTTACCTCCCCTCCCTTTTTGCCAATACCCCTCACCTTCCCATCCCCTGCCTTTACGTTCCGCCCCGTCCCCACCCTTTCCTCTGCCTTCCCCGTCCAAAACCCTTCCCACCTTTCCTCGGCCCCTTCCCTTTAAGTGGGAACTGTGAGGGTTCGGGGTAATAATTACCCCCGAAATTTTTTTTATATTGTAGATGCTCGTACTTGAGTTTTAGAGCATTTTAAAGCCAATAAAAACAGCATTTGTGGTGCCTGAATTATGTTTTGGAATGCTGTGTAAACGTCTGTCTGCAATTATGATCATACCTGAAGCCGAAGCAAATTTTTGAAGTAAACATTACATTTTGTGGATTTTTGCAGGACTCTAATTGTGTTGTTCAACTTGTTCTAACTTCTATAAAATGTATTAACACATTTCAGTTTACTACATAACGAACAATATACAAACAAGAGGATGTAATGTAACAAAATGAAAAGTTATTTATTTATATTCGACTACAACAAAAAACAGAAAAGTAGTCGTTTTACAGGTTGTCGACTTACATGATTTTGTTCTGTAGCCGACTAAGCCTTCTAACCCAAGTTTATTTGAAGTTATTTCTTAAACTTAATTCGTAATAATTATGATTAAAAAAAGATAGGCTATCTAATTTTTTAGGGCCGCTGATCTGAGTGGCGTTATATAAGTGTTCGGCTATTAGGCCCAATTACAATTACTGGAACTTACGAAAGAAAGCAAAATGACGATTTGAAATTGTTTAGAAGGGTCCATATATAGTTGCCTAGAATGCCTTCGTACACATAAAGGTCAGCAGAGATAACTCATTGATGTTATTAGGCCAGACGCTTCGAGTAGAAGCTAGACAAGGTAATTGTAATCGTAATCTCCAAACTTTTGAAGCGCCACTGGGAAGGCCAAGCGCAGAGCACCAGCCTATTCACGAGCTCTACATCAAATCAAAGGGGGTATCCAGAGGGTAGTCCAAAAGTGGTCCGAGTCCGGTTTCTAGATGGCCAGATTAAGAGAGGAGGCAGAGCAGCTGTTAAGGCGGGTGTCGTTCCAGGCGAGAATTGGAAGGCGGAGGATCAGATGAGTCAGGGTTGGAGTACTTGGTGAGACTTCAGGTTTGAGTGGAAAGCACGGGGTAATAAAGGAACATGAGGAGAATGGAGGACGGGTTGTGATGATGGATGAACTGAGAAACTGCGGAATTCAGAGGGGAGATCCTTCCAGGGGCGTGGTGCTGTGTAGGATATGGCTCAGTTGGAGAACTTGAGATGAGTAGTGACCGAAAGTCGAGAAAGACAAATAGCAGGATGATCGGGTGGAGCGGGTTACCTGGATGGTGAAGAGATCACGGAGGTATTTGGACTGGGAATATTGTAGGGAATTGTAGATTAGTGATTGGACTTTGAGGTGGATTCGCTCTTGGATTTATAGCAAATGGAGTGATTTCAGTATAGGAATGATAATGATGATGTTTGGACGTTCCAGTGACAGCCCTGGCTATAGTGAGTTTTGGATAAGTTGCAAGAGTGCAGATGCTTAATATGGGTGGATTCAAGGTTGAGGCAGAGGGAATTGCAGTAATCAAGCTTTGAATGAACAATGGAGGTTGCAATGGTGGAGGCAGTTTTAAGGTCGAACATAAGCCGGATGCGTCGGCGATCAAGAATGTGCATGAAGCAGGCGCGCGAGAGGTTGGAGATGTGGTTAGAGGAAGAGAGGTGTGGATCAAACGTAATACCAAGATTGCTGTCGGCGGAGTCAGAGGTGAAGGCAAGACGATGAGTTAGTCGATAGGTTATGGACTATGGAAGGGTCGGAGATTTTCTTGATTTGATGATGAATTCTGTTTTGGAAGGGCTGAGGCAGAGGAGATTGGATGACAGCCACTGTGAGATTAGGTTAACCAAGTTGAGTAGGCTAATTGTGTGATGGAGGTGGAAAAAGAGCTTGGAGAGAAGGACATAATTATAGAGTTGGGTGTGGTGTGCGTAGAGATGGTGGTCAACAGAGGAGGATTTTACGAGATGGCTTAAAGGTGTGGTATACAGGATGAAGAGGAGTGGTCCCAGGACGTAGCCTTGAGGGACACTACAGGAGAGAGGGAGAGGTTGCGAGTAGCAGCTGAAGGCTTTAACAGCGAAGGATCGGGAAGACAAGTAGGACTGGAACCAGAGTAGAGCAGTGCCAGAGACGCCAAACCAAGAAGATAGTCGTTGACGGAGGCAGTGATCGATGGTGTCGAATGCTGTGGAGATGTCTGGAAGACAGAGGCAGGAGACTTGTTGGAGATTGACGACAGAGACCAGTTTATTGGGGAGGTCCGTAGAGTAGTGGATAACACACTGGCGTGAAGAGCTGAAGGTACCAAGATCGAACCCGGTAGACCCCCTAAGGTTAATTCAGCCTTCCACTCGCTAGATGGCAGTGGTTAAATGAATGTAGGCCATGATTGGCGCCGTGTGGCTGCCGCTTAGACAGTAATAATATTATTCGACTCCTGTAAAACTGTTATCGTGTGCTTCTACTTACATGTAGGCCTATGTAAGGCGCCCTGCGTGGCTGCCGTTTCTACTATATGTATGTTCACTGTACAGCGCAGTGCGTTTGCAGGCGCTTAATTAAAGAACAAGATTATTATTTTTATTATTATTATTATTTTTTTTATCGCCCGAGGTAGCAAGGATCCCTCAGGCTCTAAGAAACTATATCAAGTTATTATTATTATTATTATTATTATTATTATTATTATTATTATTATTATTATTATCATCATTATTATCATTATTATTATTATTATTATTATTATTATTATTATTATTATTTTTTTTTTTTTTTTTTGCCCCAAGGTACATATGATCCCTTGGGGACTTAAATATTAATTAAAATAAGCAAATAATCTGGAACGGCCTCTATTCCTCAGGATTCGAGAGAGGGAAAGTGCTGCGGAAAGCGACTATTATTATTATTATTATTATTATTATTATTATTATTATTATTATTATTATTATTATTATTATTATTGTACAGAGAAGCAAGTAGAGTTTTTGTGGAGTGGTGTTTAGTGAAGCCAGACTGATGGGGGTTAAGAACTGAATTGTCCTAGCCGAGCAAGGACAATTCGTTCAGTTAACTTAGATAGAAAGGAAAGATTGGAGATGGGACGGTAGTTAGATAGGTTTTCCTTGTCAAGATTTGCTTTTTTGAGAAGGGAGTGACTAGAGAGTGCTTAAAGGTCATTGGAAAGTTGCCGGTAGAGAGTGAGAGGTTGATAATTTTGGTGATTAAAGCAACGAGTACAGAGGCACAGTCTTTAAGAAGAGAGGTGGGGATAAGATCAAGTCCGTATTGCTTGTTGGGTAGAGAGTTTAGGATGAGTGACACTTCTGTTTCGGAGGCGGGAGAGAGAATTTGGAACAATGACTGAGAGTTAGGAGCAGGGTTGATGGAAGTGTGTGAATCAGTGCTGAAGGAGGCAATTGGGTCTGTGTGTCCGTAGAGGAGATTGAAATAGGGCCTACTCTATAATTCTTTACACGATATCTTAATTATCATGTCGAAGTAAGACGAGGCAGAGAGTGAGAGGTTGCCTCGTCTTGCCTCGTCTTGAGAATTAAGACGAGGCACTCGCCTCGTCTTGCCTCTTACTGGCTACGGGCCTGCACATACATGCATTCACTTACTTACACACACAATACATACATACGCACACATACATACACACACGTACATACAGAAAGACATTCATGTACACGTACATGCATAGATACACACACGTACATACACGCACTTACTTACACACACACACACATACGCAGATACGCATTCTCTAAAATCATAACAGCCCAAGTGAAGAATTGTTCCTTTGTCAAAGTCATTGGATTTATATTCTATTTTCTGCAGATACGTTTCTGGTGATGTTAGAGAGCAACCCTGCCCTGCCCGACATCCATGCCTGCTTCCTGAAGGTCACATCATCCGGTCTGGAGCTGCGTGACCTTGACCCCTCGCACCTGATCGTTTCCTGGTCGCGTAAGACGATCCGTGGCTTCGGAACAGCGCTCAACCTGTTCCAACTGGAGACGGGCAGGTAGGATGGTAGAAAATTTAATCAAATGTTTAAATTCTAGCTTATTTTACTTGTTACAAATTATCTGGCGATGTAATGTATGTATATATATATATATATATATATATATATATATATATATATATATATATATATATATACAATGTATATTGATGTGATGATGGAACATGGATGAATCAAAACCAAGCCACAGACAGGTGGCTGATTGTGTGCCAGTTGACGTAATAATGAGAATCAGGAACTTCTATAGCGCCATGGTCGATTAACAGTTTGACAAGCAGACAATGAAATTATGTAATGATGATGATGATTATGATGATTATGATGATGATGATGATGATGATGATGATGATGATGATGATGATGATGATGATGATGATGATGATGAGTTCTCTGCCCAAAGGCAGGTCCAGGGATGGATGAGTGAGGTTGTTTCCCGTTGCCTACTTCACAGACAATTGTGGGTGAACAACTTGTCCAAAGTTGCTACGCAGTGGCTTGAGGTAGATTCGAACCTGCGACCCTCCGGTTACAAGGCACAGAACATACCGCCACACCATCATGTCTAAATTCCAAAATCTAGGTGCAGCCACTGAAGAACTCGTTCACCAAGAACAGTTCTAGTTTTATGAACGACAAGAGAAAGGCAATTGATGATCTTGTTGAGTAGTGATAAGACTGAGGAATAAGAATTAATTCTAAATACTGTGGTTAGCTTTATAAACCGTAAACATCTATTAAGAGATTTCTATCTGAACAGGATGTCACTGTACAAGCTACCAGATTAAATTAGGTGACTATGATGCATATGTGTGTGTGTATATATGTGTGTGTCTATGTATGTGTGCGGATGTGTATATGTTCTTCAGGGGTCGGTCCTCGGACCATTACGTTTTTTGATTTATTTTAATGATCTACCTGGAGTGTCTACCTTACTAAACTTTGTACTATTTGCTGACGACTCCAATGTATTCTATTCTAATGCCTCCTATAAGGACCTATTTGATATAACTAATAAGGAACTAATGCAAATTGCTAACTGGTTTAAAGCCAACAAATTATCTCTAAATCTAAACAAAACCAATAACATCTTATTATCAGCTAGGGGTAAGATCAGAAACCAAACAGTAGAAAAGCTTATAATTGACCGGACTGAAATTCCCCAGGTAGACTCGGTTAAATTCCTAGGGGTTTACCTTGACAAAAATCTAACCTGGAAAGAACATATTGAGCAAATTTCCCACAGAATAGCAAGGAATATTGGGGTGATAAAAAGAATCTCCTATTTACTATCATCTGAAATGTTAAATACTTTATACTTTACTATGATTTACCCTAAGTACTTGTATTACTGTAATTTGGTATGGGCCTCTAACAATACTTCTAGACTTAGCAAATTGGATATACTACACAAAAGGATTATAAGAATAATAACTAAATCGCACTATTTGACGCATACTCATGACTTATTTCTGAGATTGAGAATACTTAAATTTGATAAATTACTGGAATACCAAACTGGTATTTTTATGTACTCATCGATAAACAAATACTACCCCAGGAGTAATCTTGCTTGTTTACCTTGAATTCCCAGATACATAACTATATAACAAGAAATGCATCTAACTTAAGAAGTGGATTTGCTAGGACAAATATATGTAAATTTTCTATCACATGTAAGGGTCCACTAACGTGGAACTCAATACCTGGGTCTATTAAAGACTGTACCAGTTTAAGTATATTTAAACGTCAGTTAAAAGACTGGAACTTGCTATCAGATTAAATTTTATAGTAAAGTTTACTTAAATGGGGGCTGATTTGCTTGTGTAGTTATAATTTGAAAAGCTAATTGGTTGAATTGAATACAACTGACCTTGGTAGACTGCTTGGTTGTATAAAGGTTGGAACGGACCCAGCTAGCACTAGGCTATTATTACAATAATATTAATTTATAATTAAATTTACTTCACATTACTTTACAGAAGTTATTTCACTTCATTTTCACTTCACTTACTTTTGCACTAATTTTGCTCGATCTTTGCTCTGCTTCACCTCACGTTATTGTATCCTACATCATATTAACTTACTTAATCTCCTGGTCCTTATATTCGACTACCATGTTGGAATTAATAAGCAATAGGGGGGGGCTCGCATTAGCGGGACACCATCCCTTCTGGGTCTCCCGTTGTGTCCTATTAATATTTTCGATCCTTATCACTCAGGTTTTCTTTTCTTTCATTGAAAATTTAGGCTTAGCACATACCAATGTTACTAATCTAATGAATTCACATTATTGCCCTGAAAATGTGTTAATCTTGTGTATTAAAATAAAAATTATAACATGACAAGGTAAAGTAGTGGTGTGTATTGTTGTTTAATATAAACATTGGTTTATTAAACTAGTACTTGTTACACGGTAAACGAGTCTGTAACTCGTTGAATAACCTGATGATAACAGAATGTATGTAAATCAGATGTGTGGACCAATAAAAAGCGTTTTGTTAGAACTGTTCTGTATGCGTGTGTATGTGTGTGTGCTTATATGTGTGTGTATGTATGTGTATATTTATTTATGTGTGTGTATGTGTGCAAGGTGCGACCATAAGTATGGAACGTACGTTATTTTTTTCTATAACGTACGTACGGTATGCGTACGTTATTTTGCCGTGTGTTGGCGTATGTTGACATCAGTTCATGACGAAAATAAAATACATAACATTATGCACAACAAAAGTCAATAATAGTTGGTGATTGACGGTCATACACAATTTTGAACATTACATCAGTCAGCTGTTCAATTATCTCTACTTTTAAACTATTGAAAATGTTTCTTGAGCTGTCTGTGATGAAATAGTTCGTGATGATTATGATGATGACGATGTTGTTGATGATGATAATTATGATGATGATGCTGTTGTGTTTGCCAGGTCCAGTTCTACAGGAGAGGGATTTTTTAACTTCAAGACAAATGAAGCAGATGCAATCCAGCAGATGATCGAAACGAGGTGCTCGAAGCAACAAAACCTGCCGGAATCCTCCGCCTTGGTATACGGAGGCGTCGTCATGTGACTCTGGTTCCCCGTCGTTTGTCCGTAACCTACTTCCGGCTATGAGTTTCCATTTTTCTGTCCGCAGTGATTTGTAGATGCTTGTCGGGATTTAGCTAAACTGTCGGGGCATTCTGTTGTAAGGGACTCGAATCGCTTTTAGCTGTCAGTTCGATAGAGAGATGGGGTTCAACTCTCTGGTGTAAAACTGTACTTGTAACGTTTACACTGTAACAGCTGCTCTGCCTCTCTCTGGCAACTGAAATTGAACCTCTAATGGACATCAGTCTCTGGACAACCCCTCTGATGTGACGCAGCGCTCGTGAATAAGCTGGTGCTTTGCGCTTAGCTTTAAGAGTAGCGCTTTCGTAATTTGGATTTTACGATTACGTTTTACATGTAATCTGTTGATTTACGAACCGTTCAGTTTTACGTTTGTTTACTGGTAACTACAGGACTGAAGATGTTGAAGTGGCAACGTTGAACTGTCTTTCATTGACGTATCAGAAAACAGATGTTGTTTAACATTTTTCCACGGGCTGTGAAATCAGTTTGCAAGAAACTGACTGTAGGATATTACACAGCGATTGTCTGGTCTTGATGGTCTGTCTGGTAGTGCGCTTTGTCAGAAATCCGACGATTGTCGGTTCGAGCTTGCTGAGTAGACAGTGTGTAACGAACCAGAACTTGCTGTTCTTGTCTGTATAAACTAATGTTTAATTCGGTTCCAGCATGAGCTCAGAAGTAAACTAAGTCCCGCAATGCACTTGCCAATGTCCACGACTCTGAATTGTGTGCATTTCCCGCTCAAAGGCTGAAGAGCAATGTCGATGTTATTATTACTGTTAATAATAGTATTAATATTATTATGAGAAAACTTGTTAGGTGTAAGTTAATGTAACTGAAGACGTTGCATATACCTCTAGTGAGTGCCTCCTTTACGTTCCATCATATGCGAGCTTTACTTTACCAATAGTGAGTGTGCTGTTTCCACAGCTGGCTGAGCACTCTTGACACTATTTCTGAGTTATGGTACTACGTTATGGTACTATGAAATGGAAGCAGTTTTCTGATTGACCTGGTTATTCTTTTTCGCCTGATTATAGCTTATTCGACTGGTTACAGCTTGGTTTTGGTGCGACATGGTGGTCTAAAGCTAACATGCTTGCTCACAGATCATGCGGTTGCGGGTTCGACGCCGTGTAACGATCCTGGACAAATTTGCTTACGCACACATGCCTTTGTCACCAAGCAGTAATGGTCGAGGCATATTGTATTGTATTGTATTGTATTTGGATATTTATAAAGCGCTTCTAGCAGGAGGGCCATTCAGAAGCGCTCCCAGTGCGAGAGACCCCGAGAGAAAAAGCAAGTTTTAAGAAAGGTAAATGAGGAAGAGACGTTACCTGAGAGAATAGAAGAACGAACGAACGGAGGAAGCTCATTCCACAGAGCAGGGCCAATGGAGGCAAAAGACCTAGATTGAGCCAGAGAAGTCCTGACACGGGGAACGAGGAGGTCCAAACGGTCAGATGAACGAAGAGGACGAAGAGAAGCCACAGAGTGAGGGCGATGAATTAAGTCACATAAATATTTTGGAGCGAAACCAAGTTGAGCCTTAGAGACAAGAATGAGGACCTTAAATTGGATGCGGGCAGAAAGCGGGAGCCAGTGGAGTTCTTCTGCCATAAAGGTGGTGATATGAGAGAATCGAGGAAGACGGGCAATTAATCTAACAGCAGCATTGAGAATGGACTGAAGAGGAAGTAGACAGCAAGTCCTGCGATGCACTGGCTTCCACATCCGGGACCATGGGATTCGTCCATTGACGGCTCAAGGGAAGGAAATGAGCCCTGCCTACGTTCCATATGGGATATATGGGAGCTTTACTACTTACTTACATTAGACACTGGCGCTGAAGGAGTTACTTCTTAATTAATAATAAATGTTGAATTGCTGTTGTCATGGTTACAATTTAGCCAAAGTATCGTTATCGTCTAACACGGTGCTTCTCCAACTTTCTGATGCAGCTACCAGCGTTACCGTAGACAGACAACAATTTTCAAAATCAGCGCACATTACATATATAACATGTTATATTAAAATTAATTTAGATTTCTTAATAATTTATTATAACTGTTTATCACAACTATTCTTTTGTTACTGTTGCATGTTTCAAACTGTTTACTATGTACGAGCAATGTTCTGCGTTTTGCACTGTATACGATTTAATATTTTATTGGAGTACTATCAAAACTGTGATTCCAGTCATCACTCTGCGGTAACCGATCGCTCGCGGACTGGTACTGGACCGCGAACGACAGTTTGAGTAGTACACACTCTTACACAAAGACTGGGGACTTCCATTCTGTTAGAGTATTTGTATAGCACCTCTTCAAGATGAAGGGCGCTATATAAATTATGTTAATTGACTGTAAATTACTTGTTTTCTTGTCTTGCCATTGACTGATACCTCGTGTATTTTAACAGTATGAATTTATGTTGATTTGGTTAGATGTTGGGGTTGCCTAGTAGTTGGAATGATAGCCTAGTAGTTAGAATGATAGCCTAGTAGTTAGAATGATAGCCTAGTAGTTAGAATGATAGCCTAGTAGTTAGAATGCTGGACTGTAGTTAGAAAGGTGGGCAATTCAAATTGCCGCTAAGGCAGATAGTGGTTTGAATATTCTAGCTCCACTTGCGCCATCTAGCCAGCACGGCGATAATGATGAGTACACTGACTGTACACTGTCTGTGGTGAGATCAGGCGGAGAGGGAGAGGACCGGCCATCCTGCTTTGTATATGCTGAGGCTAAGAAAAATGATGTCGCTAATACTTCATAGCCATGGCTGCTTCATGGGGTAAGCTTAAGGGACTGCTCCTGTTCTCTTTTAGGTCAGAGCTTTTTAATTGCTTGTTTGAACCTAGTTGTCGTACTATACATTGGTCTAACATACTTGACACAAATTCCTATCTGGTGCTATATAAATTCTCCATTACTACTTCTATAACATCTTATGCATTATAACATTTTAGAGGTGCTTTATAAATGTTTAAATACAATAGAATACAATATATATTATGACATTATAGTCTGGTATAACTGGTATTTCATAGATGATGTTGGTCTGACATTATCAACACAAATTCCTTATTATGGTGCTATATTAATTCTCTGACTGATAAAACTTACATTACTTTTCATGGTTTATAATTTTTTACATGTACTTTGCCTTAAGTTGACTTTAAGTAGTTACAGTTACATATCAGTTCTGTAAGAGCTTGAAAACCATTTTGTTTGATCCTGGTTCTCTCATTAGGTCGGAAGCAGTGTGCTAGTTGTCGGGGGGGTGTTTGGGGTTCAGTCCCCTAGCTGTTCTTCTAAACCCCTCAGCTAAGTAATTGAAAAGAGGTCGGGGTCAGGTACAAAGTTCCAATTATTCTTGTAAACTAAAGTGTAGGAGTTCTGTTTAATGTTGTTTTTGCACATGCCTATTTAGATGTGTGATCATTTTAATCCGTGAGTTGTCAGTTGTTTCTTGTGCAACATATTAACAACATTAGCGTTCGTGTACTTTGGTTTCTGTAAATTTATGACCCCCAGCTCTTTTTTGACAACTAAAACACTGATCTGACTGACGATCCTTGGATGAGTTTCTCTTGGAGAGGCTCTTTGTAAGTATGTAATTGCATGTACAATTACTTTACGGAGATATGCGACAAAGTACTGAACAAGGTACTTGAATGATTACTCAGTAAGCAGTGGCATAGCTATCGTATGTGCAGGGGGTGCAAGGCACCCGGGCCCGCAACCTCCAGGGGCCACAGTATTGGTAAGAATGCAAGGCTATAGGCCTTACAGTGCCAAACAGAGGCCCATGCGGGTCCCTCTGTACCGGGCCCATGGAAAGCTAACTACGACACTGTCAGTAAGGATACTTGATGGTGTTCTTGGCAGCTTGTATTCTACGTTTCTTATTTATCACCGATTAACAAACCAAAAATATATGCCGGATAAATGTTGAGTATGTTGCGAGAAGTAATTTTGGGAATGGGAAATTTTTTTTAATTCCTGTTCTATGCCAACTAAATCTTTAGCGCAAGTGAATACACAAATAGGTTGCTGAACTATCGGAATTCAACCTGGTTTCCCGCAACGGATTGCGATTTCCGATTACGATTTAACTTGCGCGCCTCTGAAGTTTCCTGAAGGAGCGCTATATAAATGCTCAGTTGATTGATTGATTGATTGATTGAAGCGACCATCGATTGATGCCATGGGCATTACGATAACGGCACCATAGAAGTCGGAGTAGATTAGATATCCTTTATCTGTATTTCATTATTAATCAAGTGAGACTGCGAGGGAGAGGACTGGCTACCCATCCTCATATGCCGAGGCTAAGAAAAATGAAGTTGCTGACATTTTATACCCATAGCTACAAAGGGTTAGCTTAAGGGACTGCTCTTCGATTTTTCTTCTTCAACTTTGTTACCCATAGGAGTCATGTTGGATGATGTTCTACGAGGTGTACCGTTGAGAGGTAGTTGCTTGTGGTAAAATTGTAGCAAAAAACGATTTTCAGCGGTCGGTATGTTTTTGTTCGCTTGCTCGCAGTTCAGTTTTCTTGTATCGTATTTATTGTGTGATGAATTAACAGTTTGCACATTATACTAGTATGTATTACAACTGTCTGCATTTGAATTGAATTAAATTTTACTTTAAAGAGTTGTTCAGTTCTGTGCTTGGCTACTTCAGATATACTTGCTTACTTGCAGCATTCTGAGTACTGTTATCAGAGCTGTTTACTGCAATCTGTGCCACACATAGGTGTGTTCAGTAGTGCACTTGGTATGTAATCCAACGATTGTAACTTTGAGCCTGGTAAGAGGTCTCCACCTAACAACCATGGGAAAGTTGTTTGCACATAATAGTCTCTGTGCAGTATTGTAATCTTCAAAACTTCTAAAGCGCCACTAGAAAGCCAAGAGCAGGGCACCAGCTTAGTCACGAGCGCTGTTAAGTATTATTTGGTAAGTGGCAATTCATAATTAATGACCAAGAATCAATCGATGGCACTGAGCAACTGTAAGTGAAGAACTTGCTCTAGGTCCCTACACAGTAGCCATCTCAAGGGAGGAGGGTCGAAACTGCATTCTCCACATTACAAGGCGAGTGCTCTAACCAGCTGGCTACCATGTGTCCCACTGATATAAAGGTCTACATGTAGGTTGTATTGCGTTAAATAATTAATATTTTACGAAAAGTTGGAACCAAGCTTTGTACAACAATTTTAGCCTCCGTTTATATCAATCATAACAGTAGTTTTCATGAAACAAGTCAACAACAGAATGTGTCCACCTGCACTTTCAATTCCTACAGAGTCCAGCTGCAGCCTCAATACTGTTCGGCGTTTCAAGTCTTCGCGGATGAAGCGACAGGCTCATCCTATGCGACAATTTACATAAGATGCATCGCTAAGGAATTGGTTAAAGGAGCATGGTTTATTATTATTATTATATGAAGATTTATAGAGCAAAATTTGTACAACTAAATACACAGCATATGCGCTAGTAGTGGCTAAGCTTTAGTCAGATGATGTAGGAGGCAAGTCTTTAACATCTTCTGAAGCTTTAGGCAGAGTGTTCTGGAACACGGAGTTCGATGGGTAAGTGCTTCAGTTGTTAAACAAGTGTTAAGTGCTTCAAACGCTCGCTTATTCAAAAATGATTAGATTGTTATTCTGAACTGCACATTGCAAGAATGCAAGTCCTGTGAAGTCCGATTTCTAAGGAATGAGCAAGTGAATGTTAGGTGGAGAAATGTAAGTGCGGATCAAAGAGAACAGGAAATAAGGACAGGTTCAGAGAGTTGATTTGGGAAAGCGTGTAGTTCAGAAACAGCCCTGACATGTATTACATACCACCAATTGTGGCTTGTGAGAACTCAAATTAACTTAACACACTGATTAATAATAATAATAATAATAAATAATAACAAGACGATTTATATAGCGCCGTAGCACAGCCGAGGCCGAAGAAAAGGGCGCTGTACATGAGTTACACAAGCAATTGACAGTCGTATGAAAGTTTAAAAAGATATGTCTTCAAGGTTTATAGGAACTCCTCAAATTCAGCAAGTACTTTTAAACGCAGGAAGAAAGGAGGAAATGCTTTGTAAGAAAAGTGGCAGTCTGTTGAGAAAAAGTTTACAGAAAAACCGCTCAAATTTCGCTGGTACTTCACAACTTTTTCAATGCGTAACTTGCCGCAGAAAATACTACCGCCTCGTCACTTTGCCAGACGAAGCAAAATGATTCACGCTGCAGACTTCAGTGTGAACTATTTTCCTTCAACACAAGCCTGGCACAATGAAACCAAACAATAGGGCCAGAGAACAAAAGGCAAACAGTCTTAACACTTGAAAAATGCTCTTATAGATTTTTTGATAGAGAACAACTCTGCTTATACACAACACTCTTGCTGTCACAGATCTTCTGGATGTTGACCTGATTATGGCTTGGTTTACATGGTGCACCATCAGTTGAAGCCTTGCGCTTTAGACACTGGCACCACAGAAGTTACTAATTCATACCTGACTGGCAAGAAATATAATTTTTAACAACATGGTCTTTGAAAGCAAGAAACCGCCAGTTGCACCATCCACAAATCCACATGCAAGAAGAGATCACATCCCACAGGCAGACATTTCAATGTCAAGATCCATATTCTATTCAAAACTTAGCACTTTAGAACATGGAAGAATTTACACAACACAAAATATCGAATAATTATCATATTATAATAATCATTACAAGAATCATCCGTCATGTAAACCAACGTTTAACGTTTGAGTTCTACTTAAATCGGGCAAAACAAGATTAAACAAAAGACTAAAATCAAAAATTCTTGCAAAACATGAAAGCTTCATTTTGTCATATTTCTGGGAACCATTTACAGTTGGCAAGCCTTGGGAGCATCGCAAAGTACTCACTCCAATCGAAAGCATTTCTTGGAAGTGCACATGTATTAATAATAATAAAAATAATAATAATAATAATAATAATAACAAACGTACTGAAAGTATAACATAGTGACCTTCATGACTTATTATTGATTACACACCAAGAATGTGTTTGCGCTGAATAACATGAAACAGTGTTTGTATTCAATGGAACATTGTCATAGGAGAGAGAAATTATGAACGAGAAAGCCCAATAAACGATGTGTCAAATCAACGAACCTGTAAATCCCCAGGGGCAGTAGAGTGCAATGATTGGCAACTGGACTGACTTGAAAAAGGAACACAACTCTCTGATATGCTGTAACATTAGTCTGGCACAGGGAGTGCTTTCTGAAAGGTGCCATAATAAGTGTCTAGATGCAAACATACATACATATATATATATATATATACACATACATATATACATACACACACAAACATACATACATGCATGCAAACACACATATAAGCACATGTACACGCACAAACAGACACATGCATACATACACACATACATACATACGTCCATCACACATACATACACACATACACATAGCGGTACCTGCATACACACACACACACCCATACGAACATCAGCTGGGGCAGTGCCGACTATCCAAGAGAGAGGATCTGGAATCGCTAGTCCCTGGACAACCGATTTCCTCACAAGATGGAAGAAGAAACCAGCAATGCAACATCAGAACAAACTCTCCCTAAACATTACTGGGCTGAATTATCAATGCTACTCAATACCCTGGGATTCAACCACGGCCCAGTAGCGAAAGATTTCGGCCGGCCATCGCAGCCCTTTCAACTTCTCCTACATTTATCAAGGCAACAAATAGCCCATCTTTCAGAATTTTCCTTTCGACATCCAAACACAAGTGACCTACTGAAACTAAGCATTCATAAGGCATCTTTTAACGAGCCTTTCACAGGTATTAAGGTAGAAGGTTATTCATAAAGTGGCACAGCATGTCACTTGCTGATTTCACTCATAATCTTCGGCAAGTTATTACTGATGTATGACGTCACATATTTTACCGCAACATAACAGAGCACGAAATGCAAATCAAAGTGGCGTCCCCAGATTGTCTGCATTCTGTTAAATTTATGTATACAGAGAAATTAATCTATGGGAACTTAAGCAAGCAGAATCGACAATTTCCTTTGGCAAATTTCTGTAGAACCATCATAAACGATTGTCATCACAGTTAACCTTGACTATTTCCTGTCGCCGAGTCTGGTGTCGCGAAACGTCGAGTCCGACGAGCTGCAGTTTAAGTGCGTCGGAACATCACAAGTGACGGCCCGCGAAATATCAACGGAGCACAAAGTTCAAGATACTAAGAAGCGTTTCTCACTTCCACTGTCTTAGGCTGCCGCTGGTTCATTGAAATCTGACAGCCCGCGTCAGTCATGACCTGCCAGTGGCGTACACGGGGTTTCGGTGAAAGCAAGTGTCAGTGTATCTGCCATGACAAGTCCTAATGTTAGTTGCGGCAGAGCACGTCTGACACACCAGAAGTGGCGGCATTGTCAGCTGTGGCAACAGTACGTGTCAGTCTGTGGTAACTGGGCAAGCGTCGACGACGGAGAAGGACTGTTCGGGCGGAGCGGCGGATGAGCCCAGCTAGTCGTTCGGATGCTCGGGACATGACCTCTTCACTTTAAACCACTCGTCGATACAGCTGCAAACAAAGCAATCTTTCTTCTAAATCGGATTAAAGCCTTTTTGTTGAAAACTAAATAATTAATAATCATGTGTAACTGCAAATTTATATCGCACCACTTGAAGAGAAACTCATCAGGGGCACTCCGATCTAAGAAAACGAAATGACGATCAACAGAATGGTCTTCAGGCACTTACAGAAAATAGGCAGCAACTGAGGAGTTCATGCCGCAAATAGTTAGGCGAGTATTCCAAGAGGATGAACCGACTACAGCAAAACTTCTGTGCTGGACCATAGAATTATGAGCTGGTGGAACAACCAAGTCATGAAGAAATCTGAGACCAGGACTGGAGAGAACAAGACACAAGGATCCTTCAGATAAGTTGGATCACAGCCTAGACAATTAAGCCACAGCATCCAGATCATAAACTCAAAGAATGTGATAGATCTGAACTCAATGAAAACATAAATAGGCATCCAAAGGTGAGACCAAAAGGTCAACAGTTGCCAGCTAACTTCTTACAACAGATTTTAAAATAGCATTTTAACGACTACACATTACATTGATTTTCATTACCTGTGCAAGGACAGCTCTCTCCAAATGAAAACATTGACCAAATGTGGCAAACAATTAACACTTGACATGAATTTTAAACCAGAGTAAGTTAGAAAATTAGTTAGATGATCATGCAAAAGATATTGTTGTTAATAAGTGTCAAGCAATGTCAGGTAAGATATTGTCAATCATCACCATAAGAAAAGGTATTGTCAATCACTGTGCTGAGGTAATGTCTTGTCAATCACCAAAGTTAATTAAGTTATAATCAATCAATGCAAGGCAAGGTATTTTCAATCATCAAGGCAAGGTAAAATCATACTAGTTTGTTAAGGTAAGGTATGCTAATTGATATCATCAAGGAGAGGCAAGGTACACATATTGCCAATCATCCAGGTTATGCAACATAATGTGAAAAGAATATAAACAGTCCAGTCAAGTATCAGAGCAATTTTCAGGGTAACTTAGTGTTTTACAGTTATTAAGATATTGTCAGCAATCAAAATTCAAGGAGAGTAAAAGTATATATGTAATAATACCATAGAGTTAAAGACCCTTACAAGACTTCTGACAACACTCTTTGCATTGAAGAGTTTCAGTATGTTAATTATTATTACGCATTTATTAAGTTCTAAGCTCTAATGACCAAGCATCAACTGATGATGCTGAGCAACTGTGAATGGATTTGCTCAAGGTCCCTATACTGTAATTCAGCGATTATTATTATTATTATTTAGCATTTATTAAGTACCACTATCTAACTACCAAGCATCATCAATCGATGGCACTGAGCAATTGTAAGTGAAGGACTTGCTCACGGTCCCTACACGGTAACCACCTCAGAGGAAAGAGGCTCAAACCCGTACCCTCAGTGTTCAGCTACTGTGTCCTCATAACACGAGCGAACCACTTATTAGGACAGCTCTTACAAAGCCTTTTGTAATGATAGTTCTTTTTATATAGAAAGTCTCTCATGAAACATTTTTGACTTCAGAAGACACTCTGTGTGCATTGAAGCTTGTCCTGAAATATGCACATAATTTATTACGACAGCTCTTACAATGCCCTTTGTAAGAATACCTTTTGTGATATATGCATAAACAGGGCAGTCGTGCAATCGTGTCGCCTTGGTGCAGTTCTTCAAAACATATCACACATTCATCTTTGTCTTCAAGCAGCACATCCTCTGTCAAACAAAACAATCATCGCACTAATTACTAAGCTAATTTAGATCTTTAATACTGCATGTGCAATGCTGAGTTGAAATAAGTATGTAAATCATCGCACTAATTACTAAGCTAAGCTGAAGTATGTAAATAATATGTAATAATAAAAACGTAAATAATACATAGCAAGTACTGATGTAAATAATAAGCAATTTACATAATACATATATAATGCAATTTACATATGTAAATGCGTAATTTACATAATAATTTACATAATACTAAATAGTATGCAATTTACGCCATTCTTAAAACATACGTAATTTACGTAATAGGTAAATAATGTAATTTACCATACCTACCTAGGAAGTCTTCTTACTAAGCACTGTACCTTACCTACCTATTCGACCTTCTTACCACTGTACCTTGCGTTGCTGTGAAGCCATCTTACCACTGTATGTACCTCTTACCTTGGAAGCATTCTTACCATTGTAGTTGATTCTTGGTCTCGTGAGGCACATGACAAAATGGCATTCAACGTCATCAGGTGGAACCATCTTACTACATACTGGACATTTTATATCTAGAAACAAAAGAAGGAACTTATGTTACGAACATATTCTAAATCTAGGACAGTTAACTTAAACATTAACCCATTTCTGACATACCATACATTCTAACTCTAGAACAGCTAACTAAGACAATAACACATTTATGACATACCATACATTCTAACTCTAGAACAGTTAACTAAGACAATAACACATTTATGACATATCACATATATCCAACTCTAGACAATAACACATTTATGACATACCATACATTCTAACTCTAGAACAATTAACTTATATCTGACATACCACACATGTATTCTAACTCTAGAAAAGTTAACTAAGACAATAACACATTTCTAAAATACCGTAGATTCCAACGCTAGAACAGTTAGCTAAAACAATAACCCATTTCTCACATGCCATCCATTCTAAACAAAGCAAAACACGACGTGGATTTCACTGTTTACTCTGCGTTATAATCACTCCAAATTCCCTGGGAATACTTAACAGCACTTCACACAAGAAGCAGTGAGGTCCAATGTTCTATAATGTAATCACAGATTTTATGTAATGCCTCCAACAGAAACTCATCAGAGACGCTCTTGACCTAACGATGGAAAACCAGACCAATACCCTGGTCCAAACTATTCCACTTATCTACAACTCTAGTACTGAAGAATTTCTGCTCGAGTCTTCCTTTCGGTTTCTTGAATAATTATTTATAATAACAATAACATAATTATAATAATTTATAACCATGGCTGCTTTGTTTGTTGCTAGTTCAAACAAACTCTACAACTGCACAACATCCTTCCAGTGTATACTGTATAATCCTATTCTAAACTTCGATTAGGCCTCCCATGCTCCTCTTTCTCTCTAAGTGCCACAACAAGTGGCACTTGAGGTAACCAGAGAATCAACATTGAGCTCTTCCCTAAAACCCACGAATTTTTGTCCAAGAACTCGAAACGTGCACAGAATTAACCATGAACTGACTGCGAGCTGAGCAAAGTGATAATGATACTTCAAAATCCAGCAGATTTCCAAAAAAAATGTGTCTAAAGTAACGACTTCTATAGCGCCGTAATCGCAACGAACAAGAAATAATTGAACGTCACTTCAAGTCAAATTGTAGTAAAAATCTATAATCCATTGAAGAAAATGTAGTTAAAATCCAATCTTCTATTACGCTAACGTCCGTCTAACATGCAAGGCGTCAACAGATGTCAGATGGTGTACCTAAACTCAACCGTAATCAGGTTCATATCCAGAAGATCAATCCAGAAGACCGAGAGGCAGCTTATGATGGATAAGCAATTTGCAAAAGGTAAGTCTTACACCAAGAACTAAATGACATAAGCAACTGACCACAACGAACAGGTATGTGGAGGGAGTTCCAAAGCCTTGCTACAGCAACAGAAAAAGCTCATTCACCAGGAGCAGTTCTAGTTCTACTCCAGGCGGGGCGGCGGAGGGAACAGATGAATGATAGATGAACGCAGTTCAATACCTGTAAGCTCCCTATCGGTCGATTCAGCCTTCCACTCCCAAGGGGCAGCTATAAACTGAGCGGGTGCCTAACAGGCTGCCAAGACATGTGTTTTATAATATTTTAATAATCATACTGTCATAAGTTTCAATGTTACTTACTGCATTTTGTCAGTGAGCCTGTCCATACACACAATTATTATTATTATTATTCCTAGGTATGTATGTTTGTATGATATATGTATATGTATGGATCCCTCACTGGATGCTTTCTCAAGACACCATACAGGGATCCTAAATAAAATTTATGATAAACCATTCTGATTACATTATGATAAGCACATTTAATACTAACCTCACACACTCCTACTGCCAACTTTGGTGTCTCAGGACTATTTGCGGATCTGTTTCCCTGTCCATCTTGACCTCAGTAGTATACACATTTGTCTGTTCTAGAATCGACTATTGCAATTCCATTCTTATTGGTCTTCCTAGGCTCTGCTTGTCTCCTCTCCATGTTCATTCAGTTCTCAATGTTGCCACCAGACTGATTGCTCGTCTTCCTAAATTTTCCCACATCGTCTCGTATATGATCAACCAACCTCACCGGCTCCCTCTCCTGGCTTGCATTCAATTTAAAGTTCCTGTTCTAGTCCTTAAGTCCAAACTGAGAACTGCTCCCAAATGTCTCATGGACCACATACACTCCCAACCCCCTCCCAGCAGCTCCTCACCAACCTCTCTATTCTTGAGAGCCACATGTTCTCTTTGTTCTGTGTGCCAAACTAGATCTTTTGCCAACATAGGGCCTTCCCTGTGGAATGCTCTTCCTTCCACTCTATGTGCAATCATACTTTTTGGATTACTTCCTACATTCCTCTTATTTCCTAAAAGCTTTTTCTTTTCTTGGGGCCTTTGCACTGGGAGCGCTACTGAATGGCCGCGTCTGTGAGCGGCGCTATACAAATCTCCAAATACAATATATGATATGATATGAATTACATTACACGTGGCATCGTTATCTCGGTGTGTAAACAATTTCAGTTTACATCAATAAAGCACGTCTTTACTCATTAGTTTGAGTTAAACAAAGGCGTTATACAAACGCCAAGATAAACACATGATCGTAGTATATAAGAAATGACTGCTTACAAAAATCAGGCGCCTACCACGAAAAGAAAATAGATGTACGGGTAGGGACGACGACCCAAGTATCGCCCGGCTGAGGGGGTCATCGTCTGGGGTGCTGTCGTCCGAATCCGGGGACCCGGCTCCTGCTCCTGACCCCGAGGCAGAGGCCCCGCCGTTGCTCGCCGGAATACTGACCGGGAAGCCTCGATATGGAGCAGCCGCGGCCACCGACCCTCCCGTGCCGATGGCTCTGTGACTAGAAGTGCTGGCCTGATGATGGGGGTGATGATGGTGGTGGTGGTGACCTGGGGGCAGATGTACACTGTCCGCTGCCGATGTCGTTCCTCTTCCCTGCGTGCCGCCGGCTGCCGGTGTCGCTGCAGTGCTCTGCCTGGTACCCATCGCCGGCCCCGACGAAGCGCTCTAGTCGGTAGGATTTGTGTACGTGGTCGTCACACGAAGAAAATAACAAATAACGACGTACGAAGAAAGAGAAATCATGTCAGCCATCTTTGTTGTATTCCATCCATGACGTCAGTGCAAATAATTGATCTTCGGGAACTGTGCGCTACACACAACGTCACCGATTTACTCAATAACAAGAATAGAATTTTAATAGAATAGTATTTTAATCTTTAAATTTTAGATGAATTTTATCTGTGGGCTTCTGTTGACGTAGGTGCAGACCACAACTTTCTTATTTAAGCAACTGAGAAAATTTAATCATGCGTGTGATGCGTTTCTAAAATCCTACTCTGACTGCGCCATTACGGAATTGCACTTAGCAGGTGTCAGTAAGTCACAAAATGGTGCGCGGACAGGCTACGCATTGTTAGCGGGTCAAAGGTTACTTCACAGTAAGACAATGAGTCACTTCGAGTCTGGCAATCAGTAAACATCGGGGCAGAGCAACAATAACAATAGAGTGGTAAATATACTGTGTAGGCTATAGGCTTATGCCTCACGCAGGTAGCTCAGAAAATGTAAACATAGGCCTGTGTGTTCTTCAATAGACTATTATAGCGGCCTTGTGGCTCGACCCTGCTCGTTTTCAGTAAATCTATCGGGCGAGGTTCTTCACCGCCGCTGCTCGTTTGAATGGGTGCAGTGCCCTTGGAGGTCCCCGTGTTAGCCCCAGCTTAATCTCTTAAATAAAATGCCATCGATATGGGACGTTCGCTCTTGCCAATGTATCTAACCAAGCCGGCGTAGATGGTACTGCTTTTCATTTTGGACGAAGTTCTCTGGGACAGAACGGGAAGTAACGAGTAACGCAACGAAAAGAAGAGAGAGAGGAAGGAAAGTCTGATTGACGGAAAGTGTAAACATACACGAGGTTTCAGTGGTTAAGAAAACATGTAGTCTGTCACTGTCTGTGTTAGAACCATTGCAAGTTAACCTGTGAAGTTTAATATCCCACCACTCCTAGCTTCCTCTTAAAAGTGGTGATAACTTCACAACTTCAAGGTGTGAAAGGCTTGAGAAAATCACAAAAACACTATATGAACCAGGGAAACACTGCCTGTATAATCTCAACTCGTTATGAATTGCTGCCATAGGCCATTTCAAGCAAAATATCTTTCCCAAATAAAGCCACAGTTTCTGGCAGACCCAACATATCCTAACATATGCTAAATCTTACAGAAGCACACAACTACAAAGAGCAGTACCTTAAGCTAGCCCTAAAGCAGCCATGGATATGAAGTGTTGGCGACTTCATTTTTTAGTCTTGGCATACGAGGGAGGGTGGGTGGCCAGTCCTCTGCATTGCCATCTTATCTTCTTACCAACAGTGTACAGTCAGTGTACTCATTATAGCCAAGTTGGCTAGGGGTGCAGGTGGAGCAGAAATCTTGAACCAAATTTCTGCCCTGGCAGAAATTTGAACCCATACCTCTCGATTCACAGACCAGCATGCTATTCACTACACAATTGAGCACCCCAAAACTTAATTGCTTAAATTCTATGGAGGTCTTTTGCTGGGTCACCTCCAACAGGTCAAGTGCAAAGGTCAGCCAACAGTAATTTCTACACGTCCAACTCAAATGATGCATCATACATTTGGAACAAGTTTGTAACTTTACTAAACGCTGCTTACTGTGGCAATCAACACTTCAACGAGCTGCATGGTTCCCAGCCACTTTTAGTACACTCTCGTCATTGAAGTGTTAAAGGCATTTTCTTCTATTCCTCCTTAGGTCTGGGCTGCACTACTACTATTTAGCGGTCTGCCACAGCTTTTCGTTGTCTTACAACTTGCCTTTATTCCCGAGGACTTTCGCACTTGGAGCGCCTCTGAATGGTGGGCACTGGGTAGAAGAGCTTTGTAAGTATTGAAATACAATAACAATATGTATATCTATATTATTTATATTATTGTTCCACATGGAAGTTACGATGCACAAGCGATCAACTGAGGTCAGATTCTCAGGAGCTTTGACTCACTGTATATTATAATTTGACGGAATGCCGACTACAAAGCATCAATAGACATGTATGCGAGCTGTTACACAGTGCCACAGCTTACTGATATATGTAATTGTAATTAGTAACTTCTATTGCGCCGGTGTCTAATACACAAGGCATAAACCGATGGCACACCAAAACCAAGCCATAATCAGATCAACATCCAGAAGATCATTTGCCAGATATTTTTAAAAGTCAGAGACAGCCGAAATACAGTATACCCGATCTTTTTTCCGCAAGCGGTCCCAGACTGAATTTCATTACTCATCAAGTTTAAAACAGAAAATCTACACAAATTCACAGATAATTTGATGCGACGCTCACTTCAAGCAGCTCCATACAAAACAGTCAACAGCAGCCTAACGACTATCCAAAGTCCACGGAACAACCTCATACTCGTAGCATAACTTAAAGTCCTAAACAACAAATCTTCCGGTGCAACACAGCCTCACAAAGTCGGCCACTCCGTGTGAAGACAAATAATAAGAACCTAGTGTTTTTTGTCCGAGGAAGAAGGTCAGAAGAACATGGCTCCATATCCAAATGTCTGCTTGATGCTTCGCCAGTAGTGGTTCTTCCAGCCTTCCCTCGTCTTTTCGTAGTCTCCAATCGGAATACCCGTTTGTGTCAGCACCAGCTCAGTGCAGTCATCCTTCTGCCGCAGTTCAAGGGTCACGTTCGAGTAGTGCTCATCTGGCCAGGCTTTGTTACGCCAGCGCATTTCAATCTTCTCGTCAGCCACCTGCACATCAAACAGCAATCGAGTAAATGCAAGTTATGTAAAGTGATCAAACTACTTCATAATATTGCTACACCTGCGAATAATAAAGTAAATCCACATTGGCATTATTATATAAAGTGAGCAGATATTTTTCCTGGTATGATCTCCATTGTCCTTGTTCATTTGACAAGTCCAGTGCTCCACTCAATGTTAGCCCAAGTCCAGTTATCTCAACAACACAGTCATAAGAAGATTTTACTTTCGACTAGTCTACAGTACACTGAAAAATAGATTCACCCACCAGGTCCGTAAATTCGCCCAAGATGTTGCCTCCGAACAGCAAGAACCTTCCCCCTCGGAAGCTCTCAACGACTGCGTCGCCCTGCGTGAAAGCTCTCACCATCTGAAATCAGCACAGAGCAGTTTAGCATTCACTACTAGCCCAAGCGATTCTAGAAATGCATAACCAGCATTCTCACAAGCACCGAGCTGGCTGGAGCAAAAACTCGGCCAATTGGATAGAGCGCTTGGCCCACAACGTGGAGAGTGCAGGCTCGAGTCTCCACTCAGTTGCTCACCGTATAGGGACCTTGAGCAAGTCCTTCACCCACATTTGCTCAGCATCATCGATGTTCTGTTCTATGATTGTGTGTGCACTTCTGAACTTTGGAACGAGCACTATGTCAAATACAGTTGTATCATATAAATTGTAATTCGTCTGCAATTAATTACAAGTAATATTAGAGCTGTAATTGATTTTGTTCAGTCTTACATACATCTTTATCGGTCAGCGCTCTGTAGAGCTCACTAGCGGCACACTTGAATTCTTCCGTTTCAGTCAGGTTTTTACACGGGATTTTGACACCCAGACCCGTCCGACTGTCTTTGCTCGACACGGGCTGACTGATGGCATTCTTCGCCACGTTCTGTTGTTAAAACACAAAAATACAAATGTAGAGTTATGAAGCCAAGGTTATTTCTCCCTTCGTCCATTAAACTTGATGTTGCCCTCCTCCTTTTTCCAGGCTTAGGACTGACCCTATGAGGAGAGGCTGAGTTTTTCATTCTTTATAATCACTACAGATGACAGACACTATTCGATGGATGCGGTATCACAATGGAATGGACTGCCTAATACCCTAGGACCTAATAACATCCTAATAACCTAGGATCAAATAGCATAATATCATCCTAATAACCTATTATGTAAGATACATATTCTTTTTGTTGCAGTGGCATTAGTGGTTACTGGTTAGAACAATCTGCTTAACATGTTTGCAGTATCTCCGAGTCCTATTGAAGTTTAACACTACAGAACCCCTTCCTCCAAATATCTAATCCTACAAAGTGCAAAAGTACCATGAAGAGTCCCTTAAGTTAGCCCTGAGAAGCAGCCATCAGTACTAAATGCTGGCAACCATTTTTCTTAGCCTTGGCATACGAGGCTCTCCTCCTCCCTCGCCACTTTACCTTCCCATTGACAGAGTAGGTCTGTGTACTCAGTAAAGCGGAGCTGGCTAGTGGAGCTATTTTCAAACCTTGAAACTAATTTCTACCCTGGCAGGGAATTCGACCCCCACAACCTACATATTATTGCTAATAAAAATGCAAACAACTTAAACACCCTGCTCTACTTTAAGTGAGAACTAAAATAAGGGCATTACCATAAAGATCAAAAACAATGACATCATTTTATTACACAAGACCTTCAGAAACAAAAGAAATTAAATGGTTCCAGTTGCTTGATATCAACCTACATCCCAAAATTGGCAGAGAGCTCTAACATTACCTTGGAGCAGGATGAATCGGTTGATGGTGCAGGTGTATCCGATATACCGTCCTTAGCAGGCAATATCATACCTTGACTGAATTCTGTACAGACCAACGCACAGCCAATAGCAATACACTTTACCCAGTACAATATAATAAATGCCATTTGACAGGCTCTTTAGTGTTGCATACACTTTCAGAGACGCCATTAGACACAGGATCATGTTTTGCTGAGCAAGTTAAGCAGACACCGGCGCTATAGAAGTTATGTATTACAATAACATGTTGCAGTGTTCCTCAGATACTTTTTAGTTCTGCTCATTGGATGACAAATGGGAGAAGGGATATCTTGCCGAAAATTTACATACCAGGATTTAGGTTATTATTATTAGTATTTCTCTAATTAAGCATCAAATGTAGGCACTGAGCAAAATTTTGCTCAAGGTCACTGCGCGGTAATTGTCCCAGGGAAGGCTTGCACCCATACTCTCGGCGTTAAAGGCCACGTGCTCTGATTGACTGGTTACCGTGCTCCTGAAGTGCTATTTAACACTCACAAGACAATCACATCTGATTCAGGACTTTATTTCGTCTATGGACGTCGGCAACAAGTTTTAAAGCCAAGCTAATCATAGGGCACTAATGGAACGGCATTGATTTTGAACCATTAATGATCACTCAACCTCAGTGTGTGTGTGTGTGTGTGTGTGTGTGTGTGTGTGTGTGTGTCTGTATACTTAATATAGCACACAAGTAAGTAACTCACAAAAGCTCCTTCACCACGTGACAGTATAACAATCCCTTGAATCTTGACGGCCATGTTTAAATGCTAAACTAACCAATACCAAATGAAACAACAACAAAATTGCCAAATATTCCCTTCATTCTTAAAAATAGATCATAAAAATACTGGTTAATCTGATTACTTTAGGGCACTGGCAACGAACCTTCTCGGAGGTCTTTTATATATTGTTTAAGTTGTTCTCGGATGACTTTAACCCCTTTCGTTCGGATAAAGTCTTTGACGTGCGTGCCGTCTGACTGCTTTTCATCAAGACTGACGTTGATGTCTACTTCCTCGGGGCTGTGCTCTTCGCTCAGGTTCGGAATTTCAATCTCACCCTTGTAGTCAATATCATCAGCATTTGCTCTACCTGAACAACAATGCACGTAATTACATACATGCATATCATATGCATATGTAATGTACATATACACTGGCAGTAACTTTAACTCCCGACTTCTTGGTTAATAGCAAAGTATGCCGTCACAAGAATGGCTTTTCATTTTGATACACACATCAAGTGATATGAACACATATACTGAAAATTTATTATAATTTGTATTAGGCTGTCATAGGGTCATTCCAGGTCAGATCAACACAGTGACCCTGCATCACCGTCTCCGATTTTGATGAAATTTGGCAAGGCGATAGAACCCAATGAGAAACCCTCAAAACCCAAATTTTAGATTTTTTGGTCAACCGGTGTCCGAGATATGGGTCATTGAACCTCGACCAAAATGGTCCGATTTGATCCGACCGGACGAGGGTTAAACTGCTGTATCTCAGCTCCTATTGCACCTAGAAACAAATGTAAGATACCAAATTAAAGCTGTGTGAATGCTCTATATGGGCAAGGCATCTAGAAATAGCTATTTTGAGTAACCAAATAAATGTGAGCAACTGTAACCTAGTAACACTGACCCAGGTCACTTTGTACTCTCATAATTTTATGTACTTTTGTCCATTGAAAGATCTCATTGTTCTAAACAACTGGTGAAAATTTCAGAGTGGGATCTCCTATAGTTTTTTTGTTATGATTTTTTGAATGGTCACCCAAGGGCACAAATCGCACTGTAAATCAAGGTAGACTAAGTTAAATAGTGTGAGAATATAAGTTTTAATAAAATTAACAATTCAGCTGTCAGATCAACATTCACAGTTCTCCAAGTTTCAGTACTAGCTAGATATTCTGTCTTTCCAGTGCTATTGTAGCAGCTTGCATCTCATGGGCACTCAGTGTATATGCCCTCCCAGTGCTCGTCTTCAGCTGTCTTTCTGATGCTCCAACTTTTTGGTATCACTGTCAGCATTTGTACCTTGTCACTTGTCAGTGTGCACATCTGGGACTTTGCTTTTAGTTGGTTGATCATTTCTTCCTCTGTGTTGCCATGAACTTGATTTTGGCATGGCTGCAGAATGGCACTTTTTTGCTACATCTCATGGCAAGGGCCCATGCGATGGAGTAGGTGGAACCGTCAAGCACCTTGCTGCACGTGCCAGTCTGCGGAGGCCATATGATGACCAAATTATGACACCACATCAGTTGTTCCTCTTTGCAAAGGCAAACATTCCATCGGTGAATTTCTGTTTTGCTACCACAGAGGAATATGAGCAAGAATTAGCTTTCTTGAGCAGCAGATTTGAGTCTACACTTACAGTTGCTGGAACTCACAAACTTCACTGCATTCGTCCTATATCAACAGAGCAAGTGGAAGTGAAGAAATTCTCAATGAGTCACGAGTCCAGAATTGAACGTGTTATACAATCAGTGGCTGTTGATGCTGTACAGTCTGTCGATACTTACCATCAAGCTGTGAAATTTGCAGACTTGAAGGGTTACGTCACCACCAAGTATGATGGCCACTGGTGGCTTGGCTGTGTAATGTTGACATTTGCAGAACAGAATGAAGTGGAAATATAAACTTTCTGCATCCACATGGGCCTGCTCGATCTTTCCATTATCCACGTCCAAGTGATCTGCTGATAATATCTTGTGCAGATGTACTGACAGCAGGACTTCAACCAACAACGAGCACTGGGAGGGCGTATACACTGAGTGCCCATGAGATGCAAGCTGCTACAATAGCACTGGAAAGACAGAATATCTAGCTAGTACTGAAACTTGGAGAACTGTGAATCTTGATCTGACAGCTGAATTGTTAATTTTATTAAAACTTATATTCTCACACTATTTAACTTAGTCTACCTTGATTTACAGTGCGATTTGCGCCCTTGGGTGACCATTCAAAAAATCATAACAAAAAAACTATAGGAGATCCCACTCTGAAATTTTCACCAGTTGTTTAGAACAATGAGATCTTTCAATGGACAAAAGTACATAAAATTATGAGAGTACAAAGTGACCTGGGTCAGTGTTACTAGGTTACAGTTGCTCACATTTATTTGGTTACTCAAAATAGCTATTTCTAGATGCCTTGCCCATATAGAGCATTCACACAGCTTTAATTTGGTATCTTACATTTGTTTCTAGGTGCAATAGGAGCTGAGATACAGCAGTTTAACCCTCGTCCGGTCGGATCAAATCGGACCATTTTGGTCGAGGTTCAATGACCCATATCTCGGACACCGGTTGACCAAAAAATCTAAAATTTGGGTTTTGAGGGTTTCTCATTGGGTTCTATCGCCTTGCCAAATTTCATCAAAATCGGAGATGGTGATGCAGATTTTAATTCAAAACTGTGTTGATTTGACCCGGAATGCCCCCATATTAAGAACTACCTTATAAGGAGGTCATGGAGTTATTTTCTGTTGGATCCAAGTTCTTAATTGGTTTGTATCACAATACATTTTAAACAATGCGCTTTATAATGAGTCTCCATTGTATGTAAAACAATTTTCCATTCATATCATGTATGTCAGATCAGATATGCAAGAAGGTACAATCGTACATAAATTGTTTAGGTGGCTAAGCTTTAAACTGAATAAAATAGTAGTTTAATCAGGGCCGCATTAAGACTAGTGCGGGCCCCGGTGCTGTGACTGGCAAATTTCATCACAGAAAAATTTGATGACTTTTTTGGGGAATTTTTTATGACTTTTGTGGAATTCTTCTTGCACAAAATTTGATGACCTTTTTGGGAATTTTTGATGACCTTTTTTGGGAATTTGTTCTTACATTCAAATTTTTTTATGTACTTCCGAAAATGCGGGCCCCAAAATCTGTGGGCCCGGGTGCTGCAGCACCCTTAGCACCCCCCTAATGCGGGCCTGAGTTTAATTCATTCTTTACCTTTCCATTTAGCGGTGATTTCCCACTCGTAGAAGAAGAAAAGCTTCGCCTTGCGATTGTTTGCGGACGCCTCGCCTTCAATCTTCGTTACTTCTTTGATTTCACAAAAGTCTGAAAGATACGCCATTCTGAATTTTCCACTTGAAATAAAACTGAGTGTGCCACTGAATATTGTTACAATAGAGAAAGAGAATTTAGGCGCCACAAGTTAGGACTTTCAATGCACAACCATGTATCCGGAGTTACCATTTTAAAAACTATTTAGCCTTTGTTTCAAAGTTTTTACAGAACAATTCACACTAGTCCATTTCACACAAATTTTATAAACAGATCATTGTTTAAGTTAGTTCACAGGCAGGAGTGTATATACGTGTTCATGTGTCCACATGATAAATGATTACGCATAGCTGACTTTACTGAAGAAGGAAGTTCACTTAAGCTAGCCCCAGTGTACATGTCATTTCATAACCGACTTTGCTAGAGGAGCAAGTGAAGCAGAAAGTTTGAAATATCGTCAATTCAAACCCCTAACCTCTCAGTTGACAAACACGCTACTAGACTACTGTGCGCCCTGCTTTACCGAACTCAACTCAATTTTCATTTTACTAACATTTTCCATCTTCCATAACAAGACCTTCTAGAAGACTTTTCAGCTTGTCTTTCGACCAGGGCGTGGCATTCTTCTCAGTCCTGTACAACACAAAATAGTTGCAAACACACTTGAAACAAGCCAACTAACTACTAACTCCTGCGATTTCACACCTTCTGTACCCTTGATATGGATGCTACGAAAAATACTCATTTCAATAATCCTGCAGTTTAGACACTAATTTCGATTTAAAAGCAAAAGTTGCACAAAATGCACCACAAATATAAACGTTTTCTCCTACTCATTAGTCTTAAACAATGCCAAACATCGCCTTCACAGCAAGATATACAATATTATACGGAAGTGGAACGCGATGTAATTTAACTCGCCACAAAAAGCTGCATACAATGGCCATTGTTATTTGCTTTAAAACAGCAAAACGCAACACAAAACTCTTACCAATGCCAATTGTTTACGTTAGTAGCATCCGCTCTTTCCTCGACAATCCATCTTGGGTCACCCTCTCCCCATTTAGCCATTTTTCACAGAAACTCTGGGAAACGCTGAAGAATGTTAACAGAAATTAGACAAAAGACGGGCAACACTGTCGACGTAGGGCTCAGTTACGAAATATGGGCAGAAGGAACGAATAGAGATAATAATTTATACCCTAGCGAATTTTCTAGAACGTCTACGATATTCTATTCATGCTTGCCGCAATGAAACATCGCCCGGAAACGGAACTTTTATTGGCGCATGTCGATCCAGAAAATTCCTCGGCATGGAGATAAAATTTAAAAAATCAGGAGTCCGCATTTGTAAAGTAATAGATAGTCATTGTTTGAAGACGCTTATTGTGTCTATTTATTATTTTAAAATTTATAAGTTTTAACTCCGCAATTCCCCGTACACTGCTAGTAACAGTCCCAAGCCTGGAGAAAGGAGGGGGGCGACGCTAATCATCTTTGTTATGATTTTGTTAAACAGAAACTAACCAATCAAGTATCAACGCTCAGATCTATATGTCGTCAACGGACTCAACGGCCGATGATGTCATACAACGACATTAATCCTAGAACTACTATGCTGATAAGTGATCCATAATTTTCTGGATCCTGCATCTTGTAGCGCCTATATTCTCGAGTGCCTCAGCACCGACGCTAATTAATTGCTTATCATCAAAGGTTTACTTTAACTCATACCTATCGGATTTCGACCTGGCTTCTCCAATGCATTATGCTTTTCGATCGATTTCACTCGAAGCGACCATCGACCGATGCATAGGCCTAAGCGTAACTTTGTATTGTAGCGGTAAGCCTAGCAACGTAATGTAATGTAATTAACAACTTCTATTGCGCCGGTGTCTAATGCACAAGGCATCAACCGATGGCACACGAAAACCAAGCCATAATCACATCAATATCCAGAAGCAGTGATTAATCTAGTCCCCTCTTTTGAGGGGGGGGGGGAACAAGGTTTGTCGGGGACGAACAAGGGCGACCTTTCTGGGAAATTTGTTCCGTGTTCCAAGGTCCAACGACGGTTTTTGGGAATTTCATCTTACAAAAAGCGTGAGGACTTTTTTTTACTAATTCGTCCCATTTTCCGGACTTATTTCGGAAACTAAAACTTTGCCGACCATTTTTTTAAGGAATTCATCTCTCAAAAAAATTTCATATATCTTATTCTCTAATTTTATTCTTATATATTACTCGTTTACTCGATCGTCTCTGGGGGCAGCGCAACATCTATCCTGGGGGAATTTCCTCCCCCAAAAGGTGTCTACATTAAAATATTGCTAGCCTCTGGGGGAAACATAAATCCTGAGGGGAAATTCCCCCCAAAAGGTGTCTAGATTAAACACTGTCCAGAAGGTCAGTCCACAAGACTGATCACCACTGCTTGGACAGTCGGTAGCTTATTTTGGCCCTGTACGGAACTTAAATTGGAGGACAAAGCATGCTGAATTCTCATCTAGAGGGGAGGGACTCGAGGGAGAATGGATAGGCGCGCCATACCATGCCCATATAGGACCTATATATATTGCCCGCATATAGCCCATATGGGTCCCATCAAATGCCCATGGAAATTTAGCTGTTAGGAAGAAGAGGGGGGGAAGGGATTGATCACCACTACTTTAAAACTATAGGGCAAGTTACGCCTCCGATCCGTTACAACAGCACTACAGAAGCAATTACATTAGAAAGCAGCCATCCCATGATTTTGGCTTACGGTGAACACCAGTCACCATACTGGTCAGCTATCGATCAAACGACGTAGGGCCTACTCTCCGGGAAGTGATTTCTCCAGAGATTTCCTACAGTAATTTCGTACCACTATAGGCCCTAATATATATGCATGGCTTGTCATCAGCTGACCGCTGGCAGCAAGTTTCTTAAACGTAGGCCTAATCATTCATGCGTGTGCAGACACGAATGTAACTCCTGGACTCTTGCAATTAACAGGTTTATTATTTTTAACAAAAATTATGTCTGCGTCGTAACTGACGGCATTCTATGCTTAATACAGATTAATTAGGCCTAATGTTAATTAATGCCGTCATTCTCCTTTGACGAAAGCCTAAAGGCACAACGGTCACAATTTTACGCAACAAACATTCAGCAAAAACATAGACTGCTGAAAAGTACAACTTTGTAACCGCAGACTGGGCTGAAACTAACGAACATATCGATGAACAAAATCGATTATAAATTGTGGTATTTATCTCAACCGAAACAAGAATTAAACGTATGATCTAATGAAATTCTGCTTTGACTAGCAATGATGACTTAACAAATATCAGACAATGTTCAAAAACGGTAAAGACATGAAGACATTAACTTTTGCCAAACTAGAAGATGAATGATTTTACGTAAATAATAACAATATCCCTTTACAATGAATATTCCAATAAATGTACATGGTGCGTATATAGCTCAGCACCATTGGGTGTTTGCAATATACCAGGTTTAAACAACAGGCAGGTCAGGGCAGCCACCCACGACCTTTTCCCCCTCATCCACACACGGCTTAGAAGACAAGTAGCGAGGGCCTTGTTGTGTAGGGGAGATACATTCCACCTGACCGGAAGCCGACCAATCACCTTGACCTGCGATGCAATCAAAGCTCGATCTGGCCTGCATATTTGGGTCGAGGTACGTACCACCTGTAGACAACTCTCGAAAATGAAGTTCACCACGGAAGCAGGCAGGGAAGGAGTGGCTTACGTCATCATCTGTAGCGTTCTGACCCAAGGATAAATCTGGTCTCCTGCAACTCTCCACAACTGATCCACGGCTCCCTGCATTTGACCAGAAAGGGTTAAGCATGGAACGTCTCTCCTGTTCTTCCTGGAGATTGGTAAAGCATTTTATTCTGCTCACCTGGCTGGTTTCGTCATATTGTTGATAGTTTACAAGTGGGTAAACATTTGGTCGGTCGGTCTTCACCAAATCCTCATCTGCGACCCGATTCCATGTATAACACTGAGAAACAGAAGGTCGAGTCCAGGGAATGCTTCTCTCACCGAACAACTTTGGGTTCCAATCAGTCTGTGACATCTGTCCAACGACTCCAGAGGTACTCTGAACGTTATCAATTTTTGAGAATTCACCATCGAACTCTTCCACTTCGGTCATGGTCTCCGCATAACCCATTTCCGTCAGGTTCCAGTTTTGTTTCACTTCCATGATGTTACGCACATATTCAGCATTGGAGAAATTTTCCAGATGTTTTGTAGTTGACCCGTTTCTTGGGTCTTCAGCCTGAGCGAAGTTCTCATGCTGTTCCATGTGTGCTATGTCCCAGTCATTGGGAACCTCCCGTGACGAGCACTGCGTCTGTTCCATTGGACTGCTGTGGAACTGTGCCACACCCGACATGCTATGTTGTCCACGTGGTTCAGCCATGTGGCCATTCCACTTCGGATTTGTCTCGGACATGTTTGACAAGTTGGATGTATTTCCAATTTGTTTCATCTTGTAGACTAGACCCTGCTGTGAATTTGTTGGCATTTGTTTTGCCAAACAGGCGTTTTGCACTTCTTCCAATTCGATACTTGTCTTTTCCGAATGCGACGGGTTTTGTGTGCGTTGAACAACAGAGGTGTTTGACAGCTGCTTTATCTTCACGATATTTTTCGTTTGTTCCAACTCGTGTACGTTGCAGCTCTGTTCCGTATTCGACGTTTGTTCCGCTTTTTGTGTATTCTGCATCTGTTCCACTGCTGAAGCATGTTCCATCCCCGACATGCTCTGTACTTGCTCCGTTCCAGAAGCACTCTGCACCTCTTTCATCTCCGATACATTACGCGTCAGTTCCATTTCCGAGACATGTTGCATGTGTTTTGTCTCGAAGACTTTCAGGATTTGCTCGTGCTTAAACCTACTCAGCTTTTCCACGTCCGAGATGTTCTGAACTCCTCCACTTTCTGATGTATTCATCAGAAGTTCCCCAGCAGTCAAGTCGTTGCTTATTTCTTCACATTTTCTTGGAAATGGCATTTGTTTTGCCCAGTTTGACTTGGGTGCAGGTGGCTTTGGTTCTGCACCAGGACTGCACCACTCCAGGCCTGCGGAAGTATTCTTCAGGTTTGCCTTTTCCTTGTCTGCTTTGTCACAAAGGCTACACTTTCCATTTTCTGCTTCCTCCTTGATGGAATTCTCTTCTTGGCTTGGCATCACCTCATCTTTCCAGTCTGCTCGGTTGCCCATCTCTTGGCTTGCCATCGCCTCATCTTTCCAGGCAGCTCTGTTTCCCATCTCTTGGCTTACCATCACCTCATCTCTCCAGCCTGCTCGGTTGCCCATCTCTTGGCTTGCCATCGCCTCATCTTTCCAGGCAGCTCTGTTTCCCATTTCTTGGCTTTCCATTGTCTCATCTTTCCAGGCAGCTCTGTTTCCCATCTCTTGGCTTACCATCACCTCATCTTTCCAGCCTGCTCGGTTGCCCATCTCTTGGCTTGCCATCGCCTCATCTTTCCAGGCAGCTCTGTTTCCCATTTCTTGGCTTTCCATTGTCTCATCTTTCCAGCCAGCTCTGTTTCCCATCTCTTGGCTTGCCATCGCCTCATCTTTCCAGCCTGCTTGGTTTCCCATCTCCAACAAACCAGTTTTTAAGTTCCCACTCGATAACTGCTGTTGATGAAGGTAATTCTGGTAGGGCAGAACTTGTACTCCACAACTACCGTAGCTGTAAGCAGGTTCGCTTGGCAACGAAAGAGGTCTATACGAGGCGGAAGCAGTAGACCCGGTTGAAAAACCTGACCCATAGGCGCTTGTAGAGTATGGCCTGTATGGGATGTGCCAAGACGGTCTCTGATTCCAACGCAAGGACCGGCCGTCCCAGGAGTAGCCAGGAGAGTTGGCCGACAAGCACATCCTGGGAGCAACGGCGAAAGAACACCTCGGGTTGGACTGCTGATCTGTGTAGGCACGATAGTAATCCCCTAGCGTCGAGAAGCATCCGTGTGAGGCAAGAGATTTGAACGCCAGTGGATCAATCACCTGGCTGTGACTTGGTTGCAAGGGAGTGGCAAGAGGCAGGTGATGAAGAACAGGGATCTGCGACTTTAAGGAAGACGAGCACGAGGAAGAGATGGAGGTATCAACAACTGTCTCGGTCTTTGGCTCCGAATTTTCCTCTTCGTTGTCCAGGTACTGAGGCGCTCCGACGGATGACGTCACGGTGGAAGAAGCAGGTGTTGAACGACGAGCACGTGCCTCGTCGACTTTAGTGGAAGGTGCAACGTTGCGGAACACCAGATGATTCTGTGGCGCCCCCATCAGTCGCAGGTTTCTTCGCTCACGTGCTCGCCGGTTTTGAAACCAAACCTTCAAAATGCAGAGCAACAAAAATAAACCAAAGTATAAACAGAAAATCAATAAAACTCCTCGCTTCCATCACTCTTAGCTTTCACACATACATTTTATAGTTCTCCAATTATTACCTTTTAAGTACTCTTGGTTGCCCTTCCTAGTATATTATTTACCTTTAAAGTACTCTCTTGTTGGCCTTTCCTAGTAAATTATCACATTTCAAGTACTCTCTTGTTGGCCCTTCCTAGTATATTACCTGTCAAGTACTCTCTTGGAGACCCTTCCTAGTATAGGACCTTTCAAGTACTCTCTTGGTGGCCCTACCTAGCATATTACATATCAAGTACTCTCTTTGAGGCCCTTTCTAGCATATTATTACCTTTTAAGTACTCCTGGGA